>FR997852.1:8514314-9768600 GCA_905475405.1 Schrankia costaestrigalis | reverse complement strand
ACAAGTCATTCGGTAAAGTAGGTACAGTACCGGGCCGTTTATATTGCATATCAACCTATAGAAAAATACAATCGGTCAATTTCGGCTTCGTAGAGCGTCAGAGAAAAAGTCGATGTGTAATATTTACGGCCGGGTACTGTGTTTATTATATTGGCCATGTTTGTTTGAAATTGAATTTATCGATAACCAAAACGAAACTTTAAACAGGTCTATTAGATCTATTTAACGTCAAAATAAAGGCATCGAGGTCACTTCACCAATCCATTCAAAAAATGACATCGATGTCATTGCTTAAAGGAGAATGGGCGGTTTCGTCCCATATGTTGTAACACTTTGTGACCTATATCATTTGAAAGATCTCAGCGAGTGCTATGTTTTATTGTATAGGCATAACTTCGTATCTCGTGCAGGGAAACTGTTATAGGGTTTTAAAAAAATATTAATAATGTTTAACTAATTCGTCTTTTAATAACTACTACTAAAGAGATTTAAAGGTAGAGCTTACTTTGACCTAACACCCTCTCTGCCACCATTGCAAGCGCAGCGTTGAGAAGATTGCAGACATGTAAAATGTGATTTACGGCGGTTTTTCTGGGTAGAAGAGTTCTCAAGTTTTCAGAAACGTTTGCGCAATTACATGGACAAAGAAAAAACAGCTCCCTATGCTCCCCGCCATTTTGTTCCAAATATGACATCTGCTCAGTCAGTTGCAACAACTTCAGGTCGGTCAAATAAGTTTTAGCGCTTAGTGTAGATACCATTATTAACTTACTGGTGTAGTGTTGCAGCTGTTGCAGTCTTTCCAACGATGCCAAGTACACTAACGATATTTCATAATACTGCAGTGCTTAAGTATACGGAAACGCCATTATGTTGGCTTGTCTCGAGGATGGATTATCAAGACCTATGAATTTGCAGCGAGCTCGTATAACGAAAATGGTGTCATGTCATAGACTAAGGAGGACCTCAATATAATGTTCGATGACCCTAATAGTATCTCTCAATAAGTGGGTTTTAAAATGTACACGGACAAGACCAAGATCATGACAAATGTTCATGTTGCACCCACTTCAATCACGGTTGAAGGCGCTACACTCAAAGTTGTCCACGAATATATTTACCTGGGACAATCAGGCCAGATAAGTCCAACTTTGAGAAGGGGGTCACTCGTCAAATCACAAGGCTTTTGGTCATCTACAGGGAATGGAGAGGGGAAGGAGCTTTATTGGGAGTTGGCCTGCGTAATTGAATCAGAAGTGAGATAATCCGCAGGAGAACTAAAGTGACCGATAGAGCACTCAGGACAGGATTGCCCGTTAAAGGGGCGACATAGCACGAAGAACTTACAAATGACGATGAGGCAGAAAAGTTTTCGAAAAGCGACCGCGTATATCGCGTGATATCGGGGTGTCACCAAGTGATAAGGTAGTCACAGGATCGGCAAAGTAAAGATATTTGAAGGACCATCTCCAGCAATGGACGCCTATTGGCTGAGGGCTGGAAGCATGGTGTAGTGTTGTTGCTGAGCTGTACTTTCGTGTTTTCAATATATTTTGAAAGATATGTGAATAAAACAGGTCTATTTAAAGGAGTTGTAGCAGCTATGTACAGAAAAATGCGATGAGAATTTTTATTTTCTCAACCTCAACTCTATAGTATCTATACATTTACGTAAAAGATTTATTTAGCGATAACTTTACCATTTTCACATATTATTATACATTTTTAACTGTGTACTTATTAATAACGGTCTAAACTAACGATATACTGTCTGTAAATTGTCTACAGTTATTATAAGTGGAATAAGTATAATGTGTTTCCGTGTCACAAAATGTAAAAAAGTATGAGAAAAGCCTTATTTGATACAAAAATTAATTTATCATTACTTTTGAACAACAGCTCAGTACTTTTCACCTGCACACAATTTAAATGAAAAAAATATATATTTATAGAAAAAAAATCTAGGTGAACATGTTTATGCTAGTCGCAACATGTTACAAAGGTTGGGACGCAGAGAGCAGATGTCATATTTGGAACAAAATGGCGGGGAGCATAGGGAGCTGTTTTTTCTTTGTCCATGTAATTGTTTCTGAAAGCTTTAGAACTCTTCTACCCAGAAAGACCGCCGTAAATCACATTTTACATGTCTGCAATCTTCTCAACACTGCGCTTACAACGGTGGCAGAGAGGGTGTTGGGTCAAAGTAGGCTCTACCTTTAAATCTCTTTAGTAGTAGTTATTAAAAGACCAATTAGTTAAGACATTTTAACTATTTTTTAATTTTTTAAAACCCTATAACAGTTTCCCTGCACGAGATACGGAGTTATGCCCATACAATAAAACATAGCACTCGCTGAGATCTTTCAAATAATATAGGTCACAAAGTGTTACAACATATGGGACGCACCCCATATAAAACTGCCCATTCTTCTTTACCTAGATCAAAGTGAAAGACACGCATGGGGGATTACATAAAGGGGGGCTAAATTTTCATTATTATTGACCTAAGTACAACAAACCGTTTTCGTGATATACACAAAATACTATTATAATATTAAATACCTAAGTCATTTAGTAAGGTAGGTATTTATATCAGCCATGTTTGTTTGAAATTGACATATGAATAATATATTTAGTTTCAAATTATAACACACAGTCCGCTCGTTACTGCGGCACAGTAGCGACTGTTCCCTCAGCGATCGTGAGCGTGTAGGTATAAACTCACGTTTCGTCGTCCGTTTCTATGAAGTTGAAATACTGTATATATTTGTACTATGGCACAGAGCGATAACGTGTCCTTGAGGGCCGGCGGGACGACGACGGCGCACACGGCGCGGCGGCGCGTGAGCGAGAGTATATCCGTCTCATTCGCGCGCCGAGGGGCGCGCCCCTCTGGCCACGGCCGAATTCAACTCGAAAATTTTCAAAGTAGCGTCTTAAGTCCGATTTACACATCGACAAGTACAGTAGCGAGTTAAGTAGTCAGTTGTTGATTATGTTGATTTAAATAGATATCCATTCTATTTTTTGGCGAGTTAAGTACGAAGTAGCCCCCTCTCTCGGGTCTTGCCAACTTGTACTTGTACTTGTCGTTAGTTTAGTTTTAGTTAGTTAGTTTAGTAAGACAACATAATATTATTATTATAGTCGGAGTAGTGACAAAGCTCGGGTTCGATTCCCGCTCAATGCAATGCACACATGATTGTTTGCATTGGTCTGAGTGTTTACTATGTATGTATTTAGGGTATTATATTATATTTATGTATGTACGGGCGAAGCCACGGGCGGAAACTAGTCTATACTATATGTATGTATCTGTCGTGATAGCAATTAATATACATACTATGCCATATCCTCTTACACCGTAGTTTTCAAGTCTACAAACGTTGAAGGGTCTTACAGCTCTTGACACGGCCCGGTAAACTTACAAGCGCATCTTTGTACAGACACCAAATAAAAATATTAAAATAAAGTATCGTCAGCAAAAAAAAAAAAGTTTTGAAAACGTATTTTTGTCATAAAAAATATATGCATTACCGTGATTTTGGTTGAAGGTATATTTCTCCGTGTGGTGACGGAGTAAGAAAACAAAATATGTCACCACGCCATATCATCCCATGGGTGTCGACTAAGGAACTATCCGCAAATATTATCTTTACAAAATAAAAAGAAGGAAAACTTGAAATTAAACCCTATACCAATCCGTCTGGCCAGCGTGGTATTAGTAGACCAAGTATCTATTACCGATGTCAAAAACCCAAAGAATTGTTGTAGCGAACACAAATTGCAGTCCTGATTCTGGGTGTTATAAGTGTCAATTACGAATAAGTTAATGGTTTGTAAAACGTTAAACGGCATCTCTGCGTTTACGTTTTGTAAAGAATAAATAGGTTTTTTTAGTTGGTATATCATATCATAACAGCCCATTAATGCCCCTTTGCAGGGACGAGCCTCCTCCCATGACGAAGGGATCCTTGCTCTACTAATACCACGCTGGCCCCCGGCGGATTGGTATAGGGTTAAATTTCAAGTTTTGCTTCTTTTCATTTCGTAAAGATAATATTCACGGATACTCCCTTAGTTTGTTTTTACGACACCCATGGGATGAAATAGGGTGGTGACACACTGTATTCTTACTCCGTCACCACACGGAGTTGTGTTACAAGTATACTAAATTTCCTCAATTACTACATAGGGCAAATAAAGAACTCATATGATTACTGCTTACCTACATAGGGATTTGCTGAGTAAATCCGTATTTAGGACCAAAATCCGTTATACGGAAAAGGTTCTGAATAAATTGTATGGAAATATTATAATATAATATAACGATTGAAGGTAGTTTTGTACAAAAATGTCACCTTAACCTTATGGTAAAAAGGTAAAATATTTTAACTTAGTAAAGTTATTTTTCCTTATTGACGCAACAAGAAACAGAAAACAGTAATAGATATCATACAACAGATTATACAAACCTAGACTAAATTAAAACATAATAGACCCGCAACAAAAACATGGTAATTGAAACAATGCAATAATAAACTAAACATATGCTCCCACGGGACAATATCCTTATGTGATCAAGATTGTTCATCATAACAGCCCATTAATGTCCACTGCAGGGACGGGCCTCCTCCCGTGACGGAGGGATACTTGGCCTACTAATACCACGCTGGCCAGACGTATTGGTATAGGGTTTTATGTCAAGTTTTCCTTCTTTTTATTCCTTCCTTCTTATTATTTAAAGATAATATTCACGGATAGTCCCTTAGTCGGTTTTTACGACACCAATGGGATGGTATGGGGTGGACTCCGTCACCACATGGATACAATTAGGATTACTGACGTTTGGCAAAAAACGTTTCCCTAAGTGACACTTACCAAAGTATATCCCAAATTATCATTTGGCAAAAAAACATTTGGCAAAACCATCTTTTCGCAATTTTACAGATAGCAAAACTATTTTTAGCAAATTTTGAGTAGTTATATCTTATCCTTGAAATATCTCAATACAAGGACATGCCTCGTCTAGTAACGGCGGGAAGCTTGCATACTAATACCTACGTATTACAAATAGACGAACTCTGTGGCGTAGTGGTTATATTACATGACTGCTAGGCAGAGGTCCCAGGTTCGATTACCGCTCAATGCAAATGACTCTTAATTAAAGTCAAAATTCCGTTAACGTAAAAGAAGCACTTAAGTATAAAATAGCTTATTTATCTAACAGGATAAAAACAGGATACCCTTTGAGCAAATAAATTAATGAAATCTTCCTTTTCTACCTAAAGCACCGATTACACTACCCTACATGTAGGGCTCTACATATTGTAGGGCACTACATGTTGTCTAGTGTAATCTCATGTAGGCTGTTAGGACACTACATATCGGAGATTGGCGAGTCCACCCTACATGTAGGGCCCTACATCTTGTAGGGCACTACATGTTGTCTAGTGTAATCACATGTAGGCTGTTAGGACACTACATATCGGAGATTGGCGAGTTCAGACTGCCCTACATCATGTAGTGCCCTATAAGATGTAGGGCCCTACATGTATGGTAGTGTAATCGGCGCTTAAGGTCCACAATTTGCCTGTTTTCGTTATTTTCTGTACAATAAACAACACTAACTGTTGATGGTGCGTACATAAAGTAGCACTAATGTGACCTCACGCCATGGCACAAAATTCAGGAATCTTTGTTTTATGTGTACCTTTTTTTATGGTCACCGTTTGGCGGAGGTCCATGGACGCCTTTTTGCAAACGTAATTCGTTTGTCACGTTTTAGTGATGTGGTTATGAGAGTTGTCGATAAGTGATTATAAATTAATTTGTAAATATTCATCTACTATATAAAAATTAGTCGGGTTTTCCTTCCTGACGCTATAACTCCAGAACGCACGAACCGATTTCCACGGTTTTGCATTCGTTGGAAAGGACTTGGGCTCTGTGAAGTTTATAGCAAAGAAAATTCAGGAAAAAATTCAACAGAAAAGCGGGAAAGTAAGGCCCGTGCGAAGCCGGGATGGGCCGCTAGTATAAATATAAATAAATATTCCTCACACACTCACACAACGTCATCTATTCCCAAACTAAGCAGAGCTTGTACTATAGATACTAGACAACGGTTAAACATACTTAAATACTTTTTTTTGTAAATACATACATAATATACATAGAAAACAGCAAGCCCAATGCAAACAATTCATGCACACAAAGATTTACATTCATACAGTGGGAATCGAACCCGAGACCTCTGCGTAGCAGTCATGTTATATAGCAACTACGCCACAGAGGTCGTCTTTATTCGTTATTTACTATTTTAGACCTGTTAAAACTTCGTTTTATAATTTAAACGATAAAACTTATCGATAAAACGTAAAGCGCTTCCTTATCTACAGTTTACGCAAGGGTATCTTCTATAGACACACATTTACATACAAATGTTGGGTACTACTGCGAATGACATAACATTATAGTCAAGGAGCTTGCGTTCTCTAGGTGTCTACTTGTAATGTCGAACAGTACAACTAATATTATTTAGTTCCATGAATTCAGTTGTGAAATGGCAGTTTTAATGTGGTAAACGAACAAATGGTAAATCTGAAGGTAAGTGGTAAGTTACATAACACCTAATTTGTTATTTATTTAACATCTATCTCAGCATCACTCAAGGTTTACTGGATAAAAATGCCTTAGGCATTAAGTCCGCCTGTATACAATACTGTACGTAATAAAGTGTAAAATAAATAAAAATAAATAAAATAAGTGGTAACATCTGCTTACAGATTGTAGCTATGCCAGAACACAAGTGGTATACAAGCTCTTATGTCTTATAGAACCTCAATTTCACTAGTTACTAAGTATAAAGTAAACAAAGTAACATTTTCATACAACTATTTACAGCTATTATTACAGTATTAACGCCTGGTAGTGGTACAAAAATATGTTCGTGCCACAGGAGAAAATGTTTTCTTTATTTCTTTAAAAAAGACAACTCCCGTACTTAGGATCATGCCCTACGTCGCGGGGACTTTTTACAAACATCAATTAAAGGACACAAAGAACACCCTGACTCAGGACAATTGCATGTGGATCTTACAAATTATTGTCCTGCGTGGGAATCGAACTCACAACCTCGTGCACGGCAGCCGCTTGCGCTATCGTCGCGCCACCGAGGTCCTCAAGGTCGTTTTCTATCTTAACTCCTACCAAAATTATTTTAAGTCCCATAATTCGTTCACAGTGCAGTGCACCATATATGGTACACTTGCATTGTTTTACTATTGTGTCTGCTGGCGGCACTGTGAAAGGGTTAAGTATCCTGTACAAAATACGAATGCGCAACCCCACGATATCTTCCATATATATACTTTTAAGTCGTCAAGTTGTTTCCTAACTGCCAAGCTACTATACTGTATAAGTTACGAGACGTTTTAAAACTAGGTTAACATCATTTCTAAACGTTTATCGCTTACAACTGTCATATTTTATTTGATAGCTTGTTCTATTGTTTTATGGTAGTCATTTCGTATTTCTGTTTTACTGCACAGGTAATTTCTGTTTTAATTTAGTGACTTATATTACTGGTTTTAAGTCTTTTTAGTACTTAAGTTTGTTTGCAGGTACAAAACTAAACGAGTTTTTAGTTTTAGTTTTTAGTTACGAGTATTAAAATGCAAATACATGCATACAAAACTCACGCCTTATTTTCCCTACATGAAACGTCTCGGATAATATTAGCGGATAGTCCCTTAGTCGGTTTTTACGACACCCATGGAATGAGATGGGGTGGTGATATATTGTATTCTTACTCCGTCACCACACGGAGATCCGTAAATATAAAAAGAAGGAAAACTTGAAATTAAACCCTATAGCAATCCGTATATGGTGGAACCAATATTCAATATTTTAGCTTATTATATTCCTATCGATCTTGCAAGACTCCTTAAATCTTATGATAGACAATAAAATATTGCATATAATATTTTTTTATATCACTTCATTACGAAAAGTGCAATATTTACACAAAAAATACCCATCAACATAAAACTTTTTTATCAACAAACACGAGAATATCATATTTGAAGTGCGACGTTTCCAACATCGCCCCATTTCCTTAATGACATAAATACATCATACGATAAAGAATTCTCAACATATTTTAACATGGCACACAACAAACGTATTTGGCAGCAATAAAATATTTATCCACAAGACAAATAACCCCTTTAGATATTGCGTATATTATGGGCCACTATCTCTTAGACTAAAGGAAAAGAGGCAGAAAATGTCCAGCTATTAACTTAGCGTTTCATAACAGTTTTGATCAATAGAATATGACTTTTGTTGTACATTAATAAGGTTCATTTTTGTATTTAAATGGAGTGCTATGATCACTGTTTTTGACTAGCATAATTGAGAATAAAATATTTTTGGTACGTGCGCTTGTAAAATTATACGAGGTTGTATAAAGTAAGAATATTTTTGCTGAGGTGTTGAATGGCTTTTGTTTGATTGCTTTACCTAAAATCTTTGGAGACTATTAATATTAAAAATAATATATAAAAAAACTTTTAGACTCCTCATTTATATTTTTTATTCACTCATCGTAATACACTGAACTTGCTTGCTGTAATTGCTTGCCTGCTCTTTGCTTGTCTGTATTAAAATGCAAAACAATTTTGTCTTTTTAAATAAAGTATACTAGATACTATGACCTCGGTGGCGCGACGGTAGCGCAAGCGGCTGCCGTGCAGGAGGTTGTGGGTTCGATCCCCACGCAGGACAATAATTTGTGAGATCCACAAATTATTGTCCTGGTCTGGGTGTTCTTTGTGTCCGTTAATTGATGTTTGTAAAAGGTCCCCGCGACACAGGGCATGATCCCTAGTGCGGGAGTTGTCTTTTTAAAATGAAAAAAAAAAAAAAAAAAAAAAAAAAAACTAAAGCTAAGCTAAGTATACTAAATACTAAAGCTACTAAATATCGGTGTGGTGACGGAGTAAGAATACAATATGTCACCACCCCATCTCATCCCATGGGTGTAGTAAAAACCGACTAAGGGATAACTACTATCTTTACGAAATAAAAGGAAGGCAAACTTGAAATTAAACCCTATACCAATCCGTCTGGCCAGCGTGGTATTAGTAGGCCAAGTAACCCTCCGTCACTGGAGGAGGCCCGTCCCTGCAGTGGGACATTAATGGGCTGTTATGATGAAATAAAGCAAAGAGTACCTTTGGTCGCTGAGTCGCAAGCACAGGTCGCAAGTGATTAAAAGCCCTGTAATTTTACTAGCTACTGTACGCTTTCACCAAAACACAGTATATTTTCACACTACTGCTTAGAGGTGAAGCGAGCACAGCAGTGGTACCGAAAAAGACAGCTTCTTGTTGAAGACAACTTTCGGCTAATTACACAAGCTGCAACAAAGAAAAGAACTAAACATTGACGACCTCTGTGGCGTAGTGGTTATTTAACATGACTGCTACGCAGAGGTCTCGGGTTCGATTCCCGCTCAAGGCAAATATTTGTGTGCATAAACATGATTGTTTGCATTGGTCTGGGTGTTTTCTATGTATAATATTATGTATGTACAAAAAATAAAAATAAAAAGTATTTAAGTATGTTTCACCGTTGTCTAGTACTCAACGTACAAGCTCTGCTTAGTTTGGGACTAGATGGCTATGTGTGAAAGTATGAGGAATATTTAAAAAAAAAACATGAAATTATAGAAAACGAGGGAATACCGCAGGTATATAGACTTCATCATAAAAGCGTTATGTCTAATGAAATTATGGCAAATATCAGTATGGCATATGAAGTCAAGGCATTTAAAATTATGGTAGACACTAGTATACCAATAAGCACAAGATCTTAAGTACAATTTACTTCTAAATACAGACAAATTAATATCACAGTTATATCGACGCACTCGTACATTTACATATGCAAGTAAGTAGTACGTTTGTAGGCGACGCCGCATGAGCCCATATATCTTGTAAGTTCGGAACGTTTGAAGACAAGTCCACATATTACTTGCAATGAATGAAAACATACGTTATGAAAATCTGTTTCTGAACTTTACTGTGCTTATTGGACGAACTCCAAAGAGAGGAGGTTCCTAGTAACTAATAGTTTCAATATAATAGCAAATTAATGTCCCACTGCAGGGACGGGCCTCCTCCCGTGATGGAGGCATACTCGGCCTACTAATACCACGCTGGCCCGACGGATTGGTATAGGTTTTAATTTCAAGTTTCCCTACTTTATAAGTAAATGTAATTTTTACAGATAGTCCCTTAGTCGGTTTCTACGACACCCATGGGATGAGATGGGTTGGTAACATATTGTATTCTTACTCTTACAATTTACTTCTGAATACAGACAAATTAATATCACAGTTATGTCGACGCACTTGTACATTAACATATGCAAGTAAGTAGTACGTTTGTAGGCGACGCCGCATGTGCCCATATATCTTGTAAGTTCGGAACGTTTGAAGACACATACTACTTGCAATGAGTGAAAACATACGTTATGAAAATCTTTTACCGAACGTTGCTGTGCTCATTGGACGAACTCCAAAAAGAGACGGTTCCTATTAACTAATAGTTTCATCATAACAGCCCATTAATGTCCCACTGCAAAGGAAAGCCTCCTCCCGTGACGGAGGGATACTTGGCCTACTAATACCACGCTGGCCAGACGGATTGGTATAGGGTTTAATTTCAAGTTTTTCTTCTTTTTTTTACGTAAAGATGATATTCACGGATAGTCCCTGAGTCGGTTTTTACGTTTTTATCGGTTTAACTAATAGTTTACTTGACTTTTTTAAATGTTTGCCAAATTTTCTTAGGTATTTTTTTCCTAAATAACACAAAGACATATAGGAGAGTGAACATTTTCGAAGTGTTACAATGTGGCCTTTTTAAACTACATTTGGTTTAACCTGAACAAGTCGTAGAACTAGAACCGAAGTCCTGAATAATGTCATGCCTCACCTTAGTGGTTACGCGATGACGCAGAATAGAATTTGTGGATTCCCATAAAATATAATAAATATTCCTAACACATTCACACAACGCTATCTAGTCCCAAACAAAGCAAAGCTTGTATTATAGGCACTAGACAACGAAGAAACATACATTTTTACTTTTGTAAATGTATGCATATTATACATAGAAAACACCCAGACCAATGCAAACAATCATGTCCATGCACACAAAGATTTGCATTGAGCGGGAATCGAACCCGAGAACTCTGCGTAACAGTCATGTTATATAACCACTACGCCACAGAGGTCGTCAGATTGACTTGAATGGTGTTCTTTGTGTTCTATGCCCGTTAAAGTCAAGAGCGGGAATCGTATTTTAAAAAAAACACTATGCATAATGAAGCATCCACACTGCACTAAGTATTTGTTATCCATAACAACGTTTTTATTCTTTAATAATGTATTTCGTTAAAAGGGTTTCAAAATTCTCAAAAGGCAAATACTTTTAACACAGAATGCAAGGAGAGGGCCATTGTTATTTTTATCCTAAAAATGTGTAGATGCAGTGAACGCGGAAGCTCTTTTCAACATCATTTGTTTCTCTATACGTTGGAAGTAAAAGGAAAATTCCATTGTTTTGGAAAATTCCTTTAAATTTTTTTGCTAACAAAGTTCACAAAGGATGTAGTTTAACGTTCGCAGACATTAAATGAAAGCCTTATTTCGTGCTAAAAGTTTTTAACGATTATTTTGTAGGTAGTGAAGGAACTAGGAATGTTAAATCAGTCTATAAATACACACATCAAAAAAGTCTAAGCAACATGCATGATATTACAAATTTACCATTTATATTAATTAATTTCTAAGTATTTACTCACTCAAAGTGTATAGGTAAGTAAACTTCGTGTATAGGTAAAAAAAAATTCGATTATGTTTTGTTTTTTTTCATAAAATTCAAATGACTGCGAATTTGTTTGAATTTGAGTGCATGTTAATTGCTACGTTTTAGTCTTGATTTTATAATTTTACCAACCATTTAAATACAGTTGGCGACAAAATTGAATTTTTAGATATTCTTTACGTCATGGAGCGACGTCATTTGACGGCAGATGAAATGCAAAGAGCTGTAGGGATGTTGCAAGCGGGAAGTAATCAATCTCAGGTATCTCGACATTTTGGTATTCATAGAAGTGTTATTTGTCGTCTTTGGCAGCGCTACAATAATACAGGGGAACCCGCTGAACAGCATCCAGGCCGTAAAAGGAGTACAACCACTCGGCAAGACCGGTACATACAACTGACTGCAAGACGCCAGCCGATGTTAACCGCTCGAGAGATAAGTTTGAGGCTACAAAATTCAAGTGGTGTTGATGTAAGTCCCCAAACTGTGCGAAATCGACTGCATGAGTACGGCCTACGAGCTCGACGCCCTATCAGGTGCCCACCGATACGTCACGGGAATCGCGCTCGTCGAAATGAATGGTGTAGAGAACGCATAACATGGACCCAGGAACAATGGGATAAAATTATGTTTTCCGATGAGTCGCGATTCGGGTTTAGGCCTGATACAAGAAGGGTGCGAGTGTACCGTCGACCCGGAAATACTGAAAGACTCAGATGCGTTCAGGAAGTTCATCCATACAGCGGCTCAACAGTTATGGTATGGGCGGGTATTATGAAGAACAGGCGAACTGAGCTCGTTTTTGTAAATGGAAACATGAACGCTGAAAATTACGTTGAGGATATTCTCAGACCTTATGTCCATCCATTTGCACAAACCTTTGGCTCCGATTTTACGTTAATGCATGACAATGCGTGTTCACATACAGCTCGGCGAACCAGTGAATACTTGGCAACGGAGAACATCCAGGTATTGCCCTGGCCTGCACAATCGCCAGACCTCAACCCCATCGAGCACGCATGGGACATGCTCCAGAGACGTGTTTTGAAGGACTTGGACGGAGTGACAACAACCCAACAGCTGAAGGATTTGCTACAATTCCATTGGGAGCGAATACCGCAAGATGACATAAACAGTCTCATTAATTCAATGAATAATCGTTGCCGACAAGTTCTGAATAGCAGAGGAGGCCATACTTTGTATTAAATTGTCCTATTCTTTCACAATAAATTCATTTTCTTAAGAAATTTCAATTTGTAAAAAAAAAGTTTAGTTTCTTATGTACCTGTATATTCTAATATTGTTAATTTCTGTTATTAAAAGAACTTATAAAGAAAACAGCTGTTATTTTTACATCATAGAACCCTAAAAATATTATTTTAAAAATAAAATACAACGTTATAATTAAAATAAATGGTAAAATAAATTAATATAAATGGTAAATTTGTAATATCATGCATGTTGCTTAGACTTTTTTGATGTGTGTAGATGACCTATTCGTAGTTTGACGACCTGTACACCGTAGTGCTAATAATTATTATTGTTCAAGGCTACTACGCAGAGGTTATAAGTTTGATTTAAAGCAAATAACATCCATTCAACAACCAACGTCTGCTGGAAAAAGATCTCCAAATATCTTGATCAATGTTATGAGCATAAGTATTTGCAATGACCACTTCGTTGGGCGGCGGAAAAACGCGTTCCTTTTTTAAACATATTTCATTACTGCTCCACTCCTATTTGTAACAGCGTACTATATAACATAAGACACTGCCCGATAAATGAACTATTCAACAAATAAATAATATTTAAAATCGGTTCATTAGATCCCGAGATTGCCCCCTACAACGTCACAAACACACAAACACACAAACTTTACCTCTTTATAATATTAATATAGATATAATATACACACCTCAACAAAGTCTAAGGATATTTGGTATTTACTCAATTAAGTAACTTCAAAATTATTGAAGATAGCATACATGTTTATATTTTATATAAAGACAATTTATCAGGCTACAATCCAGAATTAAATAAAAGTATTTTTTTGCAGAAATAATTTTTTATTCAAATAAATAAAAAATTTGGAAAATTAGTAAAACTAATAATGAATGTGTTTCTTAAGCAAAAGTGAAAATAAGCAAAAATTTATTTGTTTTTAACTGTTATGTGAGTAATCAGTAGTCAGCACATTAAAAAAACCGTAAATAACGGTCCTGCAATGGTTTTTCATGCTTTTATTATGTTATCTAGGTCTTGGTGCGGTATATTGTTCCAGGTCCGACTAGGATGCAAAAAAAGTTGCTCTTCCATCGCAATTTTATGCAGGAAAAATGATCAAAACCCTTCTTTTGAACATGTCCTACGCGTATTTTATGGTTTTGAGGTTAGGCGATTGAGTGGTTCAGCATAAAATCGATACGTCGTGCTCCTGCAACCAGCTCGTCATCACTTTCGCTTTATGCGGACGGGTGTTATCGTCCATCAACTTGAACATTTGGCCCAATTGTAGTCTACGGGGATAGATTATTAGTACTAGCACCTCATTAAGTTATTTTTCAGCCGTTATGGTGTTTCTAATTTAAACGCGCTCTGTTCTTCGACGGGCACGAATTCCCATCCAAACCATAATTGTTGCATCGTGGTATGAATAGATTTTCTGAGGATGTTATAGACGGCTATCACAACCAGGAACTCGCCAAGCACGTTCTCTACGTGAATTCGAGTGGAAACCGAACCGGGACTCATGCGTAAACACCACTACAGATAACAGGATATCTTTGCAGTGCAAATGTTCACGAGCCCACTCTAGTCGTCGTGCGCGATTCGCTCGGCGTAGTGCTGGAGTACACAGCGGTATGCGAGCATAAAGGTGAGCTTCATGCCGACTTCTTCTGACAGTTTGGTCACCCGCAAGAGTCTCCACCAAGAGCTGGAGCCTCTAAACCAGCTGTATGGTAGTAACATTTCGCTGTCTTTTCGCGGGAACTTGCAAAAATCGATCATGTCATTGAGTGATGACAGATTTTTTGCTGTGGTATCTTTCAGCGACTTCACTAGTAGCACGATAACGTGGCCATAACCTTGATTTCATGTTTTGTATCGTTCCAATCTCTTCAGCAATACTCCGCTTAGTACGCGCAGTTGGGAGCATGCCTACTGCTCTTAACATTTCCTCTATGATGAAATGGCGCCGCTGCTTAATGCACACAATATCAATTATTCGAAATAAACGCTTAAATTGATATAAAATTTAAATTTTACACAAAAAAGCAGTCAAAACTTACTGTTGGTAAACTTACTGTTCGAACTTGACTGCGTTAAAGCAGCGTAAATCTCTTATTTTTAATTTTATTTTTTAAATTAAAATTTAGAATGGTTGAAAAAGGTTAACAAAGTAAGTTTTCATCAAAAGAATTAAAAAAAAACAAAATTACAAACCAAATTTTTTGAGTTTCACAACTTTATACAAAATATCCCTAGACTTTGTTGAGGTGTGTAGATAAAGTACACAAAAAGCCAGATCCCTACAGCGGAAAATTAAAGTCTCTAAAACAAATGCAATAAGGTTCATTTTTTAAATACAAAATAACTGGGGTTTTTCATTACTTTTTTACGAATTTGAATCAAGCACTTTAATTGTTAATTTTAATGTGATTCCAGTGTTCGTAGTCTGTTTTAATTAAATTATAATTATGATGGATGTTAATTTAATTATAATAAACATTTTGTTAAATGTGGTCTTTGGCACTCATTATTTTGAATTTATTTGAAACTAATTATTACATTTATTTTGTTAATGTATTTGCTTCAATAGTATTAGTAATGTTTTTATTGAAGTTAGGAGTATCGGTTAACCAATATCATTTTCCAGGTAAATTATAATCATCTAAAATTAAAACAATATTATCAATACATTCACACAACGCCATCTAGTTCTGAGTGTGCAAAACTTGTATTGTGGATCCAAGCAGCTCTTTATTAGACACAACAGGGTCAACAGGTCTGTCAAGTGACAGAGGGAAATTGGCTTACTACCATGCGCTGGCCTGACAGATTAGTGTAGGGTTTTAAACCGACTTCAAAAAAGGAGGTTTTCCTTGTTTTGCCTTAATCTAGGCATTTAGCTAAATCTTACTTACTCGGCTTTCAGACACCTATTGCGGAAGTTGTCTAAAATCTTATTAGGAAAGTGTTATTTTTTTTAAATAATTCCTTCGGTGACGGAGGGATACTTGGCCTACTAATACCACGCTGGCCAAACGGATTGGTATAGGGTTTAATTTCAAGTTTTCCTTCTTTTTATTACGTAAAGATAATATTCGCGAATAGTCTCTTAGTCGGTTTTTACGACACCCATGGGATGAGATGGGGTGGTAAAATTTTAATGTCAATGTCATAGTCAAAGGAATATTGCTTGCATTATTAAATTTGGATATCCTTGAAGTGGCCCATTTTAGAACTAATAAGACTAAGTAGCCAGTCGCAGCTTTTCCTTACATAATAGTTTCCCGTACAATTCATTAAACTTACAAAGTAAATGCAAGGCACATCACAAATGAATATAAACTGCCATATGCAGATGACATGAGACATTTTAATATAACACCAACATGAATTGTACTTGACGCCATATTGTTATGATGGGTTTGTTATGACCTAATAATGACTGCATTAATTGGCCCACTGCAGGGATGAACGTTATTCTGTGACAAAAAGAAACTTTGTTTACTAATACTTTTGGTCAGATCGATAACTTAAGTTTTAAATTTAATGTTAATGTCAAAAGCCAAGGAAGATTTCTTTCAATTTTAAATAAGGATATCCTTGCAGTGGGTAATTCTGTAGCTAGAAAGGGCCAGTGTAGCAAGTCGCAGCTTTTCCTTACCTAATAATGTCCCGTATAATTCATTAAACTTACAAAGTAAATGCAAGGCACATCACAAATGAATATAAACTGCCATATGCAGATGACATGAGACATTTTAATATAACACCAACATGAATTATACTTGACGACATAATGTTATGATAGGTTTGTTCATATCCAATTGCGACAGTAAATGGCCCACTACAGGGATAAACCTTATTAAGTAACAAAAGAAAACTACCAATACTTCTGGTCAGACCGATATCTGGATAGACAAAGGAATATTGCTTGCATTATTAAATTTGGATATCCTTGCAGTGGCCCATTTTAGAACTCGTAAGACTAAGAAACCAGTCGCAGCTTTTCCTTACATAATAGTTTCCCGTATAGTTCATTAAACACACAAAGTAAATGCAAGGCACATCACAAATGAATATAAACTGCCATATGCAGATGACATGAGACATTTTAATATAACACCAACATGAATTGTACTTGACGCCATATTGTTATGATGGGTTTGTTCATATTCAATTGCGACAGTAAATGGCCCACTACAGGGATAAACCTTATTCAGTAACAAAATAAAACTACCAATACTTCTGGTCAGACCGATATCTGGATAGACAAAGGAATATTGCTTGCATTATTAAATTTGGATATCCTTGCAGTGGCCCATTTTAGAACTAGTAAAACTAAGTAGCCAGTCTCAGCTTTTCTTTACATAATAGTATCCCGTATAGTTCATTAAACTTACAAAGTAAATGCAAGGCACATCACAAATGAATATAAACTGCCATATGCAGATGACATGAGACATTTTAATATAACACCAACATGAATTATACTTGACGCCATATTGTTATGATGGGTTTGTTCAGATTCAATTGCGACAGTAAATGGCCCACTACAGGGATAAACCTTATTCAGTAACAAAATAAAACTACCAATACTTCTGGTCAGACCGATATCTGGATAGACAAAGGAATATTGCTTGCATTATTAAATTTGGATATCCTTGCAGTGGCCCATTTTAGAACTCGTAAGACTAAGAAACCAGTCGCAGCTTTTCCTTACATAATAGTTTCCCGTATAGTTCATTAAACTCACAAAGTAAATGCAAGGCACGTCACAAATGAATATAAACTGCCATATGCAGATGACATGAGACATTTTAATATAACACCAACATGAATTATACTTGACGACATATTGTTATGATGGGTTTGTTAAGATCAAGTATGATATTAAGATGCTTGTAGTTAATTAAGGTATTATCTTTGTGAAGGCTGATCAGTGTCCTACTGCAGGGATAGTTGGACCAGTGGTAGTTGGAAACTTTGCCTACTTATTAATAGCGTTTTCTTATTTTTCTAGACATCTGCAAAATTTCTTTTAGTCAACCTTAAAGACACTTGTGGATGACGTCACTGTGTGTTCTGAGATCACTAGACGTAAAATACATAATATAGCTACGTATATACCATGAAAATTAATAACATTAAAGGGCCTACTCAATTCGGTATGTAAAGATTTTTTTTGGTATTTTTTTATATTTCTATTTTAAAGGTTTATTAATTATAAACAACTAATTTGAGTAATTTTGCTTTTCTACTTATAGTTTATTTGTAGTAAACAGCCAAAGTAAGCAATTCGACCGCATGTATGACGTCATAAATGCGGTCGAATTGCTTACTTTGGCTGTTTACTGCAGATGGATGATAGGTGGGAGGGCAAAAATGCTCAAATTAGTTGTTTTAGTTATTGAGAAATGAAAGCAGAAAAAAACTTCTGTTGAGCCGGGCGACATGATGTCATTTAGACGTCAAATGAAAAACAAAGTAATTTATGTAATAATTGTAAAAATAACCACAATCTTGCGTTTTTTTGCGCTAAAAATATGATTTTATTACTTATCGATCTAAAATCTCTAAATGGTTTTGGATTCGACATAGGTTAACTTTTACTTTACATACCGAATTGACAAGGGAAAACTTGCCTTACTAATACTACGCTCTTCTTGAATTTGTTTTCATACAAATATCTGAAAACATCCCTTAGTACTACTAGTAATACTATACTATAACTGCTTTACAAGTTACTACCCTATTAGTTTCATCATTTTCGTTGTATATTCAACACCAAGGGCATTTTCTCCACGCATAATATCCCGTTAGCTTCTTACCAGTGATGTACTAGATATTCGGATAGTGTTACGGATGTGGATTTTTCGTAGCTATGGTATTACCTTAAAAAGTAAATCCTGCAATGTATAGTCGAGAACTAAATGGCTTTATCACCTCTAGAGTTAATGTTAGTTGCATGTCATAAAACTATTAGGTTCAATATCGCACTACAAAACATCAGCTAAGGCATGACGCTACTTTGACATATCAGTTCTCTTGTATTAGCAAATAGTCGTTAAATATTTATAAAAACAAATAGTAAAGTCAACGTTATTGACTGTTACTAGAGCATATTTTCGGTAAAACTTTTTATTCCAATGAATTTCTCTCTTTTTTCCTTCTATTACCATCCCTATCATTTCTTGCATGACGTCATTGGCGCAAATTTCAATTGTAAGTTTTCGTAATTTTATAATATAAAACAAATTAGGGTAAACCACCTAGTCGTTAGAAGTCCTACAATTATTGGCACTTATGAGTTAAAAGTGAGTAAAAAGAAAGAAAATACTATAGATTATTCAAGTTCAGTAAGATTATTCAAGTTCAAATATTATTTATTTAATATTTTTACCATATTTTATTTATTTCATGTGTCAACATAGCAATAATAAATTTTAAAAAAATTATCAGAATATTTTTATTGGCATTAGTGCCAATAATATTTATTTAATACTATTCAATCACATAATAATGATTAAGAATAAGCAAAGATTAAAGTATTTTATCATTTTATGATATTTTATATTTTAATTTGACACCGAGTCCACTCTTAAGGTGCCAACAATTGGGTGGCTTACCAGCCAATATTTAAATTCTACATTTTCAGTTTTTCAGAAATGACAAGCTTGTAATGTCACAAGTAACAAGTTGACTTTAGTTTTAAATTATTTAATGGTTTTTCATGGTTTTTCACATACAAACTCTACAGTTTAATATAGTGACATTTGTATTGTGTTAGTAGATATTATTATTTATTACGTTGAAGTGAAAGTTTAAAATAGATTGCACCTTTAATCTAAGCATAGTTTTGATTACGGTCAACCAATGACGCCAAGCTCACGCATAAACATTAAATAACGATCTTAATGAATTTGAATTATGATACAATTTTTTGTCAAAACTGATAAAGCCATTTCGTTTTCGACCATACATAATTTTCTGTCGTATATTTTATTATATTTTGTTCTGTAGCGCGTGTTGGTAGAAGGCCTATGTCCAGCAGTGGACTGCAATAAGCAAGTTGATTGATTCATTGATATTTTGACAAACACAATGTGCATTTACGTTTAAGTAAACTTTTTTCTTTAATTTTGTACATTTTAAGACAATTAATAAAAAATAATAGCATTCCTCTGCATCTTTGTTATCGGACAAGGACTACCACCCGCACTAATACATTTTTTAAGGTTTTTGAGCGAATGGAAAAGTACTTTTAAAAAAAAGTGGTGTATTCGATTGCATATTTCTTTGATTTAATATTCGAATCATTTTTGCAATCATCCGTAAGCTCACGATACGGATATTCACAACATCCCTTAGCAACATATAAAATCATGTGAAAATTTATTTCATGATGTTAGAAAGCGAATGTGATATCGCAATAATCATTAAATATACACTCACTTGTTGTTGTTTTCATAGAATTTGTGAACAAAACAGCGTTATAAAATGGAGTCGTGTAATTTCACTTGTTTTTGAGTTGGGAGTAATGTACGGAGGGAAGTTCAAGGTTTTTTATTTTTTCATGTAACAAAACATGAACGTAATGAAGTAAATGTTACAAAATAAAAGTTAATTTTTCTTTGGAAAGTTTTGTAACAGAGTAATTTATACGTTTGGTGTAAATTGTTTTCATGTACGGTATATTAAAAATGGTGAAAACATCTATGTGGTGACGGAGTAAGAATACAATATGTCACCACCCCATCTCATCCTATGGGTGTCGTAAAAACCGACTAAGGGAATAACCGTAACTAATATCTTTACGAAATAAAAAGAAGGAAAACTTGAAAATTAAACCCTATACTAATCCGTCTGGCCAGCGTGGTATTAGTAGGCCAAGTAACCCTCCGTCACGGGAGGAGGCCCGTCCCTGCTGTGGGACATTAATGGGCTGTTATGATGATGATGAAGATCAGAATCTATGTGGTGTGGTCTTCTTGCCTTCCTGGTCCTAGTTGAGAGTGGATCACTGTGAGCCTTAGTACTTACTTCAATTGTTTTAGGGAATTCGACGCACCTGTTCAAAGGGGTTGGATTGCCTGGAAAAGGAATTTATAGTTTAATTCTAGATCTCTATTAGGAAATACATGAGGGCAAGACCGGCCTACCAACTCTCCAAACACGTTGTGTCCGAAAAGTATTCCCAGTATTGTTATCACAAAGACTGGCACAAAATGCTTCGAAAAGAAGAAAGACAATGGAAAAAATTGGTACTCGATGCGGGACTCGAACCCGCGTCTCTGGACTATACGCGTCCAGCGCCTCCACTAGGCCAACCGAGTAACCGTCTCGACTACCAAATTTAATCGCCGTACAAAGCAATGGTTAAATTTGGTAGTCGAGTCGGTTACTCGGTTGGCCTACTGGTCATGGCGCTGGACGCGTATAGTCCAGAGATGCGGGTTCGAATCCCGCATCGAGTATCAATTTTTTCCATTGTCTTTCTTCTTTTCGGATTTTTCTAGTTATACCTAAGCTTTACAGGTAAAAATTAGTAATTTAATACAAAATGTTTCACCAATACTTATTCTAGCCCATATTTTCTTTTGCAGTTGGAAAGTGCCAATCTCTGCTTCTAAAGATATACAGCCAAAAACATTAAAACAAAATGATTCAATAAAGAAATACAGTAGCATTTATATAAAACGGTCTAGTTAACTTAATTAACTTAAGTTATCTATTCACCAAATAATTCAATATAGACCTAACTTGTTTTGTGGTATTCTGACTTAGTTTTGACTTTGGGATCTTAACGTCAATGACATGGCGGTAAAAACTGTGGGATGAGATTTTAGGTCTGTAAAAGCTTTCTATTAACCCTTTCACAGTGCCCCCAGCAGACATAATAGTAAAACAATGCACGTGCACCATATATGGTATACTGCACTGGGAACGTGTTAAAATACAACTCTCTACGAGGGATCAATCCCTATGTCGCAGGGACTTTTACAAACATATACATTAAACGAATAGAACGAATATACAAATTCAGGACAGCTGTTTGTGGACTGCACCAATAATTGCTCTGCATAGGATTCGATTGCGCGATCTCCTGCTCTTGCACGGCAACGCATACACAACCGTTGCGCTGGCAACGTAATCGAAGAAACTTTATCTATACTAATTTTATAAAAAGGTAAAGTTTTTGTGTTTGTGACGTTGTAGGGAGTAATCTCTGGATCTAGTGCACCTATTTTAAAAATTCTTTCTGTGTTGAATAATCCATTTATCGGGGAGTGTCATAGGCTATATATTATCACGCTATGACTAATAGGAGTAGAGCAGTAATGAAATATGTTTAAAAAAGGCACGCGGTTTTTTCGCCGCCCAACGAAGTGGGAACGGGTCAGCTATACCCCTTCCAGCGTAAGTTTGGTTTTTTGACAGTTCACGTCAAGGAAGTTTCGTAATACTTCTGCTTATTTTTCGAACAAATAATATTGTATTTCATGGACGTACCCATGTTTTTTTCAGTTACCATGGTTACTTAGTGATGAACACTCATAACGATTACCACCATTATGAAACAAATTACAAATAATCAGTAGAAATAAATGCTATGAATGAACCTGAACTCTTGTTTATAAAATATAATATGATATTTTAGATTAGCTATAACCCGCGAATGTGTCACGATAAATTATGTATTTTAACTAATACCTAAACTAACTATAATTTTATCATTTTAAGCTATAAGCTAATTCTCTTAACATAGATAAAGAAAGAAACAATAATAAAATGATAATGTAAGTTGATGTAAGGATCCAAATGTGTAAAATAAAGTAATTTGAAAAATCGAAATATCGCTTACAATCGAATGGCATTACATTCGAGATACTGCTGAACGTCACTAACGTCAAGCTGTCAAATGTTGATAAATATAGTGGAAAGTATTATATAAGTTAAATATATCGGACGAAAAACAATTGAAAAATTTGATACTTGAGACGGAATTCTAACGGTAAACGCTTTAGGTGCCTTTGATTGCTAGGCCACCAGAGTCATTCTTTCATTATTTAAATTAGATTTTGAACGATAACGATTTTTGCCAATCTTGTAGACTAGCAGTTAAAGCGTTTCATCTTTCCATGAGCTTATCAGAAATACAAACTTTTCAAGGTCCACTTACCAAAGTTAATCTAAATTCGACCCATCAATTTCCGAGGTCAACACGCGTATACATACATAAAGTTTTATTACAAAAGATAAGCCAATTTAGTTTCTGTCTGTTCGTGTGGGTGTACTCCCTCTTTAAATTGATATGTCTTTATAATAAAAACGTTAAGAAGTTATGTTTAGATGAATTTATTTAAAGACATTCTATATAATACCTACATATAATTTTTTTTTTACCTATAATGCTTAGGTAAAACTAGAAAAATCCGAAAAGAAAGAAGAAAGACAATGGAAAAAATTGATACTCAAGGCCTAGAGGTTATGGCACTGGACGCGTATAGTTTAGAGACGCGGGTTCGATTCCCGCCTCGAGTATAAATTTCATCCATTGTCTGTATTCTTTCTTTTCGGATTCTGTATAACTCGGAGTTTTGGTTCGGTTGTTTTATTTTTGAAGGTTAAGGAATAATTATACATCGTAGTACTAGTAAATGGAACTTTTGTCTTAGTCGAATTTTACGACAACCATTGGATGAGTGGAGATACATCTTAGTGAGTCTACCAGACGTGATGATGTCTTAAATTACATATAACTTTTACCTATAAAGTTTAGGTATAACTAGAAAAATCCTAAAAGAAGAAAGACATTGGAAAAAATTGGTACTCGTTGCGGGACTCGAACCCGCAGCTTTTCCGTCGTCTTTCTTCTTTCGTGATGATGTCTTATCTAGGAATCGAATTCTATTTTTCCTATTATCATGTTTGTCTTTTCCATATTACAGGTATTTTATGGAGACCCGGTTCTTTTTTCTAAAGGCATACATCTAGCCGAAGGCAAGGTATAGAGGCTCTTTATGAGATATTGAATCAATTATTATTATTTCTACTTTTTCCTGAATTATAAGCAGATGTTTTTAGTCTATGGCCTCGATTGGCGCAGGGTCAAGAACTTACTATATCATATTCGCGTTTAGAATGCAGTGAATTGTCATTGTCCGCTGACCTAGCCCCGCCGTCTAAACAATTAAATCTTGTGAAATTCAAATTAATTGAATTTTATAAGATTTTATTTGTTAGACGGCGGGGCTGTCACTGCATTCTAAACTCGAATAGGATATAAGTACGTTATTTAGTCATACAAAACTATCGCAACTCTCTCTCAATGAGTGGATTGTATGCACGTACATAATTCGCCACACTCATTTCCGGCACGTCACACGGATGCGTTATGATGATTGGAAATTGGCTACATTCGATTTCCCTTGCTCTTACCTATTAAAGTTGCATTCCAGACGAACCTCATTTAGTCATAAATATTATTTGACCATGTTTAGTCAAACGAAATTAATGCATTCTATTTTTCACAAATCTTTTTTTTTGTCTTTTTTATTTATTTAAGTTGAAAGACAATAGAAAAAAAATTCTTGTTATACGTCAGCTTTATATATAAAAATTATATATAATTTATCTAAGTTAACCCTTTGTCACTTTTTTGACTCCCACGAAATGAGATAGGGTGGTGATTTTATGAGTTCTTACTCATTTACCTCACACATGTTTCTCTGTATCACAACGAGGACATCATAACAAAAAAAATGGTAGCAGAAGTCTAACTTCACACAAAGTTTACTCGAAATTCACGCAAACACAAGTGCTGAAAGATATTTTTATAACAGTAACATTTATTTATACCATTAAATTAAATGCAAACAATCTTGAAATACCTGTTAAGAACACAGCATCATAAACTGGTGGAATTGTAAAAATGAGCTTTTCAAAGAAAACTTTTTAACGGTATTCACCTTTTTTCAACTCAAATACTTACAACACATAGTTTAAAATACATTTAAATATTTAAGTTACTATAAGTTTATTTTTCCGTTTCATCTACATCAATTTCGACATTGAATTATGTATACATCATATTTTTTTTCTATTTACTATTAAGTAAACCGCTTGCTCCTAAAAGCAACAATAAACCAAAGTAGAGAACTAAGAAATAATAAAGAAGTACCTATATACAAAACATTGACTTCTGGTATTTGTCTGTTTAATGGCCTTTTATGAGCTAATATGATGATATCTTTGTGAACATAGTTAAAGATAATATATTGAGATTATTTATATCTAAAATGACATAATAAAGGTTTTATTACATATTTGATTTAATGGTACATCTTTGTGACGTATGTTTAGATTCATAAATTAATGGTTTATGCCCTTTTTGTATCTGGGTGGCATAATCTTTATGGGTTAACTTGTTCTTTGGAGAATTGAGATGTGATGGCAACGGAGTGAAGTTGTTTTATGAGTACTATGCATTGTCTTCATTCTTGGACTTTATTCAAGCTTTTCGCTTCGACTACATGAGATTCGATGTAGTTGTTTTATTGTAATGTCACTATTTAGAAAAAATACATAACACCATTAATGCCAAAACAAATCAACACCAAATAAAACATCATCTATCAGTGCCAAACTAACCAGTGTTTGTACTATGAATACTAGACAACGGATAAACATAATTTTTTTTTTTTTTAAACATTTTTATATAATACAAATACTTAATAATAAATTAATATTCACGGACATCTGTACACAGCGCCATCTGTTCACAAAGTAAACTAGGCTTAACCTGCTTGTGTTATGGGTAACAGAACAACGGATATTAGTACTTACTTAAATATACTTATTTTTGTAAATACAAAAAAAAGTATGTAAGTATATATAATTATGTCGCAGGGAAATGAGGAAACCAGGAAATTCATGAAATCACTAGGGATATGACGAAATTCCGTTTGTACTAGAAAAGAAATGCTTATATTTTTGTTTGTAGATTATAAAACACAAGGATTCCAACTTGTATAGTTTAGGTTAGGTTAGAACTGTGACCACAACGCACGAGGCGAGCGAGCGAAGCGAGCGTGCCGCGGCAGCGGCCGCCGAAGTGCAAGGCATTTTCGTCATTTACCGGGATTTCGTGATATCCCTAGTGATTTCGTGAAATCCCTGGTTTCCTCATTTCCCTGCGACATATATAAGTGTACATATTTTACATCGAAACACTCAGACCAATGCTAATAATCATGTTCATGCACACAAATATTTTCATTGAGCGAGAATCGAACCCGAGACCTCTGCGTAGCAATTATGTTATATAACCACTACGCTACAGAGGTAGTCAATATAATATACAAAAAAATTGCATCGAGTGGAAATCAAACCTGTGACCTCTGACTATCAATCATATACTTTAACCAATAAGAGACAACACAGAAGAGTTCTTTAAATTATCGCGATTTGTATACATAATACTATTTTTGCGGGTCTTACTCGCGGTATATACTAATTAGCCTAGATACTAGTAAAACCTAGATACGAGAAAAACCTAGGTATTTATAGTACTAGTATCTAGGCTAATTAGTATATACCGCGAGTAAGACCCGTAAAAATAGTATTACAGAAGAGTTCATATAAGTATTCGTATCGCCATTTCACCTAACCAAATATCAAACACGAGACGTTAAATTCCATCCACCCCATACATATTTAATCAAAGCTCGATCCAACGTGTTAATTACACGACAATTTACAATCCAGTATGTACCAACTGTAGGCTTACTCTTGAACATAATTTTAATTTCAATCTAATACCAATTCAATTACAATGTCAATTTTGAAGTCACGTGATTTCGTACTCTTGAAAACAATTTCGTCAACATTGAATTGAAATCGGGATTGGTTCACGATTATACTTTAAAGTGTGAAGTTAGCAACACATGACATTGGAGAAGTGATGTTCAACTACATACTAAATTGAGAAAATATTATTACTAAGGTCGATATCTGCTTATTAACAATAGTAATAAATACAAGTTATGGAAAATATTATTGTAATATACGTTTTTTAATTATTTATTATTATTCGGATCGAGAAATTAGCATTTCAAAAATTTTGTTTTGCTTGTGGCTGAATGAGACGGGTCAAAGACAAGTCTATTATAAAAATAGTTCCCCTTACTTGTCAAAAAGTAAATATCGCACCCTCAGTATTATAAGGGCACAATCCAAAAAAGTTGATTTTTGGGAAATCACGATTTAAGATTCTGGGTTTCTATCCACTTGAACGACAATGGGTATGATTTATCCACTGAAAAAATGGCGGGACTTACGTCATATGGTATAAAAGTACCAAAAAAAAATTCGTTCTGCAACGCGCGATATTTTATAAAAACATGATTCTACCGCTTAAACTCTGCGGTTAAAAAAGTCTGTGGGACAATTGTCGATAGTTTCCGAACGGATTACACTAAAATAAACAGCTGTAAAAAATAATCTGTGGTCGCAATGTCAAACAGAAGTTTGCTTCATTTCGTATGTCCTTGTATGAAATTTACTGTTTATTTATGTGTTAAATACATTTGATTAATTAAATATTGTTGGAAGTGTAATATATTACAATTTTCTAGAAAATGTGTGCTTTCTAATGGTCGTAATATTATGTTATAAAAGTTGAGTAACTTTTAAAATTTAATAAAAGAAAAGTCAAAGACTAAAACTTGGCCTTGAGTTTAACAATAATGGCGGTTTAATTACGCTTTCCTCAATAAAAGTTTATTGAAATCGTTTAAAGTTTATTGAAATCGTTTAATACTAGAAGATAAACTAATGAACAATAATTAAATTTAGAAAACAAACCTACTACGTTCTTATTTTTATGTTCTTATTGTCTAAACAAAAATATGGTATGCACGTACAAAACGCGGAGATGGCCGAGTCAGCTAAAAAAGGTATTTATTTCAAAAATAATTTAAAATACTTTAACCTTATGAATTATAAATATATCTATTTTATTTTAAACGAAATATAGTTAATTATATTTTAAAAATAAAATCATCAATTTGGGTTGCTAATTTTATTCACAAATAATATAATTCCCGGAAAATCGCGGAAAATGTCAACAATTTTTCGCAATTTCTCAGGTTTATCAACTATTCATTGTATTTAGATATTCATAAGGTTAATGTATTTTAATTTAAGTTTATTCCCTATACTTTTACGAACACGACGATGTTTTTCATTTTCAAATTGATGCAGTAATTTTCTCGTGTTAGCCGTTTTTATCAAGACGGAAAACTCGCAGTTTTTTATAAACACATAAAAAACTGCGAGCGTTGCCACTTGAACGTTGGACTCGCGAAAGCGATTCGCGCAGTTAACGTTCAAGTGGCTATAAAATACCTATTTTTTCAAATTACTTGTTTATTATTTAAGTTATAAATGTGAAATTTGGCAGATTTGTTCTTTAGTAAATGCACTATAAATAGCAATAGGAGAAAACAATAAATTTGCATTAATTCTATAAATTACAAGTAATTGAAAAACATGCATTCAAGTTAGGCCTTTATAATACAAAAATATCAAAGAGATACTAGGACTATTTAAAATTGAACCTATATATTATTTAAATTCCTGTCACTGTTTAGTTGTTAACCATAACCTTCTAGCAGTAAGAGCGGGCGCCGGGCTGGGAGAGTGTGAGAGGAACACAAATATATTTACCGAGTCGTTATTGTCCTTTTTCTCGCTCTGTCAGCGCTAACAGGTAAAGAATTCCATTTTATGCCCTTAGCATTTAAAATCTCAGTTTACTAAAATTTTGACTTGGCCCCTTATGTTACTGAGGGTGCGATATATTCTAGAATAATTCTATTAATTCTATATTAGTGTTTCTAGTTTAAAAAGCTTTGTGTGGCTTTGTGACCAAGTAAAGCTTGAATATTTATCATTAAATATATAATATAATATATATTTAACAAATAAATTATTTGTGTTGTCAAACAGTGTTCGTTATCATTCGGCGCCATATTTTATTTGGTACATAGATACAACACACAAAGCGCAATATAGGTTTAGTTTGCCTTTCTTTTAAAGCTCAATCTACGTTTTTTTATGTAGACTAAATGATATCTTTACTTATAAGTCATATTAAAGATGTATTAATATTCCCAAGTCGACATAAAACACAAAACAATATGTAAAAAGTTACTTATTTGCTATTGGAATAATACCAATTTACAAGCAATCCGAACACAATTTCAACGCAATACGCAGCTGTCAAAATGAATTCAAGATTACCATTTTTAATTCAATCACAATTTCATGTAGTTCAACAAATAGACACCTAATTTGAAAACAATTTGGCGCTAGTGTTGATTTCAAGAGTATGAAATAGCGGTAAACGTCATAATTCCAAACCCGATCGATCGGAATTAAATTCAAGAGTAGACCAGCTGGATGTAATTAATGTTACCGTGAATAAGGTAGCAATTTACACGCGTGCTGCCTTCGGAGGCTACAAAAGGTCGAACTTTGAACTTCGGAAAGGGTGGCTGAAATGATACTTTGGTATATTTGAGATGTGTGTTTAATTTAATGGCTTGGTGGTACAGTGATCGTGTATGCTGCTGCTGAGGTCGTTGGTTTAAATCCCACGCGAGATTTGTATGATGCACGAACGTCTAGAGCCTGAAAGTTCTTTTTTTCCTTTATTTCATGTCTGTAAAAGTCCCTGAGGTGTATGGCTCGTTTGCAGGAGTAGTCTTTAAAAAAAGCTTAACATTACTTTACCGTTTTTGATTGTGAGGTGACACAATATACTCTCACCCCATTACCACAAAGACAAAACGTAAAACTACGTAGTTACTTGTTTAAACTTAACGCTTGAACAAAAATGACGCCATTTGCATTGTAACCACAACAAAATGGCCGCCGAACGTCGCGTTCTCCCGCCGCATATAAAAGCAATTAAAATAAAATAAACTTTTAACCTGTAACATTCTTTAGTAAATTTGTTGTATGACAAAAGAAACATAACACGAAATTTTGTTTCTGTTGACATTTTTAATTATTCTGGCCGTTTGTTATTTTTCTGACAATGGTTAAGAAATTTTACAAGGGATTTCTTTCGGCGTCAGTTTTTTTTATTGCGGAGTATTTTTGTGTTGCTGTGTTCTTGACATTGTTTTAGCTTGAAATCCTTATTAATTATGAAAGTACTTTATGAACTTTGAACAGGGATAATCATTATTATAATGTCTTACTGCAAGACTGTCTGTGTGGTGACGGAGTAAGAATACAATATGTCACCACCCCATCTCATCCCATGGGTGTCGTAAAAACCGACTAAGGGACTATCCGTGAATATTATCTTTACGAAATAAAAAGAAGGAAAACTTAAAATTAAACCCTATACCAATCCGTCTAGCCAGCGTGGTATTAGTTGGCCAAGTATCCCTTTGTCATAGGAGGAGGTCTGTCCCTGCAGTGGGACACTAACGGGCTGTTATGATTGCAAGGCTTAATGCGGCTGGAAAGAAAATGACTTGAATGAGTCTATTACACTACTCCTATAACTACTTCAACATGTCGTTAAGACAAGTAAGAGGTCATGGGGCGCTTGAAGATTCTCGACCCCATGTTAGTCTATCAAACATCCACATTTTTATTCGTAGCTACAGGAACATCATCTATACTTAAGGCTTATTCCCAAAGTACTCCATTCTTTTGTCCTAAAAAGATAACAATCTCATACATATACTTTATTTCTTTTTTAATTAAAATAGCGTGGAGTACTTTGAAAACATCTTTTATCATATTTTCATGGAGTAGAATGAAACCTAATTTAAAATATATATTTATTCATGGAGTAGTTTGGGAATTATTTTTGGAGTACTTTGGGAATAACCCATACTTAATACGAGTATTATAAAGAGGTAAAGTATGTGTGTTTGTTTGTTTGTGACGTAGTATTCTCTGGATCTAATGAACCGATTTAAAAAAAAAATCTGTATTGAATAATCCATTTATCGGGGAGTGTCATAGGCTATATAGTATCACGCTTTGACTAAAAGGACTGGAGCAGTAATAAAATATGTTTAAAAATGGGACGCGTTTTTTTCGCCGCACAACGAAGTGGGCACGGGTCAGTTATACATAAAATAAATACCAAAAAAACGTTTCTAATAAGTTTAACAGCTAAATCTATAAACAACATCTTATTACATCCCAAAAAGGACCTAAAAAAACATTTTAAACTCAACTAACTATAAAATATAAATCTTAAAACAACAACAATATCTTGGCTAAAAACGAAAAATAACAATTTAAAAACACCTCAAAATCTCGGGAGATTACCCACCCAAAGTACAGCCTTAATTCCCCCATAATGGGTGTCATCTTTTTAACTCGTGGCATAAAGTATGGCCCTAAATCAACGAGCGCTCATATAATATAATCAAAATGACCTTCCATGAATTTACAACAGGGTGAAAAATATAATATTCATTTGGTAGAAGAATTAACAAAATTCCTGGCGTAATTCAGGTGTCGCATGATAAAAATTTTACAGTAAAACTGTCAACGTGGGTAGATGAAATTTTAGACTTTTTGATAAAATTTTGTTGTAAGTTTGACGACATTTTTGTGGCGTACGCAGCTGTCTCGGGTTCCATTCCCGCTCAATGCCCATCGCTCTGTGTATGAAACTTGCAATTATTTGCAGATTGTTAATCGTTATTGGGAAACCAATGGATGAGGGAGACACAGGATCGCACAAAGAAGCAATACTTGGAGAAGGCGTATGTCCAGCAATGGACGTCGATTGGCTGATATGATGAATCTACGTTTGTAGATTGTTTTATAAACTACTTGTATTAAAGCTTATTTTTTTTTAAGAAATCGTTTAATATAATGTTATTTCTACTATTTTCATTTTCTTGTAATTTCATTCTTTTGAATCAAGAAAATTATTTTTGGTCGAAATATTATTTTTGTCGATCTTAAAATATAAAACAATAGATTATCTTTGTATTACTAACTAGCCGACCCGTGCTCATTTCGTTGGGCGACGAAAAAAACGCGTCCTTTTTTTTAACATATTTCATTACTGCTCCACTCCTATTTGTCATAGCGTGATACTTTATAGCCTATGACACTCCCCGATAAATGGACTATTTAGCACAGAAATAATTTTAGAAATCGGTTTAGTAAATCCAGTGATTACCTCCTACAACGTCACAAACACACTAACTTTACCTCTTTATAATTAAGTTTTTTGTGTTTAATTACTTGCCTTTTAGTAATCGCTTTCGCAAAACACCTACATTATAACCTGACCTTTTGTACTACTGATTTACGTTTACAATGGCCATTGAGTCCCTAAATTTGGATTATGCGTCACCATTTGTTAAAATCATAACGTCAAAAGTTTTTTTTTGCCACCTCTTTTGTGAGTTAATTTAACCGTGACTCTAAGGCCCGAATTCCTCTGTCGCTGATGTCAGTCGCTGACGTCGGTCGCGCGTACGAATATACGTTGTGTTCTATGAAGCACCACACTGTAACGCTGACATCAGCGGCGCGCGAGTTGCTACGCGCCGCTGATGGCGCGCGTCGGTCTCGCTCGTCAGTGCCGCGTTCGTCGGTCGACTGACGCGCTATAAAACGCTATGAGCATCCTTACTCTGTTCCTGACCGTCGGCACGCGCGCGTACAGTCGCCCGCCACCATGAACATTGATACTTAACGTGTGATTGCCGAGGTACGCCTACGTCCTGCATTGTGGGATTTATCGAATGAACGTTACAAAGATCGTGATGCCAGAGCAAAATTTATCATTTGTCCTCCTATCCTCCTAGGGTGAATGTGATATTTTTTTTCTGTATTGACGCAGGCTCCGCTTGCTTAAGTATGCTGCAGCAACTAAACAATATAAACGGGTTCATAATAATATCCCAAATTCAAACTCGGCTTCACAAATCCACTTGGAGACGCCTGTACCGTGGAGTGGTCAGTATCGCAATACGGATGTTTTCATTGGCGCTGATGGTCAGCGCGCTACGCGACTGACGGTACGCGACCGACGTCAGCGACAGAGGAATCCGGGCCTAAGAAATCGGTTCGTTTTATATATTTCTTTGGGTTTTACTAATAGCATGGGATAAATCTCTTTTGGTTAAAATTTAGCACGTTGTTAAATTCTTTGACGGTATTTTGCCGACTTTTCGCGTTAAATGAATTTTGATAATACTTTTTTTAGACTTATTAGGCCAAGTCTGTAGTGTGACGTAAGAATATAGTTTGATTAATCACAAGCACACAAAAAGTAGCTTTAAGAGATTTTGTTTTATAGAAAAACATCCTACCGCACTAGGGTTGTCCTGTGTTGCATGAACTTTAATGAACATCAATTTAACGGACAGAAGCAACATCCAGACTCAGAACAATATTTCGTAAATTAAACAAAAAATTGTTCTGTCTGGGAATCGAACCCTTGACTGCTGATCTCTTTACGTTTTGATATGTCTAATTCGTATTACACATATACCCTAATGCGGATTTTTGTGTTGAGGACGAGTTGTTCACCGATTGGGACCGTTACTACTGCAGACAGTGCGAGAGTTGTCTATTTTCAAAAGAAAAGAAAACATCTGCTTGCATTTATATCAAGATGCGCCATCTAGTGACACGTTGTCATGTAGTTTTGCTGCCATCCATTAGAACGTTCTCGCTCATCTCACAATAATATCCACTTTTCTTTATCTAAACTCGTGTAGCAATTCTATTCACACAATGTAATGGATTTATATGACAAATCTAGAACGATACATTGTTTATTTTGTTTTGTATTTCTCTTATCTTAAGAAAGTTTTGTATGCAGGAATTTGGCTTCGGTGATGAAGTATTACCACGCCAGCCAGGATCGGTGTAGGGTTTTATGGAAATTGTTTTGTTTTCATAGAGATCATCATAACAGCCCATTAATGTCACACTGCAAGGACGGGCCTTCTCCCGTTGGCCTACTAATACCACGCTGGCCAGACGGATTGGTAAAGGGTTTGATTTCAAGTTTTCCTTCTTTTTGTTACGTAAAGATAATATTCACAGATAGTCCCTTTGTCCGTTTTTACGACACCCATGGGATGAGATGGGGTGGTGACATATTGTATTCTTACACCTTCACCACACGCGTCAGAATGACTCAGAACACAAGCAGGTTAAGCCTAGCTTACTTTGGGAACAGATGGCGCTGTGTAGAGATGTCCGTGAACTTACGACATCGTACACTCTACACACAATTAAAAACATTGCATTATATTCCATAGTCTGATACGATAATACATTTTGAAACAAAAATGCCGCAACCCCAAGGCCTCAAACAAAATTAAAACTATGTTTAATTAATGAAATACATAAAAGTTATGGCGAGCCTCTTTAATTATTAATTCAAAGTGTTTTGTAATTAGAAGAACAAATAGCGAGCGGTGCCGGGTACTAATCGCTGTATTGTGTGGTCCAAGTTATGAGATACAGCTACAAAAAGTAGAACTCAGTGGCGAAACTGTCGTCTATGTGATGTGGATTCGAATAGCAGGCAAGATAATTATTTGTCATAACAGCCCATTAATATCCCACTGCAGGGATGGGCCTCCTCCCGTGACGGAGCAATACTTGGCCTACTAATACCACGCTGGCCAAACGGATTGGTATAAAAAAAATGAAAATTTAACCAAATTGAACCCGATGCCAAGCATAACAAGTCCAGACAAATATAATTATAATAATAAATAAATTTAGCGCTTGTTTTTTTTTTGTGACTCAAGCAAGCTGAATCCTCTGTGTCACTTATTGCTTATAATCTCTTATGTAGCTTAAGCGACAAAGAAAAAAAACGCTTACAGCTTACACTTAAACCCGTTCATGATAAATCGTGGCGATAAAATCGGAACTATGTTGATTAGTACTCACCCTAATAAATCACATTCTTTTACTTTTAAAAGAATTTCTTTGTGAACTTTCGAGCCTATGATGTTTGTTTTAATGATTTCGTAAATCTCTTGCTCACATTTTTATAGGTTAACACATTTTGAAAGAAACTTTGAAAGTATAAAAGGAAGCCTTATTATTTGTTTTAGGTACTTATGTAAATTTTTTGTGTGGAAGTTGGTGTACATTTTGGTTAGTAAAATTTTTTTAATAAATTTTTTCCTAGTTTGGGTCTAGATGGCGTTGTGTGAGTGTGTGAGGATTATTTATTTATTTTCTGGACCATGGGTGGGTTAGCGCAGGGTGGGGAAACCCCTCACAAGGTGGACCGACGACCTAGTTAGGACGGCGGGAAGCCGATGAATGAGGGAGGCACAGGATCGCACAAAGTGGCAATACTTGGAGAAGGCGTATGTCCAGCAATGGACGTCGATTGGCTGATATAATGATGATGATGAGAATATATGTGTTTGTAAAAGACATTTGGATGTCAGGAGGAGAAGCCTTTGCCCAGGTATGGGATGATAGTCTGACACTAACTAAACTATAAAGTATTTAATTCATTCTTGTATTGAAAATGTTCCACTTCTTTCCGCTCAGAAAGCGTCGTAAAACACACCTAAGGTGCGTATATCATAATGTCCCACTAATGTCAGCCCATTAATGTCCCACTGCAGGGACGTGCCTTCTCCCATGACGGAGCGATAGTTGACCTACTAATACCACGCTGGCCAGATGGATTGGTATATGGTTTAATTTCAAGTTTTCCTTCTTTTTATTTCGTAAAGATAATATTCACGGATAGTCCCTTAGTCCGTTTTTGCGACACCCATGGGATGCGATGGGGTGGTGATATATTGTATTCTTACTCCATCACCACACGGACATTGGACGACTTGAAGGTGTATCAAACTATAACCGTGTTGGTACCGCTCTAAACAGTCCTTTGCTACCTATACACATACCACCTAACATCTTTACACCATCGCTACATAGACCCCCAAATTGCACATACGACCCCATTACAGTAACATAGAGATGTAATATATCAAATGTTTGAGACACTCTTACTTCCTTAAAGCGAATATCGCGCAATCCAAAAAATGGCCTTCCTTTTGTACTCTGAAAGCAAATACGTCACTCCAATAGGCCTATTGTCATCTGAACTTAGACGAATGTTGGGCCGATAAAGCCACTTGTAATGAAGACATTTCTTTTTAGCCGATTGCTTAAAAGGAGGTACTTAATTAGGTTTGTTACTGTAGGAATTAGTCATCGTTTCTTGATTAGTTCAGATCAGATCAGACAAAAATTTTGTTTCAAAGAGTATTCTTTAACTTGATCTGAAAATAATTTCATCAAAATAGTTTCAATAATTCAGATTTTATCTCAAAAGTACTGTTAGTCCAGTCAAAATAGACTAAATTATGATTCCAGTTTGCATTAATTCCCAACAAGCTGGATTTTTGTGCAGGCCTTGAATACGTCTTTACAAATGATATGTCAAAAGTTCCCATTTTTAAAGTCCCCCAAGTTTTGGTTTTTATAACAAAGAACATCCTCTCAAGACTAAATTTTTGGTTGACATAAAAATATAGTTAGTTCAGTTGATTTTTGTCTTGCGTGAAATTTAAACCCGCGACTTCGTGCACTGCACACGCATACACGACCGCTGTACCATCAAAACAGATTAAAAATTAAAATCAATGCAAACATCATTATTAAATTTATACCCTGTGTCGCGGAAAATTTGACGACCTCGGTGGCGCGCCGGTAGAGCCAGCGGCTGCCGCGCATGAGGTTGTGGGTTCGATCCCCACGCAGGACAATAATTTGTGAGATCCACAAATTATTGTCCTGAGTCTGGGTGTTCTATGTGTCCGTTAATTGATGTTTGTAAAAGTCCCCGCGACACAGGGCATGATCCCTAGTGCGGGAGTTGTCTTTTTTAAAAATATAAATAAAAAAAAATAAAAAAAAAAAATTCCCCGCGACACAGCGCATGATCCCTTATGAGGAAAATGTCTACAAAAAACAAACAAAGAAATACACATAAAAAGTTTAAGCAACACTGACCAAGGGTCAAATAAGATATACAATACAAATGCAACAATAGAAGAAAAAAAATATAAATTTGACAGCTGCGTGTCCCAAATGAGATGGGACAAGAACCAATATTTGGGAAAGCATTCTGATTATGGGACCAACAAGGGCCTGGTTGACCCAATTTGGATGTCAATTGACAGGGTCAACTTATGAATACACTTACAAAATAATATTTTATTTTAAAAAACTAGCTGTTGCCTGCGACTTTGTCTGTGCAGGATTAGTATTTTGAGTAGCTTTATAACAGCCCATTAATGTCCCACTGCTGGGATCGGCCTCCTCCAGTGACGGAGGTACATTTGGCCTACTAATACCACGCTGGCCAAACGGATTGGTATAAGGTTTAATTTCAAGTTTTCCTTCTTTTTATTACGTAAAGATAATATTCACGGGTAGTCCATAGTCGGTTTTTACGACACCCATGGGATGAGATGGGGTGGCGACACTGTATTCTTACTCCGTCACCACACGGAGTAAATTATGTTATTAATATAACATTATTTTAAACTAAAAATTCAAGTCGATAAGCCGCCATTATCTAAGATTCTCAACTCATTTGAACATAAGAACACAAATGTTAATATTATCAAAGTTATCAATATTAAGTAGATTGAACTCCCCTCTACCCCCCTTTTTGGGTAATGAGGGCTCGTGTTTGTAATACAAACTGTGTACAACCTATACTTAGTAATACTATTTGTAGAAATTATGTATTCTAAAGTAATTTTGGGAGCGAAATAGATTTCTAAAGGAGATATAAGTCCATAGATGTTCAAAAATAGAACAACAGTCGCGTGCGGTAAATAAATTAATGTAAATAATTCTCACACATTCACACATCGCCACCTAGTCCCAAACTAAGCAAAGCTTGTACTATGGGTACTAGACAACGTATAAACAACTTAGATACTTTTTTTTGTAAATACATACATATTATACATAGAAAACACTCAGACCAATGCAAATATTCATGTTCATGCACACAAATAATTGCATTGAGCGGGAATTGAACCCGAGACCTCTGCGTAGCAGCTACGTTAAATACCGACTGCGCCACAGAGGTCGTCAAATGAACTGCCTCAGTGGCAAAATAGCTGGCCTGTACGAGATCGCGGCTCTAATCCCACGCAAGGCAATTGTTTATGCGATCCACAAGTTTGAGTCTTAAATCTGGGTGTTATTTGTGTTTGTGAATTTTACCTCTAAAATACAGAGAGAGATCGAAAAACAAGCTAGGAGTTGTCTTTAAAAAAATATAGGTACCTATCCTTTTTTTGGTGCGAATACTACTTGTATTATAAGCAACTAGCTGACCCGTGCCCACTTCGTTGGGCGGCGAAAAAAACGCGTCACTTTTTTAAACATATTTCATTACTGCTCCACTCCTATGAGACATAGCGTGATACTATATATCCTATGACACTCCTCAAAAAATGGACTATTCAACACAGAAAGAATTTTTTAAATCGGTTCATTAGATCCAGAGATTACCCCCTACAACGTCACAAACACACAAACTTTACATCTTTATAATAATCATCATAACAGCCCATTAATGTCCCATTGCAGGGACGTGCCTCCACCCGTGATGGAGGGTTACTTGGCCTACTAATACCACGCTGGCCAGACTGATTGGTATAGGGTTTAATTTCAATTTTTCCTTCTTTTTATTTCGTAAAGATAGTAGTTACGGTTATTCCCTTAGTCGGTTTTTACGACACCCATGGGATGAAATGGGGTAGTGACATATTGTATTCTTACTACGTCACCACACGGATAATTAATAACATTAGTATAAATAGATTACACTAACACAAGTCAAATATCATTACACTCACTATAAAAAGGGGTCAAAGAATAGTGTTTATAAGAAACAGCTTCAATTAAAACGATACTCGATAGGTTCGAATCAATCACTATCGAATGACATCGTCTCGAATACAACACCTTAGTAGCAATTAAAATGTAATCGTATCATACTGTTTCGATGAAAGCGAGTATTTCGATTAAGGTATCGTTATTCGATACCGGATAATCGGATGTGAATTGAAAACATTTCCTCCTGCGATTGATTTGTTTTTTTTTTGTATTTTGTTGATGTTGTTGATAAATAAATAAATATTCCTTACACTTTCACACAACGCCATCCAGTCCGTTATATGATCTTTCTTTCTCTTTCTTATTTAAAAGACAATTCTCACACTAGGGATCATGCCCTGTGTTGCGGGGACTTTAAAAACAGTAATTTAACGGACATATAGAACTAAGCAAAGCTTGTACTATGGGTACTAGACAAGGGATAAACATACATAAATACTTTTTTTTTTGTAAAAACATAGTATATATTATACATAGAAAACACCCAGATCAATGCAAACAATCATGTTCATGCACACAAAGATTTGCATTGAGCGGGAATCAAACCCGATACCTCATGCAGTAGTCATGTTAAATAACCACTAAGCCACAGAGGTCGTCACCGTCGCGTTTTCGTGCCATCGAGGCAATTGTATTTTAAAGCCGTCATCTCACAACTTAAGACTGTGCTAGTAAACTGACACAATAAAAAAATGAACCGAATTAAAAATCTCTTTTTTTTTAAGTCGGTTAAAAAGAAGCTCGATACCACAACCAGATTCTTTTATAAAACAAATAAAACCAAAAGGTAAGGCAGAATAAAACGCCATTATTTAATCATTTATCCAATTTAAATTAATGATTACACGCACTAGTAAACATGGACGATAAAGGAACAAAAGGTTCTGTTAATTTTTAAGTGTTTAATATACATTGCAGACTGGCAACTTTTAGTTGCTTACTTGTTGCCTTGAGTAATGGATGGGTTCTATCGTAACAGTGGGATACTGTGAAGCTCTTAGAATCTGTGTACTTTTGTGACCGAGATAAATCTGGTCTGGAAATAGCACAAACACTAAACTAAATGGATAAATATTTGATTTGAAAACATCAAACAATAAATAAATTGTCTTAAAAATCATAAAATGTTACCTGCACTAAACATCCTCTTAAATTAATTGACATTTTATTATTTGTATTATATAATTCCCATTTTTTATTCATTTGCTTGTCTTTTATAATTATAACATTATAAATTCATAACATAGAACAAGAATTAATGTAGTATGTGATTAATAATAATGTATTGAATTGTGTAGATTGCATGAATTTTGATGTGTGCATTTAAAAAAAAATTGTATGCCTATTGGCGGCACATAGCATGAACTTATTCATTTGTAAACACCTATAACTTGTTATATATAATGCTGTACAAAATAAATTATTTGATTTGATAAAAACCTATCACTTTAGCCTATGCATTATAAGTAGCCTAACTTTACCTTAGTCACTAAAAAAGGGCCTAATCCTACAGTAGGGCATTAACGGACTGTTATGATGCTAAAGGTAGTTTAGCTTATTAATAAATTTCTTTTAGAAAATCAATGTGTGAAGCATTTAATTTACTAAACATTTATTTTTATTTTTTCAAATTTTTCAAACAATATGTTTTATTTCATAAAATTTATCACAAATTGTTTGAAATCGTCTTTTACAATTTACTTAAAAGTTGAAGCTACAGTTAAAATTATAGATCGACACAGACATACGCTACAGCACTAAAAAAACCGCGTATTTATTATTTTCTTTAGATTACTTACTGTAGTTCGAATACAAAACACCTTTTCTATCTTATTTCCTTATTCTCATCTTTGCAACACAATTTTTACAAAATGAACTTTAAAATCTCATTGAAAACACAACATTCAACATCCAACATCCAACAAAAAAAAACTAAACTTTCTCCATTTAAACATCTAGCTTGTCATAAAATTAATAATAAAACGATTTTGCGAACATGCTCCCTTCAATATTAAAGTTAAAAACTTTTATGACGTGTATAATCGTCTGAGTTTTAAAATAAAAAGTTTTTCATACCGGCTAAGATGTACGGCTACTGCTGGACATAGGCATAGTACAAATATATACAGTATTGCGACTTCATAGAAACGGACGAAACGCGAGTTACAACTACACGCTCGCGATAGAGGTGGCTTTGCGGAGTGAACAGTCGCGACTGTGCCGCAGTAAGGAGCGGGAAAGTAGGTAAATGTAATTAAAAGCTGAAGGTGGGCAGCCCTATCGCATGTTTACGAACCGCGCAGCCGTTGGCATTTATAATAAATATTCGGTCGAGATAGACTACTGGTTGTATTGCGATATAGGCCTCCTTTGAATGTTTCCATTTTGTTCTTTCTTTGTCTCTATCGTTTTGCTTACTAATTTATTTATACAATTGTACTTTTTCTATTTTTGAAAAGACGTTTTTTTTTCTCTTGGGACGATCCTTCTCATATGTCACGTTTATTTTACTGCCACTAAATTAAATGACACCATAACCATTGAATGTCTCCTCTCAAGATAATTATTTGTGGATCACCCAAATTATAAACTTATATTGCATGACTCAGCCTCAGCCGTGTGCAAGGAAGCTGAATACAATAGTTGAGCATTCGTATAAAATACCACAGTATCATTGAGAAAGACTACTAAGTTTTCAAACCAGAGGACTGGGAATCAAATTAATGTTAAATAAGCAAAATTTTCTTAGTTGACCGTATAATCTCAAGAAAAAGTCCGTTCAAGCGAAGTGCAGATAGAACTTAAACTTTAGATTTGACAAAATCTGTTCTATAAAAAGAGAATAAGGCAAGGTCATCATTTATTAATTCATGACCGTTCTAACACATTATCAATCGTGTCCCAGATAACTCATGATTTATCTTTTCACAGTCTCAAATTAAAATATAATAAGTAATTATTATAATAACAACAATTAAATGTCCCACTGCAAGAACTCGGTCCTTCCGCATTACTGTAGGGGAAATTTGGTGTAGGGTATTGTATCATTCGTTTTCATAATTTTACTTCGTATAATCACGGACATACTGTCAGCATAGCATCATTTTCCAACCAATGGATAAAGTGGGGTTGTTAAACCTTCAACACAAAAAGTTGCCCGTATAAAAAGCCCTGTCAGATATCAAACACTATGTCATTAACGACACTACATACATGTCAAAGTGACAACTTAATTTTCCGTTCTTATTGAACCTTCAATCATTGGTTTTCATTAACGGAAGAGTTAATTGTTCGTTTTGTAAAATATAATTGAAGGATTTGCTACCGAAATCATTTGTGGGGATGTTATTTTAATATTGTATTTTTTTATTGTGTAATTATCATATCCGTCAATGGATGATCACCCCTAGATATAGGTTACTTCTTTAAATATATACCTATGCAATTTTATGATCACCCCTATCATGAATAGATTCCTACCGCCTTGACCAAGTCGGTTCTGTCCACCCTGCTTGCTTGTTTCCCAGTACGTTGTAGTCATTTTAGATTCTTCCTTAGTATGTATGTATTACATAGGTACTACTATATATTACATACTACATTACGTAGTATGTAAAGTGTTATCAACTCGTCTAACCACCTTAAGTATAGTAGTAATAAACTATGTGCGTATAGTATTTCTAGAAAGATATTATGAGCTGATAATAAGCCAGCAATTACTAACCCTTAAGGGTTAATACGACATCGCAACGAGACGCACAAGTTGCTCGTTTTATGATAAGCTTTACTGAGTTTACATAAAATCGCATACCAGATGCAGCTAATTTTTTTGCTTTTACAAAGTTGAAAGTCCTGCTATATAAAACATAGAATGCCTATGCACTGCACTTCCCGATGTACAAGACGCTAAGTCCCATTGCCATGCAATTTTACAAGCTACTGACACTTGTTTTTAAAATTGTTACATACTATTTATAGCTGTTTAAAGTAGCAACCACCTAATACCACATTAAACCACCTCTTTATAAAAACATTTATCACTGAAAAGAGCTAACACCAGTATAAGACATCTAATTGGCCATTTAACAAACGAAAATACTACTAATGCAATCCTCTACAAACTAATAGGACAGTAGTACTTCAACTAGCAGTTATTGGGCACTGTTCCAATACAATTTAACATTTAATCGGTTCATTTACTTAATGGAAACTTAAAATGATAAGTTAGTTAAGTTAGTGCTTAACCAGATTTTAACTTAAGTGTGGTATGTTTTAGTGTTTGTTGTTTTATATTGTACCAGCTGATGCGCGCTGCTTCAACTGCGTTGGGTAGGTAACTGAAATGTTATTTTACACCCTAAACTACCTAAATTCTAAATTTCATCATAATTCATTATGCAGTTTTTGCGTAAAAGACAAACATGTATCCATCTTTTCATTTTCCAGCACTCTCAGATTGTTCGTGTTCTTATTTGGATCGAGTAAACACTTTTACCTACTTAGGTATTGCTCTGGATGAAAACTTATCATATAAATCTCATATTACACTCTTAACGGCCCGCGTTAGAAAAATTATTCATATTATGAAAAAACTCAGAGACTGCACTCAGCTTAATGTTCTATGTACAGTATTTTACGCGCTATGTCAATCTATTCTTCAGTACGGTATATTGGTTTGGGGTGGTGCTGGGAAATCAACATTCATAAATATAGAACGATCTCAAAGAGCTGTCCTGAAGGTAATGCTAAAGAAACCTTTTCGTTTTCCCACAGACTTACTTTACACAGTCCTTCCGGTATTACGAGTTCGACAGTTATTCATACTTAAAGCTACTCTTTCGATACACAAAACACTAAAACTCAGACCTGACTACCAGCAAATTGTGTCTAAGCGAGTCTTCTATATACCCATCGCTCGTACCAGATCCCTCTTGGCCCGACGGTGTCCCCTATTTCTACACACCAGCATCTACAATGAAGTTAATAAGCGGCTCAATGTTAACAATCTATCACTTTATTCTTGTAAGCTTCAAGTAAAAAAATGGCTGTTGCAAATAACTTATGCTGAAACGGAAAACATTATACATAGGTAACCCTCCTAAATGTCAACGCTCATACTCCTCTCCCCGTCGTCCACACACATAACACACACATACTCATACAAAAACACACACACACAAACACTCACACGTTAAAAACAACGTCATTCACAGACGCACACAAAGATGTTTTATTATTAAATTTTTATTATTTAGTTTTTTTAATTGATTTGATTTAGTTTAACTTTATTATGTTTTTTTTCTCAATTTTTATATAGGCCTATTTAATAATGTTTAATTCAATGTAACACAAATTTTGTCACAACTTTGGTCTTCAAAATACAAGCCTCGGCTTAGTTTGGAAACCACCGTTACCCCAGTAGACTGTTACAACACAAAATTTATGTAATTATACCACTAATACACCCTTAATATGTAAATTAGTTTTAATAGCAATCACACTGTAACATTATGATTTTGTAACTTGTTTTTGGTTGAATAAATTTATTCTTATTTATTCTTATTCTTATCTATCCTCACAAGCTTTCGCATTTATATATTAGTAGGATGGGAATTCCTGTAACCTACTAAAATGTAAAAACGAAATTCTAAAAAACTAGTTGTTCAATTAATGGCTATCTTCATTAATTATGATCAGTCAAATTATGTCCACTGTTGGACATAGGCCTCCTGCAAAGATCTCCTCCACCTTACGCAGTCCTATGCCTCCCTCATCCATTCGGTTTCCCGCTGCTTTAACCTATCTTGTTCCTTACAATCACTGTGATTGACACATTTAAGCAGTTTAATCCTTACAAATTACAAGATGTTCAGCCCTGTAGCACATGGGAGCTATAGATGTGACCAGGATACCTATACAAGCTTTTCCCTTCAGGATCCATAAGGTTATACTAATTTGGAATAAGGCCTATATTTAACAGTGGTTATGTTTAGGTAATTATCCGTGTGGTGACGGAGTAAGAATACAATATGTCACCACCCCATCTCATCCCATGGGTGTCGTAAAAACCGACTAAAGGAATAACCGTAACTACTATCTTTACGAAATAAAAAAAAAGGAAAACTTGAAATTAAACACTATACCAATCCGTCTGGCCAGCGTGGTATTAGTAGGCCAAGTAACCCTCCGTCACGGGAGGAGGCCGGTCCCTGCAGTGGGACATTAATGTGCTGTTATGATGATGATGATGATGTTTAGGTAATACAATATGTCACCACTCCATCTTATCCCATGGGTGTCATAAAAACCGACTAAGGGACTATCAATGAACATTACCTTTACAATATAAAAAGAAGGAAAACTTGAAATTAAACCCAACACCAATCTGTCTGGCCAGCGTGGTATTAGTAGCCCAAGTATCCCTTCTTCATGAATGGAGGCCTGTCCCTGCAGTGGGACAATAATGGGCTTTTATGATGATGTAAGGTTGATATAGAGACAAGCCTAAGAACGAAAAGTTGGTTGCGGTGTGTCTATTTGTAAGGTACGTAGTACGTCTCTGATTTTTTTATATCGGTTCCTTACATCCAGAGATTACCCCTTACAACCAACGTCACAAACACACAAACTTTACCTCTTTATAATATTAGTATAGATATAGAAGTATAGTTAGTCTTTAGTCGACTTTTACGACAAACATGCGACATGAATGTAGGCTTAATGATATATTGTATTCTTATCCGCCACTAAACATCTAATTAGATTAGTAAATCAACGTTTGCTCGAAAAGATTCTCAATCTTTTCCCTTTGAGATAACTTTGGCCTTCTCTTAAACAAAGAAAATTGGACTAAAATCAAATTACTCCCGGGGTTTGTAAAATATTTTGCTATCTAGCCTTAATTCATGACTGTAATCCTTTTAAAATTTATTAAACAGACGCCCTTAAATTATTTTCCCTTGTTAGTATGAAAATATGTATTTTATTAATATTAATTTTATTTTTGGGTCTATACATAGGTACCTATTTAAACAGTTTCTTGTTCCACTGCAAGGAGGGATTTTGAATAGTGACGTAGGAAAATTTGAACTGTTACTGATACGTTCGTTAGACGGATTCGTTTATTCATTATCATCATAACAGCCTATTAATGTACCACTGCAGGGACAAGCCTCCTCCCGGGACGGAGGGATACTTGGCCTAATACCACGCTGGCCAGACAGATTGGTTTAATCAAGTTTTCCTTCTTTTTATTCCGTAAAAAAAATGTTCACGGATAGTCCCTTAGTCGGTGTTTACGACACCCATGGGATGAGATGTGGTGGTGACATATTGTATTCTTACTCCGTCTCCACACGGAGATGGTATAAATAGGTCATGTATAAGATTGTCAATTAGATAATCCATTTGTCTTTCTCTTTTCAAAATACCACTACTTACATCTCGCATTACTGGTGTCGTAAGAACCTATTAAAGGGAATCTTACAAGCAAATTAAACCGGCTTTAAAAAGAACGAAAAGTTAATACGAAAACCCTGTACCAGGCCAGCGTGGTGTAGATTAGACAAATTTCCCTGAAATGGGACACTCATGAGCTGTAAGAATAAATAATCCTCACACATTCACACAACGCCATCTAGTCCCTAACTAAGCAAAGCTTGTACTATGGGTACTAGACAGCGGATAAACATACTTAAATACTTTTTTTTGTAAATACATACATATACATAGAAACACTCAGACCAATGCTGACAATTATTTTCATGCACACTAAGATTTGCATTGAGCGGGAATCGAACCCGAGACTTCTGCGTAGCAGTCGTGTTATATTAACCACTACGCCACAGAGGTCGTCAATAGTTGGCGTTTACGATATCCTTGAGATAAAATGGAGTACTTTATAATTTTATACTCAGTCCCTTCATTGGTAATTTACAAACCAGGTCAAATATTGTAAGCTCATTTACAAACAGAATAAATACAAAAAACTTCAAAAAAAGAATCGTCAAGGAAAGAATTCGATGTAAAACTTGTATTGTATTTGTTTACACGTAACACAATCGTACTTCCAAAAAAAAATGTAAACAAAGCGAAGCGGCGCTTCCAGAGTTTGTAACAAGCAGGTGGCATGGCGGGGTGGGATTAGCTTCGTCTCTTGCCGTACGTCATTCGCATCCCAGCGAGCTTACGTAACGGACGTGTGCCGCTCCTCGTTCTATTTACGTAAATGTTTCCGACGAAACATTACTGACGCGTATTTTATTGTTTGTTTACATTTATTTTAAACTATTTTTAGTGTTAAACATTAAGTAAACATGGATTATTTTAGGTTTGTAATTTTTTTCTTGTGTAAAAAAAAATTGGATTAGAAGTTTTTTGTATTTAATTTGTTTTTTCTTTTTGTTACAGGTGGTGGTGGATTTTGAATTGCAATTAGTGTTGTGATACGGATGTGCTAGTGATGTGTAATACAGTGAGTGATACAGATCGGTAGTGTTGTGCTTAACAATGGCGTTCTCGAGATCGCATGTGATTTCTGGAGTGCTATTTAGCATTCTTCTCCAGTACTGCGTGGAAAGTCAACAGGAGAATCTTATTGAGGAATCATGTGAGTTATAGAAATAGTTGGTAATTTTTAACATTACCTATTTATACCATTCTGGACTGAGGAATTTAAAAAGGTTTTTATAAAAAGTATTCGTGTTTTTGTTTTTCTGGAAACATCATCTCCGAAATCGTTCTTAGTCGAATTATGATACTCAGTCAAAAAATTGGATAACACTAAAAAACATCTAATTAGTGAAATATGATTATTTCTATCATAAGAAATAAATGGAAATATATTTTTTTTAAGTTTGTTTTTAATCAGTTCAATTACTTTATTAAAGAACATTACTTATTTCAAGTAAAACTTAAAATATATTTAGCTCTGTTATTTTTTTAAGCAACTACTTAATTTATGTTTGCTTGAAAATGTACAATTCTAAATTGGTCTTACTTAAGTATAAAAATTTCGAAATTTTTAATTAATTTGGTTTTACCTCATAGCTTTTTTATTATTTAATTGAATGTACGAGTATATCGGTAAATACGTAAAATACATACATTACTACTTAGAGAAGAGAACAGTATGCACCATAATAAAATATGGAATTACTGAGAGTGAATAAATAACTTAGCTATTATAGTTCATTAAATATCAGTTTTATAATTGGAAAATTATATAAATTTATAGATCTTATTCCTAAAAAATGTAAAAACTAAAACTAACTACTAAACTATGGGAAATACATTGGTCCAAAACAAATCTAATAAATTGCAATCGTTCTAGTGCGACTTGTAGCGTAGTAGAGGTTTCGGATTCGATTCCTGCTCAATGTAAATCTTTAGGTTCATGAACATAATTGTTGCGTTGGTCTATGTGTTTTCATACAATATTATGTTTGGAATCACAAAAAAGTACATACATATATGTTTATCAATTGTCAAAGACCTATTCAAGCTTCGCTTACTAGATGGCGTTATGACGCTTAAAGTAAAAGGAAACCAGCTGTAACTGAAAGTCAGCGACAGAGTGACATAACAGGTTTAAAGTGGCACTAGTTGAGATATCACATTTGCCATATTGTTTTTTTATCATATTTTCACATTTTAATAAACAGTGTTAAATAAATATTAAATATTCCTCACACATTCACACAACGCCATCTAGTCCCAAACGTATATGAATATGTCTATAGGTACACAACAAATAAACATACTTAAATACTTTTTTTTGTAAATACATACATTTTATACATAGAAAACACCCAGACTTATACAAACAATCATCTTCATGCACACAAAGATTTGCATTGAGCGGGAATCGAACCCGAGACCTCTACGTAGCAGTCATGTTATATTTATTGTTACCACTACGCCACAGAGGTGGTCAAGTTTATGTCTTTTCATTTACTGTGCAATAAATAAATGTTAGGCATCGGTATCTGGTTCGGTTCCCAAATAATTAAAACATTTTATTGAATCTCGTTTCTGTATAGTAATTCATTAGTTGTAAATAGTCATTGTTATAGTGGATGGCTTCTGCGAAAATCTCGGGTTCTATCCCCGTTCAATTCTTTTTATACCTAAAAAGAAAATATGTTTGCATTGAACGAATTGTATCGAAAGAATTTCCATGTGTATTTTGCGTGAGGTGTACCTTATTACACCACACGCAAGTAAATAGTGTGCAAAAGACTTGAAGTAATAAGTAATTGTATTTTTTTTTGTTAAACTCACTAGCTAATTAGCCACCCTTATTGGTATATCGATTTATTTCGATTCTTATAGATATACCCAATTATATACGGTTAAATAACCGTAAGGTGATTTATTTATTTTATTAAGGTAATTACATCAGGTAGCAATCAAACATGACACATATAAATATAATGATAGATGATTTGTACAGATTAAAGCCGAACGTCCACCGCCGGCTAAACTAAGTTGGTTTAGCTTAGCTCGCATAGTTGAGCCAGTTTTTCATACATGTGGCATAGTTTGCGGTGGACGCACATGTATAAAAAACTGGCTCAACTATGCGATCTAAGCTAAACCAACTTAGTTTAGCCGGCGGTGGACGTTCGGCTTGATACCCTAGCGCTATCACACAGCATGCTATTAGTTATACAATTTTTGGTTAGCTAAAGGGATAAGTTGAACAAACCGTTACAATGATCATACAAAAAGCCACATAAAACAGTCATAAAAAAACAAAAATAGAAACGAACAAGAAGGAATACAATCTAGAATGATAGAGACAAAACATCTTTTTGATTGCTTTACGCTTCAATTCAACTCCCTTTTCCTTCTACAACCGTGGATATCGTTAGAAGCGATAGAGGGTCTAATGAACATACGAGTACCTATTTTGTATATTTATCTGGTTGTAGATTCATTAATGGCCGTCAAGGTAATGACCACTAAACACACGAACAATAGCCCCCAAACTGTTTGCGTATGGTGTTTGGGGATCAGCCGGTATACATTTAGCACACACATGTGGTCAGAGCGGCAAAGTGATGGGGACGGAGTAAAATCGACTACTAGCCGTTGTTTTCCTGGATTGTATTCGTATCAGCGTAACATCGACGGGCCTCCTTCCATGACGTAGGGATACTTGACCTACTAATACCACGTTGGCCAGACGGATTGGTATAGGGTTTAATTTCAAGTTTTCCTTTTTTTTATTTCGTAAAGATATTATTCACGGTTAGTCCCTTAGTCGGTTTTTACGACACCCATGGGATGCTATGGGGTGGTGACATATTGTATTCTTACTCCGTCACCACACGGATATTCGTATATATTGGTCAAATAATGGAAAGAAACTGCAATCTTAAATAACAACAGTTTTACGAGAATTCTTATAAATAATAGCAAAATTGTAATCAACTAATACTATTTAACTAAGTAACTATACTAAATTCAAGAGTTTCATTAGGCTGTTATAGTTGAGAAATATATGAACCGAATATTGATACGGATTTTGCAATTCATGTATCTGTTTCGGATGTGTAACCAATTTTATTATAGTGTAAGAATACATCAAGTTCTAAAGTAAGTAAACACTTCAATTAATGAAATTAATCAACTAGCCTATCTCAGTCCACAGCTAGACAAGGTCGCTGTGTCGTACTAAATGTGGAAGACGTAGGACAGTGTTCTGTATCGCGTGTTGGGAGAAGCCTTGTGGACAGATATAGGTTTCTTATTACATAAAATTACTTAAATATTTTATAAGACTCCTCCCCTTTGCAGCCTCTTTTACATAAACATAAACGACATAAAGGACATTCACACTCAGGACGGTCTTAAAGAGACCAAACAAAGGTTCTACATGTAAGTCAAGTACGTAAACACATGCATAGCAGCTGCATAAAACTAGTACTTCGCCACCATTTTGACTAATTGAATTGATCGAAGTTCTTGTGAGTAAACTTCGTTACAGAGAAAAATGATAACAGAATGACGGCTAACACGTTTCGTACGTGCCTTATCATTTAGAACGTAGAAAAGCAAAAAGATAATACAAAATGTTTATTAGTTTTATATACTTCGTCATCGTAACAGCCCATTAATGTCCCACTGCAGGGGCGGGCCTCCTCCCGGGACGGAGGGATACTTGGCCTACTAATACCACGCTGGCCAGACAAATTGGTATAGGGTTTAATTTCAATTTTCAAATTTTCCTCTTTTTTATTTCGTAAAGATTATATTCATGATGATACACCCATGGGATAAGATGGGGTGGTGACATTTGTATTCTTAGTCCGTCACCATACGGAAATTGATCATAAAATGATATATTATAAATATTGATTTGTTTACGGATTCGGATATACAACGGTTTCAAAATCAGTTACGGATCCAAATAACATCCCTAGTTTTTGTTCTTGTTCTGGACTTTTACTATATATTTGTTGATTAATCCCGGAAGATTAATGGGGGAATGCTTTATTTATTCTATTCCGGATTTACGAATGCCGGGGGATAGGGAATGTTAATCTATAACGCTATGCCATAATATTGGAACGATTTCTATTTGTTTTTTGGAAAGGTGAATAGACCTCTTATGTAAATTTTGAGAGTTTTTTTTTTCAGAGACTACTGTCCAGCTAGAGATTAGGCTATATTGTATTGTACTTTTATTACGATCACTAAGCTCAGGACAATAATTTGTTATGTACTGGATTCGAATTCAGGACATGCAAGAGGTATGGAAAAGCTTACATTTCCGCGTACCGGAAAGCGCAGGATGAGGAGACCGCTCACACGGTGGACTGACGACCTGGTTAGGAATGGATGAGGGAGGCACAGGGCCGCACAAGATGACAATACTTAGAGGAGGCTTATGTCCATCAGTGGACGTCGCCGTCGATTGGCTGATATTATGATGATGAAGAGGCTTGTCAGTTGAGCACTGTAACAAAAACGGTTATTTAAAAAATAAGTTTTTTTTTACATTAATCGTGCTAACTTAGTACAGTCACGAGCAATAATATGTACACATTTTCAAATTTTCTAAACTATCTGCACGTTTATCTAGACATTACAATATCAAAATGAATTCGTAATTTAGAAGAGGTTCCGTACAGTTTTGAATTAATCTTCGAATTTTCAATTTTGGATTGGCAGAACTTTAGATAACTGGTTTACAAAATGCGAAAATGTGTACATATTATTGCTCGTGACTGTACCATAAACATTCTACTGCAGAATAGCTTAAAACTTTATCTCTTAAACTCGATTTACACATGGACAAGTACAGTAGCGAGTTAAGTAGTAAGTTGTTGATTAAGTTGATTTAAATAGATCTGCATCCTATTTTTTGGCGATTTAATTACGAAGTAGCGCTCTCTCGCGTCTCGCCAAGACGAAGAACTTACTACTTAACTCGCTACTGTACTTGTCGATGTGTAAATCGGGGTTAAAAAGAAAACGACAATCTTTAACACTTATTCATTAGATGGCGTGCTTTAGTTTACATGCAGCATCGAGCTTTTACTTTCATTTATCTTAAAGTAATACTTATATTCACAATCTAACTGATTACTTATACAATAACCCTGCACAGCCTCCACTTCAATACAACGAAAGCCTAATCTCTTAACCCTCTATCGACATTTAGGGTATTTTGTACCCGTGGCAAATAAATTTATTAGTGTTTTGTATTGGCATTGCACCAAACCGAGCTAAGTAACATAGGATTTAAATTTCTAATTTATTTAAGTAGTGTGCTCGTAAATAATAGAGGTTAGGCTTTATTTATTAATTTATGTTTGTAGAATTTCTTGTGTGGGAGAAAGAAAGAAAATAATTTTAAATTTTGACGACCTCTGTGGCGCAGTCGGTATATAACATGGCTGCTACGCAGAGGTCTCGGGTTCGATTCCCGCTCAAAGCAAATCTTTGTGTGCATGAACATGATTGTTTGCATTAGTCTGAGTGTTTTATATGTATAATATGTATGTTTATACAAAAAAAAAGTAGTTAAGTATGTTTATCCGTTGTCTAGTATCCATAGTACAAGTTTTGCTTAGTTTGGGACTAGATGGCGATGTGTGAATGTGTGAGGATTTTTTTTATATTTGAAACAAACTGTACTTATGGTTTTTTTTTTTACTAAAACAAGGCCAAACACATGCAGAATTATTTGAATGACACCACTCCTGGATAAAAAGATTAAGATTAGGTTGGGCTTGTAAATCCACTTTAGCATATGACCCGGCAGAGTGACGACGACCTCGGTGGCACGCCGGTAGAGCCAGCGGCTGCCGAGCATGAGGTTGTGAGTTCGATCCCCACGCAGGACAATAATTTGTGAGATCCACAAATTATTGTCCTGAGTCTGGGTGTTCTATGTGTCCGTTAATTGATGTTTGTAAAAGTCCCCGCGACACAGGGCATGTTCCTTAGTGCGGGAGTTGTCTTTAAAAAAAAAAAAGAAGAGTTATTTGTGCTTTTCATAATAACAGTGTAAAGTTTAATCGAATTTAATAGTCATATTTATAAGAATAAACGAAAGCTTATAACGAATTCATTTCCCAAAGCAATTGATATTAATGAAATGCCAAATACCTCAAAGTAATTAAACTTTGTTGCCATTAAAATATTAACATGTAATGGTTTGTTAAGGCGATGTTCTACAACTATTTCTTTGACTGCGGAAAGTGGGAGAGAAAGGCATGTATTCTGCCTGATTTCTGGAATGCCCAAAGTCATTTTAAATAGGCAACTTTAATAACTGCTAAGTTAACTAGCACTTAGTTGCGTAAATACTGATCAGAATCTGTTTTATAGTATTCGTTACAAGAAGCTTTGCACAAGATTGCGAGAGTGAATCCAAAGTAGAGTAATTTATAGTTAGTTCCACTGTTATATTTCCGTTGCTTGTATACTTTATTTTACCTAATGTGCATGGTATATTTCCTTTAGCTACGGGAAAGAAGTTTGCAAAACACAAAGCAGTTAAATTGTGAAGACTCCTAATAAACGATTGTTGTTTCTGGTTGCCAGATAAGTATTGGATGGATAGATCATTTATTTATTGCATTTAGATTCACATATTATATACATTGCCTCACAAAATTGCTTGCGCAGTTTAACTGTACGATCGTTGATTCTCTTAATATTTACTATATTATACATAAGTTCATTACGATAGTTAGAAGTATTACCGTGTCCTACAAGGTGCCTCCTCTAAAATAGGGCATGCCCTCTTAAATCAGAAAAGATCCTGAGAAAACTACTTACCTAATCTGGCAATTTAAAAGCAGAGTCTTTTAATGTTCTTATATCTATTAATTGCATGTTCGTTAAATTCCCGAGAAACAGATTTAAATCCCAAATGGGAGCGTTTTTCTTTTCAACAACACAAATTTTCTTAATAAAAAAAACCTTAAGCTATTTCCGTACAAACTTGGCCTTAACACGATTAAGTCAAAATTCATTCTGACACCGTCTTTACGTAATTAGGGAGGACCATGCGGGTAAATTACTTTATTGGAAATGCTACTTTATTTTTTGGAAGTTAAGGTTGATATTTAAAATGTTTTTTTCTGGGAGTTTATTATTTATTTTATAGAGTAATGAGGGTATCTATGCGCTTAATTTGTTATAAAAACTTCAGTGAATTTCATTAACACGTGTATTTGTATTAATGGTCATTAATTTATTTAAATTTTTGTATGAAATATTATTTTAATTAATGTATTTTTTAGTTCATCGTCAAAAGTGTATCAAGGGGAGAATTCCAATGATGACCACAAAAACAAAATAAGTTGGTTAACACATGATTATTAACCAACTGACTAATCAATGACGACCTCTGTGGCGTAGTCGTTCGTTATATTACATGACTGCTACGTAGAAGTCTTGCGTTCGATTCCCTATTACCCTTTTGTTTATTAAAAAAATACAACCCCCGCAATATGGATCATGCCTTATGTCGCGGGGACTTTTACAAACATCATTTAAACGAACACAAGGAAACATCCAGACTCATGAGAATACTTTTTGGATCACACAAATTATTGGCTTGCGTGGGGATCGAATCCACGATCTCGTGCACGGCAGCCGCTTGCATTGCCGTCGCGCCACCGAGGTCGTCGAGTGGTGCAAAAATGTCTCTATATTGAGGTGGTAGCCTCAAGTTTAACATTAAAGTGAAATTGCAGGTCTATACACTGTATAGCTTTTCTTTACACGCCTGGCCCGAAGGCTTTCATGGTCAATACAAAAAGAAAAAGAATAAGAAAGAGATTCTTTCATTTAACTGATGTGCCCTCTGTGCAATGTGAACCGGTATGATAGCATTCTCTATTATGCATCATCAGCATTCTATTCAGGGACGGACTTTATGTGCTACGTATTTAATAACTTATTATTTTATTTGAATAACAGTTCTGTTCGATTATGGGTCATTCATAGCACATATAACGTAACGTAAACGGATCGGCACCGCCTCGCCTTTTTTCTCGGTGTCAAACGTCAAAAATCCGATTACGTTACGTATCTGATTAGTGTGCGTTGCAGTAAGGAGTTTCATACAAAGAATACTGAACGGCTGGAGTTGATACGGTGCCGATCCGTTGACGTTACGTTACATGTGCTACGACACTAAATAGGACGAGGTACCGAGATTTAGCATAACCTTTCCGTAGTGATTAAAAACAATAGTTACACATACGCCTCAGATTGCATCATTCTCTAAAAATTTTTGTACTTACAAAAACACATCAGGCGAAACATTTTCATTAAAAAAGCACCTTATTACAAAAGTTTAAAGTGTACAAGGTTAACAGATAGACGTGTACAGTTTAAATTCCATAACATTTTGTACGATTTTTCTTAATTAATTACTAAAATAATAAAAAAATAGTACAAAATTATATTTTTTATCCCATAAACCACAAAGAAAATAATAAAACAAAAATATTACTTAATTATTCAAGCGAAGTACTTTTATCTAATATTCTTATCGTGAGTAAACATTATTATGAGGAAAAAAAAAAGAAATATTATTATTCGTGACTTCCTCGCCCTAATCCGGCCCATTTCGGTCCGAGAGCCAACCCTAATTTAATATTTCAATTACGCTATCCATATTTACGAAAACTTCCGGAGATTGCCGATGTTCCACGAACCGTACTTGATTATGGATTGTTAGGAGTGCATTCGGCAATGTAAATACTTAATGCCCAAACTATTTTAACTAAGGAATGGAAAAGGAATGCCTAAACTAAATTTAATCTATGCGTTTTTTTTCTCGGGTCTGTTGCACCGGGTTCTTTCGAAGGCATACATCGGGCCGGAGCTAACCTGGTGCTGTCTGACCTTTCTGAATCTAACCGTTTGCGACAAGACGCGACGTAATCATATAGAACACTTGTTGTGTGTAGCATCACGTCGCGTCGCGTCTCTTTCGTCGCCCACGTAGGACACCGCGTTAGATATAGATGCCCTTTAAAAGATTTTTAATCCGATGATGGATACACAAGGCAGATTCCCTGCCAGGTCTAAAAACTATTGTATTGCATCTCTAAAGACGCCATGAAAAACTAAATTATAATAAATAGCCTATGAGCTTTTTGACGAAATCACAGGGTGGGATGAGATGGGGTGGTGACATATTGTATTCTTACTCCGTCATCACACGGAGGCTGTGATTCACTAATTCTCGGTGTGATTTGACGACCTCTTTGGCGTAGTGGTTATATAACATAACTGCTACACAGAGATCTCGGGTTCAGTTCCCGCTCAAAGCAAATCTTTGTGTGCATAAACATGGTTGTTTGCAATTAATTCCCTAACATGTACAATTAGTGAGGTAGGCTCTGCTTATTACTTTGCAAATCTCACTGAACATACAAAGCTTTACCTTAGAATTAAGGCTTTATATTACTTACTCTGTGCGTGGGATGTCACTTTCTTTACGTAACTTGATACTGATTGTGACGGTATCTTTGAATTACTGTAAAGTAGAGATCTCCGGTTTGATTCCTGCTTAATGCAAACTATTGTGTGGATTTTATCGAATGAAGCATGTTTGTTTTTGCCGTTTCAGGCCTAGAAAGACAAACATAGACTTTACCATCAGGCGAGAGTCATGAAATATTCAGTATCATAACAACTCATTGATGTCTCACTGCTGGGACGGGCCTCCTCCGGTGACGGAGGGATACTTGGCCTTCTAATACCACGTTGGCCAGACGGATTGGTATAGGGTTTAATTTCAAGTTTTCCTTCTTTTTATTTCGTAAAGATAATATTCACGGATAGTCCCTTAGTCGGTTTTTACGACACCCATTAGATGAGATGGGGTGGTGACATATTGTATTCTTACTCCGTCACCAGACGGAGAGTAATATTAAGCTTTCAAGATGAATAGCATTTTCTCGCCGCCATTTTTCCCTGATAATCAACTTGTCATTAATTTATTTTCATTACAAGAACAAATTTAGACAAATCCACTTAGATCCTATGACGTAATTCTTGCCCCGGTAATTACATTTCTCTCATCAGATGGGCTTATCATTATCTACCCGGTATTACAATAGTGATCCGTGTTCCAAACAGAAATTCATGATTAATTTGACACCAATGACTTAACAATATTTTGTGATCTAAATTCGGCACGAGTGCGTGTGTAAGGGAGGGATAGACAACTGGAGTCGTTTGAATAAGGCTTAAGTCCAACAGTGGACATCTCACGAAGCGTCTAAATTGAAAAAGCCCTAAATATTAAAATTACGCAACGGATTTGAAGCGGTTTTTTTTAATATAGTGATTCAAGAGAAAGGTTTATATGTATAATACATCCATAATATTGTAGAGTACATGCCTTGGACCTACGTAAAGCCAGGGAGGGTCGCTAGTTATTATTCCATTACTAATATTATAAATGGGAAAGTGTGTCTGTTTGTCTTTCTTTCACGGCAAAACGGAGCGACGAATTTGACGTGATTTTTAAGTGGAGATAGTTGAAGGGATGGAGAGTAACATAGGCTACTTTTTGTCTTCTTCTGTGTCCATGAAAGGGGAACAGTGCTACCCAGAATTTAACGCGAGAGAAGCCGCTGACAAAAGCTAGAAGAAAAAACGTATAATCTTTTTTTTATCTTTTAAATCGATTTTCGCTCAATGCAAATCATCGTGTGCACAACCTCTGCTTACTTTAAGACTAGATAGCGTTATGTGTGAGAATTATAATTATTTTCTGTATTCCTTGACTTCTGCACTTTCCTGTGTTGTGAACACAAAGCCAACAGTACATATCATACTCTACACCCGAGGATTAAGTTGCCATCAAATTGTATTACAAAACATACTGCTCCATAGTCAAAATATTTCAGATGTTATTGTAAAGGATTATTTTTTGAGTTTCGACAATCAATCTACTTACTAAAACTTCCATATACCTATATGGAAGTTTTTAAACCAATTTTGCGATTCTATACTCTGTTTGTTTATATAGTAGAGTGAAAATTGATTGACGTTGATATATTTATTGTATAGAAAGATAAAATTCATTTGTAGAAATATTTTGTCTGTCCGTTTTTTGGTATTTTTGGTAGGTTTTTTCCTGTGATGTGATTGCAGAAGCATTTTGCGATCAATGGTGTGTTGCCAATGTCAAAAGTACCCACAGGGCGAAAAGATGAGAAAGGGAAAAAGGCGTGAATTTGTGTCGGAATGTATGTATCATAACAGCCTATTAATGTCCCACTGCAGGGACGAGCCTCCTCCAGCGACAGAGGGATACTTAGCCTACTAATACCACGCTGGCCAGACGGATTGATATAGGGTTCAATTTCAAGTTTTTCTTTTCTTTTTTTTCGTAAAGATAATAATATTCACGGTTAGTCCCTTAGTCGATTTTTACGACACCCATAGGATGAGTTGGGGTGGTGACATATTGTATTCTTACTCCGTCACCACACGGAGAAAATGTATGTATAAAATAAATAAATAATAACTAGAGTGTATACCTATGCACCCCGAAGGCTGTACTGTAAAGGTTATTGGTTAAAAGCATCATGCACCTATGTAATCTACATCCCATTTTATATGTGCATCGAAATCTAAAACGTATACGAAACGTGCTTCACGGTTTTAAACTCTAAGATATTCAAAGCACATAAAATATAGAGATACCTACATTCATGTTAAAATATTACTAGAAGTATTTTGGTCTGGTCATTCTATTTCGTGGCTTCATCCCTTAACTAAAAATAGTCCACTGCTGGGCATAAACCTTCTTTAAACGATTCTACCCTCTTATCCGTAGGTTGCCCTCAACCTGATCCAGATACCATATCGTCGGTCCATAAAGATTCCCCATTAATATATTAAATGGTTTGTATCGTAGAGTGGAGACCGCGACTTGGCAAACGTAGTATAGGACTTCCCCCAGCTAGGTGGACCGACGACCTCATAAAGGTCTCTGAGTCGGACTGGATGCGGAAGGCGCAGGATCGAGTTCTGTGGCGCGTGGTGGGAGAGGCCTATGCAAAGCAGAAGACTGCAATAGGCTAGTTGATTGATATTAAATGGTCGTTAATTAGATTCCTAATAATACTCATTGACATGGAAGGGTTTATGGCTTTTTCTATTCCTAGTACACAATTTCGTATATCTTATTCATTAAAATAATATTTGTATTTTAAAATCACATTATTTAAAAGCAATACCTATTTCCCAAACAGACATTCAAAACAGAAATCGTTAACTTAACATAAAAAAAAGGAAAAAAATAAATTAAATTGCTAAAAATTGTAACTCACTTAAAAATAGCAATCCAATTTATTCAATTGCTTTGCCGAGATAAAAGAACTTTCCGATTCTTTGTATCGATAAATTAATAGCTCTAGGGTCCCCTTTTGTAGGTAGGTATTTTGACAAAAAAATACCTTATTTTCGAATCGAAAATCCATGTGACGGGAATAGGTACTTTACGTTTAAAGAAATTGCGATTGAATTAAAATTTATTACACTAGCTTCGTGTCGTAAGTGGCTTTCACACTTTTATGTTTCTGAGGTTAAGTGGCTAACTAGAGACAAACAAGTTGACTTAATTGTGTTTGAATTGAAGACCGAATGCCGTGACTTCTGTGTCCGTTTAACTCAAAAAAATTTGTGTATGAAAATAGTAGTTTGAATTATTAGAGGTGTTTTTATATCATTCATCATAACAGCCCATTAATGTCCCACTGCAGGGACAGGGCTCCTCCCGTGACGGAAGGATACTTGGCCTACTAATACCACACTGGCCAGACGAGTTGGTATAGGGTTTAATTTCAAGTTTTCCTTCTTTTTACTTCTTGAAGATAATGTTTAAGGTTAGTCCCTTAGTCGGTGTTTACGACACCCATGGGATGAGATGGGGTGGTGACATATTATTCTTACTCCGTCACCACACGGTTCTTTAATGGTTTTATTCTTTTCCTAAGAGAGAGGTATGTATTTATGTTTATTAGTTGTCCTATATAGTCGATCTGCCAAGTTTAGGATTTTACGGTGTGAATGTGAATATGTTTAGAAAAATGTTGTAATAAGATTACGCTTGTTATCTCTTTGACGACTTTTACTATTATCTAGGAAAGACCTTATTGCTTTCTTCATTGATAATGATAAAATTTGATTACTATCTACTAATAAGTCAGTATTTTTATTTATGCTTTTAAATTAATTCAGCAACTAACCCCCTTACTCATAAACGCCTCTTAAATTTAATGACTGTTTAGCGAGATTTTTACTACTAAAATCAACTGTAAACCAAACAAAACCGTAAGAATTTAAGCTAATCAATTGACTAAAATTTAAGAGGTGTTTATGAGTAAAGGGGTAAAACTCTGCATAGACTCGTGATTAGTTAAACTTCTAAAGAAATCGACAGACTTCTGAAACAGACATAATAAAATATTAAGTTTAAACAAATGTTTCTAAGAAAAACACTTTTATTGGCTCTAAATTTAAAGCTAAAATGTCTTGAGCCTTTTATATGAAAACCTCAGTAGCCTTAAGGTCATTCAAAGACACAAGTTTATGGGTCAGTAGATCTTAATATAATTGAAATAGTTTCAGTAGTCAGACGATAGTGTCCTTCAAACGCCAAGATGTTCACTGAAATTTTATACATAGTAAGTAGATACTAGCTGACCCGTGCCCACTGTGTTGGTCGCCAAAAAAATGCGTCTTTTTTTCAAACATATTTCATTACTGCTCCACTCCTATTAGTCATAGCGTGATACTTTATAGCCTATGACACTCCCCGATAAATGGACTATTCAACATAGAAAGATTTTTTAAAATCGGTTCAGTAGATCCAGAGATTACCCCCTACAACGTCACAAACACACAATCACTCAAACATACAAACACAAAAACTTTACCTCTTTATAATATTAGTATAGATTTAATACAGCAAATATTTAGACTTGCATAAGTGGTTATAGCGCCAAACTAAGCGAAGCTAGAAGTACTATGGGTAATAAACAACATTTATAAAGATAGTCAAATACTTTTTTAAAAAGACATTCATAATTATTATTATACAAAAAAAAACACCCAAATCAATACCAACTTTCATGTTCATGCAAACAAAGATGAGCATTGAGCGGGAATCAAATTTGAGACTTTCGCATTGCAGCGACTAATTTTAACTACTATGCCACAGATAGCTAACCTTTTCTATTACTGCCTCGGTAGGCTTAAGGTCATTCAAAGACACAAATTCATGGGTCACTCAATATCTCCGTGTGGTGACGGAGTAAGAATACAATATGTCACCACCCATCTCTTTCAATGGGTGTCGTAAAAATCGACTAAGGGACTATCCGTGAATATTATACGTAATATAAAGAAGGAAAACTTGAAATTAAACCCTATTTATTATATTAGTAGGCCAAGTATCCCTCCGTCACAGGAGGAGGCCCGTCCCTGCAGTGGGACATTGATGGGCTGTTATGATGAAGTCTTAATATAATTCAAATAGTTTCAGTAGTCAGACGATAGTGTCCTTTAAACGTTGAAGGCTTTTAGATTTAGGTCAAGATGTTTGCTGGATTTTTCAACATAGTAGATTAATATAGCAATTATATACATAATTGACTAGCAACGTATGCTTTTATCAACGTATTTATGTAAAGTGTGTATTTATTATTTTTTTTAACTAGGTAATTGTCGTTATTGCACCTACCAACTTACTTTTCTCCGCATCACCCAAAGGTTAGCTGGAAGAGAATGCCTTAATAGCCATATAATGCCTTAATACCATTATAAAACAACTTAATTGTGTGCATAAATTATAAATAAATAAATAAAGAAAGGAGAGCTTGTACTATAGGTACTAGACAACGAATAATATAAGCTTATACATATTGTTATTTAAATCCTTATATCAATCAATGGACGTCCATTGCTGGACATAGACCTCCTCCAGACATTTCCTCATCACCTCTCCTGTAATTGGTCGACCGTATGTCGGGGTCTCACCACCCTGCGTCTAAAAATAATTACACAGTATAGATGAAAGTGTCCTTCAAACGTTGGGTCTTCAAGATTGAGGTCAGGGTCGCTGAATTTTTCCACAGTAGATTAATTAGTGCGTAGTACTCGGAGTCGTAACATGTAATGAAAAAGGATGAGACGCGTGTATCTAGGAAAGTAATGAATATCTGTCTATGAATGGAGGGGAAGATAAAAGGCCTGATGAAAAAATGGATGGACTGCGTAAGAGAGGATATGAAAGAAAAGGGGTGGATGATGATATGATGGCTGACAGGAAAGTATGGAAGGAAATTGCTCCGACCCCAAGTAAATGGAATAAGGGCAGGCAAAGAAGAAGTACTTAGAATCAATGGGTTTGTATGAAGATATGTATGAATGTAGACGAAGTAAAGCAGGTTTTTAAGGATCGTAGTACTTGGTGCTCAGCAGTCTCTGCCTACTACCGTGGTAACAGGGCGTGATGGGTAAGTATTAGATTTTTATACCAAATATCTTGTCTAGCATTAATACTGTGGCTGCTACGCAGAGATCACGGTTTCTATTCCCGCTAAATGCAAATTTTTGTGTGCGTGAATAATTTGCATTGAGCGGACATCAATGCCGAGACTTATTTCAAATCAAATACTGCGACCATCACGCTACAGAAGTTAGCAAAAGTAAAAAAAAAACTGCCAAACACTCAGCCCGACTTTAAAAAACAAACGCTTGACATTCTACAAAGTTTCTAAAGGCAAACTTTGTAATAGGTCAAGCCGTTTAGAATACAGCACGAGTTTACAACGAGTCGCCATTTTGACAGTTTGCATCGGCCATATTGAATTTTAGCTGACGTCACACTTCGACGTTCTTTTTCCGATATTTAAATCCCTTCACAGCTTTGCATAAATTAAGTAGCCATGATTTCTTTATTTTTCTTTTGGTATGTCATTGATACTTTGTTTTCCTCTGAATGTTAACGAATTTTATAAAATAAAAGAGAGAAATAGGTTCCTAATTTTCAAAAAGGACACAAAATTATTGCTACAATATGTACTGTAGCAATAATTTTAGTGCATAGAATTAGGCATAGGCAGACAGAATGTCTGGCAAACAGTTGCTTGATTTGACGACCTCTGTGGCGTAGTGGTTATGTATCATGGCTGGCGTAGTGGTTATGTATATGTCATGTTGTTTAATGTAACAACTACGTCACAGAGTTCGTCGTGGGATATTAGTAGGTCAAGTTTTCCAATATCACAGAAGCGGGCCTGTGTTTGTAGTGGGCCATTAATTCTTTGATAAGGAAGAACAACTATGTCTCGGTGCCATTTCTTTGTCTAGATAAGTAAGTACAAGGAAATCCCAGTTGTTAAGCCATAAGGATAATTAGAGAAGTTTTTTTGTTACTCCGGGTCTTTATTAGTTCCCTTAGGATAAGAAAATAAAAAATGGGGTAATGCTTAATGAGTAATCGTATTTATTATCCGACTGCGGTAAGATAAAGAAGGTATATTGTTTGATTAAATATTATGGTTAAAGATATTTATTTTTCTCAAAAAGATTAATGTCGCTTTATTGTAAACATTTTTTAAATTGAGGGAAGTGTATTCCTTGTCGTCCATAATGCAAAGTAAGTTTATTAATTTATATATTTATGATACAGAACAACAGGTGTTTTGAACCATTAAACTATCGAACTAACAAGCGATCGCTGTAAGGTTTTTCGCAACAGCATTCTTCGAACTAACGCTACATCGCACTAATAAAGCATCGATATGATATACCATCGTACTACTTAATTATCGCGATACCGTGTTCGATATAATAAAAATCGAAACAACAACTTTCGCAGAAAAATAGGGAACCCATTATTATTGCCTCGGTAACAAAGGTAATAATTAATGTTAACCAAAACCTTTTGCTCCGTGTGGTGACGGAGTAAGAATACAATATGTCACCACCCCATCTCATCTCATGGGTGTCGTAAAAACAGACTAAGGAAATAAAAAGAAGGAAAACTTGAAACCCTATACCAATCCGTCTGGCCAGCGTGGTATTAGTAGACCAATTATCTCTCCGTCGTAGGTGGAGGCCCGTCACTGCAGTGGGACATTAATGGGTTGTTATGATGATAAACCTTTTGCTTATGGTTAAAATCTTGACGATCTCTGTGGCTTAGTTTTGATGTACATGATTGCTACGCTAAGGTCTGAGGTCCGAAGACCGCTCATTGCAATCGTAATAAGTATTAGTTCGCCAATAACAGCTGTAATAAGTAGTTGAGGAACGAAATATGTTGTACAGTATTGTTAAACTAAATTTCATCTAAACCAAAAGACGTCTACAGTGCGTATACCTCCACTTGCCAGAATTTCATTTGCCCGAATTTCCATTTTTCATAATTTCATTTGTTCTCATATTGTTTGCCATAATCGTCCTTAGCCATAATATTTACTTGCCATAATCATTCAGACTTAGAGCAATCCAACTTAGATAGGTTAGGTTTATTATTTAAACCAGCGGGTCTCCGTCGAGCTGTTTTTGCCGTTATGTCTAATAAAATTATGGCGAAAGAAATTCGGGCATAAGAATATTATGGTATATAATTTTCGGGCAAACAATTGATAACCCGACAGCTGCGGGTAGGCGTGTGTGTGTGACTTCGCGTGTTGTATGTGTATCTTTGTGTGGTGTGTGTGTTTGTGGACTGTGTGTATATGTCGCAGGGAAATGAGGAAATCAGGGATTTCACGAAATCACTAGGGATATCACGAAATCCCGGTAAATGTCGAAAATGCCTTGCACTTCGGCGGCCGCTGCCGGCCGCGGCAAGCATTCAACATTTACCGGGATTTCGTGATATCCCTAGTGGTTTCATGAAATCCCTGGTTTCCTCATTTCCCTGCGACATATACAACATTCACAAAGATTGACTTCTGTTATTATCTGTATTGTAGTAAACGGTACTGTTATTTTTTTTATTAAATAAAAAAGAATAAACGTTCGTTAGTGTAGTGATTTGTTGAAGTTTTACGTGTTGCAATATTTGTTATGTTTTTTTACTTTGATACAATTTTTATATCTCTATTTTTTTATTTTAAAAATGGATATTTAATCAATATGTAGTAAGTATGTATTTTAATATTAATGCTTCTGAATAAATAAAAATATATACATAAAAACTATTATGAGGATAATACCGTAAATTAATCTTTAGAGATTAAATAAATATTCCTCGCACATTCACACAACGTCATCTAGTCCCAAACTAAGCAGAGCTTGTACTATAGGTACTAGACAACGGATAAACAAACATAAATACTTTTTTTAGTTAATACTTACATAATATACATAGAAAACACCCAGACCAATGCCAACAATCATGTTCCTGCACACAATGATTTGCATTGAGCGGGAATCGAACCCGAGACCTCTGCGTAGCAGTCATGTTATATAACCACTACGCCACAGAGGTCGTCAAAATGTATGTACGTGTATTCTTACTATGACAGGGAAAAATCAACACTTAATTCATGTATAACTTAAAGTTAACCCTTTACCGTGAATATAAAAGCAGTGCTTACTTCAGTCTAAGTTTAACTTAGAACCTGCCAGCTCAAGTTTACTGTGTAGTAAGTGCTTAGTTTACTTAAAAGTTTCAACTAAATTTCCATACATTTATTTAAGAGTATGGAAATTAAGTTATGAAAATTAGCATTCTGTATAACTTACAGAGTACCTATGAATGTTTAAGTTAATTAAGTTATAAAACTTTAAGTTACTGCTGTGCTGTTAGAGTGTAATGGTTCAAATATTATAAACTTATAAATAAACTAGCGACCGGCCCCGGCTTTCCACGGGTACAATATTATACATTACTTACAATACATATTCCTCTTGAATCAAACAATCTTTTAAAGAAACTGCTTCAAAATCCGTTGCTTATTTTTAAATATTTACCCCCTTACTCATAAAGGCCTCTTAAATTTTAGTCAATTGATTAGCTTAAATTGTTACGTTTTTGTTTGGTATAAGGTTGATTTTACTAATAAAAATCTCCCTAAACAGTGATTAACTTTAAGAGGTGTTTATGAGTAAGGGGGTTAGAGACAAACAGAGAGCAACATCCTTATAATAAATTTAGAATTGCCTATAAACTAACAAAAGCCATTAAAAAATAATCTACTTAAATAAATATTTGAAAACAAAGTCGCGGTAAAACCTAGTACTTATAACATAACTAAGCCAAGCATTAAATTAATGGGCTGTTATGATGAGGACTCCCCATAAAATAAAATACAAAAAAATAACCTACTTAAAATAACCATTTCCTGAAGAAACCGCGAGTAAAAACTAGTATAAAATAACTAAGCGAAGCATTCCTTATAAGGCTTTTGATACACTGCGGCAAAAGGGGTTATGTAAAAAATATTGCCATTCTTTTTCCTTGTTCGCTCTCGTGTTTAAATAGGCTTTATTTATGTGTAACTACATATTTTGTTTGTCTGTGTTCTCTTGGGAGGTCACTTGTAACTAATGGGTATTTCTTTAGCCACCTATTTGGAGAATTCCTGTGGTACAAACAAAAAAATATTATATAAAACTATCTTTCTAATGTTAAATGTTATTTTACAGTGTATTACTTAAGCCCGATTTACACATCGACAAGTACAGTAGCGAGTTAAGTAGTAAGTTGTTGATTAAGTTGATTTAAATAGATCTACATCCTATTTTTTGTAGAGTTAAGTTGGCGAGACGCGAGAGAGGGGGCTACTTCGTACTTAAATCGCCAAAAAATAGGATGGAGATCTATTCAAATCAACTTAATCAACAACTTACTACTTAACTCGCTACTGTACTTGTCGATGTGTAAATCGGGCTTTAGGCTTCTTTTGTTTTAATAACTTTGCGCATAAAACAAAACGTTAAGTAATAAGTTCTTAAAGTTAAGTAGTAAGTTCTTGATTAAGTTGATTTAAATAGATCTACATCCTATTTTTTGTAGAGTTAAGTTGGCGAGACGCGAGAGAGGGGGCTACTTCGTACTTAAATCGCCAAAAAATAGGATGGAGATCTATTCAAATCAACTTAATCAACAACTTACTACTTAACTCGCTACTGTACTTGTCGATGTGTAAATCGGGCTTTAGGCTTCTTTTGTTTTAATAACTTTGCGCATAAAACAAAACATTATTAAAATTGAATATTAGCCAATTTAAGATTTATTTTTGTTTTTAAGGATTCAAATCAATTTCCCCCAGCTAGGTGGACCGAAGACCTTATAAAGGTCTCTAGATCGGACTGGATTCGAAAGGCGCAGGACCGAGTTCTGTGGCGCGTGTTGGGAGAGGCTTATATTCAGCTAGTTGATTGATTGAAATCAATTTCTAAAAAAAAACAACTTTTTTATAAGGGATCATGCTCTTTGTCGTTGTACAAATGAAAGAAGAAAGAAAGAAAGAAAGAAAATTTATTTATTCACACACAAATAGAGGTACAGAGACAAATAGGTACATAACATAAAATAGATGGGAAGAGATAACACTGAAAATAAACAAATACAATAATTAAAACAACAAATAGTACAAGAAATGGGTACCTGTAGTCACTGAACGCTCCACTGCAGTGTATGAAACGGACTCAGTTCAGCATATAGCCAGAACAGAATCTGATCACCAGATAAAGCCTGGCGCTGGTTTTCAACTGAGCCCTTGTATGACTCACGTACATCGAGACAACTCAAAATATAATATAAATTTTATAAAACTTATACAACATATATGTATGCACAGGGGAAAAAAATATATTAATAAAATAAAATGATTAGGAATAACAAAAGCAAATTGTGGATGTGTAAATAAATAAAAGTGAAATAAATTTAAATATGAAATGGTTATACTTACTTAGTCAAATTTACTAAACAAACAGACTAAAAAATTAAAAAAAAATTCAAATATAAATTTCACGGACACAAATAACATCTAGACTTATGAGAATAATTTGTGGATCACACAAAAAAAAATCCTTGCGTATAATATAACCAGAAAGAACTTTAATTTAACTATTGGCTAATCGAGCTATCACTGTTTGAAGGTGTTTTAAGAAAAAATACAACCGAATTAGGAACCTCCTCCTTTTTTTGAAGTCGGTTAAAAACATAGCAGTGACACAGACCTATGTCCCCTCTTGCTAAAGTACCCTTCTAGCTGGTACACTTTCCCTCAAGAGAGTCATAAAAGGGGATTTACGGTTCCCACAACCAAAATATAGAACATCACAATAAAAATGTGGAACAAACTTCCGGCACACGTGCTTCCCCCTTCTTTTAACATAGGGTCTTGAAAGCGTAGTGTAAAGAAGCATTTGACGACCTCTGTGGCGCAGTCGGTATATTACATAGTGGCTATGCCAGAGGTCTCGGGTTCGGTTCCCGCTCAATGCAAATCTTTGTGTGCATGAACATGATTGTTTGCATTGATCTGAGTGTTTTCTATGTATAATATGTATGTATTTACAAAAAAAAGTATCTAAGTAAGTATGTTTATCCGTTATCTAGTACAAGCTTTGCTTAGTTTGGAACTAGATAACGTTGTGTGAATGTGTGAGGATTGTTTATTATTTATGAACCAAAATATAATTTTAGGCATTGATATCGCGTATCATTCACATGCAATTAGTAAAATAACTTTGCATTTGTTGTTACAAACAGACACACCAATTATTTATATGTATAGATTACAAAAACAGCACTGCTGTGCTGAAAGCTGCATAAAGGTGTGCATACATTGCAGCGATTTTTTTACATTCATTCCTTCATTTCGAAAAAAAAACAGCAAGGTACGCACAAATTGCAGCGATATTTTTTTTACATAAATTCCTTAACTAAATATACGACATTATGCTTAATAAATAAGATATACGACTTTCCGGTCGTATTGTGGTCTCGCTCTTACAAGAGAAATCTTAGGGCGTATGTGAGGATAAAAAAGGTTGTAAAACTCCTTACGGTTTTAGGATTTAGGAAGGATATTGTAAAATGTTATGTTTGACACCGTTGTGCGGGTGTTTTGTTTGTTGATTTGAGAAATACTGATCTAAAAAGCTGTGATTATGTACATTTGCTCCGTGTGGTGACGGAGTAAGAATACAATATGTCACCGCCCCATCTCATCCCATGGGTGTCGTAAAATCCGACTAAAAGACTATCCGTGAATATTATCTTTACGTAATAAAAAGAAAGAAAACTTGAAATTAAACCCTATACCAATCCGTTTGGCCAGCGTGGTATTAGTAGGCTAAGTATCCCTCCGTCACAGGAGGAGGCCCGTCCCTGCAGTGGGACATTAATGGGCTGTTATGATGGTGTACATTTTTGTACACATTTTAGCTTGGCTGACATGTAAACAGTTATCACTATACTATGAGTGCTGCGGCCTTCTGTGTGATGACTGCTATGCCAAGGTCTCAGTTTCGATTCCCAATCAATCAAGCGTGTTGGTTTGTTTCTAAGTACTCAAGTTTGTTTATCTGTTATCCACAATAGTAATGGCGTTGCTTAATTATTATAATTATCAAAAGAACTGTTAATATTTTTTACCAAAAACTTTATATATATTTTCTTTACTTAATCTATCATCATAACAGCCCATTAATGTCCCACTGCAGGGACGGGCCTCCTCCCGTGACGAAGGGATACTCGGCCTACTAATACCACGCTGGCCAAACGGCTTGGTATAGGGTTTGATTTCAAGTTTTCCTGCTTTTTGTTTCGTATAGTTAATATATACGGATAGTCTCTAAGTCGGTTTTTACGACACCCATGGGATGGGATGGGGTGGTGACATATTGTATTCTTACTCCGTCACCACACTTTATCTATCATACAGGCTTGTAATAATCGTAGTGTAGACGTTCCTACATTTCAACCTACATCCCAAAATAACAAGACGTGAGTAAGCACGTATGTATAATAATACTAGCTGACCCGTGCCCACTTCGTTAGGCCGCGAAAAACATGCGTCACTTTTTCAAACATATTTCATTACTGCTCCACTCCTTTTAGTCATAGCGTGATACTATATAGCCTATGACACTCACCGATAAATGGACTATTTAACACAGAAAGAATTTTTAAAATCGGTTTAGTAGATCCAGAGATTACCCCCTACAACGTCACAAACATACAAAGACACAAACTTTACCTCTTTATAATATTAGTATAGAAGTATATGTAAATATCATTTTCATTTTCATTTTCATATCATTTTCTTAATCAATTAATTAGTCATTTTAATGAGAATAAATTACTTCACGATAAGCAATTCGGATTTACACGTGGTCGTTCAACTACCGATGCCGGAGCTAATTTAGTAGAACATATATTTGAGGCCTGGGAAGAATCACAAGATGCTTTTGGCGTTTTTTGCGATTTATCTAAGGCATTTGACTGTGTCGAACACGAGACATTACTGGGAAAACTAGGTCACTATGGTGTTAGGGATTATGCTTTAGGTATTATTAGATCATATTTAAGCGATAGAGTACAAAAAGTAGATGTAAATGGTAAGCGTTCGCCTGGATCGGTTGTTAAGATGGGGGTACCCCAAGGCTCAGTACTAGGACCATTTCTATTTCTCATATATATAAACGATTTGCCATATTTAGTTAAAAAGAACCCCGAGATAATTTTGTTTGCCGATGATACATCCTTTATTTTTAAGATTAATAGACGACAACCTGCGGTAGACTACATAAATAATTCTCTTTTGGAAATAGTGTATTGGTTCAATTCAAATAATTTGTTATTAAATAAAACCAAGACAAAATGCGTAAAATTTACCTTGCCAAACGTACTTAATATAAATCCAATTGTTAAGATTAGTGATGAGGAATTAGAAATCGTTAACACTACAGTATTCCTAGGTATTACTTTAGATAGTAAATTACAATGGGGCCCCCATATTGAAAACTTGTCAGGTAGGCTTTCTTCAGCAGCATACGCAGTGAAAAAAATACGTCAGTTAACAGACATAGAAACAGCTAGGCTAGTTTATTTTAGCTACTTTCATAGTGTTATGTCGTATGGTATTCTGTTGTGGGGTAGTGCGGCTGATATCAACACAATATTTGTATTGCAAAAAAGAGCGGTACGTTGTATATATAATATGGGCCCAAGAGAGTCTCTTAGAGACAAATTTAAAGTGATTAAGATTATGACTGTGCATTGCCAGTATATATTCGAAAATCTAATGTATGTACACAAAAATATAAACAAATATAAAAAAATGAGTGATATACACAATGTTAATACAAGAAATAAAAATAAACTTGCTGTTCTCCACACTAGGCTTCATAAAATAAGTAATTCTTTCGCTGGTAATGGTATTCGTTTTTATAATAAGCTCCCTATGGAAGTTAAAGAATTGTCAATTAATAAATTTAAATCTTTCATTAAACATAAGTTAATATTGAAATCATATTACAGTGTAAAGGATTACTTAAACGATAAAAATGCCTGGATCTGAATTGTCCTGTTTTCTTAATAAAATATTTGTGAAGTGATCACCTAAAAGAGCGATAGGAACCCAGCAGAGTTTCTTGTGGGTGTCTTCTCTGTCATGGTAGTGTTCCGAACCCTCAGTAAACTTAGCCGTTAAGTTAGACGTGCTGTGATCACTATAAAAACTCCGACGTTCATAAGTGTCATTGATTTGACTTATATGAAATAAAATATTTTTTCATTTTCATTTTCATTTTCAATCACCTAAAAAACACACAAAAAAATTTACTCCTTAAAAACAGTAGCTTCAAAAATTTGCTAGCTCCAAACACTCCCACATTAACCCAATAAAAAACCCATCTGGTCACGTTTGTCGATCTAGTAATAGCTTTTAGGTGGTAAAAGGCAAATGTATATTATTTTTAGCTGAGATACGTGCTTTGATAACAAATACTGGATTGTCAGTAAACAGATATGTAAGCAGAAGTCTAACTACATATAATTTTTTACCTCTAAAGCTTAGGTATAAAAAATGCGAAAAGAAGAAAGAAAGACAATGGAAAAAGTTGATACTCGAGGCGAAAGAAAGACAATGGAAAAAATTGATACTCGAGGCGGGAATCGAACCCGCGTCTCTGGACTATACGCGTCCAGTCCAGGGTACTCGGGTGGCCTCGAGGTAATGGCGCTGGACGCGTATAATCCAGAGACGCGGGTTCGATTCCCGCCTCGAGTATCAATTTTTTCCATTGTCTTTCTTTCTTCTTTTCAGATGTCTAACTATGTAAAAGTGCGGTTAAGGAAATCATACATACATTCACAGCACCGATCACTTATACATTTTTTTTACAGTTTGGTCTCAGATCGGGTGGTGACACACTGTATTCTTACTCCGTCACCACACGGAGAACTGTCTTGAGCCTGGATGTCGTAAATTTCATATCTGTAAAGCCTCCGCGACACAGGGCTCGATCCCCAGTACGGAAGTTGTCTTTTTTAAAACAGACAATATATTATTGACTTCTGTATATATCTGTAATGTGTCTATACTACATGTTCGTTGGTAAAGATTTATTTCTGAAGCGGGATTTAATAGTATAGCATTAGTGGATGTGCGCCCTAATCTGCTTAGCGACGAAATAAAAATAAGTACAATTCTAAAGCTTACTGTATTAGTAGCTTAGTAGTTGTGGTATACGGATGGCGTGTAAAAGTATCGCGGGTTCGGTTAGTTGCTATCAATTTTTAAACTGCAACTGGTTAAGCAACGCTGACTAGGTCTTTACATTGATGGGTGAACGGTTTCATGGTATTTCATCTGAGCTTTTTACGTGCAAGCTGGTTATTTAAATCTATACTATTTATAACAGAGCTGTTTTTGCTAATATAAAGCTGTTAAGTCCGAAGTCTTGTAATATCGCTAGCAATTGAAACTAGCATGTCAATTCTCGTACCATAAAATCGTTAAAAATTCGGTTAAGTTAACTTTTAGTTGTCAAATTGTCTTACCTATTGTGTGACAATTTGACAACTAAAAGTTACCTTAACCGAATTTTTAATGATTTTAAGGTACGAGAATTGACATGTAGCTTTAAAAAGATCAAGTAGCTTAAACGTTGCTAAGCTTGTTTTTAGCAAAACTCTGTTCTTAACAAAATGTAAAGCTAAACAGCGTTAGCCACTTAAATACACAAGCTTTTAAGTTCTGTAGCCCTGTAATTACACTAGCTTCTGGACCTAAACACAGTAATATTTTCACACTAGCCCCCTTACTCATAAATGCCACTTAAATTTAATCACTGTTTAGCGAGATTTTTGTTAGTAAAACCAACCTTATACCAAACAAAAACGTAACTTTAAATTCATAGGCCTCTAACAAAATAGTATTTTATGTAATTTCTATTATGAAAGGACAGTAGATATAAAACAGGATTCATCCAGACGCGGCAATACTAATATTTACATAGGGTCCGGACCTTTTGAAGGGTCTTAAAGGGTCTGTGTGAAACTGACTGTTACATTAACGGTAAAAGGAACTTGTAATATTATATTTGTTTGTGTTTGTTTGTTTTCTATGTTAACACATTTTTTATCATCATAACAGCCCAATAATGTCCCACTGCAGGGACGGGCCTCCTACCATGACGGACGGATACTTGGCCTACTAATACCACGCTGGCCAAACGGATAGGTATAGGGTTTATTCTCACCTAGTCACAAACTAAGCAAAGCTTGTACTTTGGATACTAGACAACGGATAAACATACTTTAATACTTTTTTTTTGTATATTCATAGAAAACACCCAGACGAATGCAAACAATCATGTTCATGCACACAAAGATTTGCATTGAGCGGGAATCGAGCCCAAGACCTCTGCGTAGCAGCCATGTAATATACCGACTGCGCCACAGAGGTCGTCAAAAATCTCAACTGCGGGAGTTGGCATTTTAAGAAAATAAAACTGTTTTGTGCTATTGACAACAAGCTTATATCTTTTCGCAAATAGTCTATCACAAAAAAATGATTCTCTAAATATACGAGTACTCGTATCTCAAAATAAAAAGTTATATTCTATTAAATCGTGTATTCCCTGGAGCTTACAGAGTCTTCAAGTTATACGTATAGTGCTCAAGTAATTGAAAACAAAATTATTTCTCTATGCCTCAGGGATATGAATACTTATTAAACCGTTTCTCGGAGCCTTGTAGATTGAAAAAAAAAAAAAACTAAAATAGCTGAGATTATCAAAAGGATATAATTTGGGGGTATTTGTAAAAAAATCATTGTGAAAGCTCTTTTTTACTAGAATTAGGCTTTTTTAGGAAGATGGCTATTTACCAAAGCTGTGCTTAATCTACTTCCAAGCAATATTATGTTATACTTACTAACTGACGCCCGCGGCTTCTTCCGCGCTGTGTGGGTAGCTTAAATGTTACAACAAGTTATGCGTACCATCGCATATTAGTAACACGCGTACCACGCAAACTTAGCACTTCCACTTGATTTTTCTTCCGTGAGTATACCTAATAATTTTTATTTATTTTACAAAATAATAATCACTCATATAATGTAATAATAATTTGTCTTGTCTTAACCGCGAAAACGCATTCGGTTTTTTGAACGTCATGACGCCATTAATCATAGAGTAGAATAATATTTGTCTGGTTGTTGATTGATCAATGACGCTTGTAGAAAATAGGTCACTCTATGGTAGGTGCTGAATGTGAAATAGCAAAGTGCAAATACATTAATATCTATCACGATAACAATGATGACCTCTGTGACGTAGTAGGTACAATCTATGGCTGCTACGCAAAAGTATCGGATTTGATTTCCGCTCAATGCAAGGGTTCTTGTGCATTTTTTTTATTATTCAGGGTGTTTTCTAAGTATAATTAGTATGTGTTTACAAAAAAATCCATACTATAAATAAATGGGAAAGTGTGTCTGTCTGTTTGTCTTTCTTTCACGGCAAAACGGAGCGACGAATTGACGTGAATTTTTAAGTAACAGATAGTTGAACGGATAGAAAGTAGCATAGACTACTTATTTTTTTCTTCTGTGTCCAGGAAAGGGGTACAGTGCTACCCCGAATTTAACGCGAGCGAAGCCGCGGGCAAAAGCTAGTAGTATATAAGTATGTTTATCTGTTCAGTTCCGTGTGGTGACGGAGTAAGAATACAATATGTCACTACCCCATCTCATCCCATGGGTGTCGTAAAAACCGACTAAGGGCCTAACCGTGAATATTTTCTTTACAAAATAAAAAGAAGGATAACTTGAAATTAAACCCTATTCCAATCCGTCTGGTCAGCGTGGTATTAGTACGCCAAGTATCCCTCCGTCACGGGAGGAGACCCATCCATGCAGTGGGACATTAATGGGATGTTATGATGATCTGTTCAGCTGTCTAATAACCATAGTACAAGTTCTGCTGAGGGGTGTAAATGTGTGAGAAATACCTGTTTTGATGTCATCCTTGTAGTTAATCCCTAATTGTGAAACATGTAATGTGATATATAAGACGTGCAATGTGTCCGCACTTTAGACAATCTCTGTATGAACCCAACGCGTGCTATAAGGGTTTATGTAATAGTGTCCTACCATACTCGATGTCTGATAAAGCTTTGTAGACTTTATACAAGAACGAGCTGGTCGTTCTTGTATAAAGTCGCACGGGCACCTACTACAGAATGTCCTTAAACAACGTTTAAGTACAGCTTCATTAGACGATTACATTAGAAATCTCTTATGCATGTGTTATACATAAACCTTTCTCTTTAATCACTGCGAGAGAATACCACTTTTTTTTTGGAAATCACTTGCACTAGTCCCGGAGTTTTTTTAAAGACTTGATTAGTACAATAGCTACATTGAATGAAACAAAGCAATGTGTATAGACACGATAGTACACAGTAGTACACGGTACAGGTACTATAACATAGTACAGTACACAATTAGTACAATAGCTACATTGAATGAAACAAGGTAATGTGTATAGACATGGTAGCACACAGTAGTACACGGTGGAGGTACTATAATATAGTACAGTACACAATTAGTACAATGGCTACATTGAATGAAACAAGGTAATGTGTATAGACACGGTAGACAAATGCTGACCGTACTGTGTACTGTCTAAGTCGATACATCTACGAGTGTGAGGCTGAGGTTGCACTGTTAGCGAGTGTTTGTCGCTTCAGCTTGTAAATAAATTATGATAAATTATTTTGCTTCAGCTTATGAAAAATTATGGAATGAATTTTGTCTTTTATATAGTTACGTATATTACTTTAGTTAGTTAGTTTCATCTTAAAAACTACTATTAACAAAAATTGTTAATTGTTTTTTTTAAACAAATTTTGCAATAGAAATCAAGGGCTTCAGGCCATTCAGATTCTGAAACCGCTACCTCGTGCATTGCATGGAATCGGTTTGAGTAAACTATTATTTCAACTCATCAATTCAACTCATTTATCATTATTTATTTGTATTATTGCCGTAGCACATTCAAGGATCTCTAGACAGCGCCATCTGTTCCCAAAGTAAGCTAGGCTTAACCTGCTTGTGTTATGGGTAACAGAACGACGGATATTATTACTTATATACTTTTTTTATGTAATTACATACATAGAAACACTCAAACCAATGCAAATATTTGCATTGAGCGGGAATCGAACCAGAGACCTCTGCGTAGCAGTCATGTTATATAACCACTACGCCACAGAGGTCGTCACATGCCTTTAGTACTCTCATGACAACAAGGCCGTGGAACAAGGCGTGATTTCATGCTATCTATTTTTCTTACTACCCTTTTTCTACAAAATCGCTCAACGCTTTTCCCACACAGTAAAACAAAATCTCTACCCACAATAGTGCTTACCTTCAATCGGTGTCCAGCTCACAGCTACAAACGTGGGAATCAGTCATGTCGTTTTATTGCTCCCATAAAGCGTCAGACAACTGGCTTTAAGACCGACTAGTATAACACAAGCGATTATAACACTTTCTGCATTCACAATAAGGTTGAAAATTTTATTTAGATTTGTGATTTAGGAATATTCTAACAAGAATACAAAGGATAATGAATTTTGCTACTTTTAGTAATAAGGTTGAAAATAGATTTTTGTGTAGTTTAGCAATAATCTGAGAGTGCAATTGTTTCTCTTTTGTTGGTATTTACAATGCAAATATTACGCTGATCTGGCTTATCTGATTTTTTACAGGTGTTTCCGATATGGAAAGATTATAACATTATTTTTAGGGGCCAGTAATACAATTTTTTTTACTCCGTGTGGTGACGGAGTAAGAATACAATATGTAACCACCCCATCTCATCCCATGGTTGTCGTAAAAACCGACTAAGGGACTATCCGTGAATATTATCTTTACAAAATAAAAAGAAGGAAAACTTGAAATTAAACCCTATACCAATCCGTCTGACCTGCGTGGTATTAGTAGGCCAAATCCCTCCGCCATGGGAGGGGGCCCGTCCCTGCAGTGGGATATTAATGATCTGTTATGATGATGATGAATACAATTTTTAATTGTGCTATTTTTTTTTGTAATAACCCGAAAAAAAAATAGAATCATGCCTTATAAAATATTGTGTAAGTCTATAGTTGACTAAATGACAAATAATATTAAATTTTAACCCACGCTAAGTAGAGTATTTTTGGATACTATGAGCACGCAAAACTGCAACACTGCATCTAAAAAATCTATTTAGCGAAAGTTAAATTTAAATATATTTAAAAAATTCAATTTAAATAAATAAATAACTGAATGACTTTCTTTAAATTTTAAAGAAAGTCCGCTTAAGCTCTTCAGATGTTGACTGTCTTCCAATAGGACACAATAGTAAAATCTTAAGAATACATTCTTATTTTTTGTTTATTTTTTTTAATGATATACGTTTGTTATTTAAAAAAACATACCTAAGTAGGTAGGATCTCCGTGTGGTGACGGAGTAAGAATACAATATGTCACCACCCCATCTCATCCCATGGATGTCGTAAAAACTGACAAAGGGACTATTCGTAAATATTATCTTTACGAAATAAAAAGAAGGAAAACTTGAAATTAAACCCTATACCAATCCGTCTGGCCAGCGTGGTATTAGTAGGCCAAGTATCCCTCCGTCATGGGAGGAAGCCCGTCCCTGCAGTGGAACATTAATGGGCTGTTATGATGAAGTAGATATGTTTAACAGTTATCTAGTAGTAGTAGTAGAATTTAGTAAAACATCCAAACTCTGTATGTGTGAGGAATTATTTTATTTTCTGTTATTAGAATAATTACTATTATAACCTAAAATGATAATACTACTTTCTAGTAGGGTATCTATACTCGGGCCTTACAGTCCCTCCGCGACTACGGTCTTTGCAAGTCGGTTGAAACGTCGAAGAAAAACCTAGGTACATATTATATTTAATCAGTATGTAGGCTATATATACCCCAAGTAAGACCTAACTACAATAACCAAACAAATAAACTACGGAACCCAGATTCTCTTTTCCGATCGCTCTTATCCTTTATTTTTTGTACTGAAAAGGCGGATTGTTTTATTTTTATTTTATGCGGTTGAGATTAAAGGATGCATTAATATGTATGAAACGGTAACAACGTGCTTTTCCCTTTGAATTAATTATTTGTACTAAGGCATGTATTATGGTAATCAGCTTATGTTTACTGTATATTTTGTATATATGTTACGGGCAATGTGATAAGTCCGGGCACTATGAATAATGACCGGTCTTTATTCATAATGCCCGAATCAATTGGGCAATGTGATAAAAACAGCATAATTAATCACTTTTCCCGGCCATTATGAATAATGCCCACCCTATCTTGGGCAAAGTAATAAAATAGGTAAACTGTAGTGTTTTTCTTTATTAAATAAAATTAAACTTACAACATTTTCATGAAAAGTTAAAAAAAAATAAACTATTAGACATAGTAATTACAAAATTAAACATTTTATTATTTTAATTATTTATTAAAAAAAGTTTCTGGAACTCGCCGGCCGCTGCCGCGGCCCGCTCGCTTCGCTCGCTCGGCTCGTGCGCGTTGTAGTCGCCATACTAACCTAACCTAACCAACTGTTTCTGACTTTTGGCTTCTTTTAAGCTATCTCAAACACTAACTTATTATATGGACCACGGGCCGTCGGCCATTATTAATAATGGCCGGTCAAAGTGATAAATTTGTCACTTTGGCCGTCGTTATTGGGCATTATTAATAAAGACCGGTCCTTATTAATAATGCCCACTTAATCACGTTGCCCGTAACATATATATTTATATAAGGGACGACCTCGGTGGCGCGACGGTAGCGCAAGCGGCTGCCGTGCATGAGGTTGTGGGTTCGATCGCAGTACAATAATTTGTGAGATCCACAAATTATTGTCCTGGTCTGGGTGTTCTTTGTGTCCGTTAATTGATGTTTGTAAAAAGTCCCCGCGACACAGGGCATGATCCCTAGTGCGGGAGTTGTTTTGAAAAAACAAAAAGTGTCCTACTGAAGGGATATAAAGGACCATGTTTGAATTCTAGGCTTGAAAGTTTGTCAATCCAAAAAGAATTTACGCTTCTTTCAAATCTTAATAGACTAACCACACACGTACGTTCCGTGGCCGTGCCGTGACCCGGCCGTATTCCGTCAGGGAAAAGTAAAATATCGGTGTACATTGTATATAGACTCGATCACACATGCCCGTGTCGATATCGGAGCTTCAGTGTCCGGGCCGACGCCGTGACGGGGTGCAAGTTTTCCGATTTCACTCCGTAGTGTACACTGGTGATATGAATAACCTACTTTCACAAGAAAGTATTCCGAGTGCATGATCTTCCTTGGAAGCCATCTTCACACAAATTATCTAATTTTAAAGCATACTTTAATAAACACGCCCCGGGCACGCTCCGGCCCCGGCCCGGCCTCGGCCCTGATGTGTGTGGTTAATCCTTAAACTTGTCAAACTGCTGTCAAAGCCGTTTAAATAAAAAAAAAATATCATTAAACAAAGAGAAGTTAAGATAAAAACTAAAAGAAAATATTCAAGTATGTAATAGTTTTTAAGTGCTTTTTAAACGTCTTAATAATAGCTGTCCTTAATGAAGTTTTTTACTACCATAATAGTAAGTTAAGATTGATTAAAATGATTATAGATTGTGTTATCTTAAAATAGATAGTAAAGAAAAGAAGAGATTCTCCGTGTGGTCACGGAGTAAGAATATAATATAGCACCACCCCATCTCATTCCATGGGTGTCGTAAAAACCGACTAAGGTACTATCCGTGTGTATATTACCTTTACGTAGTAAAAAGAAGGAAAACATGAAATTAAACCCTATACCAATCCGTTTGGCCAGCGTGGTATTAGTAGGCTAAGTATCCCTCCGTCACTGAAGGAGGCCCGCCCCAGCAGTGGAACATTAATGGGCTTTTATGATGATGATGAATGAAAAGGAGTAATCAAAGATACCCATGGTGAATGTATGAAACTTTAGTTTATTTAAAAATTGCTCTGACACTCGCAATTACCAATTAGCCCCAACCACATCGACAAAGCACTTTCTTCACTAACTTTAACCCTACCTATCTCTATTATCCAACTAACCCTCGAATCTCAACCAAACCCCTAATGCTTATAACCATAGTAAGACACAATTTATTACTAACAAAAACCCATGATGATCATTCAAGGGGTCCTATGAGCTTATCCCATAACCTTCATTACATAGTATTATCCTTCCACCTGCCCTTAATATCCTTAATTGTCAGTTAAGATAACCACATGGTGTTAGATTAAGATTAAGTAATGTAGATTTGAGGCTTTCTGTGCTACCTTTTTCTTGTGCCGGGCTATTAAGTCCAAGATATCTGAAGGTCGTGTTTGGGCAAATGGGGTAGTGGTTTGGGTATTTGGCTGTCGAGTTTTAGTCTGCACGCTGCTCAAGTCAAATATATGTGTGCTTGTGTTTGTAATTATATTTGTGTATTGGTGTTTTAAAATTATAAAAATGTCAGTCAGTCAATTACTACAATACTAATATGTAGTACAAGTTTTGCTTAGTTTTTCACTAGATGGCGTACTTTAATTAGAATAATATAAAGAGTCATGGAATGCAATCAAGACTATAATACCTTTTACAAAAACTAAAAACATTAACCAAGACTTAATATCAGGTGCGGGAAATGTCGAGAATCATATTAATGCTGTTAGCACATATTTTGCTAATATCGGTAAACAGCTGGCAGATGCGGCAAAGGACAGCCATCCTGTAAGTCAAAAATCTTGTTATCCAACACTTCTTAACTCAATAGTATTATTGCCACCCGATGAGAGAGAAATAGACTCTTTGATTGCTAATTTAAAAAACAGTTCCGCTACTGGATGGGATAGCATCCCAGTACATTTGCTTAAACAGACAAGACATATTGTGGTTCCACCTCTAACTAAACTCATTGCTCTTTGTATATCCCAGGGTGTGTTTCCATCTGTTTTTAAAAGATCTATTATAACGCCAATTCACAAGGGTGGGTCTCGAGACAACTTGTCAAACTTTAGGCCAATTTCTGTGCTTTCATCACTTTCCAAAATACTGGAGAAAGTGCTAAAGGCTCGCCTTATGCAATTTCTAGACCGCAACAGAATCTTATCGGATGCCCAATTTGGCTTCAGGTCAGGTAGAAGCACCACAGATGCGGTGAGTCGACTAACGGATCTGGTCACTAAATACACTGATGCTAAGGAAAAATGCTTGGGTGTTTTTCTTGACCTGGCCAAGGCGTTTGATACAGTGTCGATACCTATCCTTGTGGAGAAGCTAAACCGCATTGGCATACGTGGTAGCGCCCTCAGCATTTTTAAGGACTTTCTTTGTAACCGCGTCCAGAGGGTTAAGATTGGTGACTACGTTAGTAATGATGCCGCAGTGGTTTGTGGATTACCGCAAGGTAGTGTCCTCGGTCCAAGTCTATTTTTGATTTACATTAATGACTTATGTGAGCTGCCACTTGAGAATGGGATGACTATATCATACGCTGATGACACTGCGCTAGTGTTCCATGGACGGACATGGGAGGAGGTCAGGTCATATGCTGAGCAGGGACTTTGCCGAATTACCATTTGGCTTGCGGAAAATCTTCTTACACTCAATCTCTCAAAAACAACTTATATACAATTCTCCATCACCACACACAGACAGACAAATTTGACGTTGCGAGCTCATTCCTACGGTTGCCTGGAAACACCAAATTGCTCGTGTCTTGCACTCAATAAAACATCCCACTGCAAATATCTTGGAGTAGTGCTGGATGAAAGGTTGTGCTGGTACCCTCAGATTGATCTCACTATTGCACGTACAAGAAAGCTCATTTGGGTATTTAAAAGACTGCGGGAGGTCGCTGACTTTAATTTTCTGCGCAGGGTATACTATGCCTTGGCTCAGTCCATTCTCGGATATTGCATAGAAGTATGGGGTGGCGCCTGTAAAACAGTAATGCTGTCGTTGGAAAGGGCTCAAAGATCATTGCTAAAAGTTATGACATACAGTCCCTACAGATACCCTACCACATCACTATATCAAAAATGTCAGGTTATGACAGTCAGACAATTATATGTGTCACAACTTTTAACCAAACAGCATAAACTAACTCCATACAACAGCTTAGAATACAATAAAGGTCGTGTAATAAAAAATGTTTGCTTACCTGTTAAATGTCGTACAGCTTTTGCCAAACGCCAGCGAAGCTCTATGGCAGTCCACTTATATAATAAAATAAATAAAATCATAAACATACATCCCCTTCCAAAAAATAAAGCAAAATTAAAAATGAAAGAATGGCTCTTAACTTTAGATTATGACCAAACTGAATTGTTGCTAAAATGAAAATCATACGAAAGATACATACGTACACATACACTCACAAACACATACATGTACCTACACACACATACACACACACATACACAACACATACACTTACACTCTCTTTACACTACATGATGTCTATTTTTATGTTCAATTGTTAGTATTTTACATATAATTTCTTTACTTCTTTGTAAATTTTCCAAAAAAACAGTAAAAATTAAAACTTTAATGTAACAAATATAATATGTACTAATGGGAGAAGACACTGATTCCTGTAACACAGGTTCTACCTACCTCAGGGATCAGAGAATTCAAGCATAATTTGTAAAACTTTTATGTGAATAAACTATTTGTATTTGTATTTGTATTTGTTTGTATATTAATAAAGTATTTTAGTACAATCTTGTCTAAAGGCGGCGGCCATGTTCGCCACACACCACGCCGAAATCCATTTTGTCGGGGCGAAATGCGGGCGGCGGAATGCCGCTTTGCCACGTTGAATGTAAGAGGAGGAATGAACGAAAAAATCGACGAAGTGTGTGATTTGATGAGTGCAAGAAAGATCGATGTTTTATGTGTGAATGAGACGAAACGAAAGGGAAAAGATATGACAACGCACGGCCCTTTCACTGCTATATGGTCTGGAGTTCCAGCTACTGAGAGGGCCCGTAAAGGAGTCGGTATTATCTTTTCTGAAAGAATGGCAGAATGCTTAAGGGAGTATGAATGTGTTAGTCCCCGTTTGCTGTGGGCTCGACTGAAACTGGGGCTCACCCCTATATTTTTAGTGGGTGTATACGCCCCAGATATGTCATTTAGCCAGGAGGCCAGAGAAGAGTTCTGGGAGCAGCTACGGGAAACTATCCTGTTACGAAAGACGAATGAAAGAATTATTTTGGTAGGTGATTTTAATGCAAAAGTAGGTGTAAAAAGAGAAGGATATGAAAGAGTGCTAGGTGTGTTTGGGGATGACAGAGTGAATGAAAATGGAGAATGCTTGGCAAATCTATGTGCAGAAATGGATTTGGTGGTGTCAAATACTTGGTTTGAGCACCGTCGAATCCATCAATATACATGGAAAGGAAGATTAGGAAGTGAAGAGATAAGAAGTATGATAGATTTTGTGATTGTAGATGAACGATTGAAAAGCAAAGTGATGGACACGCGAGCGTATCGGGGTCCCAGCGTGGGTACAGATCACTGCTTGGTGATGTGTAGGATAAGTGGCCTGTTCACGCGCTGGAGACATCGGACTAAAGGTGCCATCATGATGCCAGAACGAATAAAGGTAGAACGACTGTCAGAGCCTGAAGTGAAAGATATTTTTAAAAGTCGTCTTAAAGAAAGGTTTGAGGCAAATTTGAAAGAAGTAAATGAGGACATAAATGGAATGTGGACTACATTTAAAAATAATGTGGTTGATATTGCGACGGATGTATGTGGAGTAAGTAAGAGGAAGAATGCAAAGTATATAAAAAACGAGTGGTGGGACAGTGAAGTTAAAGATGTAGTGAAAGAGAAGAAGAAAGCTTGGTTAGATTTACTAGCATTGCGCACCGCTGAAAGGTTGAATGATAGCAGGGTCCAAGATGAAATTGAGAGTGCAATAGAAAGAAGGAAAGAAAGTTATAAACTGCTTAAAAGGAAAGTGAAAGAATGTGTAAAACGAAAGAAAGAAGAATGTCAGTTAAAAGCAGATAAGAAGTTTGGTCTCAACTTCCAGAGTAACATAAAATTATTCTGGAAGTCTGTTAGCAATGCGCGCGGAAAGACTAAACCGTCGCTTGGTTTGATAAGGGATGTAAAAGGTGAACTTTTGATTGACGACTGTATGGTGCTTGAGAGGTGGAAGAATTACTTTGAAAGTCTGTTTGAGAAGGAAGATAATGTTGAGGAATTTTGTGAAAGGGAGTTAGAAAACGAGGATGCTAGTGAAATAAGATACGACGAAATAGTGAAAGCGTTAAAAGGAATGAAAGCAGGAAAAGCAGCAGGTTGTGATAAGGTGACGAGTGAAATGTTGAAGGCTGGCGAAGGGTTTACTATAGGTCTGCTGCACCATTTATTTAACCGGTGTTGGAGAGAAGGTCGAGTGCCAGATGACTGGACAAGGGCGGTAATTGTGCCTCTCTACAAAGGAAAGGGCTCGCAGCAGGACTGTAGAAACTATCGCGGTATCAGCCTTCTAAGCGTAGTTGGAAAATTGTATGCGAGAATTTTGATAGATAGAGTTTTGAATATAACAGACAGCAAGATTTGGGATGTGCAAGCGGGATTTAGAAAAGGCATGGGTTGTACGGATCAAGTCTTTTCCTTAAGGTGCATTACAGAAAAGTTTTTGGCAAAGAACCAAAAGGTATATTGCGCCTTCTTAGATTTGGAAAAGGCTTATGACAGAGTGAGGAGGAATGAACTATGGTCGACACTATCCATGTATGGGGTGGGCAGCGTTTTGGTGCGAGCACTGAAATCTCTTAATAGGGATTCCAGAGCTTGCGTCAGAATAAATGGGACCTACACGGATTGGTTCCAAATATCTAAAGGTGTTAGACAGGGATGTGTAGCGTCCCCTTGGCTGTTCAATCTGTTCATGGATAGTTGTCTATCGAGACTGAGAGAGTGTGATTGTGGTTTGAGTATGGATGGGTTACGTGTCAAATGCCTCATGTACGCTGATGACCAAATTTTATTGGCTTCTTCGGCGAGTGAGCTGCAGGAGATGGTAACAGTTGTGAATGATGAACTTGAATCAAAGGGAATGAAAGTTAATGCAAGTAAGACGAAAGTCATAGTGTTTGAGAAGAATGAAGAGATTACTGTTAGTGAAGTTATGATTGGAAGTGAAAGACTTGAACAGGTGAAAGAATTAGTGTATCTGGGGAGCATGTTTACGAGAGATGGAAAACATGATAAGGATATTGAGAGAAGAGTGCAAAAGGGAAACTCGGTGAACGGTGCCCTGCACTCGTTTATGAAAAGCCAGAACGTGACTACTAAAGCTCGTCTGGCTGTTCATAAGGGAGTGCTAGCACCAACCTTAATGTATGGTAGCGAGAGTTGGGTATGGCAGAAGAAGCATGAAAGTAGAATTAATGCGGTAGAAATGCGTTCACTGAGAAGTATATGTGGATTAAGACTGATAGATAGAGTAAGGAATGATGAGATAAGAATACGTTGCGGCATGAAAGATGATATAGTGACCAAAATCGAGAAAGGAATGTTGCGTTGGTTTGGTCACATTGAGAGAATGAATGATGAGCGTTTGACGAAACAAGTATACAAGGCTAGTGTGAAAGGGCGAGTCGGTGCCGGTAGGCCACGGAAAACATATGGTGACCAGATAGGTTGCATATTGGAAAAGGGCCAAATAAAGAGCACTCGTAACCGACGCGCATGTATGACTCGCTTAATGAATGTGGACGAGGCCGAATCTGTTTGCCAGGATCGTGACAAGTGGCGTTCTGTCGTCTCTGCCTACCCCGGCCGGGATAAGGCGTGAGTTTATGTATGTATGTATGTATGTAAGTATTTATTAGCATGTAGTTTTGACGACCTCTGTGGCGTAGTGGTTTTATTACATGGCTGCTACGCAGAGGTCTCGGGTTCGATTACCGCTCAATGCAAAAACTTTGTGTGATTGTTTGCATTGGTCTGAGTGTTTCTATGTTTAATATGTATGTATTTACAAAAAAAAGGTTATAAGTATTAATATCCGTTCCCAAGTAACACAGAAAGCATTTTAACAAGCAACAAGTGAACTTATATAGAGCTTACGACCCGTACAAACTCTTATATAAGTTCACCGAGCGTCTTGAAGCTGAACAATGGCATTTGAAAATCATTGTAATGCTTTACGCTGTATAACAGTTGGATAATGGCATATCAGAATGCTTTTGTAAAGCCTTTAGCTATTTTTAGTGCTTTTGGTTCTACAAAGACATTTTAAAGTAGTTAATAAGTGCTTGAAGCTGTTTTACAGCACAAACGTGAACCACTATAATGCCATGTAAATCCGATATCCAGCTTTAAGCTGTTTTTTGTGCCTTTTGCTGTGTAAAAGCACTTGTAAGGGGTAAGTAAAAGCTTAATGCTGCTGAACAGCATAAATGTGAATCAATATAATGCTTGCATTTTAAAGGAAGAACTGAGTGGTGTTGTGTAGCTAATAGCTCTTTAAACAATCACACGTGAGTAGTTGTAATGCTGGTGGCATTAATTGGGCTCACCGGGCTGCTTAAGGCTGACCACCATTTTGTAAATATTTTATAACCAAAAAATATTTTCTTTCGGACCTATTTACAAAAGGAATTGTCATTTAAAATATTTATATAACTTAATTTAATACAGTACAAGCAAAACTATGATTATATTTATTCAAAACTTATTCTGTACTAGGAATACACATTTGTTTTGGTTTTACACACATCATTTTTATAAAACATTTTGTATGAAAACCACAAAATATCGAAGGCGCGTGAAAATTTTCAATGAAACTTATATAAACAAGTACAGTAAACTACACTGCGCAGTAATATTTGAAGGCAAGAAATAACAAACGAGTCAAAAACTTATCCGACGAATTTGTTTTGATGCAAACTATAATATGGCGTCACTTTTTTTATTGTAATAATTTACACGCAATAATATAAAGTTTCCTAAGTGTGAACACTTAAATTGCTCCAATAATTCTTTTAGCACATTTAAATGCTAGTCTAATGCTTTTGTAATGCCGTTGGCATCTTCACTATCAATAATTTTGCTATTATAATGCTTCTGTAATGCAATAGGCTATCTCATTGACCATTTTAATGCTTTCTTAATGCGATTGGCAATATTATTGACCAAAATGATGCTTGTTTAATCCGATTGACATCTTTCTTGACCACAATAATGCTAATTTAATGCGCCAGTAATGCTATTAACCAGCTACTGTGAACCTATATAGGGCATAAAGCTGTATAATTTGTGCCCAAATAAGCATTACAGTAGCCATATAAACGTTTATAATGCGACTATAAAACTAACTCAAAATGCTAAAAGGATACAAGAATACTCTTATTCGGCCCTTATAATGCTTTGATGTGTTACTTGGGTTGTTCTGTTACCCATAACACAAGCAGGTTAAGCCTAGCTTACTTTGGGAACAGATAGCGCTGTGCAGAGATGTCTGTGAATATTTATTTAGTTAGACCAGCAAAATAGGGACAAACGCAGTAAAGCCATTTTATGACTACCAGTCGTTGCCTGTATTCCTAGTCTGTATTCACGATTTCTATCAGATTCGATACAGTCATATTGCCTAATCTAATATTAAGGGAAAGGGAAGACAAAATATTTCCTACATCTAAATGGACCAACCGACAAACACATTTGTTACCCAAAAAACTATTATTTCAAAAAACAAAAAAATACAAGCGTATGAAATTTCATACACAAATATCTTTTAAATAGAACGCCGACGTTACGTAACTGCTAATTCAAACGTAATCTAATACTTCCAGTGTGTATAGTATGAGTTCGTTTTACTATTTACTATACGTATTACCCGTCTGTCGTCTCTACCTACCCCGGACGGGATAAGGCGTGAATTTATGTATGTATGTATTACACGTTATCTACTCATTTGACTATTTCAAAGTATAAATAATTTTTATTAAAAATAAAAAACCGGTCAAGTGCGAGTCTGACTCGCGCACCGAGGGTTCCGTACAAACCTATTTATTTTCCCGCCAAATTGTGATAACGTCAGGATTCAGCTGTTTAAATACTATTTTTCCCGCCAAAATTCAATGACGGCACGACTAAGCTGTCAATAAATATTTTCCCGCCGAAATACTATGACGTCAAAACTGATCTGTCAAAAATTATGTGACGTCACGACTCATCTGTCAAAAATTCAATGACGTCACGACTAAGCTGTCAAAATATATTTTCCCGCCAAAATTCTGTGACGTCACGACTCATCTGGCAAAAATTCTATGACGTCACGCCTATCTGTCAAAAGTGACAGCTGTCAAAGTGACAGAGGTTTCAAATATTTTCCCGCCAAAATAATATGACGTCACAAATCATCTGTCAAAAATCCTGTGACGTCACGACTCATATCTGTTAAAAATTCAAAAACGTCACGGCTCAGCTGTCAAAATATATTTTCCCGCCAAAATTCTGTGACGTCACGAATCATCTGTTAAAAATTCTGTGACGTCACGACTCATCTGTCAAAAATTCAAAAACGTCCCGGCTCAGCTGTCAAAATATATTTTCCCGCCAAAATTCTGTGACGTCACGAATCATTTGTCAAAAATTGTGTGACGTCACGACTCATCTGTCAAAAATTCAAAAACGTCACGGCTTAGCTGTCAAAAAATATTTTCCCGCCAAAATTCTGTGACGTCACAAATCATCTGTCAAAAATTCTGTGACGTCACGACTCATCTGTCAAAAATTCAAAAACGTCACGGCTCAACTGTCAAAAAATATTTTCCCGCCAAAATTCTGTGACGTCACGACTCATCTGTCAAAATTGTATGACGTCACGGGTCACGTGACCAAAATTCTATGACGTCACAGTTTACGTGACTCAGCTTTCCCGCCAAAATTCAATGAAATCAAAATATAATATGATTGAAGTAAAAATTTGAGGTTTTCGGAATTTTCCTATTACATGTACAATAAGACCTTGCTTCATGCCAAATTTCAAGTTTGTAGGTAGACTGGAAGTACCCTGTAGGTTTTTGCCTTTACCCCTCTAAATTTGCGACAAAAACGGCTATATCTCTTGATTGTGTTGGATTAGCACTTTGATTTTTTTACGGCACTAAGAGGCAACAAGCCTTAGTATTTGGTAAAAATTTCAACTTGATACCTCCATGCGTTCCTGAGATAAATGGTCTTGACAGACAGACGGACGGACGGACGGACGGACGGACGGACGGACGGACGGACGGACGGACAGACGGACGGACAGACGGACGGACGGACAACAAAGTGATCCTATAAGGGTTCCGTTTTTTCAAAACTGGTACGGAACCCTAAAAATGATGTAAATGTGTGAGAAATAAGCTTCCAAAATTGGTAATACAAGTAAAATATATAAATTTTCGATAAACGATACAGACAGTTTTCTGAACACTTACTATACTCCAATACTAATCAAACATTCTTATTTCATAACAGAAAAGGGGAAAGATTAGCCAATATTTACTTACCAAATACTATTAGCAAAAGTTCCTGACAGCCCTGACATTAAACACGTGTCAAAAATACATGACAATTGACATGTAGTGCTGTTTGAATTAACGGTGTCATGTCATCACTAGTGATGTGTATTAATTGGGTTTTTATCGATAATTCCACGATGACATCCGCCCGTCAAAACTTGTCAACTCTTAGTTGAATTTCCGGCTTGTGTTGATTGGTAATTTTCTTTGCTTTGTATGTTTGTATACTTTAAAAAGAGCATACGGGTGATTTTGTGGTAATTGATATTCTGCTTTTTGGAAAAATAATTATCGCATTAGAAAGAAATCAAGATTTAATAGATAAGACGCATTTTTGAACTTTTGCTTTAGAAATTAATATCTATTCGAAAAAGCCTTAGAAGTCTTTGTCAAAAGTATTTTATAGACCTGCATTTAACTGACACAAACGACATTAGGTACGGGACAATTACATCATATGAATAAATCAAATTATACTCTAGTGTGAGATTCAAAATTACAATTTCAAGCACGGAAGCCGTCTTAGTCAAGGGATTATAAGTTTAATGTCAGCCGACAGTAATTATTCTTTGTCCTTAGCATGTATTTAAAAGGCTGTTTAGATTTATTACAACTATTATTTTTCAAGATATAAGTAGGTATACAAATCGTAAATTAGATGTTATTGTACTTAGAATCAATAAATAACATCTAAAGCACTCTTCTGAATAATTAAATCGAATCTCAATTAACATAATGTTTGTTAAATTTTAAAACAAACATATGATAGCACTTTACAGAGAAATAAGTTCTTTTATTTGTTTATTCGTTTTAATTTATTCATTTGTGCTTTGTCAAGGAATGCTTTATTATTTCAGCTCTCCCAACTCATTACAGATATCTCGAAAAGACAATGGATGTACTTCTGAAAATACAACGACATAGTTTTTGCTAGACTTTAGAAAATTACTGAAGAATTTTTGATAAAAGGAATTTATGTAATGAAAATCTGAATTTGAATGGGTTGTTTTTATTAGAAAATTGCTATTTCAATAATTGTAAATACGATTAGTTTGTTTTTTGTTTTAAGTGGTTCGTTGTTTTAGATGATCATTAATTAGATTTTTTTAACATTTAAAGTTAAAGTAAGTTCTGCATTAGACATCGAGCTCTAAATTGCAAAGGCTTTTATAAATTTGAAAATAACAAACACAAAGCCGATAGTTTTACAAATGATTATGATGTTGCGTGGGATTTGAAACTGCGATCTCACTTACAGCAGCCGCTTTGCCATGAATGCCTAAGGATGGGTGTTAGATTTCCGCACAAGTATAACATTTATGTCCCTGCTTGATCTTATCCTATAGTTTTTCTGTATACATCATCATCACAACAGCCCATTAATGTCCCACTGCAGGGACGGGCCTGCTCCCGTGACGGAGGGATACTTCTGTATAAATGCATATATATTATTATAATATTATGTTTCTTTTATTCTAATTAGAAAGTCTTCTTAGTTTCGAATTACATAGCATTGTACGTAGCGTTGTCTATACATGACTACAATATTTACACCCTCATTCCTCCCACTTTTGAGCTATGCGCCCAGTCTATTTTATTGAAATTAAAATAAATAGAAAAATAAGGTTTAATAAATAAAATTAAGACATCAATGAATCGACAGCAGTTAAATTAAAGTTTTCTTAACCCGATTGAATAACAGCACTTTGCACAAGGGCTTTGAGAAGCATAGTAATAATATGACAGGCATTCTTTATACTTTAAAACTACGTCAATGTAAAGCCCTCCCTATTTATCAGTCTCCTACCACCTTAATTAGGAATTCAAACCACCACATGACATAGTAAATATCAACTAACGAACAAAATACTAACTACACTTAAAATCAATACGCAACAACCCAATTTAAATCTAAAACTAAACTAAACAAAGCTGCATCGCAACTCGATTAATTAATTCAAACATCGACTATCGATAAAACGATACAGGCACATCACTACTCCCCGTCACACGTTCCCCGCACACGGATATCGAATTACAAATGTCGGCCGTCGTACAGCACTAGATACAAAATTTATTTATTGTCTCTTTCGTGATTATGGGGAATGTGTATGAGTAAAAGAGGTTGGGGATAGTAAGGATATCTTGAAAACTGCCAAGTGTGAGATTCGAGGAATGGTTTTTGGTAGCTCCCTGAATTGGGGGCGATGACTTAAGACGTAATCGTTATTTTTTATTCTTGTATAGGTAGATATTTATTTATTTTGAGTTGTAAATTTTTCTTTCTTATTCTTTCTCCGTGTGGTGACGGAGTAAGAATACAATAATATGTCACCATCGCATCTCATCCCATGGGGGTCGTAAAAACCGACTAAGGGACTATCCGTGAATATTATCTTTACGAAGGAAAACTTGAAATTAAACCCTATACCAAACCGTCTGGCCAGCGTGGTTTTAGTAGGCCAAATATCCCTCCGTCACGGAAGGAAGTCCGTCCATGCAGTGGGACATTAATGGGCTGTTATGATGGTGATCTTTAGAGCCTATTGACCCACTGCTGGGTTGAACCTTCTGTAGTGACGGAAAGAAATATTGCTAACTAAAAGTTAAGACGGTTTTAGATCATGTTTTCGTTCATAGAATACGTGTTTGTTTCCTTCAGGATCGAATCCGCCACCTCTGCGTAACAATTTTAAACCTTAACTACTACGCTATAGAGCTCGTTCCAGTAGAAATATCTCATGTTTTTCTTACAATCATTCTAATTCTAACTTTATGCAATAGCGATAAATTTCAATTTGGCTTTCTTCCTCATTATTCACTTATAATCTTATTAAACTCGAGCACCATTCATTCAAATTTAACATTACTAACATAAATAATATAAATAGGGTATAAATTCTTTCTTATAATATAATTTATTAGTAATTAATTAAATTGTTAGACTGGATGAGGATAGCAGAGGACTATGTTTCATGGCGCGTGTTTTGAGTGGCCTATGTCCAGAAGTGGTCTGCGATAAGCTAGAGCTAGTTTTGATTAAATAGACTTGTTTCCTTGGAAACTATAAAAAAAAACCTTTGAAAGGGACTGCAAACGACTGTTTGCTATAATAACAGTCAGTTCAATCTTTCATTAAACATAAGTTATCATCGAAATCAAATTGCTAGAGCGTACTCTTTTTAGCGTACATTTTTAAAGTTTGACGACCTCTGTGGCGTACTGGTTATATAACATGACTGCTAAGCAGAGGTCTTGGGTTCGATTCCCGCTCAATGCAAATATTTGTATGGATTAACATGATTGTTTGCATTGGTCTGGGTGTTTTCGATGTATAAATTGTATGTATTTATAAAAAAAAGTACACACCTCAACAAAGTCTAGGGATATTTGGTATTTACTCATTGAAGATAGCATACAACATGCTTATATTTTTATAAAGACAATTTATCAGGCTACAATCCAGAATTAAATAAAAGAATTATTTTTGCATAAATAAATTTTTATTTAAATAAATAAAAAACATGGAAAATTAGTAGAACTAACAATGAATGTGTTTCTTAAACAAAAGTGAAAATAAGCAAAAATTAATCTGTTTTTAACTATTATGTGAGTAATCAGTAGTTAGCACATGAAAAAAAACCGTAAATAACGGTCCTGCAATGGTTTTTCATGCTTTTATTATGTTATCCAGGTCTTGGTGCGGTATATCGTTCCAGGTCCGACTAGGATGCAAAAAAAGTTGCCCTTCCATCGCAATTTTATGCAGAAAAAATCACCAAAACCCTTCTTTTGAACATGCCCTACGCGTATTTTATGGTTTTGAGGATATGGGATTGAGTGGTTCAGCGTAAAATCGATACTTCGTGCTCCTGCAACCAGCTCGTCATCACTCTCGCTTTATGCGAACGGGTGTTATTGTCCATGAACTTGAACATTTGGCCCAATTGTAGTCTACGGGGGTAGATTATTAGTACTAGCACCTCGTTAAATTATTTTTCAGTGGTCATGCTGTTTCTGATCAAAACGCGCTCTGTTCTTCGACCGATACAAATTCCCGTCCAAACTATAATTTGTTCTATCGTGGTGTGAATAGATTTCGTGAGGATGTTGTAGACGGCTATCACAACCAGGAACTCGCCAAGCACGTTCTCTACGTGAATCCGAGTGGAAACCGAACCGGGACTCATGTGTAAACACTACTACAGATCACAGGATATCTTTGCAGAGCAAATGTTCACGAGCCCAGGCTAGTGGTCGTGCGCGATTCGCTCGGCGTAGTGCTGGAGTATAAAGCGGCATGCGAGCTTAAAGGTGGCCTTCATGCCGACTTCTTCTGACAGTTTGGTCACCCGCAAGAGGCTCCACCAAGAGCTGGAGCCTCTACATCCAGCTGCATGGTAGTAACATTTGGCTGTCTTTTCGCGGGAACTTGCAAAAATCGATCATGTCGTTAAGTGGTGATAGACTTTTTGCTGTGGTATCTTTCAGCCACTTCACCAGTAGCACGATAACGTGACCATAACCCTGATTTCATATTTTGTATTGTTCTAATTTCTTCAGCAATACTCCGCTTAGTACCCGCAGCTGGGAGCATGCCTACTGCCCATAACATTTTCTCTCTGATGAAATGGCGCCGCTGCTTGATGCACACAATATCATTCATTCGAAATAAACGTTTAAATTTTTATAAAACTTAAATTTTACACAAAAAAACAGTCAAAACTTACTATTGGTAAATGAAATTTTCGAACTTGACTACGTTTAAGCCGCGTAAATCTTTTATTTAAATTTTATTTTTCAAATTCAAATTTAGAATGGTTGAAAAAGGTTAACAAAGTAAGTTTTCATCAAAAGAATTTAAAAAAAAACAAAATTACAAACCAAATTTTTTGAGTTTTACAACTTTATACAAAATATCCCTAGACTTTGTTGAGGTGTGTATTTATGTATGTTTATCCCTTGTCTGGTACCCATAGTACAAGTTTTGCTTAGTTTGGGACTAGATGGCATTGTGTGAATGTGTGAGGAATATTTATTTATATTATAAATACCATAGACACACGACTCAACCTCTAGTGCAGGAGTTGTCTTAACAAACCTACGTTATTGTCTGGAGTTATTTTTTTAATGTTTTTATAGTTGTTATGTGTTGTATTGTGTATGTTATGATAGTTCATAACAGCCCATTAATGTCTCACTGCAGAGACGGTCTTCCTCTCATGACGGAGGGATACTTGGCCTACTAATACGGGTTGGTATAGGGTTTAATTTCAAGTTTTCCTAAGTAAAAATAATATTCTCTTAGGTACTATAACTATTATTATCCAACAAAGGTCAAATTTTAATGACATAAAGATACAATGCAAATTAGTTTTGTCCTTCACAAGATTCCGTTTTGTGTTGATCAAGTTAAGTTAAAGTGGCCCTGACCTTAAAACGACATAACTTAAAGAATATTTTTGTAAGCTTAAATTATATAACTTTTTACATTGAGTTCAAATTTTTTTTTTGTTATATAAAAATGACTTTGTTTTCGTTCAAAAAGGGAGTGTTAAGTTTTTGTTTTGTTTGCTTTGAATACAGGGTGTTGAGAGGTGACAAAATCGTTTATATGAGGAGTTGACAATATCGACTACTTAGATTCTAAGGGGTGACGTAAAAAGGGAAGGTAAGAGGAGAGGAATTGTAGGATATGCCTCCAATAACAAAAAATATTTTATTGTTTTTTCTGATTTTTGTAAACTTTGAATAATTAGGTTTTCCGTAATTATCACACAAATATCTGTGTGGTGACGGAGTAAGAATACAATATGTCACAGTTCCATCTCATCCCATGGGTGTCGTAAAAACCGACTAAGGGACTATCTGTTTTTAGTAGAAGACATATTTGAGGCTTGGGAGGAGTCACAGGATGCTTTTGGCGTTTTTTGCGATTTATCCAAGGCATTTGATTGTGTCGATCACGAGACTTTACTGAGGAAACTAGGTCACTATGGTGTTAGAGATTCTGCTTTAGGTATAATGAAATCATATTTAAGCGATAGAGTACAAAAAGTAGATGTAAATGGTAAGCGTTCGCTCGGATCAGTTGTTAAAATGGGGGTACCACAAGGCTCAATACTAGGACCATTTCTATTTCTTATATATATAAACGATTTGCCAAATTTAGTTAAAAAGAACCCCGAGATAATTTTGTTTGCCGATGATACATCCTTTATTTTTAAAATTAATAGACGACAACCTGCGGTAGACTACATAAATAATTCTCTTTTGGAAATAGTATATTGGTTCAGTTCAAATAATTTGTCTCTAAATAAAACAAAGACAAAATGCATAAAATTTACCATGCCAAACGTTCTTGATATAAAACCAATAGTTAAAATCAATGATGAGGAACTGGAAATAGTAACACTACAGTATTCCTAGGCATTACTTTAGACAGTAAATTACAATGGGGCCCCCATATTGAAAAATTGTCAGGTAGGCTTTCTTCAGCAGCATACGCAGTTAAAAAAATACGTCAGTTAACAGATATAGACACAGCTAGGCTAGTTTATTTTAGTTATTTTCATAGCATAATGTCGTATGGTATTCTGTTGTGGGGTAGTGCGGCTGATATTAACACAATATTTGTTTTGCAAAAAAGAGCGATACGTTGTATATATAATATGGGCCCAAGAGAGTCTCTTAGAGATAAATTTAAAATAATTAAGATTATGACTGTGCATTGCCAGTATATATTTGATAATTTAATGTACGTACACAAAAATATTAAGAAATATCAAAAAATGAGTGATATACATAATGTTAACACTAGAAATAAAAATAAACTTGCTGTTCTCCACACTAGGCTTCATAAAATAAGTAATTCTTTCGCTGGTAATGGTATTCGTTTTTATAATAAGCTCCCTAGGGAAGTTAAAGAATTTTCAGTTAATAAATTTAAATTTTTTATTAAACATAAGTTAATATCGAAATCATATTATAGTGTAAAGGATTACTTAAACGATAAAAATGCTTGGATCTGAATTGTCCTGTTTACTAAATAAAATAATATTTGTGAAGTGATCACCAAAAGAGCGATAGGAACCCAGCAGAGTTTCTTGTGGGTGTCTTCTCTGACATGGTCGTGTTCCGAACCCTCAGTAAACTTAGCCGTTAAGTTAGACGAGCATATTATGTGATCACTATAAAACGACCTTCACACGCGGTATTTTTATATCTTACGTGAATAAACAAATTTTTCTTTCTTTCTTTCTTTCTGTAAATATTATCTTTACGAAATAAAAAGAAGGAAAATTAAACCCTATACTAATCTGTCTGGCCAGCGTGGTATTAGTAGGCCAAGTATCCCTCTGTCACGGGAGGAGGCCCGTCCCTACAGTGGGACATTAATGGGTTGATGACATTAATTATGTCATCATACATTTTTTACCGCTTGTAATAATGTATCTTCGTCAAAACAGGGAGAAAAACCACAATATTACATAAAACAATTAATAACTCGGTCAAATAATATTTAAATTTTAAATTGTATTACACAATTAATCAACATTGTGATCGACATATAGCCCACGATCAATTTAAAAAAAATAAATTTTATAACCGCAAACTTCCATTTGCGATTAATGAATTTTTCATTATCAATTGGTTTGAATATAATGTTTGAATCAATTAAATCACATGATTGATTGATTTCATACGTGATTGATCGGAAAACTTGAATGGGTGTTTAATCGTAGTTTTTTTTTCAAATAATTTTCCTTAAACTGTGATTAAAAATATGTTTTTCTACTTTCGGGTGAGAGAGACTTTTTCAAGATTAATCGCACTTGCATTTTAATCCAGCTTTTTATTGTTAAAAATTAGAAAGAAATGAGATAATAAATAAATAAATATTCCTCACACATTCACACAGCGCCATCTAATCCCAAACTAAGTGGACCTTGTACTTTGGGTACTAGACAACGGATAAACATACATTAATACCTTTTTTGTAAATACTTAATTATACATAGAAAAGAAAATAAGATAATAAGCTAGTTAGAACTATCCAACTTTGAAACTATCTATGAAAAGTTTTCTCTCTACTATCTAGAAGTTGTTGTATAATCAGACTAACTAAAAACCTGACTTTTTTAAACTTAGATTTAGCTTTTTATATACTACTAGCTGACCCGTGCCCACTTCGTTGGGCGGCGAAAAAAACGCGTCTCTTTTTAAAACATATTTTATTACTTCTCCTCTCCTATAAGTCATATCGTGATACTTTAATAGCCTGTGACACTCCCCGACAAATTGACTATTCAACACAGAAAGAAATTTTAAAATCGGTTCAGTAGATCCAGAGATTACCCCGTACAACGTCACAAACACACAAACTTTACCTCTTTATAATATTAGTATAGATTTACGATGCCGTTACTTACTACTAGACCTGCGAAACGACCTAGGAAGGCAGTTTTAAATAAAAAGTCACTTAACATATCGCACGCTATAAATAAAAGGGTATTAAGTCTGAAAAACCGTTTTTTTTTTATTTTGAATTCGGAAACCTAATTTTTTTCTCTATAAATTGGTAAGAAAATAGTATTTAAATTCCAAATACTTTTTGAAATATAACGATACAATTCTTTCTTGACTATTTATGCACCCTATTTTCGAGATAGGTAAGACAGTCGCATCTTAGTTGATTCAGTAGCCGGGCATCGTTCGTGGCCGTCGCACGTATCTTTCTGAGTTACAACCCGTCCAGTCGTCAATATCGAATCAATCTATAAAATTGTAAGTATTCTAAACAGTATTATGTAAAGTTAATACCTTATTGCTTGTTAAAATTGATACTAGTTTCATGTTTTATTTTAAATAATACTGTCTTGTCTGTTCAATATAATATAATTTGGTAATTTTAACGAAATAATATTAAAATAATACTTTATAGCTCCCGATTTGCTTGAGATAATTCTGTACATCTTGTCAATTGTATTTTATGGTTGCAAGTTTCAAGTAAAATACTACCTTTTAAGTTGTTATTATATATTTTCTTTTTTAAATTTTAGTTATAATCATAACAATGAAGCGAAGTAGGAAGGCTGGTTTAATAATGAAAGCAATCAGCAATCGCCTAAGTATACCGGGCAGTTCTTAAAACGAAGAAAACAAAGACCCATTTGCTCATCATCATCATTTCCCTGCCCTTATTCCAATTTTATTTGGGGTCGGCGCAGCATGTTTTTTTCTTTCATACTGTCCTATCGGACGTCATCTCACTAGTAACACTCTTCGCAGCCATACAGCTTTTCACACAATCCATCCATCGTTTCTTTGGTCGTCCTCTTCCCCTATATCCTTTCACACACATGTTCAGCACCTTCCTCACTACATGACTCTCATTCCTCCGCATAACATGCCCATACCATGACAGCCGGCTGCCACGTAATTTTTCTGCCACCGGTGCCACTTTCAAATCTTCTTACATACTCATTTCTTACTCTATCTACTCTCGTAACACCACACAGATTGTCTTTCATTCATCCCTTTTCTGGCCAACTCTCTGATCCATACAGGACGGCAGGTGTAATCATAGTTTTATAGATCTTCCCCTTAAATTAAGGGGACTGTGGGGGTCACAGATGGTTCCCGTGAAGCAATGACCTGCTGCCATTTCATCCATCCTATGTTAACTCGGTTCTTGACCGCCCGATCTACTTCGCCATCGATTTGAATGAAAGAACTGAGATACCGTAAGACAGAGAAGACTAGAAGGCGCATGCCGTTAAGCGCTATGGCTTCAGGACTGCCAACGCTCTAATCTGCTCTGGATCTTAGGTCCATCTTCCCCAACCAGAACAATGTAATCGGCAAACACTGCACCATGGTGCCATTTCCTGTATGCCCGCCGTCAAGGTGTCCATAATCAGTAAGAGGTAAGGACTTAAAGCCGACCCTTGGTGCAAGCCTACCGCCACACTGAACTGGTTGGAGTTGCAAGACGATCGGACGTATAACTGGTTTGTCTTTACATAGCACGAATTAACTTCACATACTTCCCAGGTACAACTTTGTCTTTCATGGCCCACTTCAATACTTCTACGAAGACCCATTTGCTGACAGTGACAACAGGGATCTAACGTATGTCCCTAAAGTATCACATTTGATTTAATTTGATAGTTTTGTTACTGTAGGTACCTACATAATGTTGTTAAATTATGTTTCTTTCATATTGAGTTTCTTTTTTATTATAACTAATTATGATACTAAAACAAATAGAATTTCTAGATTTTCTAGATGCAATCAGTATTTAATTTATTATAATACCAAGCAAAAAATATCATCCAGAAACAACTTGGTCAAACGCCTAACTTCTGCGTCTTGGGGGGCAGCCCCACATGTTGTCAGGACTACGGGTCTGGCATTGTCCTACACGGCAGGAGAGTATGCGTCCGCGGTATGGCACCGTTCGGCTCACGCAGGTATGGTCGACTCTGCCCTGAATGAAACAGCCGTATAATAACTGGCTGCTTGAAACATTGGTCAAATTATAGAAAGAAAGAAAGAAAAGAAAGAAAAATATTTTTTTATTTACACACAACACAGCAGTTTAAGTACATTACCAACTATAAAGCAATAGATTAAAATAATTTAACAAAAAACATACCTACATATTTTTGCGTTTTAAAAGAACAATAAAGCAAAATAATAAAAAAACAAAAACTAGTTTGTTTTCATGTAGACCTATGCAAAAACATACATAAATGAACATGAAAAATAAAACCTATTATACTTTAATATTATTATGCCAAAATAAAGCAGTACTATTACCAATGATCATTGAGTTGTGTGGAAACAAAGGCCACAGCTCAGCATAATGCTGCAATATACATTGCCGCGCTGATTTTCAGCTGGAGCCAGTAGGCTATAAAAATATTAACCTAATCGTATGCTTAAGTGATCCACATTTATCTATGTGACCGAGTCATAGTAAAAGAAGTAGATAAAACAGAAACAGTAGACATTCAAATAATATCAGATATTACATAGAAACCCAGTTAGGTATATTACAGTAATAAATTTGTCCACAATAGGCTCATGTACTACATACTATACATACACACTGTACTATATACCATAGATTCTTCATAAAAATTAACAATAAGTTCTAAAATAGGAGCAAGTGATACAATAAATAAAACAAACCGAATAAAAATGATAGATTGATTGATTGATTTGTGACCCAGTGAAAATCAATAACAAACATTAAGCTAAACTAAAAAGTGAGCAATTGAGACACTCATGATTTCCGGATAACTAATATAGTTGTCGTCAAATATCCCATTCGTCATCTTTATATTTTTTTTTCTTTTAAAATAAACTTAAAGTGTTGGATCTTTGGTTATTTAGGCACAAGATCTTTAGTTTCTGTTTAAGATTTTGGACACTCTGAGCATTGCGAATAGGAGGTGGAATATTGTTCCAACACTTAGTAGCACTATACTTGAAACTTCCCCGAAAAGCTGCAGTCCTGTGCATTGGTATACGCAAAGGAGGAACACACGAACGCTTCGGGTACAGACTGCTATTTTTAACCCAATCGAGCTTATCATATAGATACAATGGAATCTGCTTGTTGACTACACCGAAGAGTAAAGTAGCCAAGTGAATGTGTCTTCTCCATTGCATTTTGAGGACCCCATGCTGGTTTAAAAATGGAGTAACATGGCTTCTTCGGGGAATATCGTAACAGAAGCGAGCACACGCGTTCTGCACTCTCTGAATGAGTTTGCTTGTTTTACCTAATAATCTTGGGCCATAAACTACGTCCAAATAATTAAATTTAGACATAACAAGAGAATCAACCAATTGCTCTCGAAGTTCTATGGAGAGGTAACGTCGCATGTTGTAAAGAATTTTCAGTCTATAAAAACAATTCCTAACTATTTCCGAGACGTGTCTTTCAAACCGCAAACTCTCGTCCATAATGAGTCCCAAATTTCTAGTTTCATGAACCCTATCTATACACGCTCCGTCTACAACTATAGTGGGTTTGCTATTATGAATCGCATTAGATTGCCATTTTGACCCCAGTATCATGAATTTGGACTTGTTAGCATTTAAAACAAGTCGGTCGAGCAATGGCGGCCAATGAGTTATACTCATTGGCCGCCATTGCTCGACCTGGTGTTCGCCGTCAGGTCATTTGCGAAAGTGAAGGGAAAAACAAGAGACCGACCCTCGTCATCCACTTTACTCGCACAATATACCCAGGGCACGCCTCAAAAGTCGTAAGAGTTTTTTGCGACACACACGTGCACTGTGCGGTGACCCCAGTAAGGCTAGACTGGACGGGTGGGCCTCAAACTTTGCACCACCGGCGGACTTCATTCCACCCGCCGAACATCTTCCACCTGGTTTCGAGGAGCAGTGGCCGATCTGGAGGTCGCTCAATAGGCTACGTACCCAAGTAGGCCGCTGTAACTCTAACCGGACTAAATGGGGTTATCTGAACCCCTCCTATAGTGGATGTGGGTGCGGTTCTCTCGTCCAGGACATGGAACACTTCCTATCATGCCCAATGTGCCCTGCCACCTGCACACCAGAAGACCTAAAGAGTGCCAACGATAATGCTGTTGCTGTCGCTGGTTTTTGGGCAAAACACATCTAAAATATATTTGAAATTAGACTTATTGCCGTCGAAACGAAGAAGAAGAAGAATTAAAATCCCTTAGCCATTTAGGCAAAAGATAATTTCTGTGCTGCTTAATATAGTATCAATATTAATTACAACTGGTTATCGAAATAATTTGGTAAATTTTGGTTAAGCTAGAGAGTAGCAAGTTAAACTTAAGAGCTATTTGAACTGCTTAAAGGGTATCATCTTTTTCTGTTCCCATAAAACTATTAATATAAAAAAAACTGTTATAGATACACAAACTAAACTTAACCAGCATAAAGAAGGATAGTGTACTTTTAAATCTAGAGATAATTTTAAATATTTGAGTAAGTAGTTCCGAATCTATGATTTTTTAAAACTTCAATACGTGATATCTCAAAACAACGTTTTTGAAATAATACCCTTTTGTTTGTGACGTGCGATATGAGAAAAAAGAAAATGTTACAACATTATATTGAGTTCATACGTTCTTAAAATTCTTTTTCTGTAAAGTGGGTACCTTCTAATCCTGTCAAGTACAATCTAAGCAAAGTGGCCTACTTCACTTTGGCCTTACTTCAGTACAAATGTAATTTTCTTCAGATCCTCACTAAAGTTAAAAGAACTTTGAATATACTTTGAATTTTTTTGTTCTTATTTTGTTTATTTCGTGTTTTGATTTTTATGTTAAAAATGGTTTTTCAAGTGTGGATTCTTTTTATGTACACAACGCCATCTGGTCGCAAACTAAGCAAAGGTCTTAGACAATGAATAAACACGGTCATATTATTTTTGTAAGTACATAAAAACACCTAAACCAATGCAAACATTAATGTTTACTCACACTAAGATTTACATTGAGCGGGAATCGAACTCGAGACCTTTACGTACCTCCTAATGACTACAACCACTATCATCATAACAGCCCATTATTGTCCGACTGCAGGGACAAGCCTCCTCCCGTGACGGAGGTATACTTGGCCTACTATGAGATGCTGGCCAGACGAATTGGTATAGGGTTTAATTTCAAATTTTCCGTCTTTATATTTCATAAAGATATTTTATTCTACGGAGGGATCACGGGAGGAGGCCTGTCCCTGCAGTGGGACATTAGTGGGCTGTTATAATGATGATGATGGGATAAGATTAGGGTGGTGACATATTGTGTTCTTACTCCGTCACCACACGGAAGAATTATTTTTGATATTCAATATGAATTATGTGTTTCTTTGTTTACAGGTACGTATCCGAATACATTAAAGACTGATGCCTACTGGAATTTGAAACCCCTCCTGGTAATAAGCCACTAAGTTTATCATAATCATAACAGCCCATTTATGTCCCACTGGAGGGACGGGCCTCCTCCCATGACGGAGGGATACTTGGCCTACTAATACCACGCTTGCCAGACGGATTGCTATAGGGTTTAATTTCAAGTTTTATTCCTTTTTATTTCGTAAAAGTAATATTGACGGATAGTCCCTTAGTCGGTTTTACGACACCCATGGGATGAGATGGGGTGATGACATATTGTATTCTTACTCCGTCACCACACGGAGATGAGTCACTAGGTTATTAAATGCTTTTTAACATCGCTGTCTACTTACCAGCTTGATCACGGAAAGGTTTTTTGAAGTCCCAATAGAAGCGTCTACCTATTAAATACGGTGTAAATAATTACTTAATGGGGAGACACACTGCTTATTTATCCCGATAGGTGGCGCATTGTCGTTGGTTTTGTTTGGCTGTCAAACTTCATACAAATTGTAACTATAATATTTAAAAAAAGGTTTTAGATGTAAATAATGACACTGTGTAGTGCATTTAACTGTAAAAATAAAGGTACTTATCATTTCCCTTCTGATGAATAAATACTTAAATAATTGTAATATAATTATGTAATAATTATATTTTATTTTTGCCAACTAGGTACGCATTTCTCTTCTTCAGCTCTAGTTTTAAATTTACCACGGTCATGTAGAAAAAAATTCTCCAAAAATATATTCCGTATTTACAAACAAATGTCCCAACGACAAGAATGAGACCTCCCAACGATGACGTCGCCATCTGAGATTAGTTTTGCCTGTGCCTCCTTGCCTGCCCTTGTGTGGGTTTCGTTCGACACCGCAATATTATGCACGGCAACGTCTTACCGCTGTGCCACTGAAGCAGTCTGTATTGTACTTTTACTGCCCCGGCAGGCAGTTGTTTCGGAATCCCTATGGAAAATAGGCTTTACATGCCATGCTACTGCCTACCCTGGCATTGAAGCTGTGTTTCATCATAACAGCCCATCAATGTCCCACTGCATAGACGGGCATCCTCCCGTGACATAGGTATCCGCAGGAATTGTCTTAAAAACATTAAAAAAATAACTCTAGACCTATTCGAACTTGACGAAAGCAGTATTAATGACTGCGGTAACTAGCGATCGAGACATTTATCGCCGGACCCTTTACAATAATTACGTAGGTACTATCATAACAGCCCATTAATGCCCCACTGCAGGGACGGCCCTCCTCCCATGACGGAGGGATACTTGGCCTACTAGTACCACGCTGGCCGGACGGATTGGTATAGGGTTTAATTAAGTTTTCCTTCTTTTTATTTCGTAAAGATTAATATTCACAGATAGTCCCTTAGTCGGTTTTTACGACACCCATGGGATGAGATGGGGTAATGACATATTGTATTCTTACTCCGTCACCACATCGTTTTTTTTTTGTATATGATGGGAGGCAAACGAGCCAGCAGGTCACCTGATAGTAAAAGATAACCGCCCATGGACACCCGCAATACCAAAAGAATCATAGATGCGATATACCTGTTATTATAAGATATTATATATAAACGAGTACTCAAGTGACTTTTCCGTCAAAGGAAGCCTTTCACGTCTCAGCATCGAGCCTAATAAATGTCTTGGGTTAAATAATAGTCCATTATATAGAAAGTGACTTTTCGTGTAGTACCCGGAGTAAAATTGTAAAAAATGTTTTTGATCCCCTATTTATTCTTGTAAAGCTAGCGTAGTGTACTTTGGAGGCCATTTTTGGATAGTTGTTGACCGACTGCAAAAAAAGGTGGATTTAGTTTTCTTTAAATAGTTTTGTATGCGTATTTTTTGAACAAAAAGAAAAATAAATTATAGAAATAAATTGAAAAAGCGGTCAAAACGTCTGAGGCACAGTACAACCAGTAGTCTATCTCGGCCGAATATTTATTATAAATGCCTACGGCTGCGCGGTACGTAAACATGCGATAGGGCTGCCCACCTCCAGCTTTTTAATTATATTTACCTACTTTCCCGCTCGTTACTGCGGCACAGTCGCGACTGTTCACTGCGCAAAGCCACCGCTATAGTGAGCGTGTAGGAATAACTCGCGTTTCGTCCGTTTCTATGAAGTCGAAATACTGTATATATTTGTACTATGTCTGAGGCTAATACCTACTCGTTAGTCACAACTTCGATTCCCGTTTCAATGCGCATGTAAAGCATGCCTTAAACAGAATAACAATCCTTTTCTTACTTAAAAATAAGTAAAAGCATTGTTAAAGTTTGTTTTCACTTAGTTCTCGTTCGAAAACACTTGCTCGAGCGAAAAATAACAAAAAAAACTGTTCAGTTTGTATTTAACTCTTACTTTTTATAAACATTTATGTAGTTTTGAATTTTAAAATGGTTACAGAAATGTTTTCTTGGTTGCATTTAGAGCGTTTATAGGGCTCACTAGCGCCGATAATAGGAAGTACCTAAGTTATAATTCGCGAATAGGATCAATTATGGAAAATGTTGTCTAGGTACTAAGTCTTTAGAAAAAGCAATATCATATTTTGTATAACAAAGTATCAACACTTAAAACGCTTTTAAATTAAATAATTAGTTAAATTTCTCATTCGAAAATAAAACGTCCGTTTTTGTTTTAAATGTTATATTTATCTAATTGAAAAACATTTAAAGTGTTGATACTATATTACAAATCTAACAACATACTACTCTCCAAACACATAACCCAACTTCTGACGCAGTCGCGTAAAAATACGCTCATCTCTGCAGTGGGCCATTAAAAAGATATGAAACATATCAGCTATAACCCGTGATACAAATAAAACAATAAATAAATCTCTCTCTGATTTAAACTCGGCCATAACACATGTTTTAATGCTTCATTCACCAGCTGTTTGAAACGAAAATATTAAAATGGTTAAGTACGAACGTTTACTTGTGTAATGGTTCCGTAGGCACCTTAATAATAAAAAATATTAAGTTTAGTATATTATGTATTTAGCGAAAGTTAAAACTATATCTTATTATTAATTAATTCATGGACTTTTGCAGAGTAAAGTCTAGAAAATGTAGGCAACGGGATGGTAGCAATGGACTGTGTTTGAAGCAACCATTATGGACAGGTATTCATGGACAATGAGGATGCAAATTACATATAAACTCTTCACATTGAAAGATTGCGGCTGTCGCGCCTAGATGGCGTTGTACAGTTGAGTTCTAAGTTGGGGCCCGGCGCCGTATAAAGCAATGGTTAAATTTGGTTGTTGAGACGGATGCTCGGGTGCCCTGGTTGGTCATGGCGCTGGACGCGTATAGTCCAGAGACGCGGGTTCGAGACCCGCCTCGAGTGTACCAATTTTTTGCATTGTCTTTCTTCTTTTTGGAAAGAGGATGTTTTCTTGCAGTAGCACATACACAGGTAGTTATGATGACACTTTCATGCACTCCTCTTCTGGGGTTGTCAAGAGGACTTTTTTTAATTTTTATTATTTTATTTTATTAGAACACACGAGTACTTTCACAAACATCAATTTAACGGACTCTACGAACTTCCAGGTTCACGATTATAATTTGTGGATCACACAAATATTTGTCTTGCTTGGAATTCATATTCATATTTCTTTATTGCATTCCATAATGTATTGTTATTATTGTTGTAAATGAATGAATTGTTGTTATTGTTGTAAATGAATTAGAACCCGCGACCTCGTGCACACCAGCCCTTATTGCGACGTTTTACTCAGCTTATCAAAAATAATTTAAAAAATATTAATTTCATACGGAACCCTAAAAAAACTATAAAAATGTTGTAAACAATATAAATCAACACCTACGCGAACAATGCAGTAGGCACAAAAACTTTTGTTCTTTGCTTACCTTTTTTGAAAAGATAAAGTTTTTTTTTAAAAGATAAAGGCTCCACATAGTACATTATATTATTGGTTAAGACCCCCCGCCGCGGTAAACTATTGTTATGGTATATCGAATTAAAGGAAAAGGTTGAGTTGGGGTCTGGTCCCAGACTAGTTTTGGTGTGACCCTTTTACGTGCTCTTTATGGCTTGTATTTTTTTTTGAGGAATTCTGTTTTGGTAATGAAGAGTTGAATTTTTATATATTTTATGTTAACATGAATATTTTGTTTGGTTGCACGCGCTAAACTCAGAAACTACTGCATCGAATCAAGAAATTATATTTTCGTGTTGTGTTAAGTGGCTGTCGTGCTGTCTAATTGATTGCCACGTCAGCCAATTATTTTTGCAATCCACAAATCATCATAACAGCCCATTAATGTCCCACTGCAGGGACGTGCCTCCTCCCGTGACGGAGGGATCGTGGCTTACTAATAATCCACAAATAAGTTTGGATAAATTAATAACTGCTTTAGCTGCCTTGCGCGTTTTATCATTTCACACGCAAGATTTTATTATTTGGGTGTACCCACTTATTATTTTGGTTATGTCTTTTAATTTTATTACGTCTGTAAAAGTCTTAGCGATTTTGAGTTCAATCCCTAGTGAGAGGAAATGTCTTTATGATATAAATAAATAAATATGAATTAATATTCATCATAACTAGTAAATATCTTATCAGTGGGCAATCATTTTGCTTGTTAGCCCATAGGGGCATTTAATTTATCTTAATAACAAAAATGGCCTATACATGACTATGTTAAATTAAATCGCTATAAAAAAATATTGACTTGTAAATCTCAGTAAATTAAATATACCTACTGAATACTGGGTCATATTCGTGAAAAAATAATTTATTTAGAATACAAATTTATCCCAAAATTATAAAACCCATTTCAAATTAATTTTCTTGATACCACGAAACAATCAAAATAACAGTGAGTTTTAAAGTAACGAGTTACAAAATATGGAATACTTTTTAAAATAAACCACGGAATACATTTTTAAATCTGTGAGGTTGATACCTACTGGTTACATAAATATAATATGAACTTCAATTTACTCGTATCTATACTAATATTATAAAGAGGTAAAGTCTGTGTGATTGTGTGTTTGTGACGTTGTAGGGGTTAATCTCTGGATCTACTGAACCGATTTTAAAAATTCTTTCTGTGTTGAATAGTCCGTTTATCGGGGAGTGTCATAGGCTATATTATAGTATCACGCTCTGACTAATATGAGTGGAGCAGTAATGAAATATGTTTAAAAAACGGACGCGTTTTTTCGCCGCCCAACGAAGTAGGCACGGGCCAGCTAGTAACTTATAATTCTAAAATAAAATAACAGTCTAATTGACTGAAATCCGAAGGATCTATCTATTTTTACGATTCTCAAGTTCCTACGACACAGAACTTAACCGAACTTAGTGCGAGTTTTTTTCTTTATTAAAAAGGAAAACATATAATATACCTGGGCTCTTGCTATTTGTCACCTCCAGTATAATAGATTTTAAACTATCGCGATTTGTATGCATATTACTTTATTCTGCACGGTTCTTACTTGCGGTATACTTATAGTACTTAGTCTAGATACCAATAGAATAAATACGGACTCTCTCCGCGACAACGGCCCTTGCAAGTCGGCCGAAATGTCGGAGAAAAACCTAGGTATTTATCCTATTAGTATCTAGGTTAAGAAGTATATACCGCGAGTAAGACCCGTACAGAATATAGTATTATGTATACAAATGTAAGGGGTATAAAACCAACATCTTTAACTGCCCAAATGTCAACCTCACCTGCTCGTGGTGCACCCTGCTAGATAGGGCGTCGCCGCAAAACGACGCGCAGACACATCGCCCTACATCTGCGAACAGTGTGCGAGGGCTACCGAGTCAAGGACGGGCTCGGCTAACGACGTTAGTCCCAAATTGTAACCTAAAAGCCCGCTTCGCTACTTTGAATGTGGGAACACTAACTGGGAAGACTAAAGAACTTGCTTCGCTCTTCAAACGTAGAAAGGTAGATTTCGCTTGTCTTCAGGAAACAAGATGGACTGGTTCAAAAGCCCGTAACATCGGAGAGGGTTACAAGCTCATGTATGTAGGCGCTAGGCATGGAAGAAATGGTGTAGCAATCGCTGTCAGAGCAGAGTACCTCGATAACATCCTAGAGGTAAATCGAATTAACGACAGACTGATGTCTTTAAAAGTACTTATCGAAGGAGAACTCTTAAATGTAATATCAGCTTATGCTCCCCAAGCGGGTTGTAGCAGAGCTGAAAAAGACACATTTTGGACAACTCTTGAAGACCATCTACAACAAATACCTTCACAAGAGACGATACTGTTAGGTGGAGACTTAAATGGACACATAGGTTCTGAAAACCTCGCCTTTAAAAGAGTACACGGAGGTCACGGATATAGTACAATAAACGAAGGAGGGAAAGTTATTCTTTCAACAGCTGCAGCATTCGATCTCGCTCTAGCCAATTCATTCTTTGCCAAAAAGCAGGAACATGTCATCACATATAAAAGCGGAAGAACATCGTCGCAGATAGACTACTTATTGGTAAATCGAGCTTACATTGGCCGGGTAACAAATTGCAAGGTCATCCCGGGAGAATGCGCCGTTTCCCAACATCGTATCGTCGTTTTGGATATGCTTTTCAAAAAAAGGTCAGAAACTAAAACCACTCAGACTCCGGAAATCACTAAATGGTGGAACCTAAAAGGAGACAAGATTTCTGAATTTTGTAGTTACCTAAGCCATTTAAAGGTTGACACTGAGTCAGACGTTGACATGATATGGAATAATCTTAGCAAATCCATTATAAAAGCTGCTAATACTGCTCTTGGCAGGACAAAGGGTGTCAGAATAACTGACAAAGAGACTTGGTGGTGGACAGAAGAAGTTCAATTTGCAATTCAAAAAAAGAAAGATGCCTTTAAGACCTGGCAGTCCACTCAAACTTCTGAAGACCAGGAAGAATATAAAAGAATTAAAAAGGAGACCAAGAAAAAATAGCAGTGGAACGCGCAAATTCCCAAAAGACAATGTACGAGCATTTGGAAACCAAGGAAGGTCAAAAGTGCATATATAAGCTAGCCAAGCGGCGTTGTCAGAGCACAAAGGATCCCGCTAGATGTAAAACCGTTATAGGTCCAAATGGTGAGCTAGTGTACAAAGATAAAGATGTCCTACAAGCCTGGCATCAACATTATCAACAACTACTCAACCCTACACAAATTGCTACACAACTCAAAAAAGGCAGTAGGAATTATGGACTCGCCCCCCCAATAAACCCCAGAGAGGTTGAGATGGCCCTAAAGAAGATGGCGAACAAGAAGGCCATGGGGCCTGACGGTATTCCAGTGGAAGCTTGGAAGTGTCTTCGCGAGCACGGAATCGTGTTGCTCACCGACCTCTTCCTCAAGTGTGTTGCGTTCTTCCAAAATGCCAGATGCATGAAGGTTGAGCACCACAGTTCCTATTTACAAGGGGAAGGGCAGCAAATACGAATGCAATAACTATCGCGGAATCAAGCTGCTAAGTCATACTATGAAGCTATACGAAAGAGTGATTGACAGTCGCCTAAGAGCAGAGTGTTCACTGTCCAAAAATCATTATGGCTTTGTACCGGGCTTATCTACCACCGATCCTATGTTTGCTCTTAACACCATCGCTGAAGAGTATCGCGCAAAACTTAAGCCGTTCTATGTTGCATTCTTGGACATGGAAAAGGCATTTGACCGCGTCCCTAGGGATACAATCTGGTGGAGCCTTCGCAAAAAGAACGTCCCAGAACATTATATTAATATCATAGCCGACATGTACAAGGGTGCAAGATCAACGGTAAGAACAGTTGTGGGACAGACAAAATCAGTAGCGGTTACAGAGGGAGTGCATCAGGGCTCGGTGTTGAGTCCCTTCCTGTTTTGCCTAGTATTAGACTCGCTTACTGAAGAAGCGCAGCTCTCAGCCGCGTGGACTTTCATCTACGCTGACGACGTTGCTATCTACACCGAGAGCCGCGATGAGTTACAGAAAGCACTTTTGTCGTGGAAGAAACAGTTACAGACCGGTGGCCTAGTGTTGAGTGTAACGAAGACCCAGTACATGTCTTTCAATGACCCAGACCTTAGTAACAACAGTCCGATTAACATCGAAGGTCAACTCGTAACCATGTGCGATCAATATAAGTATCTGGGTGGTATAATGCACAGATCGGGGAATTTGGAATACAACATCCAACATAGAATAGCCGCGGCATGGTTGAAGTGGCGAGAAGTAACTGGTGTCACCTGCGACAAGAGAATGCCTGTCAGACTAAAAGGTCTGATTTATAAAACTATAATAAGACCAGTTCTCATGTATGGCATCGAAACATGGCCCGCAACCCAAAAAAACGTACATACCATCCAAGTTGCTGAAATGAAGATGCTTAGGTGGATGTGCGGAGTAACCAGTCTCGATAAAATCCGAAACGAATACGTACGAGGAAGCCTTGGTATACGCGTCATCGCCGACAAGATGCAGGAAAGTAGGCTGAGATGGTATGGTCACGTGAAAAGGAGGCCACCAGACTACGTCGGAAATTTGGCACTACAGCTTGAACTTCCCGGTCGAAGACCTAGAGGACGACCTAAGACTAGGTGGAGGGATGTAGTGCTAAAGGACAAGAGGGAATGCGACGTAGGTAACTGACGAAGATGTCGAGGATAGAGCGAAGTGGAAGAGAAATGTAAGGAAAGCTGACCCCACCACCATGTGGGATACATAGCTGGGAAGAGAGAGAGAGAGTATACAAATGGCGAAAAATCTATAAAGAGGTAAAGTTTGTGTGTTTGTGACGTTGTAGGGGGTAATCTCTGGATCTACTGAACCGATTTTAAAAATTCTTTCTGTGTTGAATAGTCCATTTATCGGGGAGTGTCATAGGCTAGTCTCACGCTATGACTTATAAGAGTGGAGCAGTGATGAAATATGTTTAAAAAAGGAAGGCGTTTTTTTCGCCGCCTATCGAAGTGGGTACGGGTCAGCTAGTAAATAAATAAAAGTCAATTGTCCACACACATAATATATAAATACACATAGTATTGGCGAATACAAATGATACGGACAGACTGAACCATTTGTCTGCCCATAAAGAGCGAGTGTTCGTTTGTAATAATTATTCATTCATATATGGTGTCTTTGATAAATTGTACGCATATGAAGTAATGTTAGCATTATTGTACTCTTTATATGGTCTGATCGAAATATATTAGGTTTTAAGTATGAGTTTATATTTTATAAAGATTTTATGAGTACTTAAGTTATGATAATTTTTATTTAATTGTTTCGGCAAAGCGATCGTGTAAGCAGTTTCCAATTCCACGCAAGACAGTAGCCTGGAAGTAATTTGTTCCCAAATAAATATAAATATTCCTCATACATTCACACAACGCCATCTAGTCCTAAACTAAGCAGAGCTTGTACTATGGGTACTAGACAACGGATAATACTTAAATACTTTTTTTTGTAAATACATACATATTTTACATACAACACCCAGACAAAGAATTACATTGAGCGGGAATCGAACCCGAGACCCCTGCGTAGCAGTCATGTTATATAACCACTACGCCACAGAGGTCTTCAAAAAAATTTATGTCTATAGATATCGGTGCGACATACGGTTCCATCCCTAAAGCGGGAGCTGTTTAAAAAAACTATTATTAAACGCATTATTGGGATATTTGTGACATAACAGTGGTGTGACAGTGGTGAGGTGACATATTGTATTCTTACTCCGTCACCACACGGATATGTACTCTTGCGGTACTCTGTTTTGTCAATCCTGAGCGCTATCAGTCACTGTTTCTCAAAGCGAAATATTTTAATAAAAATCATACTATCAAAGTAAGTACTTACAAAAATCTCGTAAAAATTTATATCAACAATTTCCCAAGCATAAACCATCTTAAAAAATAAATCTCAGACAAAAGAAACAGCCAAAGTATTCCCAACGGTCTCTTACCAAAAACAACTTGAAGCCCACAAACATTTTACCTCTCCTCCCATTATACCTCTCATGATAAATACCTCTACAATAAACCTAGAGGTATTCCCTGCAATAAACACTTATTGCTCTATTGGGAAATCTGAAGATAGCTACAATTAATACTGGCGATAATTTAACTGCTTATTGCGAGATTTTGTATTTTTAAATTAAGAACGCGTTGGTTGCCATCTTGGTTTTACTGTCATTTACTTATTTTTACTGGCTACCAGCCACTGGAACTATCATTATAACAGCCCATTAATGCCCCACTGCAGGGACGGGCCTCCTCCCATGAGAGAGGTATACTTGGCTTACTAATACCACGCTGGCCAGACGGATTGGTATAGAGTTTAATTTAAACATAACAAACAATAACAAGTTTAATAATAGGATAGCGTAGTGACATATTGTATTCTTACTCCTTCACCACACGGAGATTCACTCACTATTCAGATAATATTTGTTAAGTTGTCATAGGTGTATTGTCGTAAGTCGGTAACTACTATTCACTTATACAGACTTGTGTATGCGGCTGATGCCGTGTCCGAGATTCTCAGGACTGTGCGATCCTCAATTAATTGCATTGGTGTATTTAGTGTCTGTTCTCCGTGTGGTGACGGAGTAAGAATACAATATGTCACCACCACATCTTATCCCATGTGTGTCGTAAAAACCGACTAAAGGACTATCCGTGAATATTCTTTACGAAATTAAAAGAAGAAAAACTTGAAATGAAACCCTATACCAATCCGTCTGGCCGGCGTGGTATTATTAGGCCAAGTATCCGTCAAGGGAGGAGGCCCGTCCCTGCAGTGGGACATTAATGGGCTGTTATGATGATACAATCTATCCTATTCAATCCAAAACCAGCATTTCGTCTTCTACATTTACTATCACGAAAATACACATTACCATAACATTTGCTCAAGAAACAAGATTAAAATAAGGCTTTAAAATATTAAATGTAATACTTAATCTCACTCAAAAGCAGATGTAAGTAACTCCTTTACTTAAAGTAAAAACAACCTTGCTTTGGTAAAACATACTCTAATCCTAATGAAATAATAATGTTTTTTGATTAATTTCTATGTAAATTAATGCTTTTGTGGGACATGTAATAATAAACTTATAATTTTGATACTTTATGCACACATTTACCTTTTTTTTGATACTTTATGTACCCATAGTACAAGCTTTGCTTAGTTTGGGACTAGATGGCGTTGTGTGAATGTGTGAGGAATATTTATTTATTTTTTTACATCTAGGTAACGCCATCTAGTGCCAGAATAAGCTGACTAAGATGCTCATCGTTTAAAATCTATACCAATCCGTTTGGCTAGCATGGTGTAGGTAGGATAATAATTGCACCGATACTAGAGGTGTCCCGACCTTGCAGTGGGACGTTAATGCGCTATTATGATGAAGTAAGTAGTAATCGTAGAGTTACTTCAACGTTTCATCATCATATCAGCCAATCAAAGTCCACTGCAGGACATAGGCCTCCTCCAAGTATTGCCACCTTGTGCGGTCCTGTGCCTCCCTCATCCATCGGTTCCCGACCGTCCTAACTAGGTGTGCGTTCCACCGTGTGAGGGATCTTTCCACCCTGCGTACTTCATCGTTTAGTAAGCTATAATTGTTTACTAAAACAAATGTAAATAAATTTCCCTTGTACCGTAGTACCCGTCCTTGCAGTGGGACATTAACAGCTTTAGCAATATTTTTCTAAGAATTATTATACCATATAAACAAAATATTGTAACAGAAATAGCAAACTAAATTTCGTGGTTCAAATTGTATACTTAAACTAAATTTCATTCTCACCTTTGTCTTGTATTATAAGGCTGGGTATTCACTGTGCGGTTTTAGGACGCTGCGCTGTCGACGCGGGACGGACCAACCGCAAAGAATTCAGGTTCGCAAAGATATTCATCGTGCGGTTTACGAACCGTTCCTAAAGAATTCGGGCTCGGAAAGACAAGCTAGTATATGTGGTATCTTAACGCTTAAATTGGTATGGGTGTTTTCCATGCATAATAAGTTTGTAAGTAGCTGCTTTTCGAATTTGAATAGTAATATTGATGAATGGAAAAGAAGGACAAACTGTGTAAGAGGGATATGATGAGAGAAAATGTGAGTGAATGGTGATATGAGGGCTGATGGAAAAGTATGAAAGAAAAACCTATTGCGCCGACCTTAGGAAATGGGACAAAGGTGGGCAAAGAGAAGGAAGTATAGCTGCTTTTTGGCTAGATCGACGTTAAATAAATTATATTTCAAGTATTATTTCTTACTAGAGTTTATTTTACTAGAGTTTTGCGGTGGGCAGGGCACGTAGCGCGGAGAACCGACAGCCGTTGGGGCAGAAAGGTTCTGGAATAGCGACCGCGTACCGGAAAGCGCAGGGTGAGGAGACCCCTCACACGGTGGACCGACGGACCTAGTTAGGACGGCGGGAAGCCGATGGATGAGGGAGGCACAGGACCGCACAATGTGGCAATACTTGGAGTAGGCCTATGTCCAGCAGTGGACGTCGATTGGCTGATATCATGATGATTGAGTTTATGACTTCAAGTAGTAGACTCTTAACTGCTAAATACGAAATTCGATGCCCAAATAAGATAAGATGGGTTGGTACCCTATATAAAGATACAAGAATAAAGGATAACAAACAAAATCAAACATAGAAACCCACCATAAGCTGCAGTAGCCGCGTCTAAAACGCAGCGTTTTTACTCCAGAAACCTGTTTAATGCATACACGCCCTTACACAAACGGTGTAAATAACTCATTTATGAGGAACCCCTGTTGTTTTCTCACAAAGAAACTTAACGTTCGTATTTAATTTCGTGCAATGTTCTGCAATTTCCTCTACAATAGTCGGTATATACTGTTTACTTAGATTTATATATATGTGGATAAGAATAGTGTATGATTTATTAAATGAAGTTGTACAGTGTGTTTGTTTGTAAATGTAAATTCATTTAAACGTTTTATTTTTAACCTACAAACGCTTTTAACACATTCATTTATGGTTGGAAAAATAAATAGTGTTTTAGTTTTAGTATGTGATATAAACACGGTGACTTTGTCGAGTTTATTTAGTTAACAAGCCACGGGAAACAACAACATTTTTATTGAATTGACATTTATTATTTTATATCCTGGGGTTCTTAAAGTAGACAGATACATTCATCTATAATTGATAACTGTCTCCGTGGCGGAACCTTATCACATATATGAACAACTGTTTTTACGATCCTAAAATTATTGTCCTACAAACGTATATGATTTGTGTCCGTCAAATCGATGATTGCAAAGGTCTTAGCAACACAGGTATGGATTAAATTGGGAAGGATGGCAGTTCCAAAATATCTATAGTGTAAAGTACAAATAGAAATCAATGTTTCTTTTTTAAATTCCCGCATATTATATTCAAGAAAACAAAAGGATCTTGATACAAGATCCTTTACTTACACATCTTGTTAGTGTGGTATGTAGTAGATATAATTTCTCAGTCACTAGAAAAAACCTGCTTTTGCAGTAAGGAAATAAACCAGCTGTTTTGTGGATTACACTAATCAAGCCAAGAGCAACAAAACGTGTTAAGAAAATTACTACAAAATTATATTATCAAGAATTATATCAACTTAAGAAAACAGAAATACACGAAAGAGAAATGTTTCGTTATGTCCATATTCCAAGCGAAATTATGATGAATGATAATAATTAACGTTTCGTCCAAAAATTAATAAAAATATCAACATCCATCTTCTTGACAGGCCTATTCCAAATTCTGTTTAATCCACGACAAAATGTCTGTTTGACTTATCTAATTATAATCCTTATTTCCTTTCCCCTTTTTGCGAGAAATTCGTCAACAAATAAAATATTTTGACTAATGCCGGCCGATATTAGATTAATTTTCTTTATTTCCTTGTTATTTGTTTTGTTTTGTATTTTTCCTTTAGAACAAAGAAATACGTTGGGCAGATGTTTGTACTTTCCTTTCTGCACTCCGTGTGGTGACGGAGTAAGAATACAAAATATCACCACCCCATCTCATCCCATGGGTGGCGTATAAACCGACTAAAGGACTATCCGTAAATATTATCTTTACGAAATAAAAAGAAGGAAAACTTGACATTAAACCCTATACCAATCCGTCTGGCCAGCGTGGTATTAGTAGGTCAAGTATCCCTCCGTCACGGGAGGAGGCCCGTCCCTGCAGTGGACATTAATGGGCTGTTATGATGATTTGTTTTGTTGTATTATTGTGTATTTTTCCTTTAGAACAAAGAAATACATTGAGCAGATGTTTGTAGTGCAATATAAGAGAAAGATACGTGAGTTGGAGAAATGTCGATATTTCTTGTTTTAATGGTGTGTGCGCTTTGCTAGGTGTTTTACTGCGCGATAGAAACGAGAACAAAGAAAGTTTATACTCACAATTTGGATGTCGTATGTAAATAAACAAAGGAAACTATTGGAACTAAGTTAGTCCTTTTTTACGACAACCCCAACATGAGTGCCCTGTGTCATACTCCGGAGGTGATCGGGCTTTTGCTTCCCACTACGGCTTTAAGACTGGGTTATACAAATTATATAGGACTAGCTAATGCCCGCGGCTTCACCCGCGTTGTATAGGTAGCTTAAATGTTATTCTACAACTTAAACTACCTATATTTCAAATTTCATCAAAATCCATTCAGTAGTTTTTGCGTGAAAGAGTAACAAACATCTATCCATCCACACATCCTCACAAACTTTCACATTTATAATATTAGCAGGAATAGGATACTGTATTATAGCGGTTTTTATAATACAACACTTTTAAACGGACATTGAGTTTCCACTCATAATTCAAATTCAAAATACGAAAGACTATTTTGAATTAAGAACGAACATCAACATGAAAGGCACGTTCAGTATTCGTTCGTTCTAAATTCTATTCAAATTTGGAACCTTCGCCAATCAAGCTACGATACGAAACATATTGTACTAATCAAGATACATTGATTGCATGTTTCTAAACGGTATTCATCATAACAGTCCATTAATGTCCCACTGCAGGGATGGGCCTCCTCCCGTGACGGAGGGTTATTTGTCCTACTAATACCACGCTGGCCAGACGGATTGGTCTAGGGTTCAATTTCAAGTTTTCCTTCTTTTTATTTGGTAAAGATAATAGTTACGGTTATTCCCTTAGTGACATATTGTATTCTTACTCCGTCACCACACGGAGAACTGAACGGTGTTATTGAATGTCAAAGATAGGTAGTATGGTGATCTGCTATTCAGACATTGTGATTTATAAGATTCAGGAGTTTTAGTTGATTGGGGCGTTGAAGGTGGTTGGGGTGTTAATTGTGCTTTCTTTTTTGACACTAAGCCTTACTGATGCTTCTAATACTGTATAGTCGTAAACTAAATGGCCTTATCACCTCTAGAGTTACTGTTAGTTGCATGTCATAAAACTATTAGGTTCAATATCGCACAACAAAACATCAGCTAAATCATGACGCTACTTTGACATATCAGTTCTCTTGTATTAGCAAATAGTCGTTAGGTATTTATAAAAACAAATAGTAAAGTCAACGTTATTGACTGTTACTAGAGCATATTTACGGTAAAACGTTTTATTCAAATGAATTTCTCTCTTTTTTACTTCTATGTCCATCCCTATCATTTCTTGCATGACGTCATTGGCGCATATTTCAATTTAAAGTTTTCGTTATTATATAATATAAAACAAATTAGGGTAAACCACCTAATCGTTAGAATTCTTACAATTATTGGAACTTAAGAGTTAAAAGTGAGTAAAAAGAAAGAAAACACTATAGATTATTCAAGTTCAGTATGATTATTCAAGTTCAAATATTATTTATTTAATATTTTTATTATATTTTATTTATTTCATGTGTCAACATAGCAACAATAAATTTATCAGAATCTTTTTATTGGCATTAGTGCCAATAATATTTATTTAATACTATTCAATAACATAATAATGATTAAGTATAAGCAAAGATTAAAGTATTTTATCATTTTATGATATTTTATATTTTAGTCTGACACGAAGTCCACTCTTAAGGTGCCAACAATTGGGTGGTTTACCAGCCAATATTTAAATTCTACATTTTCAGTTTTTCTGAAATATGACAAGCTTGTAATGTCATAAGTAACAAGTGACATTAGTTTTAAATTATTTAATGGTTTTTCATAGTTTTTCACATACAAACTCTACGGTTTAATATAGTGACATTTGTATTGTGTTAGTAGATATTATTATTTATTGCGTTGAAGTGAAAGTTTTAAATAGATTGCACTTTTAATCTAAGCATAGTTTTGATTACGGTCAACCAATGACGTCAAGCTCACGCATAAATATTAAATACCGATCTTATTGAATTTGAATTATGATAGAATTTTTTGTCAAAACTGATAAAGCCATTACGTTTTCGGGTATACAAGCAACTTTTTTATCAGACAGTCGTATACTTTCATAGATACACATCACTATGGATGAACAGAACATACGCAAAAAAATTCAAATTTCCAATGAATAGATTTTGATTCATCATAACTGCCCATTAATGTCCCACTGCAGGGACGTGCCTCCTCCCGTGACCGAAGGATACTTGGCCTACTAATACCATGCTGGTCAGACGGATTGGTATAGGGTTTAATTTCAAGTTTTCCTTCTTTTTATTTCACCCATGGGATGAGATGGGGTGGTGACATATTGTATTCTTACTCCGTCACCACACGGATATTGATTAAAATTTATTAAAGATTTAATTAATACGCCATTGTGACTAGAAGAACAAGTCGCTCGCCTCTTCGTCTCTATACCAGGTTCATCCCTGCAGTGGGTATTTAAAGGCCTATGATGATACTTGTTATCACCTAATATGAGCTTACTGTGGTAACCATCGCAAATGAACGTCAGCTAATGCCAAAGCCTAGCTAAGCCAACCATCTTACACAAGCTATCACATCCCATATCCCTGTAATATCACCCCGCTTCAGGATATTTAATATAATATCCCATACAAAGTTTTCATATGATATCCACATAAGCTCCCCACCATAACGACTTTCAATGTACTTAACTGTTATGATGCTATCAGTTTTAACATGGAAAACTTAGAGTAATACCAAGTTTTGTACAATGTTCTATGTAAAGGTATGGTCGCATTGACAGCGGCGATTTACAAGCTTATCGTGGAACGCCATCTATTATGATATAATAAACATTAAATTTAATAGCTGATGTTTTTTTAAGACTACTCCTGAGTTAAAGATCATGATGCCCTGTGTCGCGGAGACTTTTACAAACATCAATTTAACGGACACAAAGAACATCCAGACTCAGGACAATAATTTGTGGATCACACAAAGAAATATCTTGCATGGGATTCGAACTTACAACCTCGTGCATGGCAGCCGCACCAAACAAAACCGCTTTCCCACCAAAAACTTTTTTTAAATCTTGCATGCTAAAGAACTTTGAGCGTTAAAAGTATTCAGATTAGAGATCTTTTTACTTCGCTCGGCACAGCACATTATCAAGAATCATAAACCACCCAAAGAAATTAAAATAACACTCTTCATTTAAGTAATAAGAGACATATAATGAACTTTTAGTATTATTGCCGTATGTGTATAATTTTAATAAAATTTTATGTGTCAAGATACGCTTCTTATAGGATGTTATAAGGGGATTTTATGAAAGTAGTTCAGTTGATTGTTAAGTAAGAACGTAGTAAAAACTCGTTTTTTTTTAATTAGTCATTAATGTCCCACTGAAAGGATAGGCCTTTTTAGTGATGTAGGAAACTTGAGCGGCTGATACAGTGCTGGCCATTCGGATTCGTATAGTGTTTTTGGGAAGATGACAATAATTTCTGCATAGCTTTTCTCTTAGTCAGCTTTTACGACAGCCATGTTATGGGATGGAGTGGTGATTTTTATTGCATGTATACAGTGTAGTTAGTGGTTGGTCAGTACCAAATATTTTACTAGCCACAGCTATTTACGGGTGCACTCACCAGTATGCACTGCTAGTAAAATAAAAGGGTTATGGGACTTACTGGTTGTGTCTGAGGAAAACGAACGCAGCGCAGAGATCCTCTTTACTATATTTATTGTTTTGATTTGTTCAGTTTCGTGATTTTTTATAGCTTACATTCACATCACCAATGCCCGTTGACGATCAAGACCTATGGCTAAAACGCTGCTTATTCTAGACAGAAGTTGTTTAGTTCATCAGACTCTGTAATTTTACTAGCTATTGTACCTACTCTTATTGCTCTAAGCCTTACTTATATAAAAAAAAATCTATGTCTTGCTCACTCTTAAGAAATGTAACGGAAAAAAAAAACAAGAATAGTTTCTGCAACCCGCTAACAATGAGGACTAACAAAAATAAGTTCAAAACTGCTCGACGAGCCCGTATACCGGTTTCCTGTTCATATTAAATATTCACTTTCCGCTAATTGAATACAAACCTAATACATACGAGTACCATTATTACAATTACTACGTTTATTTGCAATCGGGTAAATTTTAATTCGCCTTTGTATTCGTTAATTAATGTTTATTTAGTGCCTTTGATACATATCTCGGTTTATTTGCAAGTTGAATGCTACATTGTGGTTGTTTATGCTGTTGTACGAGGACGTGGGTTCGAATACCATACAGGGCATTTTTTGTGCGATCTGCTAAATTATTGTTGCCTGCATGTACGCGGCTGTGTCTGTTAAATATAATAATAATCTGTTTGTAACAGACAGGCTTGGCTCAATATGTCACCACCCCATCTCTTCCCATGGGTGTCGTAAAAATCGACTAAGGGACTGTCCGTGATATTATCTTTACGAAATAAAAAAATGGAAAACTTGAAATAAAACCCTGTACTAATCCGTCTGGCCAGCGTGGTATTAGTAGGCCTAGTATCCCTCCGTCACGGGAGGAGGCTCGTCCCTGCAGTAGGACATTACCGGGCTGTTATGAGACAGGCTTGACCTCCAGTGTGAGAGTTATCTTTGTTCATAAACGCAGTCCTTTGACGCAAAGTTTTTTACTAACACAAAAAAAACGGATACAAAGTACATCCAGTCTCCATACAATAAGGGCGCCTTCAAATTTGCCGCTAAGTGTCGCGCGGAGGCAGCGCGACAGCAGCGCTGCGGTCGCGCTGTTTTGTAAATTCATAGAGATAAAAAACGCGCGACTGCAGCGCTACGCCCGCGCTGCATCCCCGCATTCGTTCATCGATCGACTAGTGTTGTTTAGAATACTTTTTCTTTTTAATAGTAACACAGTGTGTACACAGCAGTGTATTTTCGTCTGAGTCTATCGTAAAACTAAAACACAACACTACCATTCTCAAACCTAGCGACGGCAGCGCGACCGCAGCGCTGCAGTCGCGCTGCCTCCGCGCGACACTTAGCGGCAAATTTGAAGGCGCCCTAAATCGTGGATCGCACATATAACTGTCTTGCGTGGGATTCAAACCCGCGCACGGCGGCGGCGCCATATAAGATCGCCTCACCACCAGACACTGTCCGAAAAGAAAAAAGACAATGAAAAAAAATTGGTACTCGAGGCGGGAATCGAACCCGCGTCTCTGGACTATACGCGCCTAGTGGTCATGGCGCTGGACGCATGTATTCCAGAGACGCGGGTTCGAGTCCCGCCTCTAGTATCAATTTTTTCCATTGTCTTTCTTCTTTTCGGATTTTTCTAGTTATACCTAAGCTATAAAGGTAAAATATGTATTCTATACACTGTATAGAATAATTTGATCAAATATGTTTATAACTAGCAAAATATTATAATTATTTTATTTTTATTTTATCTTATTTTGTAGTACAAATAGTACTTAAAATTATATATGCCTATGCCAATAACAAGCATCCACATATTAAAAATATAAATTATAATAATATACTTAGTTATTTAATACAATGAACCTCTAAGGATAAGCACAACTAGATAAGAAGACATTAAAATGGATTAAACTTTGATTTATTGCCTTTATGCTTAGTACGATATTGGCTTTGTTGGGTCAGTACTAAATATTGATTTAGTTAAGGGTCCAATTCAAGGCCAAATTGGTTGTAGATAATCGCTTAATATATTAAGATAAGTTAGTTTACTTATTTATTGAGTTAAATCGTAATTTGTCTTCGTTTATATTGACAAGCAAATGATGTTATCCGGAAAGTTGCAAAGCATTGTTTTTTTTCGAGAAAAACAATAATAATATAAATAGTTAAAAAAAAAACAGTATGTATACATAGTATGAAACGAAGTCGCTTTCTCTGTCCCTATGTCCCTTTGTATGGTTAAATCTTTAAAACTACGCAACGGATTTCTATTTAAATCTCGTCTTCGACGACACCTATAAAGTGAGATGGGGTTCATCATTATCATCATTATTCCCCTGCCCTTATCCCAATTTTATTTGGAGTCGGCGCAGCATGTCTTCTTCTTGCATACTTTCCTATCGGACGTCATCTCATAAGTAACACTCTTCGCAGCCATATCATCTTTCACACAATCCATCCAACGTTTCTTTGGTCGTCCTCTTCCCCTATATCCATCCGTACACATGTTCAACACCACATGACTCTCATTCCTCCGCATAACATGCCCATACCATGACAGCCGGCTGGAATGGATACCATCATGCTTTCTTACTCCTTCAACAAAGTAGTTTTTTGTAAAAGTCACATGTAATAAATCGGGTTAACTTTTTATTTTTATACTTTATGACCCAATTTTATTCGTCCTAAATACGAGAACGCAACAATGTTTAAATATAACCCTTCAAATTCCTTCCCGGGGTCAAAGAGACCACAAAAATATTCTTATGAAGATGTTACAACCTAATTTACATATTATATTTCAGTAAAATAAAGGTAAATATAGACTTAAACGTTCACTTATACTGAGCATTCTTGCGAATGTTACATTACAGATAAATATGATAACATTTTAGCGAGCATTCCATCGAGCGTTCTGGCGAGCATTTCAGTAAACATGCTAGTGAAAAAACAGATTGGCTTTTGTGCCTTTACGAGGCTCACTAAGCCTCGTAAAGGCCCATCAGCCAATCTGTTAATTCACTAAAATAGAAACGCCGCCTATAGAAAAAAAAATCATAATTCGCAAATAGGTAATAAGTATCAATAATGTTAAATGTTGATAACAAAGTCTTGAGATAAGGCAATAAAGTATTTGTTTAACACACTCTAAACACTTTAAATGTTTTTCAATTAGTTAACTTTTGCATTCGAAAAAGAAAAGGTTTTTGTTTGTAAATGCAATATTTACTTAGTCGATTTTTTCGACACCCGTGGGATGAGATGGGGTAGTAACGTATTGCATTCTTACTCCGTTACTACACGGAGAGACAAATAATGAAAACCCCGAATGCTCGATATTCTGTTACAAGTGAATGTTTAAGTCAATCAGTACCTTAATAAAAACATTTTTTAAATGTAACATAATAGTATTGTTATAAATCTCTACAAGTTTTGAGGTTAAGTGCAGGAATAAATCACTGTTTGATTGATGCAGTAAGCACGCCATATTTGATTTTTGAACTAGTTTTGTTTTTTATATTTTCGGTTTGATATAGAGAGCTTGTGATTGGAATTTGATAGTTGTTTTTATTTTGTTATATTTGTGTTATTTATGTGTTTATTTTACTTTTGATTTGAGTATAATGTAAACTGTTAGCGTTGGCGAATTTTATGTTTGATTGGCTGATGAGTCAGTGGCTTACTAAATATAATTGATTACCATTGCTAACAATACCGAAGTACATTGCAAAGCAAAGCCGCTGCCTAAAGTCTTGGACTGTCTTGTACCTATGTTGCCTTGTGCTAATATCTTTAGCCTAAAACCGGCCATTTCTTGATATTATACAGCCTAGTAACAAGACGAAAAGTTGTTAGCATAACGATGTTACTGGTATGATTTGCAAAAGTCGTTGTTTTTTGTTTCTATGTTCTTTGTGTCCGTTTATGTAAAATCTGTTATTCGTTTATCATATGTGTCCACGACACTTGGTTTGGAACTTAGTGGGTTCTCTTTTTTAATCTCTATAATTATTGAGTTTACCTGTATTTTCCTGCAATTCTAAGCCTTTTGGGGTTATAATAACGTTACCTAACTAATCCAATTAGCTTTTAAATCCATATTTATACATATATATTCAGTTATTTTATGCTTCCATGAATTATAGAGGAAAACTAGCGTGCAGTGTCAGTGACAGGTTTTGACAAACTGACCACACCGATAACCCTCCACCATTCGGAAAGGTAAATTAATGTATTTACCCAGCAGTTTCGGGTTAACATACGTTACATGCTCGTAAATCTGATATTGCAGGGTTAAAATTTATTACTATTTATTTTGTTATTGTTTTATTTCTGTTTTTCTTTATCATTTACAAAATTTCAATAAATAAATATAAATAATCCTCACACATTCACACAACGTCATCTAGTCCCAAACTAAGTCGCTACGTGCGTCGTCACTCCGTTTTGCCGAGAAAGAAAGACAAACTGACACACTTTCCTATTTATAATATTAGTATGGATTACCTTGAAAACAACCAGGTCAATGCAAATATTCATGTTCATTCATAAAGATTTGTATTGAACGGGAATCAAAGTCAAGAGGTTTGGTAGCAATCATGTCATCATACCAGCCCATTAATGCCCCACTGCAAGGACGGGCCTCCTCCCGTAAGAGAGGATATTACTGGCCTACTAATACCACGCTGGCCAGACGGATTGGTATAGAGTTTAATTTCAAGTTTTCCTTCTTTTTATTTCGTAAAGATAATATTAACAGATAGTCCCTTAGTCGCTTCTTACGACTACCTTGGGATGAGAAGGGGTGATGACATATTGTATTCTTACTCCGTCACCACACGGAGAGCAATCATGTACTATCATCGTAATAACTATGTATTAGGATTAAAACGTATTTGTTTGTTCATATCTACAGAAAGGCTTCTCTTTAAAGAAGTAATATCAAACAATTCAGTTTTAAGTATTAGATAATTATAAAAGTTTTATTTAGTTAGGATACAACAAAAAGGTTCTTTCATTAATAATACTGTTTAATTTTTTACTTTATAAACTTGTGTCACATAACAAGAAGGATACAGCAGTCAAAATAAAGACGACCTCTGTGGCGTAGTTCGCTCAATGCAAATCTTTGTGTGCATGAACATGATTGTTTGCATTGGTCTGAGTGTTCTATGTAAAAATTGTAAAAAAAAATTAAAATAAAATTGTATTGTTTGTGTATTCTGTATTTTTTTAATATGTATGTTTTTACAAAAAAAAGTATTTAACCCTTTCATAGTGCCGTCAGCAGACACAATAGTAAAACAATGCACGTGAACCATATATGTGATACACTGCACTGGGAACGTGTTAAGTATGTTTATTCGTTATCTAGTACCTATAGTACAAGCTTTGCTTAGTTTGGCGTTGGGTGAATGTGTGAGGAATATTTATATTAAACGTAAACGGTAGATTAATAGGGCATGAAATTTACTTTTGCTTGAAATTTCGGAATAGGTTACTCTGATAGTCTCAAGCCGTCAGTGAGCCTGAGACCAACATAGCTTTTCTCCCAAAAAACAACGGGGTTTATTGTTTCTTAGGAGAAAAGTTTTACTTTAACTTGTTTTCAATGGTCATGGGAAATTGCTGTGTTTAGGTGCAGGTGCCACTAAAATTAAATGGCTATGAAACTTAATAACTTCTGCCAACAGTTGAGCTGTGCATTAGCATTGTGTACGTCTGTAAGTGGCGGTTATCACCTACTATATCTAGTCCGTAAGTCCCAGACGCTGTTATACAAGTCTTCCGTCCTCTATCACGCGATGGACCCGCGCGGAGAATCCATGGAATGCTAAGATTAGGTCTTATCAGCAGGTGGGCTGCTTATTCGTCTCCCAACTTAAAGCAATTAGAAACTGAACCTATTTGCAATCCTTACAGCCCATTAATGTCCCACTGCAGGGACGGGCCTCCTCCCGTAACGGAGGGATACTTGGCCTACTAATACCAAGCTGGCCAGCCGGATTGGTATAGGGTTTAATTTCAAGTTTTCCTTCTTTCTATGTACAGGTAGGTAATATTCATAGATAGTCCCTTAGTCGGTTTTTACGACACTCATGGGATGAGATGGGGTGGTGATATTGTATTCTTACTCCGTCACCACATGGATTACTGAATCTATCTGTAATGTGGTCAAGTTTATTAATAACTTAGTTATAATAAATAATACCCGGTAAAGTAGAAACTACGAATATTTTAGTTTTGATAACATCTTAAAATAAATAGTAGGTATATTGTTGCGTGGTCCAAATTAGCCACCTTTTACCCAAAATGGGTTGTCGCACGAACTAAGCAAGTTATAGTTTTGAAGGCTACATGTATAATGTTTTTCGAGTAAAATTTTCAAAGATTAGGTGTGTATTTTATACAACAATCACTAATTAACTATCCTATAAATATAAATATTCCTCACACATTCAACGCCATCTAGTCCCAAACTAAGCAGAGCTTGTACTATGGGTACTAGACAACGGATAAACATACATAAATACTTTTTTGTTGTAAATACATGCATATTATACATAGAAAACACACAGACCAATGCAAACAATCATGTTCATGCTCACAAAGATTTGCATGGAGCGGGAATCAAACCCGAGACCTCTGCGGTAGCAGTCATGTTATATAACTACTACTCTAAAGAAGTCGTCATAATCGCAGTCAACTGCTGGACATAGGCCTTTCCCAACAAATTTAAATGACTGTTGTTCTTCTTACCTTGCGGTTGCCGATTAGAATAGAACGGCCCCATATCCTGCCGTGGGTATCGTAAGAGGCGAAGGACTAAGGTAAACCCATATGATAAAACTGGAGCGGACACAAAGGGCACTTTTAAAGGTAGGATGGAAGCTTCCATTCCGGTTCCCCACAACTGAACTCCATGTAAAATGTGGTATTTTGTCTGTCCGAGCTTCGTTTATCAAAAGTGTCATTATAACAACTCATACTAAGACACCCTTCAATGAGAGTATGATTAACAGTGTTAGACGCAAACACAATATCTGTCCCCCAATTTTGGTTAAAACACGCCTTGCGCAGCGCAATTTCTGTTTCTTAAGTGGCTATTTATACAACAAAGTTAATAAAATTATTTATTTATATCCACTTAATAAATATGCATGCAATAATAATATTAATACGTGGTTAATCAATTTGAGTTACGACGAGACTGAAAGTTTAATTACAATAATAAAATAAACAGTAACAAAAAAAAACATATACACAACCGGTAAAATAAAGTTATTTAATTATACTTACAAAATTTTTATAACAGTTAAATATCTCATCACTTACACCACACACCTACACCGCACACTTCAATATAAACACGCGCATTCACACACTCAGAACTACACAGGCACACACTACATGCCAATTATTCCTACAATATATTTTATCTACAGTTAGTTTATTTTAAGTTACCCTCATAAATGTAATTATAACTTAAAAAATAATTATTCTTAGTTCAATAAGTACTTAACTAGAAACGCACCGTATTAAGATATCTTTATACAGGGGAGACCTGGAGATTTGTAACACAGGTCCAGAACCTAGTACAGACTCCAGCTCTCACTAAAGAACATGTACAACATAACAGATGCTTATAATGTTTGTAAAACTTATTGTATTGTTACTTTATGAGAGAAATAAACTGATTAATAATAATACCACGACCCGGTGCATACTATCTAGCACTTGTGGAACAAAATTTCATCTTATGTTTTTTCTCCATTCTTATTTTTGAATAAGTACCATCCAGTACCTTAATATTTAGACTCTGTATTCACACTTTCTATCAGTATCTATGAGGAAAAATAACCTCTAAATCAGTAAAATAAGGTTAACAATTTCTTAAGAAATAAAATTATGAAAAAAAAAATTCTCAGTAATCAAATTAAAAATCTATGAAGTAGTCCTTTATTATAATTAAATGAGAACCTTGAAGAGTTTTAGAACTTTGTAATTGGTTTATTTTTGGAAGAGCCCTGTAACCACAGAACAGATAAATTACAGAAGTATATAAAAAGGAAATTAAAATATGTTTTATTAGCTAAACTACAATCATCATAACAGCCCATTAATGTCCCACTGCAGGGACGGGCCACCTCTCGTGACGGAGGTATACCTGGCCTACTAATACTACGCTGACCAGACGGATTGGTATAGGGTTTAATTTTAAGATTTCCTTTTCTCAACTACAATATTTACTTAAAAATTTGTGATTGGAATCTCTGGAACTGTAATCATCATTCTACCTTGATCGTTTTATCCCAGTTTGTTGATTACAATATATTATTATGTTTATTTAATAATATAAAAATGTCAACTAAAATAATGTTATTTTGTTCACACCAATTTTTTTTTTAATTTATGTCATCATAACAGCCCATTAATGTCTCACTGAAAGGACGGGCCTCCTCCCGTGGCGGTGGGATACTTGGTCTACTAACACCATGCTGGCCAGGCGGATTTTGATAGGGTTTAATTTCAAATTTTCCTTCTTTTTTTATTTCTTAAAGATAATATTCACGGATAGTCGGTTTATACGACACCCATGGGATGAGATAGGGTGGTGACGTATTGTATTCTTACTCCGTGACCACACGCATTAATTTATGTAGCTTAGATAATTTTCAATTTTTGATCTAAAGTAAAACGTATGCATGCTTTGCTTAAGCACATTTTGTTCATACTTAAACTTCTGTTTTAATCTTTTCGTTGTGGTGTGCTAGTTCATCTAATCTTAATTTTATTTATTGAAGTATGAACTTGGAATATTAAGATAAAGCTTTCAACACTATATTAATGAATAAGTTTCTATCCTTCTGGTGACAAAGTATGATTATATGGTGCCAAAATCCCATCTCATCCGATAGGATGTTATGATAATAACAGCCCATTAATATCCCACTGCAGGTACTGGCCTCCTCTCGTGACGAAGGGATACTTGGCCTACTACCACGCTGGCCAGACGGATTGGTACAGGGTTTATTTTCCTCCTTTTTACTTCGTAAAGGTAATATTTACGGTTAGTTCCTTAGTCGAGATGAGATGGGGTGGTGACATATTGTGTTCTTACTTCGTCACCACTCACCACACGGAAAAACTACTAAAACATGATCTGGCCTTAATGAAAAAGTCTCAGATTGAAGAACTATTTCTCAGGTAATTCCAAATGGATATGGCGACGTAGGTAGACTACTACAGGTACGAGGGTTGGAATCGCATGTACGCGGCGATCACGTGACACTTAACCCCCTTCAGTCAAGTAATTATAGAGACCATGCTACGATTGACTAAAACAAAATCAGGCAGCATGGATAGCGGTCAAAGGGGTAACAACGCGAGGCTAACGCTGCGTAAGCGCTGCGTCGACGTCGCGTCAGCGCCGCGTCTACGCCGAAGGAACGCCTACGCTGAATGTGGGGTCAGCCTTAAGGCCTACGCAGACCGGGACAGCATGGCAAACGCACGGCATTTTTCATTTTAAAGCATAGCAGTTTATTTCTTATTTCTGTAATAGTACGGTTGAATGTCCATTAGTAAAAATTAAAATCCCTTGCCATGCCGTCTCGGTCTGCGTAGGCCTTTAGTGACTCTCGTAGTCAGACATGACTCTTTATTTAACTTCATAATTGATAATAGATGCTACGTGAGCCCATTGTTTTAAACTGTACCTACTAATGTTTCCCCAGCGGGGTTTTATGGTTAAAAAATTTTAAACATACTACAACTACAAAAAGAGGAGGAGTTTATTAATTGGGTTATTTTTAGGGTTCCGTACCGATTTTGACTTATAGGATTACTTTGTTGTCCGTCTGTCTGTCTGTGTCTGTTTTTTTGACAGATGAGTCGTGACGTCATCGAATTTTGACAGATAAGTCGTGACGTCTTAGAATTTTGACAGATGATTTGTGACGTCATTACATTTTGGCGGGAAAACAAATAGGTTTGTACGGAACCCTCGGTGTGCGAGTCAGACTCGTACTTGACCGGTTTTATTTATGTTTGTTACGTCAGAACTCGGTCACGTCTTAATCTAATTAAAAGATATTTTTGTTCGAAAATTTGTAACATGGTTAACACTTTAGATCAATCGCTTGCTTTTCCATCACCTTATCAATAACTTAATATTAAATATATTTCTTACACATTCACACAACGCCATCTAAGCCCAAACTAAGGAAAGCTTGTACTATGAGTACTAGACAACGGATAAACATACTAAAAATACGTACATATTAATTACACACATATTATACATAGAAAACACCTAGGCAAACAATCATGTTCATGCACACAAAGATTTGCATTGAGCGGGAATCGAGCCCGAGACCTCTGCGTAGCAGTCATGTTAAATAAACACTACGCCTTCGAGGTCGTCATTTATTGTTCTTTTTATATAAAAAAAAATCTTTCTCATTTGATCAAGCTTTATTACACCTGTATTTCCATAAAATTAACAGACATAAACCGAAAGTCTGAAGAATCAATTAAAAATCAAAGATAAATTGTCATGCCTTAGATTCAAACACGCAACCTCGTATACTACAGCAGCACGTACGATAGCTGAGCCCTTGGCGAAAGCTGCAATGATTAATAGAATACAATACGTGATCCTATTGTTAAATATTGAATACATGTCTCAGCATGAGTTTTAATATTTTTAAATGTTCAAAAATGAGTACCGATTAAGTATAATCTCGTTTTTATAACAAACAACTTTGTTTCTATTAAATAAAGCTTTTCAAAAAGATTCTTTCATCATAACAGCCCGTTAATGTCCTACTGCAGGGACGGGCCTCCTTCCGTGACGAAGGGGTCCTTGGCCTACTAATACCACGCTGGCCAGACGGATTGGTATAGGGTTTAATTTTAAGTTTTCCTTCTTTTTATTTCGTAAAGATAATATTCACGGATAGTCCTTTAGTCGGTTTTTACGACACACATGGGATGAGATGAGGTGGTGACTTATTGTATTCTTACTCCGTTACCACACGGAGATTGAATTGTAAACTTACTCCTATTTTGGAGTATGCTTATAAAGCTAAAACTGTATGTGCCTCTAAAGGGTTTTTTTCATACATAAACAACTAGACAGATATGTGTAAAGTTTACACAGCATTAACCAACAAATAGACACACTTTTTATCCTAAAAATCTTCCTTAAACATTCGCAATTGCTTTTCATTTAAACTCAACAAAATATAAATACATTTAAACAGTAGGTATTCATTTATATTAAAGCACGAAAAGAGGGCAATTTGGTTACCTATTTAGTTAGGAGAGTACGCTACGGCTCTAAAGTATAATTGGGGCTTTAATTAGATAAACTACAATACTCTAAAATGTTGACATTTTATAATGTTTTGCGTTTTATATGAAATTCGCTTCCAAACTGCTCTTTGCAAGCTTATTATATAATACAATTTGTGTTGGATAATATATTATGGTATATTTTCTAAAGATTAGATTAGTAGTGAAAGTATCCGTCCATCACGGGAGGAGGCCCGTCCTTGCAGTGGGACACTAATGGGCTGTTATGATGATATTATTTCTAAAGTAGTGTATTTTACGGATATTATGTTAAGAGTAGTAGTAAAATTAGTTTTTTAGGGTTAGTCGGTGCGGGCAGGCCCCGGAAAACATAATAATATGTTGACCAGATAGGTTAGCTTGCATCTGACTTAATTTGTGCTGTCTTTTAGCCAATGAGGCACATAACATCTTTAATTCTTAAATTTTAAATTATCGCGATTTGTATACATAATACTATTTTTACGGGTCTTACTCGGAGAAAAACCTAGGTATTTATGTTTATTTATTTATTTATTTAATTTTATTAGGTGTACAAACAGTTTACAATCGTATAACAACTAAGAACTAACTATGTTACTAAGTATCTAGGCTAATTAGTATATACTAAGATAAGATACTAAGATACTGTATATATTAAGATACTGTTTTAATAATAATAAATAAATAATAAATAATAATAATACCGCGACTAAGACCCGTAAAAATGGTATTATCTTTAATTCTTAACGTTTCTCCTGTCTAGCCTACCATCCAATAAGATGAAGAAGCCTTAGAAAAATGGAAGAAGGAGATTAATACCTACATAACACTCTGATTAATACAAGAATTTTCACGTGTAGGGTGTCTTTATATAATATATTCGTATGTATAAAATCCCGTTATAATGAGTAGGAAATTTGTACGGTGTGCGAAGTTAATTATATTTATAATTTATGCCGTTTCGCGTTTTTGTTGTGGTATGAAGGATAAGCGGGAGCGATTTAAAGACTAACAAAAAAAATTAACTAAACCTTTGAAATCTGATACTTACCCAATCTCAAGTCCGAATTAATCTTCATAGTAACAGACCCTGATTCTGACTCCTCGGAATGGCTCATGTAATGATCTCTTCTCGCGTGATATACTCTTAAAAATAATGCATAGAGCGGTGTGGTATTTTTATAGGTGAGAGGAATTTTTAATCGAATTGTCCTGAAATAGAATCACGTTGGAGAATTAACAGTGACCGGAAATCTAACCAGCAATATCGGGATACAATGGAAGCAAACCAATAATAATTATTAGATAATACGATAAGTTAGAGACATACTCGTAGATGAAGGAATTAGAATTGAATTTCAGACCTTAAACTAGCCCTCAAACCCTCAGTCCTCACCAGACAAAGTATATACTAGGAGTGGGATATCCTACCCCTAGTGACTTCGACAAGCTGCCCTTAGGCTTACTCATCTTCGTGTGGGGTGGTGAACGGGGTGCCAGAACAAAACATCCGATGGGGTCAAAGTGCAGCCTGGAGGGTCCCCCAAATTGGGGGAGAAGACGATAAGATAAGATAAGATAAGCCCTCAAAACTCTTAACCACAGTTCGTTAAAAATTAATGGCAGAAATTACAAATATTGCTTATAACTTGTACCATAATAGACTTTATTGAGTTTACTTACATTTACGTAAGCTCTTAGACAGTAAGTAGAGAATTACGAAGTACAATTTAGTTCACCCAATTAGACAGTTAATTTTGTAAAGAAAATACCCAACGCTTTTAAATAGCGGAAAGACCTATACTTTTAATTAAATACATTGTTATAAATAGTTATTTTTGGAGGGTGAAATTGCCAATTATGTATTCTAGATTTCATTTAAAGAGACCTAATTTAATTTTATTACCTAAAACTATTTAGTTTTAGTCACCTTAAAGAAATTACTAGATTGCATCACCCGTTTTATTAAGGAGGTATCGTAAACGGCAACTGAAGGAGAGTTTTAGGGTCACAAGTAACTTTGTCATTTCATTGGTTTTGACCTTTATTACAAGGTCATTAGAGTTGCTAATTAGGTGGGAATATAATCACCTCTGCCCGCAAAAGGGAGCATTCAGTTTTAATGTATCTTTAGTTACAATGTAATATTTTACTACCAATCTTATCCTGTGGGTGTTGAAAAGACGATTAAAGGAGAAGCAGCATTCAAGCCATTACGACTCGTGATTTGTATCTAGTTATTTTCCTTAGTTTATAAAGATAGTGACTATTAAATTGATGTGCATTACTCACTTTCATTTGTAGATCACTGAAATAAGATATCATACGCGACATTTAAAACCCTTGTATTATCACCAATAACTACTAAAATAACTGTACAAAGTATTGAAATAAAATATAACGCTTTTAAAAAAAAATGCCGCGCAAAAGTGTACATACGCCTGAGGCTACAATGATATCCATTAACACCTTTAAAAAAAAAACAACAAAAAAATAAAAAATGTTTTGCCGTAAACTGGAGTTATCACCCTACGTCCTTTCGGGTTCAAAATTAGGAATATTCAAGGTCATACGTCTGGGTACACTGAACTACATACATAGATTAAGGACGCGTTTTCACTACAGCAAATACATGGTGCCTGACATTTACTTGGTATGTCTTTGCGACTTTCGTGTCGTTTAATAATTCGGTGTCGCACAGCATTTGATAATGCAGCTGTAATGTCATGGAAGTCCTGAAGACCCATGTAGGACAACGGCTGTTCCTTGTGTCTACTAATTTTAGGTTTGTAAATCCCCGTATCAAATGATTTTATCTCTAGTTTGAGAGTCCGGTGATTTTCTGACTCCTAATTCTGGATGACTGTCACACAACGGAAGCCGCACAGCCCATCGTAAGATGATGAAGGAAGTAATACTTCGCTTCTCGCTGTCCCGCCCGTTGCCGGTAAATGAGGAACATAGTAGATTTTTGTCAGAAATAGATACCAGGGCACTAGCCTGCGAAGGCAGCAGGTGGATAGACGCCCTCAAAAATGTGTTAAAAATGCAAAAAAGATAGATTAATCGGCTTATGTATTTCGTTTAAATTGCATAAGACATGTCGTGCAACGTCGTGCGTCGTTAAACGTCGTCGTGTTTCGAGACAAAATACTTACCTTTATAAAACGGCTTTAAGCCTCTTACCTGATGTTTATGTTTAACATTAAGAAATATGCTTTTAAGATTATGAGCCTTCTACGGAGACCGGGTATTATGAGTGAAGGATTTTTTATAAAAGGTGACATTATTTTGTTTATATTGAAGTCGGTTTTGTTTCATTTTCAATCATCATAATAACAGCCCATTAATGTCCCACTGCAGGGACGGGCCTCCTCCCATGACGGAGGGATACTTGGCCTACTAATACCACGCTGGCCAGACGGATTGGTATAGGGTTTAATTTCTAGTTTTCCTTCTTTTTATTTCGTAAAGATAATATTCACAGATAGTCCCTTAGTCGGTTTTTACAACCCCCGTGAGATGAGATGGGGTGGTGTTTCATTTTGTTTTTACTAAATTGTTTACGGATTATGCTAAATGATGTTTTTTTTTTAGTTTTTGTGTAAATTGCTGTGTTTGCTTCGATTTATTTGAATAAAATGTAGATAAAAATTGAAGATTTAAGGTAGAAATTTAGGTAAAAAGTTCTTTAAAAAAGGAGGTGAAATGTAAATTTCAGGGCGAGCGATTGGGTAGCCTAATTGGTTAGGCAACTGTGTTGTATAATCAAACGATGCGGGTTTGAGACCTGCTCAAAAAACAATGATTTTATGTTATAAATAAGTATCGATACCTCTGGCTTGACGACCTCTATGGCGTAGTGGTTATATAACATGACTACCCAGTGGTCTCGGGTTCGATTTCCGCTCAATGCAAATCTTTGTGTGCATGAATAATGATTATTTGCATTGGTCTGGGTGTTTTCTATGTATAATATGTATGTATTTACAAAAATAAAGTATTTAAGTATGTTTATCCGTTGTCTAGTACCCATAGTATAAGCTTTGCTTAGTTTGGGACTAGATGGCGTTGTGTAAATGTGTGAGGATTATTAGCATTTGCGGAGTATTGATACTTTATTAACAAATGTAACGTTTTTTTATTTATATCAATAACTTATTTTAACACGTTGAATGTTTTTCAACCGACTTAAAAAAACGGAGGAAGTTCTCAATTCGGTTGTATTTTTTATCAAACTATTGTCTGATAATTCTTGACTAACATTATTCCCCCTCTTGTAGTATCTCATTCTTCATAAATATTATGTACTTCTCTTTAATTGTTTGGTTAAATAATCGACATAAATATGAATTCAAAATTCTGGGAAACATGTTTCACCGAATTCAATATTTATTGGAGCAATATTATACGAAATACAAATATAAGACTTGAAATAAATATCATTTGATGTCATTTTCTGCGAAATGTTATGCTAAATAATATTGATTTGTCATCAATACTTGTTCCCTTGGAAATCGAAAGCAAATTCGCGGTATAATAAAAGTGATTAAAATTCAAAAATTAACATTGTAAGTACTTAGACATTTACTTGGCTTATTAATAACATAACGCTGACCTCGGCAGTGAAATGATCAGACTCCATATTTAGCCTGGATTTTTCCGTTTTATTACCTGACTACCTACAGTATCTAAAACCAAGAGACTTACAATTCGCGCAGAAAAGTTGCCTTCCGTTGCCCCTTAAACTTAAAGGAGTGACATTTTTGCATCCCCGTCCAGGCAAACAAACAGAACGTTAAATAAACGCTTCTTAAAAGTCACAGCAGTGTCCCTCATTACACCTAAACCTAAATCCAAACATTATAATACAACCGCTTAAACATTATACAAAGCAGTTTGTGTGCGGGCCTTACTTTAACAACACAAAACAACAATAAACTTTATCTACAACCATATCTACTAAACAACAGTAAAATGCACAATATGTGTCAGAAACAACAATATTATCTAGCTAGTGTGTACATGATTTTGTTATCAAAATGGGATATTCCTGGATTTTATTTTGATAGTTGCGAATTTAATTAGACGACCTCTGTGGCGCAGTCGGTATATTACATGGCTGCTACGCAGAGGTCTCGGGTTCGATTCCTGCTCAATGCAAATCTTAATGTGCATGAACATGATTGTTTGCATTGGTCTGAGTGTTTCTATGTATAATATGTACGTATTTACAAAAAAAAAATATTTAAGTATGTTTATCCGTTTTCTAGTACCCATAGTACAAGCTTTGCTTAGTTTGGGACTAGGTGGCAATGTGTGAATGTGTGAAGGTTATTTAAAAAAATAAATTAGTTGTGGTTTTTTATTAATGAACGTTAGTGTTAAAAAAAGAGAGGATTCTGAATCTAAATTAATATAAGGATGGCTTCTTTTTCCTTTATAAATTTGGCACAACAATGTCACGTAAACACCAATAAATTATTTGGTTTAAAATACAGCTTTCGTACTAGAAATCGAGCTATGTGTCCCGGAAACTATGAATGACAATAAATTATTGTATATACGATACTACGATAATATAATTATAAACTACGATCTCATGCACGGCAGCCTCATATACAACCGCTTATAGAATTCATTGAGTTAATTTTAATAGTCCTGTATTCTAATTATTTGAATTATTTAAAAATTAATGTAATAATTGACACTTCATAATTTTATCATTCTTAAAATATAATGTTGTGTCATCATAACAGCCCATTAATGTCCCACTGCAGGGACTGGCCTCCTCCCGTGACGGAGGGATACTTGGCCTACTAATACCACGCTGGCCAGACGGATTGGTATAGGGTTTAATTTGAAGTTTTCTTTCTTTTTTATTTCGTTAAGATGATAGTTCCTAAGTCAGTTTTTACGACACCCATGGGATGTGATGGGGTGGTGACATATTGTATTCTTACTCCGCCACCACACGGAGAATAATGTTGATTATAACATTGGATTTACAAATTAGTGTAATAATTGTACATTGCTTTATGTCATTATTGTATTGTTACAATCGATGACAAAACAAAAGTCTTATAAAATATTTACACAGCATCATAACAGCCTATTAATGTCCCACTGCAGGGACGGGCCTCCTCCCGTGACGGAGGAATACTTGGCCTACGAATACCACGCTGGCCAGACGGATTGGTATAGGGTTTAATTTCAAGTTTTCCTTCTTTTTTTTTACACAGCATGGTCACACTAAATCAGGTGTTTCACAGACACATAAAATATGAGTATATTAGACAATAACAACACCATGTTTATAGTTATTTAGAGGATCATGCTGTGTATAACAAGAATATACAAATAAGTTCGTGAATGTATAATTATAATGACTAATGGTGGTCACGAGTGCTAAATAGTATGTACTTACTATCATCATCATAACAGCCCATTAATGCCCCACTGCAGGGACGGGTCTCCTCCAATGATGGAGGGATACTTGGCCTACTACTACCATGCTGGCCAGACAGATTGGTACAGGGTTTAATTTTAAGTTTTCCTTCTTTTTATTTCGTAAAGATAATTTTCACGGATAGTCCCTTAGTCGGTTTTTACGACACCCATGGGATGAGATGGGGTGGCGACATATTGTATTCTTACTCCGTCACCACACGGAGAATTATGTACTTACTATATTTTAACATTATACAGAGATATTTGAAGGAGTCTATCTACATAGAAATAAGTATTTAAGCAACGCGGTTATTTAATATTAGCTGACCCGTGCCCACTTCGTTAGGCCGCGAAAAAAACGTCTCACTTTTTTAAACATATTTCATTACTGCTCCACTCCTATTAGTCATAGCGTGATACTATTAGCCTTTGACACTCCCCGATAAATGGACTATTCAACATAGAAAGAATTTTATAAATCGGTTCAGTAGATCCAGAGATTACCCCCTACAACGTCACAAACACACAAACTTTACCTCTTTATAATGTTAGTATAAGTATACATTACACATATATATTTGAAGGAGTCTATCTATCTAGAAATAAGTATCAAGCAACATCTTACGTACACGATATTTGTCTGAGCAAAAATCTAATAATAAAATATAACATATCATTGGTTTTAAATTGCATTTCAGCTTGATAAATTCTGTATTTCGTATAAGGGTTGATTGAAATCCAGTGTGATAAGCCGTTTACCTAAACTATTAGGTACACGCTTGTCTAAGATCCAGGATATTTAGTTGCTCTACAAAATTTGTACAAAAAGGCATCTAGGAAAGGCAGATTTTCAGCTTAATATTTAATATAACGCAGAAAGTGCGTCTTCCTATAAATTAACTATTAAAAAAAAGAAAAAGTGGTAGATATTTTATATTTATTCATTACAATAAGGACACTAAAATTCATAGCTAAACAGGATAACTAATCAAAAGGATAGTAAAAGCCATAATGTGAGACTTTACGAGCCGGCGGCAAAGGCGTCAGACATATTTTTTTATTTAAGAAAAACGGGTTTTATTCAAGAAGGCTTACTAAGTATCTATAACCTCCTTATTCACTCACACATGAATAGTTAATTGAATCATTTTCATTCCTTTTTTATTTAGGTCAGTGGTCATTCGTTTGACATACCAGCTGTCAAGTGAGTTTGAAATTGGAATCCTTTTGTGATCGGACATCATATTGACAGTTTTTTGAATATAGAATTAAATTATGTATAGGCCCTTTTTGTTTATGGAAATAAATCAGGAAATAAGTTTTTAAATAAGAACATTTGGCACATACTTACATTCACGGTTTAGTCCTAAAGAGGTAGACAGAGACTACTAAAGGATTACTTAAACGATAAAATGCCTGGATCTGAATTAGCCTGTTTACTTAATTAAATAATATTTGTGAAGTAATCACCAAACAGAGCGATAGGAACCCAGCAGAGTTTCTTGTGGGTGTCTTCTCTGACGTGGTAGTGTTCCGAACCCTCAGTAAACTTAGCCGTTAAGTTAGACCTGCGTATGTGATCACTATAAAAACGCAGACTTTCATAAGTGTCACTAACGTGCCATATATGAAATAATTTTTTTTTCATTTTCATCTTTTTTACTTAGAGCTAAGTACTTAGTTCTTTTAAACCTGATTTGCTTCATTTACATTCACACACATCTTCTTACATGGTCATGGGTTCCAATGGTAGCCTTTTTGAAGGATGACGCCAATCACGTCTCTATGTGGTGTTTTAGCTCGTCTCCTTCTTATGTTACCTAATATACTTATAATTTAACCCACTTACTCATAAACGCCTCTTAAATTTAATCACTGTTGAGCGAGATTTTTATTAGTAAAACCAACCTTATACCAAACAAAACCGTAAGAATTCAAGCTAATCAATTGACTAATATTTAAGAGGCGTTTGTGAGTAAGGGGGCAAAGTATTAACGTAGATTTAAATCAGTATTCAGTATTCATTTATTTATTCAAAGTAGTACAATAATATTGTATCTTTTTGACGTCATCTAACACTACTTAATCTAAGTTTATTAACATTTCAAAGTTTTAAAAACTTTACCACCGCCTCCAAAGCGCTAGTAGAGAAGAAGCGGCGCAACAAACTCTATTTTTTTAACTCATTTTCTTAACGTCATTTTTTTGACATAGGAGATAACTGTAATTAGGCGCTGCAACCATTGTATACCATTCATAACCATAACCAAGGATTATTCAATTATAAAGGTAGCGTCGTGATGTAGGTAGTACATAGAAGTGGGAGCACCAAATCACATCCATAAATAACTATCCAGTAATAAAGACGTCGCTCAGCCAAATGACCCCTTAAATAAAAACTCAGAAGTGTATTAAAATGTAAATTTATTAATGTCAGGGTCGACCAGTCACCCCAAGTAGCACCAGTTCACGAGTATAACGCAAAGGTCAGCCATCAAGACCCCTCGCCATATTGTAGGGAAGGGATTGACCCGGCCTCCACGCCACCACAAGCAATGACATTATAGTGAGCATGACGAGTCCTGACAATAAGAGCAGCAAAAAAGAAACTAAAATTAGGGGAGATACAAATGGCAGAGGGACGCCCTTACTTCACATCGACCAAAGTAATTTTTCTGCGAGTCCTAATTCATAGACGTATTTTAAATCCAGGCATTCCGGTCACTAACATAATTCTCAAGAGTGTAATATCCTTTGGCTACTAAACAACTTTTAATTTTTTCTTTAAATGAAGTAATCGGTAATTCTAATATCTCTACAGGTACTTTGTTATAAAGGCGTATACTAAGTGCCATAAACGATTGATGTACTTTGTGTAAGCGGTAATGAGGGACACACAGTTTATGTTTATTTCTAGTATTTACCGTATGAATTTCGCTTCTTTTGGTATATAAATGTATATTCTGTCTAACATGCAGTATACTGTTATAAATAAATTGGGAAGCGACGGTTAAGATACCTATTTCCTTAAATAATTCTCTAAGCGATTCTCGTGCTCCAAGCCGATAAATGGCACGGATAGCTCTTTTCTGTAAAATAAATACACTTTGTATATCGGCAGCTCTACCCCACAATAGTATACCATATGACATAACGCTGTGAAAATAGCTGAAGTAAACTAATCTAGCTGTGTCTACGTCTGTCAAATATCTAACTTTTCTAACAGCGTAAGCAGCTGAGCTGAGCCTCGCTGATAAATAAGATATATATAGATATAATCTAGATACCTAATCTTATTCCAGGAGTTATAAAAAGTAAAATGAACAAAATAATACTTATCCTATTCAACGACAGATATGTAATAAAATGAAGCCATACAAAATATTTTAATCAAAAGTTCTTTAATAATATATACTTACTTTTTTTTATATCTAAATCCACGTAGCTGAGTTACAATGAAAACGAATCTGCTTATTCTGTGGTATCGTAATATAGGTATTACCATACCACAGGATAAGCAGATTTGTTTGATATTATAGGATCTAGGGATAGGCTTTAAGCTGTTTAAACAACTCTAGACACCACGTTGACCCCCGAACCAATAAGAAAAATAAAATAACAAACATCAACTTAACTTGTGTCTACAAATAATATTCCGATTCAGGACAATAATTTGTAGATTACACAAATTATTCTCCGTGTGGTGACGGAGTAAGAATACAATATGTCACCACCCCATCTCATCCCATGGGTGTCGTAACAACCGACTAAAGGACTATCCGTGAATATTATTTTTACAAAGTAAAAAGAAGGAAAACTTGAAATTAAACTCTATTCCAATCTGTTAGGCCAGCGTGGTATTAGTAGGCCAAGTATCCCTCCGTCACGCGAGGAGGCCCGTCCCTGTAGTGGGTCATTAATGGGCTGTTATAATGATGATTATAAATAAAATCAAACCCAGCACGGCAGCCCCTTACGCGACCGTCGCATCACTAAGGCAGTTAATTCTGTAATCATCATCATAACAGCCAATTAATGTCCCACTGCAGGGACGGGTCTCCTCCCGTGACGTCTGAAATCTGTAATATTTTCTTACGACCTCTGTGGCGTAGTGGTTATATAACTGCTACGCAGAGGTCTCTATGTATTTACAAAAAAAAAAGTATTTAAGTATGTTTATGCGTTGTCTAGTACCCATAGTAGAAGCTCTGCTTAGTTTTTGACTAGATGGCGTTGTGTGAAAGTGCGAGAAATATTAACATTTATATTTTTTACTTAAAACTCCATAATATTACTTAACGTACGGTCGGGGTATTTGCCGCTCGACCACCCTTAAGCGAGAATCGCTTGGCACGCGGCGCATGCGATACGTGGGCGTGCCACGTATCGCATGCGCCGCGTGCCAAGCGATTCTCGCCTAAGGGTGGTCGAGCGGCAAATACCCCGACTGTACGTAAGCCATAAAATTTGGTTAAGAGGCCCTCCTTAGGTATTAGGCTGGTTACAAATTTACGATAATACGTCGACAAAATGTATTGTTCTTTGTGTAATTAAACTTTATTAGTATGTACCAGGCTTTAGGATTTTGTAAGAAAATTGTTCAATTTAATTTGTAAGGGATGTACGCACTGAAAAAGTACCCCCATATTTAACGACAGTAAATTTTACACAAAACAAGTAAGTACAGTACTCAAATTAATGTAGGTTTTTAACCGAATCCAAAAATGGAATTTAAAAGAAAAATGGTTTTGAATTTATCTGTAATGAAAACGGGCTCTTCCCTTTTTAACAATAATTATAATCGAAACATAAAATGGCGTATTTAATGTTTGTTCCAATATTTCTTGATCAATTTGAATAAGTCCTTTTTTATTTAAAATAGTTGTGAACTTCCAAGTTGGCCCTAAAAAAACTTATTAAAATAAGTAATTTGTTATTTTTGTATAAAATACGAAAATCATTATATTTAGTGCAACATCGGCAGTCGCACTAAATATAATTATAAATATTAATATATATATTTCTCACACTTTCACACAGCGCCATCTTGGCCCAAACTAAGCAGAGCTTGTACTATACCTTATACTAAGTGGTAACTTTGAATTTGACGCCAAAAAACATCCTCAAAGCTATGAGACGTGACACCTTCTATTTGGGGTAGACAGCTTCTTGGCTATGCTATCAAAAGTTACCACTAACCATCTGGTACCTTTAAGCCATAGAAAAATAATGAAGCAATCAGTTCCTATGAAGTCACTCTACCGCGTCCCCATAAAAACAGCTTTATAATATCAGTATAGATTAAACACAACGACCAGTTAAAACCGCCGTCACTTTTAATAATATTTTAATCCTAGTGACACAATTTACGTCCTAAATAGTCACGGCTGACACTGAACAGTTAAGTTCGGTAGTTGAACTCTTACTTCACTCTTTAACTTACTTTTATGCTTACGATTGATAAACGCGCTAAGATAGTATACTTTGGCTTATGCGTAAAAAAACATGGTACTTAGTGGCATTAGTATTTTTGTTGTTTTTATTTAATGTTACAATATAAAGAGGTAAAGTTTGTGTATTTGTTTGTTTGTGTATTTGTGAGTTTTTGACGTTGTAGGGGGTAATCTCTGGATCTAATGAACTGATTTTAAGAATTCTTTCTGTGTTGAATAGTCCATTTATTGGGCAGTTTCATAGATTATATAGTATTACGTTATGACTAGAACAATAATGAAATATGTTTAAAAAGTGACGCGTTTTTTTGCCGCCCAATGAAGTGGGCACAGGTCAATAAAACACAACACAAAGTGTTACAATAAAACTAGCAGAAATTTCCTCGATGACAAAGCGGTAGTGTAAGGCGTATTGCGTAAGCAAAAAAATAAAGTATTGAGCCTGGATGAACTTTAGTCATGTAAAGGTGCTCCCTAACCGGGAGCATTCGCGTGTAATGTGACATTATACTATATTATAATGTATTAGATAATTATATTAGATTCGACTTTGAGCATTACATTACAATACTACCTCCCTGACTGATGAACATTCGCGTATAATGCAATATTTAGTATAGATTTGAATTTGGGAGCATTCTGATTTAGTGTACATTACAAGTACATTACAAGGTGCGCATTTTAATGCTCGGTTCGCCTCCTTCACTGAATATTTAAACTCGATTTGTATCATTACAGTTTGTGAACTGTAATGCTCCCTCATTGATGTAATGTTCGACTCTTGAAACGTTACATTACACATGAATGATTCCGGCGCGGAAGCACCTTGAAGCCCTGAGAAACAAGACTATCTCTAGTGCAGAAATCGTCTCAAATTAGAAATCTTCTCTCCACCTAAAATCAAACGTTAACGAATTTCATTCTTAATGTTATACTTAATTATACCATATTTATCACATAAAATATAACAACACACTAATTTTAAGACACAGTAGAGATGGTTGAGCGCACGTATGCAGTTTAAACTTCTGTTCATACCTGCTATGTGTCACCGAAACGTAAGCTTGTGACCGTCCTTAAGTGTTATTCAAATAAGTTGTTTTTATAGTAAATTAAGTAGAAATAAAAATCACTATTGACTCATTAGGTTGAAATTGAAATTTTATTGATTTCTTCAAAAGTCTTTAGGGAAATAAGATGTTAAAGCTCTCGTTTGAATGGTTTTGTTATGTTTTTGAGCGTTACCTTTATCTGTGTTTATGAATAAAACATTTTGGTTTATTTTAGAAACGCTTTGAAATGCCGTTGAATTAATTTCGTGGTAATAATATAAGAAATATCGCCGTGAGAAAGACGTTATCGCGATTCAGGTGTTGGCTTACAAACTGTGCTATGGTTATACTGTGGTTGTGTTAATGAATGCCGTACACGAGATCTAATTAAAATAATATGTTTTAACCTATCAAAGCAAGTCTCCGTGTGGTGACGGATTAAGAATACAATATGTCACCACCCCATCTCATCCCATGGGTGTCGTAAAAACCGACTAAAAAGCTACTTCTTTGCATGTTCAGAATTACAAATTATTTGCATAGAACGGGAATCGAACCCGAGACCACTGCGTAGCAGCAATGGACTATAACTACTGCGAATGAGTATCAATACGATTCAGATTTACTATGTTTATCCCTATACTCAATTATATCCCGTAAAGAAAAATTTTAATAAATATTTTTTTCTCCAAAATACAAAAACAAAATTGAAATTTATAAAACACTTTACCTACTTATTTAACTTTTATGTGGTAATGTAATTTTGTCGCAGCATGAGTATTTTTATGGTGGCCGATTGTATCTTTATTTGTGTATTTAGTGTATAAAATTATTTGTTCTATTGTATGATTTTACTGGGAAATAATATTTCTGTTGTAATAGCTCTGTTAATTTAAGAAAGAAAAAGGTAAACTATTTGTAGCAAAATGCAAAATTAGGTACAAAACGACTCATCCGTAGAACAAAGTTCGATCTGCAGATTGCTAGATTTCATTAGAAGCTAGAGAAGTTGTTACTTGTGTTATTCTAGAACTATGAGACCTAACATTTTGATTTTTTAGTATGTTGTTATGACATAACATGTAAAAAAAACCGGTAAAGTGCGAGTCTGACTCGCGCACCGAGGGTTCCGTACAAACCTATTTGCCAAATTGTGATAACGTAAGGAATCAGCTGTTTAAATACTATTTTTCCCGCCAAAATTCAATGACGTCACAACGCATCTGTCAAAAATTATGTGACGTCACGACTCATCTGTCAAAAATTCTATGACGTTACTCACATCTGTCAAAAGTGACAGCTGTCAAAGTGATGGGTATCTAAAATATTTTCCCGCCAAAATAATATGACGTCACAACTCATCTGTCAAAAATTCTGTGACGTCACGTCTGCCCTCGTTATTGCAAACGCAGTACTTGCAAAATAGCGGTTTCGAGATAAGCGCGAAAAACATATTTCGTCATATCTAAGGAAGAAATATCGGTGCTATAACTTTTAAAATGTAACTTAAAAATAGTAAAAAAATCGATCTTTCTATTGATATATTTTTTTCCTTATTTTATTATCTTATTTAGATAAAATGCTTAGTACTGCGTTTTCATTAACTTTCTGGGCTTGGGAGCATTACAGTATCACTAAGATCACATGCAGTAATAGTGCTTATTACTGTAAACTCACCTAGCACGTGCTTAGTACTGCGTTTGTAATTATTAATCATTGAATATATTAGCTTAAACTGTTGCTATAGTAGTTATGTAAGTTAACATAAGAAACAAAGCGTAACTTTCTTTTGGACAAATAAACTTATACTATTGTTTTGTCAGATTACATGAGAGCTACAGTAACTTAAATTAAGTGCTTTATTCAAGAACAAACCGCTATAGAGTCCTAATTTCTACTAGAAAATTGTGGCTCAACCATTATAAAAATTTCATCTCTAAAACACCAGACTATAATCAATATTTGGTAATTTATGAAATAAGCTCACCTGCACCCTCCACCTACACACTTCATAAACTATATTGTGTTAATTATAATTAAAGATGAAAAATGTTTTTTTATTTTTTTATTGTGTCATTCCTAATTGTTATATTCTGTCCATAACCCTTCATAAACTATGTGCTAATCTATATCTATACTATTATATAAAGCTGAAGAGTTTGTTTGTTTGTTTGAACGCGCTAATCTCAGGAACTACTTCTTCGAATTAAATTTAGTTTTCAGTTTTGGATAGGCCATTGATCGAGGAAGGCTATACGGTATATAACATCAAGCTACGACAAAAAAAAAATCAAATTTAGGGGGCCTAAGGGCCTACTCAGAAGGCTCATGGTCGCTCAGAGGTCAATGGAGAGACCTATGTTGTAGCCTGACCTATGGACCTACTCAGAAGGCTCATGGTGTCTCAGAGGGCATTGGAGAGAGTAATGTTGTAGCTTTACCTATGGGCCTACTCAGAAGGCTCATGGTCACTCAGAGGGCAATGGAGAGAGCTATGTTGTAGCCTGACCTATGGGACTACTCAGAAGAATCATGGTCACTCAGAGGGCAATGGAGAGGCTATGTTGTAGCCGGACCATTGGCATTTCTTTCATTTCAAATTTAATCGCGAACAAAGTCGCGTTTTACAGCTAGTTATAATTAAAGATGAAAAATGTTTTTAATTATTTATTGTGTCATTCCTAATTGTTATATCTTGTCCAGAACCTGTTTATTTTTTTTTTTTTTTTTTAAATCTTTATTCATAAAAATAAACAGTTACAAATTATAAAACTCCTCGCCAAGCGACAGCTTGTTGGCGAGATACGCTCGTTACCTTATACTTATAAAATTATAACACATAGTTATCTTAAATCTATACATTAACTTAAACAATAAAACAATTAAATATTTATCACTTAATAATTTAAAACAGTTTTTATTTTTTTCTTATTGTTCGCTGTAATGGACCTCACTGACTCACTGTTAGGTAGGTACCTTACATCCAGCCATGAATATGCTTTTGCACTGTCAAAGGTAAAGGTAATAAGTTTAGAAAAGGTAAATAAGGTTTATTGGTAAAAGGTACATTTTAAGTTATAGAAGTTCACCCGCTCCAACCAGGTAAAGTAATCTATAGTGTCAAAGGTATGAGACAGTAAAACATGTTCAGGGTAGGCTCAAGGCACACCGTCAGACTACAGCAGTGATTTACATCACGCAACATTTTGGTATAACATTGGTGTTAAGGCATTTTTAACCCGTTCCCCACCAGCACCAATCAAAAACAAATTCCATGTTTTTAGACTGTTTATCATATATTGCATTTGCTTCATTCCTGGACATAGGCACACAGGTTCAATAGTCATTTTGCTGTGTTAAATATATATTGTACAAAATAACAAATAGTTTGAAATAAATAAGTATGAAAAAATACTTTTTTTAAAGGGGGACCTTTAATAAAATTATTTTTTTAGTCATCGATGACCAAATAAACAGCGCAATATACACATTATACACACATAGCTCCCTCTCATTCTCGCTTCTCGTAAACGCAGGATTGTAGAATACTACGTTTGGCTAAGTAAACATTCGTTTCAGAAAAAAATATGCTACAAGCTTACGCAGTAATCGTAGCAAGTACTGCATAAACTTATAGCATATGCTTAATGCTTCAAATTTTTGTAGCACAAGTAACATTTAGGTGCAAGTACTGCGTTTCATAGTACCTAAAAAACACGTTTGTAATAGAAAAAAAGTAATAGACATATTTTTTACGTATAGATTATGTCCTTAGGATGCCATTTCTGCAAAAAAGTGAAATTCTTAAAAATGTCGATTACTGCAAGTGCAATTATCAGGGCAGACGTCTTATCTGTCAAAAAATATTTTCCCGCCAAAATAATATGACGTCACAACCCATCCGCCAAAAATTCTGTGACGTCACGATTTATCTGTCAAAAATTCAATGACGTCACGACACAACTGTCAAAAAATGTTTTCCCGCCAAAATTCTGTGACGTCACAACACATCTGTCAAAAATTCTATGACGTCACGTCCCATCTGTCAAAAGTGACTTTGACAGCTGTCAAAATTCTATGACGTCACAGGTCACGTGACTCAGCTTTCCCGCCAAAATTTATTTATTTATTTATTTAAAAAAAAATAATAATTAATTTATTAATTAATAATATTAAAAAGTTATTTAAAAGTTATTTATTAATTTATTTATTTATTAATTAATTAATTTTTTATTAATTTTAAAATTCAATGAAATCAAAATATAATGTGATTGAAGTAAAAATTTAAGGTTTTCGGAATTTTCCCATTACATGTACAATAAGACCTTGCTTCTTGCCAAATTTCAAGTTTGTAGGTAGACTGGAAGTACCCTGTAGGTTTTTGCCTTTACCCCTCTAAATTTGCGACAAAAACAGCTATATCTCTTGATTGCGTTGGATTAGCAGTTTGATTTTTTTACTAACTAAGAGGCACTAAGAGGCAACAAGCCTTAGTATTTGGTGAAAATTTCAGCTTGATACCTCCACGCGTTCCTGAGATAAATGGTCTTGACAGACAGACGGACGGACAGACGGACGGCCAGACGGACAACAAAGTGATCCTATAAGGGTTCCGTTTTTTCAAAACTGGTACGGAACCCTAAAAATCAAAATGTTAGGTCTCATAGTTCTAGAATCTAGCTTCTAATGAAAACTAGCTATCTGTAGATCAAACTTTGTTCTACGGATGAGTCGAAAAATCTAATTATTATTGTAATCCTTCCTAACTTTGCATGACATGGATTTTTACAATAGCCAACTAGCGATTGTAAATTCGAGAAAGCCTGTAGTAACCGACCATGTTTTTGCTCCAAATGCCATCACTGACATAACACACTGGTCGAAGACCTTCGTCTTCAGATGATAACAGATTATTTTGCAGATGCATAAATCGAGTCAGCTGTTGACGAGCGTCTCAGTCGCACGCGCCGTTAACCTATATTGCTGTCGCGTCGTCTGCGCAAGCGCAGAGGTCAGTGACCTAAGTGATAATAAGTAATGGAGCGAAATATTGTAAAATGTAGTCAATGTAACATTGTGATAAGTGAAGTGTTGTCATTTATTCAAAATAAAATTGACATTATGGATAATCAAAGTTTAATACAGATTTGTAAAAGTGCTTTTTCTGAGGAAGATGTTAAATGTGCAAAAAAGTTATTGTTTGAAGCCATCCCGAGCAGTAAGCGGCTGATTAATAGGAAGAGTAAAGGCAAGTCAATAAGAGATTTAGAAGATATTATAGACTTATTTAAAGAAACAGACCCAGAACTCATACCCGTTTTCGTGGCGAGAGATTTGCAAAAGCTACCCCCATTAACTTTTGATCATGTAGATGTTACAAATCTGCTTAAAAATATTTTGATACTACAATCAGATGTCAAATATTTAAAAGAAAATTATGCACCAGTAAAGTTAGTAGAGGAAATAGTTTGCCGAAAACAATACCATCCTAGTTTTATACAATCGCCTGTTGTGAATAATTCTGAGACCAATGTCAATCACCAAAGAGGTGCATTTGCGTTAGAAGATAGCTCCTATATTGATATGTGTGATCAAATAATTACTGCGCAAAGCAATAGGGAAACAGCTGATCCGCAAGTAATAACAAATGAACATAATAATATGATTAATATATCAGTACCTACAGCGCGTGAGCTTGTATCATCTCAAGGACGCCCGATATCGTCGTCGCCGCTCTCTCTCACCCGCACGTCGGGCGCGGCGAATACTATCTCGCTTGCGCAGGGGGCGGCGCCTAGACAGCGCGTTGAGACAACAACAAGTGGTACAATTTCGAGCATCAAACCCGTGCCTATAGAGGCCCGCGTACATGTTTACCAACAGGAATTGTGCAACAATATTACGGGGCATCAAAATAAGGACTGTAAAAATGAAGAAAAATCATGGGCTAAGGTAGCAAAGGAAGGAGATTGGAAAAAAGTGGACTATCGAAGAAAAAAATCTTCCATAAATCGATTTTTAGGAAACCAGGGAAAGGGAACAATATTACCTGATAATAAGTTTAAGGCCGCAGATATTAAAGTCCCTTTTTATATATACAACGTTGATTCGGGCGCTACAACAAAAGACATTGAGGAGTATGTATTAAAAAAGACACATGTTCCAATAATACCGGAAAAGATATCTATGAAGACACAAAAGGGCTACGAGGGATACAAGTTCTTGGTACCTAAAACCAAGCTGCCACTGTTCATGGATGCGAATATGTGGCCGGAGGGTGTGTCATTTAGGCAATTCATTGTTTTTAAAAAACCTATAAATGGATAAAGTTGTGAAAATTATTAGTTTCAACTGTAAATGTGTAAAGTCGTCTGTCGAATGCATTAGACGTTTATGTGTAACAGCGGACGTAATAGCACTACAAGAGACATGGCTGCTACCGCATGATTTAGCCTTTCTAGACTCCATTCACCAGGACTTCGCCTCCACAGGAATCTCAGCTGTGGATACGTCGTTGGGGATACTTCGTGGCAGACCTTATGGTGGAGTAGCACTGCTATGGCGTAAGAGTTTATTTTCATCGGTGAGTGTAATAAAATGTAATAGTGTTCGAATAACGGGTATTAAAGTGACAATGTGCGATAGAGATATGTTAATATTTTCCGTGTATATGCCTACCAATTGTACAGACAATCTAACAGAATTTACTAACTGTCTAAGTGAAATATCTGCTATAATTGATAGTTCTAACATAGAAACTGTGTTTATATTAGGGGACTATAATGCGCATACGGGGGAGTTGTTTTACAATGACCTACTTAATTTCTGTGAGGAAGAAAACTGGTTTTGTGCGGATATGGATTACCTGCCGGATGATTCATACACTTTTATTAGTGACGCGCACGGTTGTAGGCGTTGGCTTGACCACTGTGTGGTGACACAGGCCGCGCGGCAGACACTTGTAGGCATTGAGATTCTGTATGACTCATACTGGTCGGACCACCTTCCTTTACAGATAGAGTGTAGATTAAAATTAATCTCCCCGAGTATTGTAATCGCTAATGTTAGTCGTAATAAGATTATATGGGGACATCGCGATACAAGTCAAATAGAAAAATACGAGCAATTATGTAGTACTAGCTTGCGTAAAATAGACTTCCCATCTGAGTTTAGCAGTTGTAGTAATTTACAATGTGAGGACCCGAATCATAAAGTCCTACTGGAAAATATGTATGACAAAATTGTGTGCATACTACAAGATGCTGCGGAGCATAGTGTGGTTGCGGACAACCCTAGAAAGTATAAGCCACTAGTAGGATGGAATAAACATGTAAAGAATGCTTACACAGAGGCTCGACGTGCTTTTCAGACTTGGCAGTTGCATGGTAGACAAGGTGCGGGTATTTATTATGATCAAATGCGCAGTTCTAAAAATAATTTTAAGAGTAAACTTAAATGGTGTCGTAATAATCAAGACAATATCAAATTTGACATTCTGACTAAAAACCTCCAGGCCAAAGACTTTGGAAAATTTTGGAAAAATACTAATAAGCTGAATCCCAGGTCGAGTCTTCCTGTAAGCGTGGGGGGTAAGCATGACCCTGCGCAGATAGCTAACATATTTGCTAACCAATTTAAAGTAAAGCCACTGTCTAGTTCAGTTACAGTGGAACAGACAGTGACCACGGGGGCCCAAATAACCGTTAAATTCACTGCCAAGGATGTGGCACAGGCAATTAAAACAATGGTAACAGGTAAGTCACCGGGACATGACCACCTTAGTGTCGAACATCTTCGCTATGCAGGTCCACATCTGCCTAGATTACTAGCTATGTTTTTTACACTGTGCATGGGTCATTCTTACCTACCGAGTAAATTTATGCAAACAATAGTCGTGCCCATTGTAAAAAATAAGACTGGCGACCCGTCGGACCCCAGCAACTATAGACCTATCTCTCTGGCTACTGTAACGGCTAAAGTGCTGGACCGTCTGCTTGACACGTACATGTCTTCACGGATAAATATACACGAAGCACAATTTGGTTTTAGAGCAGGCCTATCCACGGAAAGTGCCATATCGTGTCTAAAGCGGACCGTCCGGTACTATACGGATAGGAAAACGCCTATTTATGCCTGCTTTCTGGACCTATCCCGGGCATATGATCTTGTGTCCTATGATCATCTGTGGGAGAAGCTACAACATGAAAGTGCCGTAGGGAGTGAAGTAATTTGCTTACTTAAGTACTGGTACGGTCACCAGAGAAATAGTGTTAGATGGGCAGGTTCCTTATCTGATGAGTATACCTTAGAATGTGGGGTAAGGCAGGGAGGGATTAGCTCTCCTCGCCTATTTAATCTGTATATGAATCGGCTGATCGTTGAACTCAGTAACTCCGGTGTCGGGTGTCACATCGATGGTGTTGCCATAAATAATGTAAATTATGCTGACGACGCCGTGTTGCTGAGTCCATCGATCAGTGCTTTAAGGTACCTTGTAGGGTTATGTGAGAAATATGCGGTGGCCCAGGGACTCAGGTACAACGCGGTTAAGAGTGAGTTACTTGTTTTTAAAGCCGGCAACAAAGGACACAGAGATGTGCCGCACGTAACTTTATCAGGTACGCGACTTAAACAAGTTACAAAATTTAAGTACCTGGGTCATTGGGTCACTGATGACCTCTGTGATGACATGGACATAGAGAGGGAGCGTAGGGCGCTGTCGGTCAGGTGTAATATGTTGGCACGCAGATTTGCGCGGTGTACTGGGGACGTCAAGCTGACACTCTTCAGAGCTTACTGCCAGACCTTTTACACGTGTAGTCTGTGGGTCAACTTTACTCAGAGGGCATACAGCGCCCTACGGGTCCAGTACAACAATGCTTTCAGGGTGCTGTTGGGACTGCCGCGGTTCTGTAGCGCTTCCGGAATGTTTGCTGTAGCTCAAATGGATGATTTTTACGCGATTATCCGGAAACGTAGCGCCTCCATCCTCCACAGAACTCGCGCCAGTTCCCACAGCATGCTGAAGGTATTGACAAACCGATGGGACTGTCCGATGCTTGGTCGCTGGGTAAAGCTCCACGCACACTAGTTTTTTTATTTTATATTGATATGTTTTTGTATTTATATTTAATTTTTGTATTATGTTTACTAACGTTAGCTTTTAAGTTCTACTTGTATTACTAACACTTATGGACTTTTAGTCTGCAATAAATGAATTTTAATTTAATTTAATTTAATTTTAATAAACATGGATGATTAACAGAAAATTTTAAAAGGCATATTTTGTATTTTACCCTTTCTAACGTAAAATTCTCAAAACAAATGTAAAATTGTCCGCCAACAAAATAAAAAGGCCCAAGACAAAAATTGTGGATTGCACAAAATTACTTGCTCTATATGTGGTTCAAACCCACGACCTAGTATACAACAGCCTCATAAATGACCACAGCAAGCAGTCAGAGTAGACATGCAAATTTGTTAAAACCAAAGTCATTTCTAATTCAAATCACATTCTCAATTTAACTCAGCATAATATTTCAGGAGTTAGAATTAGATAAATTTTATTAAAACTAACTAACAACATAAAAAGCTACTAAAGGGTCGTAGCCAACTGAAAGCGAATTAAAATACGCTTCTAATGAAATTACTAATAATGTATTCGGACCTTAATAACTAAAGGCTAGTGAGATCGTAAAATGCAAAAGTTAACTAGTGACATAGATTACATTTAACAGTTGGGTCAAATTTAATGTTTTGTAATTGTCACGTACGTTTTTGCTTCTATTGAATTGTGCAAAGTTACAATGATAAGGATAATTTTAAATATATATCTGCTATAAAACAAAAAAACGATGATATATGATGACCAAAGAAAAGATGGATGGATGGTGTGAAAGACGATATGGCTGCGAAGAGTGTTACTTGTGAGAAGACGTCCGATAGGAAAGTATGGAAGAAGAAGACCGAAATGAAATTGTGATAAAGGCAGGAAAATGATGATGATGATTTGCTATAGGTGGTAACGTGGTTGTGTAACGGCGTGTGTGCTACATCGCAGGCTGGACCTGGAATTCCATAAAAATTATTTGTGTGACCCTCAAATGATTTTTTTGAGTCAAGATGTACTATTTCTGCTCGTTAAGATCTAATCTTAGCATTCCATGGATTCACCGTGTGGGTGTGTTCCGTGTAGTGACGGAGTAAGAATACAATATGTCACCACCCCATCTCATCCCATTTGTATCGTAAAAACCGACTAAGAGACTATCCGTCAATATTATCTGTACAAAATAAAAAGAAGGGAAACTTGAAATTAACCCAATACCAATCCGTTTGGCCAGCGTGGTATTAGTAAGCCAAGTATCCCTCCGTCACGGGAGGAGGCCCGTCCCTGCAGTGGGACATTAATGGGCTGTTATGATGACCTTGCGGGTCTCGGGTCCATCTCGTGATAGAGGACTGACCACTTGCATAACAGCGTCTAGGACTTACGACCCAGATGTAGGTTTAAGGAGGCCTCTTACAAAGCGTTAGCGGTCACCTTCACTGTCTGCTATGTTCTTAATGTTGCATAAAAAATCCCCGCTGTTTAAGTTAAATAGCTTTTATAATAAAATGTTAATGTCCCAACTGTTATTTAAACTATTCTGTATCAAAATGCAACATAGTATATAAATGAAGCGAATATGTTAATTACTGATATATTTGTTGAGTTTATGCGATGTGTTAAGTGTGCTACTAATGTGAACAGTGCTCGTTGTAATGGCGACCATTTATTAGTATCTATACGAGTAGCTACATTTTAGTGCATGTTTTGATTTAGACGTGTTTGATGTTTACTATGTTAGGTGGTAAATAAATTACCGTATTGACTACTTGGCTTTGTAAAGAGTCAGTTGAACTCTCATGAGAAGGACCGACGACCTGATTAATATGGCTGTTGATAAAACGCTTATTTCCTAACTGTAACGAAAATTATTCTGTGTGAAATATTTCTTTTGTATTTCGTTATACCTTACGCACTAGGGATCATGTACCGGTCACTTAATAAACATCAAATTAACGGACACAAAGAACATTCAACCTCAGGACATACATTTGTGGATCACACGAAGAATTATCCTGCATGGGAATCGAACCCGAAACCTGATGCCAACCATAGACATATAAATGAAGCGAGTATGTTAACTACTGGTATATATGTAACGTTTATGCGCTGTGTTAAGTGCTACAAATGTGAACAGTGCTCCATGTAATAGCGACCATTTATTAGTATCTATAGGTTGTTTTTTGGTTTAAAGGTGATTCTTAGTATGCGGTGGTAAATATATTACCGCGGTTTAAAGAAAATAAAGTAAATTATTAAGTACGTGTGCTAATAAAGAGTAGATAGACCTCTCATGTGGTGGGCAGACAACCTGATTAATAAGGCTGTAAATAAAAACGTATAAAACATACTAACTCGAGACTATTTGCGGAAAAATTAAAATTTGTTTAATATTATTGATATAATTATGTCACTAGCCGACCCGTGCCCACTTCGTTAGGCCGCGAAAAAAAACGCGTCACTTTTTATACATATTTCATTACTGCTCCACTCCTATTAGTCATAGCGTGATATTTTATAGCCTATGACACTCCCCGATAAACATTGAGGTAATATGTACTACGTAGTACATATTACCTCAATGCCGATAAATGGACTATTGAATATCGAAAGAATTTTTAAAATCAGTTCAGTAGATCCAGAGATTACCCGTTACAAACACACAAACTTTACCTTTTTATAATATTAGTATAGATTATGTTAAGAGATAGCCACAGATAACTTATACTATGCGTTTCAAATAAGAATAGGATCGCACTTGCTGCCAACTTCATGTGGCAACTGTCATTTTAGTACGACCAACAAAAAAATTCGTAAAATAATTAAAATTAAAATTTTTAGAGTTGAAAATTCCGAAAGAAACAGATTGTTTTATTCAACGAAAAAAGTGTTTCTTCGTTTTTTACAATTTTATTTGTTTGTTACATTGAAACAATAACATAAAAAACCTCACGAAAAAAACCGGTTTAATTGAAAATTTTGCAGTTTGTTTCACATAGAATCTGATTCGGATGAAAAACGTAGCTATGATGCCATAAGTGGTGTGGAAGAATTGAATTCCAATTAAAATTTAATTTATTTAAAAATTTATATAACATATTGAAGTAAAAATTAATAAAATTTTGTGTTTATTTTTTTCCTACATAACATTCATGAAGTTCGTTAGAAATGCGAAACAAGATGGCGCTTTGACAGTCCTATTCTTATTTGAAACGCATAGTAGAGGTCATATTATTTCTTATAAAGCACAGTACTAAAATGTTAAAAATAAACTTAAAAACAAGCAATTTATAAACATTGTATTAATTTTTTTTTTTTTTGCGTGAAAAAAATTAAATGTTCAAATAAGTAAGTACGAAAAATTTTCATGAAATAATTTTTCAAGTAAGAAATAATATCTTTAAGTTTTCTTCGTTCAATGAAAACCTGATCATGTGGAATTGATGAGTTACCATGCTCTTTCAAGCACAAAGATTTTCTCATTTCATAAAATTTAAAATATTGCTCTACCTACCTACTAAAATCACTTCTTTAAGGGCTGAAACGTACATTCATTTATCATCTTATTTTTTATGTATATGATAGGAGGCAAACGAGCCAGCAGGTCACCTGATGGTAAGTAATCACCGCTGTCCATGGACACCCGCAACACCAGAGGAATCACAGATGCGTTGCTGTCCTTTTAAAAGGGAGTACGCTCGTTTCTTGAAGCTCCCCTAGTCGTAACGGTCCGCAAATATCATCATAACAGAGTGTTAATGTCCTACTGCAGGGACGGTGGAAGCGCTCACAGCTAGTTACAATTACCGGTTAAGCAACGTTGTCGAGGTTGTTTCATAGATGGGTGACCGCTCAATAGTATTTAGTGCTTTGGTGGATACATAAGTCTTCATGGTTATCTATTGTTTGCCCGAAAATTATATGCCATAATATTCTTATGCCCGAATTTCATTTCATCATCATCATCATCTCAGCCAATTGACGTCCACTGCTGGACATAGACCTCCTCTAAATATTGCCACCTTGTGCGGTCCTTGTCAATTTCATTTACCATAATTTTATTTGTACTTATATTGTTTGCCATCATCGTCCTTAGCCATAATATTTACTTGCCATAATTCAATTATGTTAAAACTAGTGCCTATATAAATACTTCCTTTTGGGGGGTGGTGTAGGACCACTTTAGACCAAAAATTTATGAAAAATAGTTGAGTTTTTGGTGATACATTTGTTTGGCTTTTAGGCGACGAGATATAAGATATACTGAGTCCGTTTACCACACGTACAAATAGATATATATACGAGATAAACATATAGCTTTAATCAGAATGCGAGTTTCATTCGCGACTTTATTACATAATTAATGTGAGAAGCATGTAGTACCACATTACAGGTAATTACAGAAGTACATAAAACAACTCAACAAAATTTCATTCCGACAACGCCATCTATTCAGAAACTAAGCTGAGCTTGTACTATGGGTGCTAGAATAAACATACTCATAGTTTTATCTATATTAATATTATAAAGAGGTAAAGTTTGTGTGTTTGTAACGTTGTAGGGGGTAATCTCTGGATCTACTGAACCGATTTTAAAAATTCTTTCTGTGTTGAATAGTCCATTTATCGGGGAGTGTCATAGGCTAATAGTATCACGCTATGACTAATAGGAGTGGAGCAGTAATAAAATATATTTAAAAAAGGGACGCGTTTTTTTCGCCACCCAACGAAGTGGGCAATGGCATGGGTGTATGTATTTCCAAATAACTAGCTGTAGTTATTTGGAAATACATACATTCATAGAAAAAACCCGGACCAATGATAATGTTTAGTAGAGCGATGGTCTCGGTAGTGTCTGCCAAGCACGAGGAGGACAATGCTTTGTGGGATCCACGAATTATTATCCTGATTCTCCATTTTCTTTGTGTTTGTTAAATTAATGTTTGGTAAAGACACAAAGCATAATCCCTAGTAGTGGAGGTGTATTTTCTTAAAAAAAAATATGCTCAAAAAGTTTTGCGTTGATGGGGCATCAAACCCGAAACCATAACGTAGCAGCCATGTACCTATTACGCCACAGAGGTATTAACTTCTGTTTTTACCTGTTTAGTGGTCATGACGTCATGAATTACGCGTGACGTCACCATTTCATGCAAACTCATCCGGAGGAGAGTTTAATTAAAACGTTTTGCGGTATCATAATTTCATAATAACGCATTTTGTAATTATATTTTATATTTGCCTCGGTGGCGCGGCAGATGCATAAGCGGCTGATAGGCACGTCGAGGTCGCGGGTTCGAATTCCATTCAGAACAAGTATGGACTGAATGTTCTTTATGTCCGTTTAATTGTTAATATAGATTATCCGTGTAGTGACGGAGTAAGGATACAATATGTCACCACCCCATCACATCCCATGGGTGTCGTAAAAACCGACTAAGGGAATAACCGTAACTACTATCTTTACGAAATAAAAAGAAGGAAAACTTGAAAACAAACCTTACACCAATCCGTCTGGCCAGCGTGGTATTAGTAGGCCAAGTAACCCTCCGTCACGGGAGGAGGCCCGTCCCTGCAGTAGGACATTAATGGGATGATATGATGATACTTAGGTAAGAAAGAGTAGTCTTACAAAACAAAAGAGAAGTAAACAAAGTGTATAAAACAAAGAGTTGAAGCAAGCTTATGTCGAGTGGCCGTCTTTTGTCTGATACGATATTAATAAATTCCATAATGTAAGAGATTATTAGTTCGATTCTCGCTCAATGCCAATCTTTATGTGCATGAAAATGATTGTTTGCATTGGTCTGGGTGTTTTCTATGTATAATTAATATTATTTATCTATTTACAAAAAAAGAGTATTTAACCTTTAACTGGTGACATGCGGTCTCACAGGCCGAGCGACATCAGTGATTCGTCATTACACCCCCTTCCCCGCGCTTCATTTGTTTATACTCCCGAGTACCTTCAAGTTTAGTCCCATTTACGACATAGAGGAAGAAAGTTGCGTCGCACGGACCCTAATAGGTAAGTTACAGTGATTTAAAGTTCGGCAGCGGCCTCTCAGGCACGATGTCACCACTCACGTAACTAAATGTAAAAATTTTCATTATTTGCTTTCTTCTTATTTTTACAGTTATTACTACAACATGGACAACTGTGAACATTAAAAAAAGAGGCGCAGGGAGTCGGGAGTAGTGCTAAGCACTAGAACACGATATTAAATTGAGGAATGGTTGGTACAGGAAGATTTAAGTGTTTCGGAAGCCGAAAACGTTCCCGAAAATTTACACCCGCAGCAAAGTGATCATAACTCGGAAACGGAACCAAGTAATTCTGAAGATGACGAACCAGTAAGACACCACATCGTGCGCCAGAAGTCAACTTAGGACAAACGGCCTTCCGGAAGTGATAGTGGAAATGAACCTCTAATAAGATGACATAAGTTTGGCCACTGTCAGTTTTGTCAATTCTATTTTTTTATTTCAGTTTAATTTTTTTTGGATTTAATTACTATCTAATCTTTATAATAAAAAGTGTTTTTTAATTAAAATGTTGAATTTTAAATTTTTTATTACTAATTACTGATCTCATCTATGTTTGGTTGATTAAAAATATTACTAATAGCTGTGATGCCAAGTTCCTAATAAAAATTATATTTAGAGTAAACTTATTTGTTTTATTTTAACCAGTAATAATTGATTATACTATTTTTAAATACCATAATAAGCTACCATACTTAATTTCCATGTTATAGACCAAACACTGCAGCGGCTTTTCAGACCGCACGTCACCAGTTACGTTACATAACAACCATGTCACCAGTTAAAGGTTAAGTGTTTATTCGTTGTCTAGTACCAATAGTACAAGCTCTGCTTAGTTTGGGACTAGATGACGTTGTGTGAATGTGTGAGGATTATTATTTATTTTATTTATCTATTTATTTAGTTCTTACATGACAGAGACATTAAAACACATTTCAACAATAAAAAAATAATAATTTATTATGATTTGCCCTCAACGACAATAACTCTAAACACAACAAAAAATACAATAAAAAACCATTAATTACCTAAATAAAATCAAACATATTTAACCCTAAAATGCCAAGCAATAAAAATTAAACCGCAACAGTTAAAATACGGTCATAAAAGGAACATATTTAACCCCATGAACGCTTCCATAAAATCAATGGGGTTTTATCTAGCCACCATCTTGTAATAAATGCCATGATACGGCTCTTCCCATGATAGTTTTGTTGGCAGTAGTTTATGGGAAAATTATAACATAAAATCTTATGATGTGGGGTAGTGATGTTACTATTATCTCGATTTGAATAGGCGATGTTAGTAAAATCAGATTAATATAGGAACTTTATACAGAATGTGTTGGTTACTATGTGTGTCAAATATCTTTATTCTCTTATACTCGTAATTACCTAACATGACATTGAGTCCATGTGGTGACGGAGTAAGAATACAATATGTCACCACCCAATCTCATCCCATGGGTGTCGTAAAAACCTACTAAGGGACTATCCGTGAATATTATCTCTACGAAATAAGAAGAAGGAAAACTAGAAGGTCAAGTTTAATATCCCTCCATCACGGGAGGAGGCCTGTCCCTGCAGTGGGACATTAATGGGCTGTTATGATGACTTATCATGAGTAATGGTTTGGTTAGAATTTAGAAAATAGATTAGAATACTATTTACGGAATATAGTTAGTTACTGTAAGGGTTTTCTCAGACTATTTTGTATATAATAATAATAACCTTAAGAGGAGCAGTGATTCTACTGGCGAAGCTAAGCTTTAAGGTTATTTCCCCGATCAATGTAAATCTTTGTGTATATACATTGTCTTAAATGGTTGCATTGGTCTGCGTGTTTTCTAAGTATAATTTATTATGATGATGTAAGTGTTACAAAAAAAGTTATGTTTGTCTAAGACACTTGATACAAGCTCTGCTGAGTTTAGGGCTACAATAGCGTTATATTATTATGTTACATAATTAAAGTATTTTCAAAGTGGCTATGAAGATCAATCCAATCAATACATAAAAATAAAGCAATGATCTTCATAAATAATTTTATTATAAATACTCATTCCGTAACAATGATCTGTCTCATCATCATCATCATAACAGCCCATTATTGACCCACTGCAGGGACGGGCCTCCTCCAGTGACGGAGGGATACTTGGCCTACTAATACCAATACATGATCGGTCTACCATTTCTTTATTACTTTTTTTATATTCATTTCGTAAGTGAAGCCGCAGGCTCCATTTAGTAGCGTACAAAAAAAGAAGGATAATCCGTCCTTTTTCATTCATTTAAAAATATTCATCAATGTCACAAACACGGCCATATTTAACACAATATATACTAATAGTTTTTTGCCAAGTTATTTATTTACTGTATTAAAAAAGAATATTTTTATATTTAAAGTAATAACTGCTTAATCCAAATAGTTAAGAGATGTTACGGAGCTCCGTTATTGTTTCTGTTGAACATCCGTAAATGATACGGATATGTTTATGGACAGTCTTTGAGAAAGGAACAGGTTGACTTCCGTAAGACCGCTTTTATAATCACCCTATATTGGATGTCCGTGTCCGTCCTTCATGTAGAAAAATACTTAGGTGTAGTTTTAGAATATATTCGAATCGTGGCCGTGTGATTACGAAATTTACTATTTTGAAATGGTAGAAAATTTATTACTGTAAGTAGAACGGATTCGGACCAGATACAGATTGGACTGTAGATGCAAAATTTTATTAAAAATGTTCTTTTTTCTAATTTTAGTTTTCGTGAACCTTGTTCGTTCTGTTAAATTAATGTTTGTAAAATTCCTATTGCACAAGATATCCTGGTAAGCGCATTGTATTTTTAAAATAATCTCTTTTAAGAGTGATCTATGGAAATTATCATGTAATTGAATAGGCCTCTTTGTTGATTAAATTTGCAAGAAAAATATATTTTAAACAAAATACATCTGCATCCGATATACTTAAACATCCGAATCAACAACATCTCTACCCATTGTATACCCAAGCGTTCTCTCAAAGAGCTAAAGTAAGTTATACAGAGTTATTCGATGATTACAGTAGTAACAAGGCCATTAAATTGGACGTAAATTTATGGCCAGGCCGCGGTCAGCCCTTATTTATTTAAATTACAACTCGATACTACCTGTAATCGAGTACGATTTAAAGGAATCGATTTTGATATATTACTAATCGAGTTGCCGTAGTATTATTTTGTCACACCTTTATAAAGTTGTTTGGGTAAAAAATATTATGTTATTAAATAAAGTAGTAGCCATTTTGCTTCGCGCTGTGAAATTACAAAACGAAAGCTTTGCTTGGCAATTTCTTGTTTTAATGAGGACTTGTAAGCAAGTAGTTGGAAATTACAATATTTGAACTGTAAAAATAGGATTAGATATATTATAATGATTGTTTGCATTGGTCTGGGTGTTTTCTATGTATGTATTTACAAAAAAATACTATTTAAGTATGTTTATCCGTTGTCTAGTACCCATAGTAAAAGCTCTGCTTAATTTGGGACTAGATAACGTTGTGTGAATGTGTGAGAAATATTTAAAAAAGTGCCAGCTACAAGTACGTAATTGTTTTGAGTGTAGATTATATTTTCGTCTAGATCGAAAAACAAAAAAAAACACAAAGAGAGAAAGAGATTAATCCCTTATGCCCGATTTACACATCGACAAGTACAGTGGCGATTTAAGTAGTATTTTAAGATTAAGTTGATTTAAATAGATCTTCATCCTATTTTTTGGCAAGTTAAGTACGAAGTAGCCCCCTCTCTCGCGTCTCGCCAACTTAACTTGCCAAAAAATAGGATTAAGATCTATTTAAATCAACTTAATCTTAAAATATTACTTAACTCGCTACTGTACTTGTCGATGTGTAAATCGGGCATTAGGCTTCTTTTACAATTTAAAAGGCCTGTCATTGCAGTGGGACATTTATTAACATTACCATGGTTTTTAACATCATTATTTCTCCAAAATTCCTAAAACGTTAATAGATAATAATTAGTAAACAGGGATCAATAATCGATATGTATGCGACGCGACATGTGGGTAAATACACAGACGGCTTTTGATCTCGTATTCGCTATGGTAGTGTAGGGTGACAATGATTTAATAAAAACAAGGACTAATCTACCTACTAAAAAGGAAAAAAATTGAAGTTAATATGCCAAATACATAAATGTTAGAAGTAATTGGCTTCTGTTTTTGGTATTCGCTATGAGGTGCTATAAGGTGACAAAGATTTACTTTGAAAAAATACGGATTATCTCAACTATACACCAGAAAAGGGAGGAAAGTTCTGTAAAGACGATGTAACGGTTGCGACACAGTAAGCTGAACCCTCATGCGTTGAACTAACGGTATGACCACAGTACAACCAGTAGTCTATCTCGGCCGAATATTTATTATAAATGCCTACAGCTGCGCGGTACGTAAACATGCGATAGGGCTGCCCACCTCCAGCTTTTTAATTACATTTACCTGCTTTCCCGCTCGTTACTGCGGCACAGTCGTGACTGTTAACACCCCAAAGCTACCGCTATCGTGAGCGTGTAGGTATAACTCGCGTTTCGTCCGTTTCTATGAAGTCGAAATACTGTATATTATTTGTACTATGGTATGACAAATGCTTTGATCATCACCATCCGTTGACCATTATAATTTCTGAATCGCACAAATAATGTTCAATATGGGCTTACTACACAGTAACTATCATTAGCGAACGTGTGCGACAAATAGATAAATAACCATACAGCTTTTGATTTGGCATTAACACTGTGTAGGGTGACAATCATTTAATTTTGGTAGATTATGTTAGTGTTTGTTTTCTTTGATAGTGGTAAATGATTCAGTTACGAAGAGTAACTGTTTATTAGTAAACCCGTAGTCGTTTTTTAAGAATTGTGTGGAAAAGATAGAGTACTAATACTATGTATTCTAGTCTCTAGGTACCAAGTGTCAAGGATTTAGAGACATATCTCTATGTCCTTGATACTTGGTGCTGAAGTGCTTGACACTTACAACTCCAACGCATACAACTCCAAATAAAAAAACTCAATGGAACCTTAATTACTTTAAATTTTATCTCACACTAGCTGACCCGTGGCCACTTCGTTGGGCGACGAAAAAAACGCGTCTCTTTTTTTAACATATTTCATTACTGCTCCACTCCTATTAGTCATAGCGTGATACTATATAGGCTATGACACTGCCCGATAAACGGACTATTCAACACAGAAAGAATTTTTAAAATCGGTTATGTAGATCCAGAGATTACCCCCTACAACGTCACAAACACACAAACTTTACATACATACATACATAAACTCACGCCTTATCCCGGCCGGGGTAGGCAGAGACGACAGAACGCCACTTGTCACAATCCTGGCAAACAGATTCGGCCTCGTCCACATTCATTAAGCGAGTCATACATGCGGTTACGAGTGCTCTTTACATTTACGTTTTCTTTTTTGCTCAAACTTTACATCTTTATAATATTAGTATAGAAGTATAGATAATATGGAATTTCTGTGATACATTCATGTAAACAAAATTACGTGAGCATCATAATCAATATCAAAACGCATGTGCAGTCAGTTAAATTAAAAATCTTTGTGTGGCAGATATAAAGCAATACGCCCATTAGTAAACAGGGATGTAATAGGATAATAATACAAATAAGTCTGCATCACCACACAGTAAACACAGTTATATTGTTTGCTTAAATCATGGTTACCGTACCTTTGTATTGCAGCTTAAATAGGACAAACAAACTGTATTCAGATTAATATACGTATGTAGTTAGTTACCCAGTTACAATATTTGTATTGCGTAATCAACTGTGTAATCAATACTTAAAATTTAAATCATGATTAATTTTAGATTAAACTATGATTAAAATCATTGAATTACTCATTAATAGTTCAACTACAGGGACAGAAAAAAACACTAAGAGCGCTTTAAGTTTTTTTTTAAAGTGGCTAGAGAGCTTATACAAAATCGGTTGATGAAGATTGTCTAGGTTTTGTAATTGAAACAAACCCTCATATGGTGGACTTGCGACCTGGTAAATATAGCAAAAGGTCGATTGATAAGAAAGTTTAGTTAGTAGTTAAGTCTGGAGGAAGCCTATGTTCGGCACTGGATATCTTCTCTTCTATATATTATAATACACTAGCTGACCCGTGCCCCCTTCGGTGGGCGGCGAAAAAATCGCGTCCCTTTTTACTCCTATTAGTCATAGCGTGGTACTATAATAACCTATGACACTCCCCGATAAATAGACTATTCAACACAGAAAGATTTTTTTAAATCGGTTCATTAGATTTGGAGATTACCCCCTACAACGTCACAAACTCACAAACACCCAAACAAACAAACACACAAACTTTACCCCTTTATAATATTAGTATAGATTAGATATTTGTAGCGCAAGAGGGCAAAACGTGGACCCCATCCCTTTCTTTAAAACCGTACTTAGTGTTTAACTGTTCTCTAGTACCCATAATACAGCTGCTTAATTCTGGAGTTAATACTGTTGAGTGAAACTGAAATGTTCTTTAGACGGTACTTAAAACAAACGCTAATGGTGCTTCACCAAATAATTACACCTTAATTACTAAATAAGACCTCATTAAAATATAAATCGATTTATAATCGCCACATCCCGATTTTAATCCCATAGGAAACATAACTTTTTTGTAGGTAAAAAATATGTTCATAATCTGTAGCATTGGTAAAGCCCCAGTGTGTAATATATAACTTTGCCGTTGATTCGAACAATAACCAGGTAATTTTGGAAATACCTTTTTGTTTACCGTGTCACTGGATTGTGGGTAATTGCGTACAAAAGTGGTTACATTTTAATTGACAGTGCCCATACGTGGTTTTATTTTAAAATGAGGTTTGTTTTGTAAATTATTATGATACTTACTCGTTAAATAATGTAAAACTTGAAATTAAACCCTATACCAATCCGTTTAGTCAGCGTGGTATTACTAGGACAAGTAACCCTCCGTCACGGAAGGAGGCCCGTCCCTGCAGTGGGACATTAATGGGCTGTTATGATAAAATAATGTACATCAGCATGGATTGTTGTCGAGAAGAGTTGCAAAGACTTTTATTTATCGGAGACATACAAATATCCTTGAAAATAAACTAATTAGTTAGTAATTTAAATAAGTTAATGAACTTAAATACTCTGGCAAAACGGTCCTGCAAGCAACTGTCCTTCAAAAGGGAAATTAGAAATCTCGGAAAAAAAAGCGAAATTAGAAGCCCATGCAAGACAATTGTCCCCGCGATACAGTATTCGAGTCCCAGTGCAGGATCAATCTACTTATCTTTTAAAAATAGAAAAATAAATGTCTACATGTACTTATTGTATTATTTTTACTACTTATGCTAATTATAAATACTTTCTACGTACAACAATTAATTATTCTCTTCAAAGATTCGGGTATAAGCTTAAGCCTGCCGGACATTAAGCCCTTTTGGGGATCTAACTGAATTAAATTCGTTAACTCAATTAAACACAAACGATTAACTTTTCCTATGAGACGAGAAAGTTATGTTTAACTTTTTAATGAGGCATATTTTTTAAGGACACGGTAATATCATAACAGCTCATCAATGTCCCACTGAAGGGACGGGCCTCCTCTCGTGACGGAGAGATATTTGGCCTACTAATACCACGCTGCCCAGATGGATTAGTACAGGGTTTAATTTCAAGTTTTCCTTCTTTTTATTTTGTAAAGATAATATTCACGGATAGTCCCTTAGTTGGTTTTTACACACCCATGGAATAAGATGGGGTGGTGACATCCGTCACCACACGAAATACAGTATAATGGCAACAAATGGAAATCAAACAAATAATAATGAAATGAATAATGTAACAAACCGTGTTATGCCCGATTTACACATCGACAAGTACAGTAGCGAGTTAAGTAGTATTTTAAGATTAAGTTGATTTAAATAGAGTTCCATCCTATTTTTTGGCGAGTTAAGTACGAAGTAGCCCCCTCTCTCGCGTCTCGCCAACTTAACTTGCCAAAAAATAGGATGGAGATCTATTTAAATCAACTTAATCTTAAAATACTACTTAACTCGCTACTGTACTTGTCGATGTGTAAATCGGGCATTAGGAGAGGCTTATGTGGACTGCGATAGGTTAGTTGATTGATTGATTTAATTGAAACTAATAACAGAATTTATAAATATCTATCTCGTTTAAGCAAAAAGGCAATATTTTTTAAAAAACTATTAAATCAAACTGCCAGTAGTGTGTAAAAATATCCATAATTCAAATACTCCAATCTATTTTGTACATAGTTTTTGGATTGTCCAATAAAATAACAAATTTATTGGTGAGAAAATAAATCATTGTTGCGGTTTATTAAGATTTCATTACGATAAAAAATGTCGATGCCTATCTATTTATGCTTTGGAGTAAGCCTAGTTGCTATTTTTCCTACTCTTTAATTTTCTTCCATATACATTAGATATTCTTCATAACAAGTGTTTAGCGTCTTTAATTAATAATGAGTACCAGACTTTATCCGTGTGGTGACGGACTAAGAATACAATATTATGTCACCACCCTATCTCATCCCATGTCGTAGAAACCGACTAAGGGATTATCCGTGAATATTATCTTTACTTAGAAAGAAGGAAAACTGGAAATTAAACTCTATACTAATCCGTCTGGCTAACGTGGTATTAGTAGGCCAAGTATCCCTCCGTCTGGTGAGGAGGCCCGTCCCTGCAGTGAGACATTAATGGGCTGTTATGATGGTGATGATGACCAGACTTGAAATGGCTTATTGCGCAGACCTATAATAGTATAAGGCTTGGCTTAATAACACCATGCAATCAACCGGATAGGTGTGGCATTTATTTCGAATTTCCTATCTGTTAATTATAACGATTCCAGTTCCGGTTAGTAGTTAATAAAAAAAATATTTATAAAAAAATGTGTTCATGACAGTACCATAACAATTTCGGGTGCGGCCATAAAATGAGCGATGGAGCCAGTAAAATACCGTTGATGTACAACACAACGATTGTAACGTTACTGTAATAAAAAGCATGAATTTAACGAAACGACAAAATAATAAAAGGACAATTTGTTTTGTTTACAGACGCGGGGGGACTCAATTTATTTATTTTGAATAAATAACATGTAATTTGGATGTTATTTACGATTTTATTACTTTGAACTTTTATTGATTCATAATTTTATACAAGCAGATTTACCCGACTTTAGTTAAATCCGTGTGGTGACGGAGTAACAATACAATATCACCACCCCATCTCATTCCATGGGTGTCGTAAAAACCGACTAAGGGACTATCCGTGAAGATTATCTTTACGAAATAAAAAAGAAGGAAAACTTGAAATCAAACCCTATAACAATCCGTCTGGCCAGCGAGGTATTAGTAGGCCAAGTATCCCTCCGTCACTGGAGGAGGCCCGTCCTTGAAGTGGGTCATTAATGGGCTGTTCAATCAACTAGCCTATTGCAGTCCACTGGTGGACATAGGCCTCTCCCAACACGCGCCACAGAACTCGGTCCTGCGCTTTCCGCATCCAGTCCGACCAAGAGACCTTTATGAGGTCGTCGGTCCACCTAGCTGGGGGGCGTCCTACACTACGTTTGCCGAGTCGCGGTCTCCCCTCTAGGACACGTTTGCTCCAACGGCCATCGGTCCTTCGACAGATATGACCAGCCCATTGCCACTTCAGCCTGCTAATACTACGAGCTATGTCGGTAACTTTAGTTCTTTGTCGGATAACCTCGTTCCGAATTTTATCCTTCAAGGAGACGCCGAGCATAGCCCGTTCCATAGCTCGCTGCGCGACTTTAAGTTTGTGGACTAGCCCTACTGTGAGTGTCCACGTCTCTGCACCGTATGTCATTACTGGTAGGACGCATTGGTTGAAAACTTTAGTCTTCAGGCATTGCGGTAAAGGCGAAGAGAAGCCCCGACGTAGCTTGCTGAATGCTGCCCAATCCAACTGGATCCTGCGATCGATTTCTTTCTCGAAGTTGTTTCTACCGAGCTGGACAACCTGTCCGAGGTAAACATATTCTTGAACAACTTCGAGCATCAATCCGTCGACATAGATCGGCCTCGGCGTTATATGTTTGTTAAACATGATCTTCGTTTTGTTGAGGTTCATGCCGAGTCCGACCTGTCGAGAGGCTCCATTTAGGCCCTGCAGCATCCCGTCAAGCTGTTCCAGTGTCTCTGCCACGATGACGATGAACTGTTAAATGGGCTGTTATGACGATTTAAATTCGTTATAACTACTTTTTTTTCTGTTCCTTGTATCATATATGATTAATTGACATTGTTTTACTATCATATCTATTGACAGGACCAAAAAACTGTTCAATGGAGAGAGCTATCTTAGAAGTTTTCTGTGTGTTCGAATCAAATATGAAGAGATCTAATCTAAGAGAACCAAAGTGACTATACCAACCAGAGAAACATAGTCGCGGGTTTAAATCCAACACAAATTGATTCATTCATTTGGAAATAGTAATTATTGGCTTTGTTTAAATTAGCTTTAATATTATGAGATAATAAGATAATGTCACACTGCAAGTATTGCTTTCCTCCTGATACATATATCCTAAAAAATAATCATCATTGTGAGTTTGGAAAACTTTCCGTCAAGTTCGATCCTAAAAATAAAATGTCCCTGGTACTTTTATTGTAAGGCTAGCATTTTAAATGATTACTTGGTACTACGAAGTACCATAAGTGCATGAGTACAGTTCGCAGACTTGTTATAATTAAAGAGAAATGTCGTGATCAATCAGTGTAAATTGGCTGATCACCCCGGTGCTGACTTGTACCGTCGACAAAAAAAAATATATAAAAAAATCTTTGTATTGAAAATGATGATTTTTGTTATTGTGTAATGAAGTAACGAATATTTTTTGTATGTAATTTGTTTCTTAAAATATGAAATATTTTGTTTATATTTTTGACAAAAGAAAACAGAAATCTCGTACTTGAAATTGAGTAACTTTGTAATCTTTTATTCTATGTTTATTATTTTATGTTTTTTATTTTATGGCTATGAATACCATTATACAGCAAGATGCAAATTAGATTGAAAAATAAGCGATCTTAATTGAAAGCATACCGTGAGAATGAAAAATGTAGCCACCAATTAGAGCTCATAGTCTATGCAATAATAAGATTGTATATTATACTAATCAACCTTGTTTTTTTTATTTCAGGTAAGTTCCAGAGAAAAAGGCAGCGTATATTGTGGTACGCTGTACGCTACATAGAACGTATTTTTTTTTGTCAAAAAATATCTGAATATTCTGGTCAATGGTTAACTGCACCATGTAAAGGAACGCAAATGTTGGAGACAGCAACTATCATCAAATACTGTCCACGGTACACTATTAAGCCATCATTTCAAAGTACTCGGCCTGTTACAAAAATGCATACTCTTAACTTTTCATTACCTTTCTATGACAAAAACAATATCCTCAAAAATAAACAAAATAAATTGAAATATAAATCCAAAATTAATATGCTGACGCTACCTCCAATTGGCATCATATTTATGAAACGAGTACACCCAACAGTATAGTTAGCAGAACAATTGAACCATTTTGCCGACTGGCGCTCAATAATCAGCACAGGTGTGCCAAATAATTGCCACCTATGCCACACGCTGGCATTCTGGCATACTGGCAAAATTGTTCAAACTAGTGGTGTAAAGCGCTGGAAATTTCTGGAATATTGCTTATGGAAATTTTACTTATTCGTGTTTCTGGAATATGGTGCAAATTATTGGACATAAATGTGGAATTAATCCCAATGGTATCATGCTTTGTTGTTATTCAGGATTAACACATACCTTTGTGAATATTGGGAGCGCTTTCCTGTATTGTAGATTAATGATCTTGATTCGGATGTGTGGACGTGTCTATTTTATTTTTCTATTAGTCAATAGTCAATAACGTTTATTCATCTAGGTTACAAAATAACACTTATGAACGTCACAAACAAATTTAAAAATAATGAATAAATTAAAATAGATAGTAACAATAAATAATTAATAAATTATAAACAATCAATAAATCAATCAAAAAATTATAAATAATTAATAAATTATAAACAATCAATAAATCAATCAACAAACTATAAATAATCAATAAATTAATCAACAAATTATAAATAATTAATAAATTAAAACAAAAAAGCAGAAATAATACAAAAGATTACATTAATATGTCAAGTTCTGTATTGACCCAAAAGTTTTTATCATTTATTAAAAAGACAACTCGGTGACAGACAAAGAATTGCACTACGCGGTATTTGAATACGAGACTTCCTTCGTGGAATTTGTCATTTTAAATTAACTCGTCAGAACTATCTTATGACTAGCTGATGTCCGCGGCTTCACCTGCGTGGTATAGGTAGCCTAAATGTTATTCTACATCTTAAACTACCTATATTCCAAATTTCATCAAAATCCGTTCAGTAGTTTTAGCGTGAAAGAGTAACAAACATCCGTCCCTCAATCCATCTATACATCCTCACAAACTTTCTCATTTATTATATAAGTAGGATGTTTCACTGCAGGGACGGGCTTCTCTACAAGGAGATGGAGATGGTCTATTAACACCACACTAGCCAGACGGTTTTATGTCTAGTTTACGTTCTTTTGTGTATGTAGAAATATCAGCCAATTTCTTTTTAAAGTTAGTGTTTACTAAATCCATGGTATGATAACGAATGGTGATACTATTCTTGTTTCATAACCAACCAAAGTAGACAATTATCATCATCATCAGCCAATCGACGTCCACTGCTGGACATAGCCTCCTTCAAGTATTGCCACCTTGTGCGGTCCTGTGCCTCCCTAATCCATCAATTATTTATTGTCATCATTGTTTAAGAAGACAATAACAATAATAAATTTAAAAACTTCCACAATAAATTTGTTCAAAAAATATTAATTAAATAATTATAATGAAAGATAAATTATGTAATTTATTTTTAATTACTTTTATAATTTATTTGGGACAACTTGTTTATTCTTTACCTTTCTTCCGATTATTTATGGTCACCCTTGTTTTACGATAGCGCTGTTATATTTTATAATTAAAAACAATTGTTTTATTACTTTGTAACTTGTGGTTTATATTAAAATAAGTTTTTAAGTTGAATGTTCTGTTGGTTGTTGTGTGCGGCTTTGCAATAGGTGGTCAGTTCGAGATCCGTTGCAATAGCAACCAATCCATACTTAATATTATAAATGGGAAAGTGTGTCTATTTGTCTTTTTTTCACGGCAAAACGGAGCGACGAATTGACGTGATTTTTAAAGTGGAGATAGTTGAAGGGATGGAAAGTAACATAGGCTATTTTTTTTTTCTTCTTCTGTGTCTAGGAAAGGGGAACAGTGCTACTCCGAATTTAAGCAAGCGAAGCCGCGGGCATAAGCTAGTAATTCAAACTTCAAACTTCAAAATGCTTTATTTCATAAAGAAGAATGGGCATTTTTGTATGGAAGCCGTCCCCACCCTTGTAACACTTAGAGTCATACATCAAATGAAAGTACTTGAAAATTGAAGCATTTTATTGTATGAAACTAATATGTCAGTCATGGGAGAACAGAGTTATTGAGGATAAGAGAATAAAAATAATAAACGATAATATTACATACTTTATGTTAATATTTACTATATAAGCACGATAAAGTCAAAGGCTATCTTACTATTAGACGGACCATACGTCTAGATCATCCTACATCATCCAGAAATTCATCCACAGCATTTTCCTGACTTTCGGATAGCTAGCCTTGCTAAACTAAACATTTAAAGAACCATTTAAGAAATGTTCTTTATCCAGCAACCATTGCAATAAACATTACAATAAACGACAGAATTTATGTTCCTCAGGCTCGGCAACAGTTCGACTCAGACTAATAGGTCGATAACTAGCCGGTTCGGACTTCTTTTGTCGGGTTTCGGTATTCCGATAACCACGGCGTCTTTCCACTGTTGTGGGAAGACCCAATTTGATATTGCGACATTGAAGATGCATGTTTAGGATCAAAAGGCGTTCGGGGACTAAATTGATGACTATATTTTGTTATTCTTTCTGAGCCGGGTGCCTTTTTAGGGGCGAGAAGACATGATGTCACCATCCCCTTTCGTCCCGCGGCTGTCGTAAAAGCCGACTAAGGGAATCCTTACGCAGATGTTATCACTGCTAGAGAAGGAAAACTCGAAATAAACCCTTTACCAACCCGTCTGACCCAAAACGAAAATGACAACACACTAATATAAACGGCTCCCGGTCGCTACGCTATTCCTGGTCAAGGTAGCGGCCATGGTAACGGCGGAGTAGGGGGTACGAAGAATCTCCGGGGGAGGTCAGGCTACCAACACAACCTAGCTTTGGCCCTGGCAACATACAATGCGCGCACACTGCGGACCGACGAGAAGGTCGTAGAACTAGAGGAAGAATTGAGAAGGTTACGGTGGGACATTCTCAGCTTATCTGAAGTCCGAAGACAGGGGAGGACTCGATAACCATTATAAATTAAGTCTGGTAACCTGCTCTATTTCCGGGAGGACGACCAAAAGTCTTAGGGAGGTGTCGGGTTTTTACATCCACAAGTCTTTCGTGAACAACGTGGTGAAGATCGAGAGTGCCCTAGAAGCCTCTGCGAAGTTGGGCCCAGGAAATGAGTGGAGAGTGAGGTTCTTTGGATATGGACAAAGAAATCCACGGGGCTAAATGCTTGCGGACTTCATGGAGAAGGAGGGACTTTATATGATGAACTCCTTCTTTAAAAAGCGTTACTGCCGCAAGTGGACTTGGATTCGTCCTGATGGTGTCACTAAAAATGAGATTGACTTCATCATGTCGACAAAACGCCACATATTTAATGACGTCTCAGTGATCAATTCGATGAAAACCGGAAGCGATCACCGGATGGTGAGAGGCAAATTAAATATTAATCCTAGGCTGGAAAGAAGTCGAAAGTCTAAAGAAGTCTACGCTCCGACTTACACCAGTCTACATCCCCGAGAACTTCCAACTCATATTACAGAACCGATTTGAGAGCCTCAGCAAAGCAATACATTGGAAGTAATTGCCGCGTCAGGTCTTACCAAATACCCAACTTATCTTTCTAATATACCCAACTATGCATACGAACACAGCGCTCAGAATAGCCCGGTTAAAGTGGCGGTGGGCAGGGGACATAGCACGGAGAACCGACAGCCGTTGGGGTTTCTACTAATTTAGATGAAGTTAACGAATCTCTCGCACAAGTCCTGAACTGGTTTACTGCTAACAATTTGCTTTTAAATGCTGCCAAAACAAAATGCTTAAAATTCTCTATGCCCAATGTTAAAAGCCTTAGTAATAATCTGATTTTAAACGGTGAGGTCCTTCGTTTTGTAGACACTACTGTATTTTTAGGAATAACGTTGGATAGTAAGCTGCAATGGGGTGCTCATATATTAGCTCTAGCAGGAAAACTAAGTTCAGCTGCTTATGCAGTTAAAAAAGTGAGGCAGCTAACGAATATAGAGACAGCAAGATTGGTATACTTTAGTTACTTTCACAGCTTAATGTCCTATGGTGTTCTTTTGTGGGGTAGGGCTGCAGACATCGAATCTATTTTTATTCTTCAGAAGCGTGCAGTTCGAGCTATTTACAATCTTGAATCGAATGTTTCATTGAGAGATCGTTTTAAGGAAATAGGTATTTTAACAGTTGCTTCACAATATATATATGCTAATATAATATATATTAAGCAAAATATTGAACAGTATGATAGAAATGGCGACATTCATAGCATTGGTACGAGGAATAGGCATAAGTTGATAGGTCCACAACATCGCCTACATAAGGTACATAACACTTTTGCGGGACTCGGTATACGTTTATTCAATAAACTGCCTAAGCATGTAATGGATCTACCTTTACTAAACTTTAAAGCATTTGTAAAAAATCAGCTATTATCGAAAGGCTATTATACAATAAACGATTATATTAATGACAAAAACTCATGGGCTTAGATTTCAATTATCGTGATTTCATGTTGCTTGTTCCATGGTGTAGATTGTGGCTTAACCTAGGTAGTTGTGCGGATGTTATGTTACTACCTTATTACTTTCTTTTACAGTTTTATTTGTTATTGTAACGATAGAAATACTTCACTTGCATTTGTAAATGTATTTAATTATATTATCTAAATGGTATTCTATTCCATTCTCAACTACTTAAAGATTAACAAAATCAACTTGACGACACAAATGCTTGTGTGTTAATTTCTGTCGGATATCGCAGTGACGAGATGACTGATGAACGTGCCATGCAATTAAAGCTTTTTTAAATCAATTTATTAACAATGAAATTTTTTTTATCAATTAAACTTTAAATTGCTATGCATGTAAGATTTGCTTGCACACATCATTCTTCACGCTGCTGTTGGTAATTGTAACAAAGTCAAATTATTATTTTTGAAAAGAGTGGCCTGAGTTTCTTGGCCACATTCTTCTCAGAGCTCTACTATAGTCGTCTGCGAAAGTGGTAGTAGTTTGGCAGACATTTTTCTCTATACTATTCTACTACATGTATAACGATTTGCATGTGTTACTTTGTAACCTAAGTGAATAAAGCTATTTGACTTTGACTTTGGTTAAAAGGTGGGAATGGCGACCGCCTATCAGAAAGCGTAGGGTGGAGAGACCCCCCACCACGACCTAGTTAGGACAGCGGGAAACCGATGGATGAGGGTGCCACCTTCGCCATATTTTGAGGAGACCTATGTTCAGAAGTGGACATCAACTGGCTGATATGACGTACGAGTTTTTATATTTATAAAAGCTGTATGTTTTTTTATTTGAAAACCGAAATTCATGGTTTTCTGGATGATGTAGGATGTTCTTGATGTATGGTCACTCTACTTGTAAGATAGCCTTTGACTCTATCGTGCTTATATAGTAAACATTAGCTTAAAGTATGTAATAATATAGTTTATTATTTTTATTCTCTTCTCGTCAATAACTCTGTTCTCCTGTAGCGTCATCTACCGACTAACTCAAGCGAACACCTACACTACGTCCTGAATCGCGATATCAACATTCGCACAGCGATTCCGCATATATACAACGTCCAACGAACAACTGTTGGGCAGTTGGCCCGCCAGGCGCGATCACCTTCGCCTGGCTGGAGGATCCTCCCTTTTCTTTGGAGGCGTGGTGCTGTTACGTCACCGCGACCTCCACAGTGGTGACCCCGACGTGATGAAACCAACCTTCTCGGAGCGCACCAGCACCTTCGGTCTGAACAGGACTACTCCATATGCTCGCCGTCATGACAAGCCTGGGGAAGCCTGCGACCTCATCACCCATCATCCGACTCACTGGATACGCCCCGACTCACTGGGGAAAATGGGGAAGGTGGACACCGCGGTCCGACTCACTGGACCGGCATTTCAGTTCCGACTCACTGGGACTCTGGCATCAGCTCCACAAGAAGTCACATCAGCAAGTTCGACCTCCGGTCTTCCGGGGGGAGTGGTGTAGCGTCATCTACCGACTAACTCAAGCGAACACCTACACTACGTCCTGAATCGCGATATCAACATTCGCACAGCGATTCCGCATATATACAACGTCCAACGAACAACTGTTGGGCAGTTGGCCCGCCAGGCGCGATCACCTTCGCCTGGCTGGAGGATCCTCCCTTTTCTTTGGAGGCGTGGTGCTGTTACGTCACCGCGACCTCCACAGTGGTGACCCCGACGTGATGAAACCAACCTTCTCGGAGCGCACCAGCACCTTCGGTCTGAACAGGACTACTCCATATGCTCGCCGTCATGACAAGCCTGGGGAAGCCTGCGACCTCATCACCCATCATCCGACTCACTGGATACGCCCCGACTCACTGGGGAAAATGGGGAGGTGGACACCGCGGTCCGACTCACTGGACCGGCATTTCAGTTCCGACTCACTGGGACTCTGGCATCAGCTCCACAAGAAGTCACATCAGCAAGTTCGACCTCCGGTCTTCCGGGGGGAGTGGTGTAGCGTCATCTACCGACTAACTCAAGCGAACACCTACACTACGTCCTGAATCGCGATATCAACATTCGCACAGCGATTCCGCATATATACAACGTCCAACGAACAACTGTTGGGCAGTTGGCCCGCCAGGCGCGATCACCTTCGCCTGGCTGGAGGATCCTCCCTTTTCGTTGGAGGCGTGGTGCTGTTACGTCACCGCGACCTCCACACTCCCATGACTTACAGACTTGCTGTCATACAATAAAATGCTTAACTTTTCAAGGGCTTTCATTTGATGTATAGCTGAAAGTGTTACAAGGGTGGGGACGTTTCGCCCATTCTTCTTTATCACAAATTGTTTGAAATCGTCTTTTAGAATTTACTTGAAATTGAAGCTATAGTTAAAATTATAGATCGACACAGACAAACGCCACAGCACTAATAAAACCGCGTTGTATTGTCCAATGTAAATTAGAGAAGAAAAATAAAACCAATCTACTACTCAAATCTACTTGTCTGTCTGTGTTGATCCATAAATTCCAGTTTCCAAATGGTTGGGCCAATGAGAAGAAACCTGGCAAAGAAACTCATGGCAACTTTTTTAAAATTCGGTTGTTTACAATATTTCTTTTAACATAATTAATATGGGCAGAGACTTTAGGATCTTTGGATTTTTAGTTTTCTTGAGAATTTTCTTTTCTTGACATTCTCCAATGTTTTTTAATGGAATTATGGCATTCTATTACCATAAGTAAAGAACTGGGTAGCCAATTAGACAACAAACTGTAACGGAAGGAGGCCCGTCCCTGCAGTAGGATATGAATGGCCTTTTATGGTGTTTATGCGTACAAAGATTTGGATTAAGCGGGAATTGAACCCAAGGCCTCTGAGTGGCAGCGTCTTTAATTACAACACCACAGAGGTCACAAAAAATGTAACTGTATTTAGGTGGAAGTGTGTTGTAGACAGTAAAGATTACGGAACTTAAAACCTTTTGCCTTTGGCCAAGCACGATCGAAACACAGGAAACTGGCACTATAATAGAGATGAGACAATAAACGATCACTAGTGACGAAATGTGAATATTTTTGTCATAATATCTCTAAAGTAAATAAAGTGAAAATTAAAATTGGATGCAAAATTAAGTCCCTTTTTGTTTCACATATAAAACACTTTCATTACAAATACAGTAGCTTATTAATACCAATATTTAATATTTCAATTTATTCGCCAATTCAATACTTGATTTTATCATTTGTCATTATTAATGCAGCGTTTTAATGAAAGCTGACTTATTGTGATTAAAATAGGGTTTAAAATGCATTGTATGACTACGTGGGGTAATTTAAAATGGAGGAGTAAATCCTTTTAATGTGTCAATGTAATCATTTAGACACACGACAGTTTCAGATCATTATTGTTTTCAAAATATGAAATTATTACCTTATTTAAATGTGTTTGTGTTTGAGTGTTTCGGTTTGTGTGTGTGTGTGAGTATACCACGCTGGCCAGACGGATTGGTGCAGGGTTTAATTTCAAGATTTCCTTCTTTCTTTTTATTTCGTAAAGATAAATATTTACGGATAGTCTCATAGTCGGTTTTTACGACACCCATGGGATGAGATGGGGTGGTGACGTTACCACACGGAGGTATGTTTATCAGTTATCTCGTACAAACTGTGCTTAGTTTGGGACTAGGTGGCACTGTGTAAATGAGAAAGTAAAAAAATGCCCCTTTCTTATTAAAAATATCCCGCCTACGTACCTACATGTTTACACAGAGAAGACTAATAACTCCATAAATTCCATCCTATTCCGGGACAAGTACGTTTTTCACACCAAAAACTCTTGCATAATAAATTCGCAGTTTATGCATACTAAAATAACTTAGCGTACTTATAAAAGGTGATATCTATGGTATTTTTGGGTACGCCCTGAAGAATAGGGATGTGACGTTATTTAAACTGTTGAATATCCGAATCCGTTACCGAATCTTTTAATTTGTTGACAAGGGGAATTCTTATTGACATCCTCTATGGCGTAGTCGTTATATTATATGGATGCTACGCAGAGGTCTCGGGTTCGATGCCCGCTCAATGTATATATATTTTTGTAAGTATGAACATGATTGTTTGCATAGGTCTAGGTGTTTTCTATATTATGGCATGTATGTATTTACAAAAAAAAATTACATATGTTTATCCGTTGTATAAAACGCATAGTTAAAGCTCAGCTTAGTTTGGGACTGGTGTTGTATGAAAAAATAAACAAATGTTGTTAAGTTCCTCCGCCCTGGGATGACGGAAGGGTCTTTTAGATTAGTGTTACGTCTGTCATGTAGGCCAGATGCCATGGAGGGAACCATGATGCTGGCGCAGACCCCGACTATTAAGCAGAAAATCATAAAAGTTACCAAATCTCTATTAACTTACAGTAACTTCTCCGTGTGGTGACGGAGTATGAATACCATATGTCACCACCCCATCTCATCCCATGGGTATCGTAAAAACCGACTAAGGGACTATTCGTTAATATTATCTTAACAAAATAAAAGGAAGGGTAACTTAAAATTAAACCCTATACCAACCCGTTTGGCCAGCGTGGTATTAGTAGGCCAAGTATTACTACATCACTGGACGAGGCCTGTCCCTGCAGTGAGACATTTATGGGCTGTTATGATGATAGAAACTAATTGTATATTCAAAACCGCAACTAAATCTATTTTAGTTTGATATTAAATAACTTAGTTCAGATTTTAATACAAAAATAGTTGATAAGTTTGTTTGTCTGGTTTAGCGTTAGTACTAGTTTCAGTAACTACTAGTTTTGAAAAGTTGAAATGTTATTTTCGTTCTAATTCATTATAGTTTAGGTTTTAGAACTAATAATAGTTATTTTAGACATAAGTTCTGTTAGCATGGCAAAGATCAATAATTATTGTAACATTAAATTTTAAAAAGACAATCCGCACAAGCAACCCTGTTTTGTGGGGGCTTTTGTAAACATTAATTTACTGGATAAAAAAAGTCTTGGCAATTATATTTTACGAATAAATGTCTTTCATGGGATTCGATCACTCGGACTCACCAAACGTAAATATTCAGACGACCTCTGTGGCGCAGTCGGTATATTATATGGCTGCTACGCAGAGGCTGGTCTCGGGTTCGATTCCTGCTTAATGCAAATCTTTGTGTGCATGAACATGATTGTTTGCATTGGTCTGAGTGTTTCTATGTAAAATATGTATTTACAAAAAAAAATAGGTATGTCTATCCGTTGTCTAGTACCCATAGTACAAGCTTTGCTTAGTTTGGGACTAGGTAGCGATGTGTGCATGTGTGAGTATTATTATTATTATCAGGATTATTTATCAAGGTTACTAAAAGGAATGGAGCTTTAATAAAATATCTTACACAACACATCGTAGAACCCAATAAAGTAACCGCAACAGAGAAATTTTGAAGCGTATCCAATAAAATCCAATAAAAATATTTGCATCCGATAACGATACGGAAGATCCGTAACATCCCTACACCCACGGGAACCCAGGCACATCATAACCCCTGACTTACGATATTACATAACATGCAACTGATCTTACTTTTCCCCATTACTTACTACTGTGGCCATATATTCTGTAATATTGCGGACATTTTCCGTTACTGTCATTATGACGTATGAAGAATGCGGACAAATGGACAAGATTAGGGTGCCCACGGTATTTCATTAATACGGATAATAGCTTTTAGTATTATTTGTTTCTGCTTCACTAGTGGGTTGCATTGATATAGTGATGTTATTAAATATTTGTTTTCGAAGGGTAAACTCAAAGAGATTATTAGTATTTGGTAATTACTGTGAGTGTATTGGGTTTAATGAAAAATTTATATTTTATTTTGCAAAAAAATTGTATGGTTCAGAGGTTGGAATGTGTTTGTAATGGTGTGAGTGAGACAGATACCACTGAGTTTAACACTTTGATAGTTTATTGAAAGTATTTTAAAGTACAAGTTATTCGTAGGATGCTTATCCGTAGTAATATAACCGTGGTGATTGTTATTACAATTAAATTATTATAAATTAACTATAATTAAGTAAATTATCTTACGTGCAAGAACGTCGCGATGTAAGCAAAATATAACCTGTACGTGACCCGTACAAATTTAAAGAAAGTTATAGAGAAGATAAGAAGGATTAAGAAAATGTAACTGATTAGAAGCTTATTTTGTTTCCTCTCTGACTGCAATGATAATTTTTATACAACATTTTATGAAACAATTTGTTTTTAAAAGAATGAAATACAGTGAAAAAATTGGTACTGTAGACAGGAATCGAACTGCGTCTTCGGGGATTACGCCTTCGACTAAGCCGTTCTAGTCCCAGTCTCGTTACCCAATTTTACTTCATCATAACAGCTCATTAATGTCCCACTGCAGGGACGGCCCTCCTCCCGCCGACGGAGGGATTCTTGGCCTACTAATACCACGATGGCTAGACGGATTGGGATGAGATGGGGTGGTAACATATTGTATTCTTACTCCATCACTACACGGAGAAAATACTTACATACATTTTCTTGAAATTGCATACATACATTTTATCAATGAAAATATTCATGTTTATGTAAATATTTTCATGGAGCAATAGAGTGACCATATTTACGTATTTACAGCGGATTTCATGTTTGTATCTTGTCTGATAAATTTATTTCTCGTTAAATTAAGTTAAGGTTATAGTTAAAACAAGCTTTTAGTGGACATTTAGGTAAATGGCTGTTTGTGAGTGCTGTAAGTACGCTTTTGAAAAGGAAGGGATATTTTATAATAACTGCATTAAATTCTTAAAATTTGTGCCTCTTCTATCGATTGCGACATATTTAATATTTTAGCTAGCTAAACCCGTGCCCACTTCGTTGGGCGACGATAAAAACGCGTCCGTTTTTCAAACATATTTCATTACTGCTCCACTCCTATTATTCATAGCGTGATACTATATTAGTGTAGTAGTGTTAACGTGATACTAGATAAATGAACTATTCAAAACAGAAAGAATTTTAAAAATCGGTTTGAATAAAGTAGATCCTGTATTATTATTATTTTACAACGTCACAAACACACAAACTTTACCTATATAAGATATTTTTTGTATATAAATATATTAATATAGTTATAATACTTCTTTTGATTTTTCGAAATTACTCATACTCATCGATTTATCATATTAGTAGCAACACAAAGTATTACACCTCTACCACCCAAATATAACACTAACTTACCAAAATGCTACAAAATTCTTTTGTTAGTGCAAGATTAAAATATTATCCACAAAAGCATTAAAATAAATTTTATTATTGTTGTAAAAACCCTGTAAATCAAACCGAATTCGACCTCTTTATTGTAAAATTGCTGACAGAGAGAGAGAACCCAAGTTTTTATCTTTTACATAAATCAAATTGTTGGGTTGTGGGTGGCACCTTTATATTTGTACGCTAAACCCTGTATTAACAAGGGAATAAATGCTTAACCTTTGGTGTGCGACAATTGTAAAGATTATCTTGGTGCTAATTTTATTTTATAATTACTTGTAATTTATTTGTTCTTCATTTTAACCGACTGCAAAAATAGAGGTCGTTCTAAATTCAACAGATTTTTTTAATGTTTGTTGCTTTAGAACCCCGTTAATTATGAACCGATTTGAAAAAAAACTGATTTGTCCTATAGAAATTTCATCAAAAAAAATAGTAACAATTTTTAATTTTAAAAATATGTTGCGTTCTGTCGTCTCTGCGTACCCCGGACGGAATAAGGCGTGAGTTTATGTATTTATGTATGTAAATTACTGTAAAAGTTCGATGTAAAGGAAATTCCATAAACTTTCCCTAAACTTAAAGTGAGCGCAGCGGAATATAAACAAGATGTAATGAAGATCATTTTCTGCTATAACTAAAATCAAATTGAGACCTTCAACACTTTGCTCTTATAAAAAGGTTTACCAATTTTTATCAAAAAATAAAGGGTCACTTATTAACTTTGTACCTTATTATATTTCGAGATCCAATCTTTTTGTAAAATGTATTTTTATTTTATCCGTATTATGAAAAAGTAAGTTTCTTATGATGGAGTTAGTTGAGAATTATATTAGGGTATCTAGCTGTTTCTATGGAGTAACAGCCCATTAATGCAGGGACGGGCCTCCTCCCGTGACGGATGGATACTTGGCCTACTATTACCACTGTGGCTAAACGGATTGGTATAGGGTTTAATTTCGAGTTTTCCATCTTTTTTGTTTCGTAAAGATAATATTCACGGATAGCCCCTTCGTCAGTTTTTACGACACCCATGGCATGAGATGGGGTGGTGACATATTGTATTCTTACTCCGTCACCACAGGGAGACACACACATTCGTATGCAATTAGAAAAAAAAAACTCGTGATTTTTGATGTTACGAACAGACACTCAAATTTTATTTATACTTATGTATAGATACAGCTTTATACTTTGTCCAAGTTGTTCATAACTTTTGGATACCCGCTATCTAGAGGATTAAAATATGTCTTGGATTATTATACCCCTTAATATTTTACATTTTTGCTTTGTTTGGACTAGGAAGTTCTAGTAAATTTGATGGAGGGATATTTATATCATTTCTTACACAATGCCATTTAGTTTGAAACTAAGCAGAGCTTGTGGTGTTTTTACTACAAAATTAGTAATTTTACTTTTCATATTGAATTAAAATACATATTGACGACCTCTGTGCCGTAGTGGTTCTATGACATGACTGCTACGCAGAGGTCTCGGGTTCGATTCCCGCTCAATGCAAATCTTTGTGTGCATGAACATGATCCCTCCGTCATGGGAGGAGGCCCGTCCCAGCAGTGGGACATTAATGGGCTTTTATGATGACCTATATTTTAAGTCGAAGACCTAAATCTAGATAATAATATAAAAAATATCCTACACCTAATAAATTCAATACCGTAAAAAAAAAAACCTCGATATGATCTTCACCGCACGTCGACCGCAGAGCAAAATAATCACAAACTTATTGGTTTCCTGTCAATACAACTCTGAGCTCGTATGACATGACTGGACATGTATGTTCCGGTTCACTGAGCTACAGGACCCCTTGCTCGGGATATTATATTTACTTTTAAATAAAAGGAAGCTCAGTATAGGTTAGATTTAGGGGGATTTATTTTTTTGGCCCTTATTCAGATTGCACTTATTAAGTCAATTTTGATATACTTATTTTTTTTTTCGCGATTGACTATTATATTATTAACAGTAGCAAGAGAACTGATCTGTTATCCTATCCTACTAATATTATAAATGCGAAAGTTTGTGAGGCGATGTATGGAATGGATGGATGTTTGTTACTCTTTCATGCAAAAACTACTGAATGGATTTTGATGAAATTTGGAATATAGGTAGGTAAGGGTGTAGAATAACTTTTAAGCTACCTATACAACGCTGCTGAAGCCGCGGCTATCAACTAGTTTACAATAATAGTAAAAATCTATCATTTATTTACACAACGCCATCTATTTCCGAACTAAGCAGAGCTTGTGTACTATTATGTATTTTAGACAACGTATACTTAGACTACGTATTTACAGCAAGTGGCCGTCTAGGTTTCTACCATGACTGTTCTTGTCATATCTCGTTCTCGTCTCTTAATTCACCTCCAAGTAGTAGTCTTAAAATATGGTTACTGTGTTTACAAGGTTACTATGGGACATAACATCTTGTGTCTCAGGGTAGGCAGAGCTTTCAGAGTTTATTAGCGGCACTTAGCATTTAGCGAGTCGCTTGCCCGTCTGCCATTTAGTACTCGCTACACATGATAGAGATAAGTCAACAAATAAAATGGTGACATCATACATCCTACCTCTATTCACAACAGTCCACCAATGTCCCACTGCAGAGACGGGCCTCCTCCCGTGACGGAGTCTACCTCTATTACAGCAATAAAATGCCTCATAAGCCCAAAAGTAGAAACTTTACATTTTGTTATATATCGCATATTTAAAAAACATTACACACCACCATTTACTCTTTATTTACACGTTGCTACAAAATAAAACCGCACGTTAAGTAAACATTTAATAAATAAGCCATAAACGCATATTGGCCTTAAACGCATATTAACTGGCTGCTCACGTAGGTGTCCTTTAAAAATGTTGTCCTTAGGGAACACCGGGAGGAATATCAATCGTCTCCCTTAAACCACTTTTAAGAAAAGAAACATGTACCTATTGGTATTATAGGTGGTTTTTAGTGTATACGATTTTTTGTACTATAATTAGGTTACAAAAGAGAAATGGGCATAATAGTCAATGAACCATAAGTATACTCGTACTATAAACTGTTTATTTACCCTATCTTTATGACATAAATAAATAATCCTCACACATTCACACATCCCCACCTAGTCCCAAACTAAGCAAAGCTGATACTATGGTTACTAGACAACGGATAAACATGAATACTTTTTTTTGTTGTTAATATATAGATATTTTACATAAAAAACACTCAGATCAATGCAAACAATCACTTTCATGCACACAAAGATTTGCATTGAGCGGGAATCGAACCCGAGAGATACCTGGATCCGTTAGCTTACCAATGCGGAAATAAAATTCCTAGGCCAAAAGCGACTAGACAGTTACGTTTCTATTATTAAATAAATAAATCTTCAAAAGAAACTCGATAGATATTATTTTAAGTGACAAAATAGTTATAAGTGTAGGGACATACTACTTGTAAGCTCAGTCAGAAAAATACAAAAGTTTACATCAAATCAATAGGTTTTAAAGTTAAAATTTTCATTAAAACTCTCCGTTTAAAAGGAAACAAAATGATAGAAAAAGACTAAATTATATGACTGATTCATTGTCCTGTCAATATAAATATGTTGTCTAGTACCCCATAGTACAAGCTTTGCTTCGTTTGGGACTAGATAGCGTTGTGAAAATGTGTAAGGAATATATTATTTTCTAAACATTATCTGATCGTTGTATATAAAAGTCGTGAACGGTAAATCGTATCGTGCATAAACAGTATTCGGAGTGTTATAATATCAACTCGTAAAATACAGATGTTTGTAGGGTTAAACTTTCTATACAGCACTTTATCCTTATGAAGTAGTAATATTATAATTTACGAGTTCTTTTGTGAATATGAATTTTTGGAAATAATTTTTCGCTGGAAGTTTGCTATATTTATGGTAATGTGATGTGACTGCAGTACTTGAGTGTGGCAGTTTGTCTCACGTAGGACCAGTGTTTGCGTGATCTACAAATTGCTGTCCTGAGATTGGGTGTTCTTTCATCATAACAGCCCATTAATGTCCCACTGCAGTGACGGAGGGATCTACAGGGTATAATTTCAAGTTTTCTTTCTTTTTATTACCTAAAGATAATATTCACGGATAGTCCCTTAGTCGGTTTTTTCGACACCCATGGAATGAGATGGGGTTGTTACACACTGTACTTATTCTTATTCCGTCACACGGATCGAGTAATTATAATATGTGACTTAAAAAAGCGTAAAAACGAATACCACGACCCCGTATGTTTACTACCTAATACTATTCAAATAACAACGAATGCATGCCACCACGAATAACATAGCAACGTAGTCAGAAGATCTCTAATAACAGAACATCTAATTTATAATTTACCAGCTGACCCGTGCCCACTTCGTTGGGCGGCGAAAAAAGGGTCCCTTTTTTAAACATAATTTCATAACTGCTCGACTCCTATTAGTCATAGTGTGATTACTATATGGCACTCTCCGATGAATGGACTATTCAACATAGAAAGATTTTTTTAAATTGGTTCATTAAATTCAGAGATCCCCTACAACGTCACAAACACACAAACTTTACCTCTTTATAACATTAGTATAGACTATACTATGTATACTTAGACTAAATTAATAATTGTTTTTTTATCTTATTCGTACATAAAATATATCCTTATATTTATTCAAATGAGTATTTAAAATGAAGCCATGGATAAAACTATGATAATTTTTATTTGCTTTCAAAGTAGATGAGTTGCTTTGAGTCTCATAGCAATTTAGTTTAAAAGCGTACGTTTAAACAAAATGGCTGCTAGGATTTTGCTAAGAAGTGTTTATTCTAATATTGCGTTTATTTATTAATAATGTTTTAAAGCTGTTTAATTATTTTATGCTGTTATATTGCACTGTGCAGGGATGACGGCTTAGTAAATTGCACCTTGTTGGCCTAACTGAATATCAGCTGTAGTGTCTCTGCCTACCCCGGACGGGATAAGGCGTGAGTTTATGTATGTATGTATGTATATTTATGACGCTACAGCGATCAACTGAGTAAGGTTCTATTTTGTGTGCATTTTATGTTAATATTTACTTAATGTATGTTTTTGTATGCAACAAAATAAACGATTCTTTGTTTCCCATCTTTTCCCGTCATCATAACAGCCCTTCAATGTCCCACTGCAGGGACGGGTCTCCTCCCGTGACGGAGGGATACTTGGCCTACTAATACTACGCTGGCCTTCTTTTGGCGGGCTTTGGCGCTTCCTTCTTTTATTTCGTAAAGATAATATTCACGGTTACTCCCTTAGTCGGTTTGTACGACACCCATGGGATGAGTTGGGGTGGTGAAATATTGTATTCTTACTCCGTCACCACACGGAGAACATATAATATAGAAAAGCAATCGAACTAACACCTACAGTTAAGCTACACATCGATTTTAACTTAATTTCCATCCACTTATGAGAATTTCGTCCTCTACGAAATCGTTTCAGTAATGAAAGCATTTTGTATGCGCATCAGAAGTTAAGTTCCTTCCTTATGTTATAGGCATATAGGCTACGGAATGAGATTGCTAAGATAAGTACCTACTTCAAATGGGACTTTGTTTATATAGTTATATATATATATTTTTAAGGACTTTTAAGACTAATAAAGTAGGTACACCTATACAGGGTGGCTCATTTAAATCGGTCAGTATGAGAAAGTCTAGAACTATAAGTCATAGTACGATGTTTTGTTAAAAGACCACATTTACCGATTTTGATAAAAAGAAAAGCGGCATGCATACATTTGAAAAAGATACTGTCCCCAACCGGAAAGCGAGCCCTGTTGTTTTGCAAAAATAAAGTTATACTTTTTCTATTTAAATATCGATTCTGTAGGTCTTATGCAGTAAATGTCTCTAAGAAACTTAATGAATAAAATACATTGTTAATACTTTAATTTATCATAGTAGGTGCTCAAAGTGGCCACCACAAAAATCTAAATAAAAGGAGAAGTGGTATGACGGGGTTTTCGTGGGAGCGCAATATGATTAGAACGATTATATAGCTAAAAAAATGGCTGTCACCTAGGTTTAGCTGTGTTTTGACAACGAACGGGATAACATATAAAATGAGTTTTTGAGTGTAGTAGTTTTAAATTGTAGTAGTTCTTCTATCTAAATTTTTTGAAGTTTGTTTTAGTTGTATATATATAGTAGCGCTGATTGGTTCGCTGTTACACCGTGTAAGGGAGATATTTCAAGGAAAAACGAGACAGAGTATTGCGTTCATTGATAATCTAGATGTAGGTAACTGAGAACAGTAGTCTATTCGTATATTCTATAGCTGTGTGTGTTAATAAAACTGGCGACATTAGGTTTCCATACAAAATGACATTCAGGGCACATCTCCTTTGTTCAGATATCTGTGGTGGCCACCTATAGATTTGAATAAGCCACCCTGCATATTTTGTTATATCCTAATAAAATTTCTACTATTATTATCTTCTTTATGATTTGACTAGCTGATGCTCGCGGCTTCACCTGCTTTGTATAGGTAGCTTAAATGTTATTCTACACCCTAAACTACCTATATTCAAAATTTAATCAAAATCCATTCAGTAGTTTTTTCGTGAACGAGTAACAAACATTTATTCATCCATACATCCTCACAAACTTTCGCATTTATAATATTAGTAGGATTAGTGATCATCCTGGTGCCGTGAAAACAATGTATCGGTTTAATTGCTTTTGACTTAGCAGCTCTTAACAAAAAAGCAGTTATTTTAAACTAGCAATAAAACTAACAAATGCTATAAAAATAACGTTAAATAAATGTACACACAGCAACACATCAAGTTAAACATTTTCATTTGAAATTGTGTCTTATTTCAAGGGATGAAGGTACATGAGTGTCTAGCTTGATTAGTTGCTGTGTGTACAAACATTAATTACAATGTTTCATTATTGTTCTGCTGACCGTACCTGTGTTTAAGTTGAAACGGCTTTTTAAACCCCGAGGTAAAAATAATGTGAAGTTTAATGTGTCTGTATGTGAGAGTGTAGCTACTAAACGGATGTACTAATTTTAATGATGTTTTTTTCTGTTGGATAGCTAATATTATTGAGCGTGTTAAGCAATGTTTTTGTGTGCTTGTATGTGAAAATAAAATCGTAACCAGACAGTCTGCGAACAGAGAGAGATGGCGGGAGATCGTAAAACAAGCTAGGTCCGCCACTAACATCAACGCGGACGCCTCATCGTGACCACAACCGCTCTGTCAAGAGCGAAACGGCTGAGAAGAAGATGTGAAAATAAAATCGTAACAATAAATTATTTACTTTTTCTTTTTTTAAATTTTCATTTGCGATGGATTTCAACTCACAACCTTAAGGACGGCAGCCTCAACTTACACTACTACTTTGCCTTAGAAGCAATTAAATCTCTATGCAGATTTCATCATCACCATATCAGCCAATCGACGTCCAGTGCAGGACATAGGCCTCCTCCAAATATTGCCACCTTGCGCGGTCCTGTGCCTCCTTCATCCATTATGCAGATTTAAACTTAGATAAATCAGCAAAAAGCCAAAAATAAAGAATATCTTTTACATTTGACTCTCATTCATCAATCCAAAACCACTTATCTGTGAATCGAAAACCACATCTATAAGTGCATTAATATTGGTTACTATCCAAATCTACTTAAATATACGCACGTATTTAAGATTGATGGGGGAAGATAGACTTAAATGATTTATTGTACTAGCGCGTTATTTACAAGGTCTAGGTTATTTAGTAAGGGCATTTAGTGACCTTTGGGACTTAGACTATGCTTCTGTACCTATTTATGTGAAAAAAAATTGTTGTGTTTGTTTGTAAGTTACTTGGCCTACTAATACCACGCTGGCCAGACGGATTGGTATAGGGTTTAACTTCAAGTTTTCCTTCTTTTTATTTCGTAAAGATAATATTTATGATTAGTCTCTTAGTCGGTTTTACGACACCCATGAGTGGCCTGATCCATCGCGTGATAGAGGACGGAACACTTGCATAACAGCGTCTGGAACTTACGACCCTGTTGTAGGTTTAAGGAGGCCCCCATGCAAAGCGTTAGCTGTCACCTTCACTGCCATGAATTTCAATTACATTATACAATAATATTGTTTATCATCATAACAGCCCACTAATGTCTCACTGCAGGGACGAGCCCCGTGACGAAGGGATACTTGTTTTACTAATACCACTCTGGCCAGACAGATTGGTACAGGGTTTAATTTCAAGTTTTCCTTATTTTTATTTTGTAACGATAAAATTAACGAATAGTTCCTTTGTCAGTTTTTACGACACCCATTGGACGAGATGAGGTGGTGACATATTGTGTTCTTACTTCGTCATCACACAGATAATATTGTTTATACATCAGAGTAACACATAGGCAACTATTTTAAAAAGGGCAAAAGCTACTTAAAATACTAAAGCTCTTAACCAATCCGTTTTCCCAGTTCTATAAAAGTAGTTAGCCTCTGTTTAGTGTAGTACATCAGTCCCTGCAGTGGGACATTATTGCACAGTTAATTCAAACAAAACTTAAGTAAGCTGCATGGGCATAATTAACTTTTGCAATGCATTTAGTTCTTTGAACTCGAAACAATAAAACTCAAATAAATAGCAGTCGAAATAGCAATAAATAATAATTGCTATCGAAACGCGTTATTGCTATATAAATAGCTTTATTGCTATCTGCTATAAATGCTTTAGATTGATCGTAATTAATTTGGCGCCTCAGATCTTGTTAGGTTAAAAAAAGATTATACGGTTTTTAACCGTTTCTAATAATACGCACATCGCTAGTTTATTTCATAGTGTATTTTATAATGCCATGGTAACGAGGTTGCGGCTTCTTTTCCACGTAGAACATTATTTCCATTCATGGTCAACTGATCCCACAACAAACTTATCCCGCGGGCTCAGTTGATTCCATTCATTTTTTTTAGGGTGTTACTCAGCCCACTAATCTGTCAACTGGACCCGCGGGCTCAGTTAACCACTTGCTATGGTTAAGGGTCTACTCATCCCGCGAGCTCAGTTTACCACTTAGTATGGTTATAGGTCTACTCAGCCTAAACACAGTAACCAGATAACAAAATGCAGATTTAGGGAACAATAGGATGCTTTCAGGATGCTGTTACTTTGTGTTATCCAGATTTTTTTTTTTAGAGTATGGATGTTTTTTTGCGTTCCGTAAAAAGGAAAAATTATATTTGGGTCACAGATGCATGGTTGTGTTAGGAGAAGCCTATATTAAGCAGAAGACTGCGGTAAAATGCTAATTGATTGATTGACATACACATTTTGTCCTTCTTGGAATTCGAGACTGCTACCTCATGATTGCAGTCGAGGTAATAATTACTAGCTGACCCCGTGCCCACTTCGTTGAGCGAAGAAAAAAAACGCGTCCCTTTTTTAAACAGATTTCACTACTGCTCCACTCCTGTTAGTCATAGCGTGATACTATTATAGCTTATGACACTCCCCGATAAATGGACTATTCATCACAAAAATAATTTTTAAAATCGGTTAATTCGATCTAGAGTTTACCCCCTGCAACGTCACAAACACACAAACTTTACCTCTTTATAATATTAGTATAGAAAACACTGTAAACCTTTATTGTTCTATACTAGCATTTAGTATACCTAAGGAAATCACATTTTCGTTATCCTAAACTATAGTTATCATTGCTTGTGCTATGTGTTACAAATCTCAGAACCCAAAACTAGGATAAAAATTGTTATGTAAGTACGGTCAGCTGCAAAGAAATCTAACCCCCTTTAAGAATATAACAGCACGCTTAATTGGTTAGATTTATTTGCAACTGACTGCACGTAAAACCAATAAATATTCCTCAAAGACTTATTTTTAGAACTTCCTTAAATAATAAATAAGTTTCAACAACATCTATTATTATAAAATTAAAGAGTAATTTAGATTAATTAGAAATTTGGTCCATTAAAACTTTGAAACAATTTACAGAAATTAAGTTAAATTACGATCAAATTGGTGTAAAAAGGGGGTTTAGGGGAAAATAAATTATGTATGAAATAGAGAAGGCGTTTAAGACCTTTCAAAATATCTACTTTCTTTTTGTTTTGGATGATAAGTGGTATTTGCCGCTCATATTTAATGAAATGTGCCAAAGCATAGCTAAGGCGCTGTCTACCCTGGAAAACAACCTGTTATATCCCATAGCCCTGTAAATTGACGACTCGACGACCTCTTTGGCATAGTGGTTATATAACATGACTGCTACGCAGAGGTCTCGGGTTCGATTCCCGCTTAATGCAAATATTTGTGTGCATGAACATGATTGTTTGCATTGGTCTGGGTGTTTCTATGTATAATATACATGTATGTACATATTTACAAAAAAAAAGTATTTAGTACTATGTTTATCCGTTGTCTAGTACCCATAGTACAAGCTTTGCTTAGTTTGGGACTAGATGGCGTTGTGTTTATGTGTGAGGAATATTTATATTATATTTAATTAGGTACGAGTATCTTCTAGTAAGAATATTTATAGTGAAAACTTGCCCTATTTTTTATCTTGAAAGCGGAGTAGTTGTGGGCATTTGGAGCATTTTTCATGCGGGTAATGTAGCGGTTAGCCCAGACCTATTTTTGTTGGAGATGTTGTGAAGAACTGGCACTAACTTGTAGTCTGTTTTGGCTCTAGTTATTACGAAAATGGCTTTTAATTAAACTGCCAGCATGAAATAATAGATAAATTAAATTATATTTAATTTATCTATGTTGAGCAAACTAAGCGTGGGTCATTCTACCGATGGGTTACCGCTTAGAAACGTAATAAATAACTTTGCTATATTATAGCAGCCTGCGGTTCATAATAATATTAAATTATTATTATAGTAACACCGTGTGGTGACGGAGTAAGAATACAATATGTCACCACCCCATCTCATCCCACGGGTGTCGTAAAAACCGACTAAGGGACTAACCGTAAATTTTATCTTTACAAAGTAAAAAGAAGGAAAACTTGAAATTAAACCCTATACCAATCCGTCTGGCCAACATGGTATTAGTAGGCCAAGTATCCCTCCGTCACAGGAGGAGGCCCGTCCCTGCAGTGGGACATTAATTGGCTGTTATGATGATATGAGAATAACCAGTTCCTTATAAATAAATTAAAAAGAAATAAGTTATAAACCGTCGTGCTCTGATCGCTCGGTTGTGCCATAATAAAACGGCCCGTTATTATTTGGATTATCTTGTTCCACAAAAGAATAACACAGATTAAGTTAATAAGCTGTACGTTAAAACACAATATTGATATACCCTACTCTCTGCTAATCCACATTGTGTTAACTAGGTTGAAGATATCGTGTTATGTGTCCACATAGAAGTTAATTGATATTTTAATTTTTTTCTTTTTTGTCAACTTCTATTTAATATGTCCAATAATTTTAAAGTTAGTTTTCTGTTTAATTTTAAGTTGGTGTAGTGCTTGCCATTCTGTTTTGCTGGTTAATAAATTGATTTTCTTTTTTCTTCCTTTCTTTCATATTTAAAATGAACATTTTGCGTCTTATAATAACCCGTACGGTTCTCGGTTAGAATAGGACTGCCCCATATCCTCCCGTGCGTGTCGTAAGATATGACTAACCTCGGGTAAACCTCCTGGTGGGTAAACGGTGTAGTAAACCACTAACAACAGCATTGCCAAGGATTAATACTTATATTCTTTTTGTTTTTTTGTAAATACATACCTAGGTACATATTATACATAGAAACACACAGACCACTGCAAATAATCATGTTCATGCACACAAATTTTTGCATTGAGCGGGAATTGAACCCGTGACCTCTGCGAAACAGTCATCTTATATAACCACTACGCCGCAGAGGCCGTCTAATTAATAATTAATATTGTTGTATAAAGAATTTTTCAAAATGCATTTTCGTTCCACTACTCTCATCTCCGCTTTAGTATTGAGCGAGATGAGTGTCTATGTTACAGTCAAAACTCATTGCCGGTTAAAACCCTTTTTAACTGAATAAAACAGTCAATAGTGGTTTTGCCCGACGTGCTTAGTCAAAACCCTTATTGACTGTTTTTTTGCAGTCAAAAGTGGTTTTGACCGCGGCACGCTCGCTACGCTCGCTCGGCTCGTGCGTCCTTTGGTCACCATACTAACCTAACCTAACCAACTGTTTCGGACTTTTACCTTAATATGTATTAAAGATCAATTTTCAATGAGTTTTGACTAACATCGATGGTCAAAACCACTTTTGACTGCAAAAAACAGTCAATAAGGGTTTTGACTAAGCACGTCGGTCAAAACCACTATTGACTGATTTTTTCGGTCAAAAGTGGTTTTGACCGGTTATGAGTTTTGACTATAACATCTATACCTAAATTATGTTACTTCTTTAAGACACATGTCTGTTCGTTATGAAATTCTATTTAATTTTGTTCTAAACATACTTACATCTCTTTTCACACTTCTTCTCATCTCAGTATAGTACGAGTATACTGCCCTACTAAGCGCAAAAGCGGTGTCTCAAAAAATTCGTTAATTAGATTTTTATGGCATTGAATTAATAAAACAATACGCATCTATTGTACTAAGTCTGATAGCGGTATATTATTTAAGGGCCTTTACGTGGCTCACTAGCGCCGCCAATAGATAAAAAATCATAATTCGCAAATAGGATAAATAATGTAAAATGTTGATAACAAAGTCTTGAGAAAAGGCAATAAAGTATTTATTTATGACACTCACAACACTTTAAATGTTTTTCAATTAGTTAAATTTCGCATTCGAAAAAAAAACGCCCGTTTTTGTTTATAATGCAATATTTATTTAATTGAAAAACATTTAAAGTGTTGAGAGTGTGTTATACAAATACTTTATTGCCTTTTCTCAAGACTTTGTTATCAACATTTAACATTATTCCTATTTGCGAATTCTGATTTTTTTTCAATTGGCAGCGCTAGTGAGCCCTATAAACGCTCTTAAAAGATATAAAATAACAGATCTCCATTTAACTTTCTCCCTACATTACTAAGGATGCTATTTTTACAAAACTTTGATTATCTCGTAACTAGCTTTCACTGAGATACCGCTTTTGTGCTTAGTAGGGCAGTATAGCTCTCTCTCTCTCGCTTTAGTAAAGCTCCAAAAAAATCCTAAACCATTAGTAGTAATATAATAACATCATTACATTTTAAATATTGCGATGTAAATTGTATCTTAAGCTTCCAACGCCTCGCGTAAAATAATAAGCATTATCACGATTTATTATTCTTGTAAACTAAGCTTATATTTGTAATAAAATTAATACTTTATGTGCTTATTATCCTAGTTATATCATTAACGCGTACGAAAAACACAGACTATGATTTGTAATATTTCGTGTGATGACGGAGTAAGGGCCAGATTCAGAGACCGCACTTTGTCTTTACTTTAGCAAGTCTAGTTATTATCTCTGAATTTGAACAACATTAAAGTAATTTTTCGCATGAAAAAGTTTACTTTCATTATTTATTACTACAAAGTAAACTTTTCATGCGAAAAAATTACTTTAATGTTGTTCAAATTCAGAGATAATAACTAGACTTTGGTAAAGTAAAGTCAAAGTGCGGTCTCTGAATCTGGCCCTAAGAATACATAGCAGTCCAAAAACAATGATAAAGAAGGGAGAACGAATTCAAATTTTCGCCTCACACTGTGTTTGAAGGACCAAAGAAACACGTCATACCTACTCGTAGGTACTAGAAAATAGCTCCTATTGTAAAAGGCTCGCCCGCACTAGTGAATTAGTGATTAAGCCCTGTGTCTTTCTATTTGTAAAAGGCTCTCCCGCACTAGTGAAGTAGTGATTAAGCCCTGTGTCCCTGTGACTTTTTATTATACGATTAATTAACGGCCACCACCGTGTGGTGACGGAGTAAGAATACAATATGTCACCACCCCATCACATCCCATGGGTGTCGTAAAAACCGACTAAGGGACTATCCGTGAATATATTATCTTTACGAAATAAAAAGAAGGAAAACTTGAAATTAAACCCTATACCAATCCGTTATGCCAGCGTGGTATTAGAAGGCCAAGTATCTCTCCGTCTCCGGAGGAGGCCCGTCCCTGCAGTGGGACATTAATGGGATGTTATAATGATAAATTGTAAAGATATTGTATTTATAATCTACACGAAATACTAAAGATATCCAAGATGGCGTTGTGTGAATGTGTGAGGATTATTTATTTATTTTTGTATGAAAGAAAAAAGTTATCTTACAGGGAAACTGAGTACTAAGGGCCACTTCTAGTGACGGAAAGAAATTGGCCTACTTTATAGTACAAAAACCTTATAGATAGTCTGTGGTATAATTTTGATAGTTTTTACCTGGATCTAGTTCTAGACAACGGATAAACATGTCTTGATTATTGTCCTAAGACTGGATGTTCTTTGTGTCCGTTAAATTGATGTTTCAAAAAGTCCCCGCTTCGCAGAACATTATCCCTAGTATGGGTGATGTCTTTTTAAAAAATGAAAAAAATACTTTTTTTTTTAATTTTTATAATATACAAGTACAGTAAATACACAGAAAATGCCTATTTAGTCCTATATTTAAACAATAGCCTATTCTTAAACTAAATAGGACTAAAACCGTATCATGTGATAGCTATTAAGTTTAAGAATCAACGATAATCTAGTCATGTTGCTACGTACATGAGGCTGTATCTTTGAACGAGCCTCATATTGATAATAACGTCGGATCTGTATGTGTGGCTTAAGTGTTGCTTTACACTAGGAAATGTTGATGCAATGTTGCGTTTTAAACTAATTCGTGAAACAATAAAATTCGAAGATTGAAGCAAAGATTTCCGACTCTGAGGACTATCAGTATCAGGGTCATACTGATATTACAGCCATATTACATACTATATACAGCCCATTAATGTCCCACCGCAGGGACGGGCCTCCTCCCGCGACGGAAGGATACTTGGCCTACTAATATCACGCTGGCCAGACGGATTGGTATAGGGTTTAATTTCAAGTTTTCCTTCTTTTTAATTCGTAAAGCTAATATTCACGGCTAGTCCCTTAGTCGGTTTTTACGATACCCATGGGATGAGATGGGGTTGTGGAATATTGCATTCTAAATTCGTCACCACACGGAGCCTTACCTGTTTGCAAAATAGGTGACCTTTCATGCGAACAAGATTGCGTTTATAAATAATATTACATTTATTAGATTTATGTTGCAAGTAACAGATGGATAAGGAAGGCACAGGATAGAGTAGAATAAAGAAGTTCAAAGGAAGTTCATATCCAACAGTGTTTGATTAATTTGATAATTAAGTTTAGATGATGTGAAAATATTATTAATCTAAACCGATTTTTTTCATCGCGTATATTGCGCAACAATAATGTTGCTACGTGTAAACAAGCCTAACAGTTTATTTGCATATACGACTTATTCAAAGAGTCATTATGAAATCCTTGCCGAGTTGGCATTTTAATTAAATTCCTTCACGAAAATGGTTTTAGTATGTTATTAGGACTTTATCTTTTCTTATCTTTGTAAACTTTTTAATAGGAAGTAGTGTTTTTGATAGGCACTTTAAATAAATGGCCCACAGGTGGGATCCTATAGCTATTTAGTAGGAACTTGAATGGCTATCATCTGCTTTCAAAATGAGGTTTTCAATGTTCACTTACAGCCAGTTCTTGTCACTGATTCGTAAACAATAACGCTGGTTAAGTGAGGTAGCACATAACATCACAACAGCCCATTAATGTCCCACTGCAGGGACGGGCCTTCTCCCGTGACGGTGGGATACTTGGCCTACTAATAACACGCTGGCCAGACGGATTAGTATAGGTTTAATTTCAGTTTTCCTTCTTTTTATTTCGTAAAAATAATATTGACGGATAGTCCCTTAGTCGCTTTCTACGACACCCATGGGATGAGATGGGGTGGTGACATATTGTATTCTTACTCCGTCACTACACGGATATGGCAAGTTATTGTCTATCACTAGCCTATACTAGCTGTGGGACATTAATGGCTGAAATGTATTCCAAATGAATAAATAATTCAACGTAAGTAATAAATCATTCAATAGAACAAAGCCAATGAAGGGTTAACATACCCTCAAACAACCGTCTTTTATTTAACATGGGTCGTTTATACCCCGGCCTTTTTAATTATAATCGAGAATACAAATAGCAATATTGGATGGACAGAACCTTAACTCATGTACATGAAAGGGTTAAATGACTAAATGAACATCTATTGGGATAGAAATTAAATGTTGTAATACGAGTAACTTGCCTTGGTAGGGAATTCGTTGTTAGCGATAGTCGCGCGTTTGACTCCCATTTAAGACAATTATTAGTGCGATTCCCACGCAGGACTGTTTAATGTCGACCTCTGTGGCGTAGTGGTTATATAACATAACTGGTATACATAGAATACATACAATACATAGAAAACACCCAGACCAATACAAACAATCATGTTCATGCACACAAAGATTTGCATTAAGCGGAAATCGAACCCGAGACCACTGCGTAACAGTCATGTTTTATAACCACTACGCCACAGAGGTCGTCAAATATGTGAGTATCTTTAGTCCATGAGCAATAAAAACCAACAATTGAATCGTGTGGGATTCAAACCCATGATTCTTGCATGCCAGCCGCTAAAGATAAACATTAAAATAAAACTGGGCGGTCAAATAACAATTAGTAAGACAGGTTTAACTAGAAAATCGTTCAATATGTCCTCTTAATTAAATATAAAGCTAATTAGTATAACGTAAGAATAATTTTAATTGGTACACTAGGTGGTCTTGTAGACACTTTATAGTGTATTTATGGGTAAATAGACTTAACGATTGTGACAGCGAAGACACGCGTTTGTATAGAAAAAGATAGCTTAATAAAGTTGGACATAAATGGAGTGTTGAGACTTAATATTTAGTCTTTTCTGTTCATTTTAATGATTTAAGAGCGTTTATATATATAAAAACACAATTTGCAAATTATACATTAGCCCGCGTCGATGGAACGTTTGTGATACAGCGACCATTGATGTAGTGACTGTCGGTTTAATGAACTAGATCCGTTGAGTGCATTGATTTGCCAATTTAGAGTATATGAGCTTTTGTTAATCTGTGAACTTTGGGTACAATAAAGTAGGCTGATTGCTCGATTGCCGCCTTAAAGCAATTAAATAAACATCATTACTATGGAATTGAATTCAAGGCTTAAGGTTTTTACTGCTACAACACCCAATCTGTGAATAAAATACAAAAAAACTAATTCTATTCAAAAAAGAATAACAAAAATAATCGTGCTTACGTAAAAGCCCGGACAAAATTCCAGCCATTAAAACGGCTACCATTTCATTGTATAAATAAAGTCAAAACGTCAAAATAATTCGGAAATACAAAATTCCTTCATAAGATTTAACTTAATAAACCCATTCCGAATATCTTTGACACAATCAAGACATATTTTTCTAACAAAATTCCAAATCCAACAAAAAAAAAACAAACAAAAAAAGTGAAATAACAAAAGCGCGGGAATACATAAAGGACTTTGACGCGCGGCCATATTTCTTTTCACTTTTTTTTTAACCAGCAGGCGTCAATGGCACCTCATTATTATTCCACAAAATAATCGAATAATAGATCGATTTTACGTAGTCGATTATCTCAGTTTCTTAGAACGATCGCTAGATTATACGAGAAATGAACGGGCTCTTTGTCGAGAGGAATCTGGAGTAGAGATTGAGAACACCTGGCGTGGGACGATTGTACTATAGTGATGGGCGGGTTTTTTAATTACGATATAGAGTTTGTCGATAAAACTACATCGACAATGTTTTAAACAGAAGTAGTCTTTTATAGGTTAGTTTGTTTGATAACCATATGGCGCAATAGTTAGTGTATTTGCATTTTACGCCGGAGATCGCAGGTTTACGGCTGTTTGATTAAGTTTTGTAGATTTTATGTAGGTATTTGTGAGTACGTAGAATAAATGTATATGTTACGGCTAAAACCCGAAGCGTGGCTGCACCTAGTTTTAGCCGGTAGTTTTATCTAACAGGGATAGTCTGAAACTAGTTCTAGCCGGAATATTATCGAATAGGCCTAGTTTTATCCAACAGTGAATGGCTGAAACAAGTTGTAGCCGGCTTGATGAAGGCTAGACCTTTTTTTTTTTTGCGCTGGGAAAATGTTGTTCCGCATCCCCTTCCCCATCGGGGGATGGGAAAGGGGTATGTGAGACTCCCCGGGAAAGAAATTCCCGGTATACCCACTAAAAACCCAGCGGTGCTCCGACCTCCCCTTAGTGGAGGGGGTCTGGGAATCCATGTCATCCAGCCACCGGCGATTGCCCGCCTTACGGCAGGCCCCTCAATGAAAGCTAGACCTAGTTTTACCCGAACACAATCGGCTAATACTAGTTTTAACCAAGAGTATGTGGCTAAACCTAGTTCTAACCGGCTAAAACTAGGTGTAGCCGCACTTCGGGTATTAGCCGTAACATATACATTTAAAATTTTAGTACTTTAATTTTATTAACTACTAGTTAATAAACTTGGCACTTTGATGTTTATAAAAGATAATTTGAAACTTCTTACCAGCAGCCAAAGGTCTTACTGCAAAGATAATAGATAATAGAGTACCACTAGATGAATAAAGTCTGTTCAGAGTTTTCCTTTACATTGTAGCTAATTTCGTTGCAATAATCACCATAATCGGGATAGTTTAAAATCTACGTTGTAATCAACTAGAACATTTTATTTCTAGTATTCTTTTCTCTCACGTACACACAGCAACTAATCAAGCTAGACACTCATGTATCTTAATACCTTGAAATAAGACACAATTTCAAATGAAAATTTTTAACTTGATGTGTTGCTGTGTGTGTAGGAGCGAGCAGGCCCTGTAATAAGCAACCAGGTGCAGTGTTCCTCCAACGTTATAAGATGTTTTTCTGTAACCGGACTAAAAGAAAATACTTTCCGGGTTATTACTGGCTTGGCATTATTACTTTCTATCCACGAATAGCCTGCACATTCATTCATTCATAACAGCCCATTAATGTCCCACTGCAGGGACGGGCCTCCTCCCATGACGGAACGATACCTGGCCTCCTAATACCACGCTGGCCAGAAGGATTGGTATAGGGTTTAATTTCAAGTTTTCCTTCTTTTTACTTCGTAAAGATAATATGTATTTTTGGTTGGTCCCTTAGTGGGTTTTTACGACACACATGGGATGAGATGGGGTGGTGACATATTGTATTCTTTCTCCGTCACCACACGGACAGCCTGCACGTCACAATAAAATTAAAACACAATTTGCAATCAAAATTAATCTCCCAAAAATTATATCGATAAAAACTATCACATCACTAATTAAAAGGGCGTAGAATCATAAAACTGTAATACAAAAGCTTTTGCCTTCAACGAAGCTTAATTCTGAATAAGCCTACATAAATATGCACAAAATATCTTTAGGAACAACTCTACCAACGATTTAATTCCAATGGAAGCGCTTAGACAAAGACTCTGTATTTAACAATAATGTTTTGATGTAATTAAGACCATATTTTGTATGTGTATGAACGTGTTTGTGTATGAATGTGTGTGTGTATGTATTATCCGTTTAGGGTAAATTGAGTTCTTGTGTATTTGATAGGCTTGTGGTGCTTTTGTTTTATTTAATATATTAAGCTTGTTTTAAGTGATAAATGAATGTGGTTTGCGTTTTGTGGGTTAAGATTTGCGGTTGACAGTTATTGAGCTGTCAAATTTATTAAAAAATAACTACTGTATGTCAATTCTCGTACCTTAAAATCGTTAAAAATTCGGTTGAGTTAACTTTTAGTTGTCAAATTGTCACACAATTGCCCCTGGTTTCTGAGTGACTGAAAAAGTAAAAATCAACTAATCAAGTTTCAAAACTATCATATTAGTTCCTTAAAATGATAGTTATGTCACATGATTAGTTGATTTTTACTTGATCAGTCATTTAGAAACCGGGGTTAAGTAAGACAATTTGACAACTAAAAGTTAACTTAACCGAATTTTTAACGATTTAAATAATGTTTGTCGGAATTGCTTATATTCCTAATACATTCACACAACGCCATCTAGTCCCATACTAATTTGAACTTGTACTCTGAGTACTATTCAATAGATAAAACACATATATACTTTTTTTTTCAAATACCTACCTAAAATTTATAAATAGGAAACACTCAGACCAATGCAAATATTCTTGCAGACAATGATTTTCATTGAGTGGGAATCCAATCCGAGACTTTTAAGTAACAGAGACTATAAAAAACCATTATGCTACAAGTTTTCCGTGTGGTGACGGAGTAAGAATACAATATGTCACCACCCTATCTCATCCAATGGGTGTCGTAAAAACCGACTAAGGGACTATTTATGAATATTATCTTTACGAAATAAAAAGAAGGAAAACTTGAAATTAAACCCTATACCAACCCGTCTGGCCAGCGTGGTATTAATAGGCCAAGTATCCTTCCGTCACAGGAGGAGGCCCGTCCCTGCAGTGGGACATTAATAGGCTGTTATGATGACCCAGACCGATTCAAATATATTTGCAGACAAGGATTTTCATTGAGTGGAAATCTAACCCCAGACCTTTTCGTAACAGAATAACCATTACGCTACAAGTACCTACTTCAATACTCCATCACAAAATAATATGTGTATTAACTCATCCATGTAACGATACTATTTAAAATTAATTGTCTATCTTATGTTAGGGTCAGGTAGGAAGGCAGTCAATCGTGAACTATTATTTGCTTCATTTGATGATTATAACTGTCCTAGTATTATCCCATCTTATCGTATGAAAGAGGAGGCTGGATGGTCAATTATTATACTATAAATACTATACCTTAGTAGCTGTGCTGGAGTTAATTCTTAAATGCTTATTTCTGTGTGAGAATTCTTATTATTATCCAAATCTTTGTGTGCACGAACACGATTGTTCGCATTGGTTGGCATTACATTATGTATGTATTTACAAAAAAAAAGTATTGGTCTGGACCAACGCAAACAATCATGTCCATGCACACAAAGATTTGCATTGACTGGGAATCGAACCCGAGACCTCTGCGTAGCTGTCATGTTATTTATCCACTACGCCACAGAGGTCGTCGAATAATTGTCTTTGGTGGAATTCAAATCCGTGACTTATTAAACTACCGCTTTGCTATCAGTTAAAACATTACAACCGAAAGCTCAACAGTGAGTTAAATAGCTTTAACTACTGCACTTAGATATCTAAAACCCCTTTATATTGCAAGTAATCGTGCTCATAGACTGTTGAGATTAAGATTCCTGGGAAGATATAACTTTGATCTTGTAATAGAGACGATACGGAGCTCCGTAACTGCTATGTAAGGATTCGGATATTAAATCAATTTAAGGATAAACTAAAATAATTCGAGGCTAACTCAGTTTATTAATTAGTTTTAACCAGACGTGTTTTTTATTTTGTCTTTGATCCATGGTCCATTATGGAAAAAAATAATTGCTGAGGCTGTCACTGTTTATAAACTATACTAATAGATAAGAGTCATATTTAAATAATTTAAAAAATGGTTTAATTATTTATATACTATACTGCAAGATGATAGAATCAAACGTTCCTTTGCAAAATTTCATGACTATTGTAAAAAAAATATACTAATATTAAGTATTAACTTACTTAATTATTCTTTTTAACAATAATTTTAATCCGTATCAAGATCCGAATCTTCATAAACAATATAAACGTCTACAACAGACATTTAATTCACAAAGGAGTTCCTGTGGGATATAGACTTAAGCGTGCTTTGTAGAGTAAAATCTCTATGATTTAGTGTAAGACATATTGCTCGCTATCATAGAGGAATGACAAACAGACAGACAATTACTGTTGTGTAATTACTTAGTACTTAGTTATGTTGTCAGTAGTTAAGTATGGCTTATTGTAAGGATGTAAGCACCGTTTATCTTCTATCTATCGACGTGAGTGGCCCACTGCTGGACATAGGCCTTCTGTAAATATCTGAAACTTGCGCGATCCTATGCCTCCCTCATTCATCGGTGTCCCATCGGTTGCTATTAGTAGGTGAAGTTTCTTCCAAAGTCCCTGCAGTGGGACATTTATGAGCTGCTACCATGATTGTGTGGTGGCTCTCGAATAAATATGTAACTTATAACATAAATTAAGCTTTATAGAGTAAAATGTCTATGATTTAGTGTAAGACATATTGCTCGCTATCATAGAGGAATGACAAACAGACAGACAATTACTGTTGTGTAATTACTTAGTACTTAGTTATGCTGTCAGTAGTTAAGTATGGCTTATTGTAAGGATGTAAGCACCGTTTACCTTCTATCTCAGCCCTATGTGGCCCACTACTGGACATAGGCTTCAAATTCGTGCTGCTCTGCCTTTCTCATCCAACCATATCCGACTCTGTGGTCGTCGGTCCATCGGGTCAGAGGGCACCCTATGCCTTTACCTTACCTATACCTTTTACTATGGGTGTCATAAAATCAGACTAAGGAAATCTCCGTGTGGTAACGGAGTAAGAATACAAAATGTCACCACCCCATCTCAACCCATAGGTGTCGTAAAAACCGAATAAGGGACGATCCGTGAATATTATCTTTACGTAATAAAAAAAAGGAAAACTTGAAATTAAACCCTATACCAATCCGTCTGGCCAGCGTGGTATTAGAAGGCCAATTTTCGTTCCGTCACGGGAGGAGGCCCGTCCCTGCAGTGGGGCATTAATGGGCTTTGATGGTGATGATGAAAGGATATCCGCATTGTCATTTGATTGCATTCTCTCTATGAAAACATAAGAAACTTGTTGGAAAGCCTTTTGCACCAACCGGTAAGCATAATACGTAGACTAAGTTTTTCATAGGCGCAGTTGGAGGTCCGTCCCTGCAGTAGGAAATTAACACAAAAATAATATGCTTTAAGCGTTTTACCAAGCGAAAAAAAAGCAGAATAATATAGTAAAAAAAGTTAAAGTATTAAAAAAAAAACAAATTCAATGGGTAAAAATATACATGAAGTTAAATTTGACAAAACATTTAAAGCTTACAAATTAATGTCAAAATAAACACGCAGTATTTACAACGTATTGTATTTAAAAAAAAAATAACCATACATTCGTTCTAAAATATGCTTAACATAAAATATATCAAACTTCGTGGGTGTTTCTAAAAAAGGCGGCAAAATTTTTTGGGTTTTTTTTTCGTCACCTTTAAGTATAACCACACGACAGAGAAATATGCAGAAATCAGACTACATACAAAAAACACTTACGTTAATTTGTACTGCATGTTCATTGTCGTACAGTCACGAGCAATAATATGTACACATTTTCGCATTTTGTAAACCAGTTATCTAAAGTTCTGCCAATCCAAAATTGAAAATTCGAAGATTAATTCAAAACTGTACGGAACCTCTTCTAAATTACAAATTCATTTTGATATTGTAATGTCTAGATAAACGTGCAGATAGTTTAGAAAATTTGAAAATGTGTACATATTATTGCTCGTGACTGTACCTTAAAATTGTTAAAAATTCGGTTAAGTTAACTTTAGTGGTGAAATTGTCTTACCCATTGTGTGACAATTTGACAACTAAAGTTAACCGATTTTTTGACGATCAGGTGACGGAGTAAGAACACAATATTACACCACCCCAACTCATCCCATGGGTGTCGTAAAAACCGACTAAGGGACTACCGTGAATATTAACTTTACGAAATAAAAAAGAAGGAAAACGTGAAATTCAACCCTATACCAATCCATCTGGCCAGCGTGTTATTAGTAGGCCAAGTATACCTCCGTCACATCAGGAGGCCCGTCCATGCATTGGGACATTAGTAGGCTGTTATCATAATCTCCTAATAGTACTAACAACACTGTCTTCCTCAAACAATAAAAAGCAACATCGGTCAAAAATTGACTTAGCCTTCTGCGCCTTATCTGTTGTATGGTAACACCGTAAAGAATTACATTGATGTTTCCCCGTACGTGTTAGCAAAGTAAGCTTGTCGCCTTTCAAACAAATTTTTACGCTAAAATTCGGAGTTTTTTTTTAATTCACGCCAATTTCTATGTTCGCTTTTAGCTTTAAGCCAAAAGAAATTTCAACACGGATTTAATTGGAAAAGGCTATTCTTGTTAAATACAGCTAATGCTTTTTCGTATAAAAATAACGCTGCATTTTAAAATACAACTTTACAGAGACCATTTTCTGTCGCGGGGATTGCGGCAAACATCATCATAACAGCCCATTAATGTCCCACTGCAGGGACGGAGAGATACTTGGCCTACTAATACCTCGCTGGCCAGACAGATTGGTAAAGGTTTTATTTTCAATTTTCCTTTTATTTATTTCGTAAAGATAATATTCACGGATAGTCCTTTAGTCGGTTTTTACGACACCTATGGGATGAGATGAGGTGGTGACATATTGTATTCTTACTCCGTCACCCGTCGTCCGGTGGCAAACATACAATCATTCAACTTACCTATCGCAGTCTACTGTTGTACGTATGCCTCTTCCAACACGCGCCATAGAAGACAGTCTTGCCTTTCGCATACAGGCAAACCCAGAGACCTTTTTGAGGTTATCGGTCCACCTAGCTGGAGCCCTCCAGCTAGGTAGTGTAAGACGCCCGTCTTACACTACGTTTGCCGAGTCGCGGGCTCTAGGACACGTTTGCTCCAACGTTACGTTTTAATCGACTACCTACCAAATAATTATGAAGTCGTCAAAGGACATCGCGTCATTATCGCGTATCGGGATATGGCTTCCTTCCAATTTATCTCCTGTTTTCGGTATTGTGTCTCTTGCTTGGTAGCTTGGACTTTCCAGAGGTTGTTAGCACCCTTTTCCCACCTTTACCGTGTCCATGACAAAAATGTTTGTTCACACAAAGATTTGCATTACTAAATTTTGATAATTTCGCGAAATTTTACACCTTATCGACCACTTTTTTCCCTATTATTGTAGTGCACTATTTATTGTAATACCATTTTGTAATTTATTTTAAAACTTAACAAGGCCCATTAAAACCACGGTAATAAACTTTATACCGAGAGAAATAAAATATTTATTTTGTCCTTCATTTCCATAGAAACAAAACAATTAAAAGGGATCCTTTTTAAAACCATTATTTTAAACTTTTTTAAATGGGATTCAATAAACAACCGCGGGTTACTAAGGGAAGTAATAAATATAGTCATATAATGAATTCCCCATGGATTAAATTAAAAATAAAAGGTATCTTTATATTTTTTACCTTTTTAATTTGTACACAGTACTATTGAAAACATTTATTTATTTATTTATTTCTCTGTTAACATTACAGGCTATCAACCCAATGCGATAACAGGGTATTGTAACACATAGTGAGCTTACGTCACTTTAAGGATTTGACGTTCTATTTAAAAGATTTACTTTGTGGGATTTGATAGTTTAAAATGTCTTTCTGTGAGTTCTCACAGAGCTTTCTTCGAAAATGCAAGGAAATTTTATTTAATAAGTCTACATGGCTTGTAAAAGGGATCAGAATATAAGTTTTTTTCTTGCTATACAGACATGTTATGCTGACATGATCCCTGTTTAGTTTTTCTGTTGTCTTATCATCACGTCTACAAATAAAATATGTTCAATAAAATTTAATTTATTATATATTCATCATAACACCCTATTAATGTCCCACTGCAGGGACGGGCCTCCTCCCGTGACGGAGGGATACTTGGCCTACTAATACCACGCTGGCCACACGGATTGGTATAGAGTTTAATTTCAAGTTATCCTTCTTTTTATTTCGTAAAAGATAATATTCACGGATAGTCCCTTAGTCGGTTTTTACGACTCCCATGGGATGAGATGTGGTGACATAAATATTGTATTCTTACTCCGCCACCACACGGAAAACATTATTACTACTAATATTACTAGGACTAAATCAGCCAAACTTATAAAAGAAACCCTGAAATCAGGCTGCTATAGTATCCAACTTCGCATAAATGTGCAATAGTTTTTTTTTTTTTAGGTTAGAACTAGCAAACACTTACCTATCGATATGTTTGCTTATTATACAGAAAACCCTGCGACTATTTCTTAGAAGACCGATTTTCAGACTCCAGTGTACCTATTAATCCAATGGACCTATTAATCTTAATGTTTTGATTCATTGTATTAATAATTTGTATGCCCAAGTGTCGGATCATGGAATGAACAATATTGTTTGTATAATAAGACCTGTATATGACCCATGTTTCACAAATAAATGATTTGATTTGTTATAATTCTTTTGAATACTACTATAATACTAGGCTGCCAAGGTCAAGTCATCCGACAGCCTTAAAAAGGTTTCCCAAATTAAAAAACATTGTTAAATCAGCTGTTTTAAACAGAAAACATTACGCTTTTATTACTCAAACGGGCTATCAACTGTCAACTTAATACAATATGACCCTTTTACTGTCAATGTGTCAATTTGATACTTTTGTAATTGAAAACGATATTTAAATAAAATTGACTTGTCATTCTGACACCCCTTTTGTTGATTTAGGATGAACATGTACTTGTTCATTTTGTTATTGATATTGTATTTAATATAAAATACTTGATTCTCCGTGTGGTGACGGAGTAAGAATACAATATATCATCACCCCATCTCATCCCATGGGTGTCGTAAAGCCGACTAAGGAACTATCCGTGAATATTATCTTTACGAAATAAAAAGAAGAAAAACTTTAAATTAAACCCTATACCAATCCGTCTGGCCATCATGGTATTAGTAGGCCAAGTATCCCTCCGTCCCGGGAGGAGGCCCGTCCTTGCAGTGGGACATTAATGAGCTGTTATGATGATGATACGACTTGCTTTGGTTTGTGTACTTTGTGCTTCAAACCATTCAGTTGTGCTGTAGTGTTGTTCATTAAACAATTGATTTTGTATTTAATATAAAATAATTATTACCTTTGGACCGTAATTTCACTCTTGTGTGGAGATGTTATATTTATTTTTTCAACAGTCAATGTTCTTGGTGAATTTTCTCATTGTTCTTAGCACTGTCGCAAACTTGTGTCGCTGGCCAGATGTATTAAACTGTATCCATTAGCAGGATAAAACATGCATCTCCGTAGAGCTCATTACAATCGTCCTGTAGAACTAAGACAGCATTTTAGAAACTAAATACCATAAAAACATACCGCAAAAAAAACCATGCCAAGTGTCCTTCTCGCACTGAAGAAAGTCCGTTCCTACAGTTGGTCATGACCAGTTATGATGAATTTCCTACTTTGCTTTTGTGCTTGGCTTTTCGTGTTTTGATTTGAATACACCGTCAATTAGAACTCACAAGAGTATAAGTCGTTGACAATTAATGCTTTGCTAAATGTTATTGTCAAACGAACTTTGTCAATTTTATTTATAAATTCATGTCAATAAAGTCTAAAATAGATTCTATTAAGATAATTACCGATACTCAAAGGGTACTTGATCAAAAGTGTCGTTCCCAATTAATTACGTCTACCCTATTGAGTTTCTCAATAAATGGTTGCAACGCAATGATTGGAAGAAGACCTTTATATGCAAAATGAATTTAATTACAGCTCTTTTTGATATAAATGTAAAACATTTTCTTCTTAGCCACACTATATTTAACTACGATTTATTTTTAATTGGTTACATTTATGTATCTTATCAGTCTAAAAAGGTCACACGACAAGGACGGACCTCCAGAGATTGAAGAAATCTTTCTACTAAAACAATGCTGACTGGACGAACACCTATGGGTGTGTCAAGTATTTCTTTTTAAAGATAAATTTGCGCTAAGGATTGTGTAGTTGATAGTTTAGTCTAGCTGTTTTAGAAATAGCTAGACTCAGACCAACTACTTATTTGTAGAACTCACAAACAATTTACTTTGCGTGGGATTTGAAACATCGAACTCCTGTACAGCAGGCGCTATTGTGACCACCATGCCACCGAATTGCCTTAAATTAATTTTACGTAATTGGTGGGTACTGTGTACTTTTACTTCAGCCTACATGGCTACATTATAATTAATTTGAATCCGATTCTTTATCATGCCTGAATCTGTCCAACTCATCCTGCACATTATATAAAAAATAATCTAAATGAATTAAAGACATGAGTGGATGAAGGCGAGATGTCACAATTTGTAAAATGTGAGAAAAAGGGCATCAAAGTTTTGTTGCTTATTATTGAGATAAATAGCTTTTTTCTTTGTTTATATACTATCTACTTTACCAAAATTATAGCCAATGTGCCTTTCTACTGATATGGATTAAAAAAATAATAAAAAAGTGTAAGAAAATGTTTTTATTTGAAAAAAATTGTACATAACACATTCATTCATCTCCTAATATGAAATTGCATATATAAGGAAATAAAAGATGAATGGTTTACAGAAATGAAAAAAAGAAAGCTAATGTAAAAGAACTGTTAAAATTTGGGGTTATTCCCAAAGTGTAGTAAAAGGAATATTTTAGGGCAAGATTAACTTGTTAATCTGTCCATTGATATTGTAAAGCCTGACCAGAAAAATGGAAAACCTCTCCATTTAGCGGAATTTGTAAGAACTAATTTTCGTCATATAATTTAATAGAAGATTTACAATTAGACACAAAAGCGACCTTCTGTCATGTTTTTTATATTTCTGGTCAGGCTATTTCATAAAACGTTTATCTTAGCTTAAAAAAAAGACTTTCCCGCACTAGGTATCATGCCCTGTGTCGCGGGACTTTTTACAAACATTAATCAACGGACACAAAGAACACCCAGACTCAGGACAATAATTTGTGGATCTCACAAGTTATTGTCTTGTGTGGGGATCGAACCCACAACCTCGTGCACGGCAGCCGCTTGTGCTACCATCGCGCCACTGAGGTCGTCGAAATAAATCGTTTAAATATCGTTACTTGAATTTGTAAGAGCTGTTGAATTGTTTCGTCATATAATTTGATAGAAGATTGACAATTAGACACGAAAGCAATCTCCTGTTCCTGTCATGGTTTTTATATTTCTGGTCAGGGTATTTAATAAAACGTTTAAATATCGTAAAAAGCTAAAAGATTTACGAATAATTTTAAATAAAACGAAATAACCAGATAAGCTGTTAACAAAACTGTGCATTGATATTGTAAAGCCTGACCAGAAAAATAGAAAACCTCTTCATATTGCGGAATCTTTAAGAACAAATTTTTGTGATACAATTTGATAGAAGATTGACAATTAGACACGAAAGCGACCTCCTGTCTAGTTTTTTATATTTCTGGTCAGGCTATATTATAAAACGTTTAAATACTGATAAAAGATTTACGAATAATTTAAAATAAAACGAGAAACAAAGGTGACTTTTGAAAAATAAAACCGGTCAAGTGCGAGTCTGACTCGCGCTCCGAGTTCCGTACAAACCTGTTTATTTTCCTGCCTGCAGTGAGGACGTCACGACTCATGAGTCAAAATTCTATGACGTCACGACTCATCTGTCAAAAATTAATTTTTCCGCCAAAATTCTATGACTAAATAATCAAAATATAATATGATGGAAGTAAAAAATTAAGGTTTTCGGAATTTTCTCTTTACATGTAGGTACTTCATGCCAAGTTTCAAGTTTGTAGGTAGAATGGAACGAAATGGTATGGTAGAGCGAAACGGCTGAGAAGAGAGGTAGAATGGAAGTACCCTGTAGGTTTTGCCCTTACTAATCGAAAATTTGATGGCGTTAGACTAGCAGTTTGATTTTTTACAGCATTAAGAGCCAACAAGCCTTAGTATTTGGTTTAGCTTGATATGTTAAGCATAAAATAACATCTAAAACCTCTGAGATAAATGGTCTTGAAAGACAGACAGACAACGAAGTGATCCTATAAGGGTTTCGTTTTTTCTAAATCGGAACGGAACTCTAAAAACATGACAGGAGGTCGCTTTCGTGTCGAATTGTATGACTAAAAATAGTTATTAAAATTTTCGCAATACGGAGAGGTTTTTTATTTTTCTAGTCAGGCATAAGAATATCAATGGACAGTTTTGTTAACTGCTTATCTGGTTATTTCATTTTATTTTAAATTATTTGTAAATTTTAGCTTTTAACAATATTTAAAAGTTTTATTAAATGTCCTGATCAGAAATATAAAACCATGACAGGAACAGGAGGTTGCTTTCGTGTCGAATTGTCAATCTTCTATCAAATTATATGACGAAACAATTCAACAGTTCTTAAAAATTCCGCAATATGAAGAGGTTTTCTATTTTTCTGGTCAGGCTTTACAATATCAATGCACAGTTTTGTTAACTGCTTATCTGGTTATTTCGTTTTATTTTTAAGTATTCGTAAATCTTTAAGTTTTTTTGCTATTTTAACGTTTTATTAAATACCCTGACCAGAAATATAAAAAACATGACAGGAACAGGAGCTCGCTTTCGTGTCTAATTGTCACCCTTCTATCAAATTGTATGACAAAAATTTGTTCTTAAAGATTCCGCAATATGAAGAGGTTTTCTATTTTTCTGGTCAGGCTTAACAATATCAATGGGCAGTTTTGTTAACTAAGTAAATAAATAAATAAATATTCCTCACACATTCACACAACTTCTTATTATACACAATAAATCACGCTTTTGCTGATACTTGCCCCCGTCATTCACGCACTAAAGGCAATTACCTTTAACATTTTTTAATGAGAAGTATGTTAAGTACCCATGTTCCTTTCATTCATTGTGATTTTCATTTTGTTCTGGTACATAACCCTTTTATGATTTTTTTCCTCGGAAACAGAGCCTAGTTTACGTTATTTTAAGGTTTGATATAGTTTATTAACATCTAAAACCTTTATTCGACGAATAAAAAGGTTTTTTGAAAAAATGTCACATAACTCCGTCATCCACTCATGTCTTCAATTATTTGATACCAATATGATTTATTTCTGATTCGATCACGCAGAGAAACTCCTAACATGGCTCTCTCCATTGGCCTCTGAGTGACCATGAGCTTTCTGAGAAGGTCCATAGTTAGCGACCACGTCTGTGATCTATAAGTGATGGGGGGGGGGAGGACCGCACAAGGTGTCAATACTTGGAGAAAGCCTATGTCCAGCAGTGGACGTCGTTTGACCGAGATGAATATGATTTATGAATGCTATTCATTTAATAATATGGCCTCTTTTTCAGATGAGTCACAGCGTCTCTGCCATATTTAATTAATATCAGTTCAGAGGTTTCCTTGTAAAATGGTGTCAAAGAGGATGTATTTATTCAAATTTTCTCAAAATGAAACAGTTATTTTTACCTATTTATCTTACAGTATATTAAGAATTTGAATGTTGTGAACTGAACTAGGAAACTCATATTGAAGTCTGATTTGAGTAACATTGATTCATAATATGTTGACTATAAGCACTATGTATTTCGTTTACCGTGTGGTGACGGAGTAAGAATACAATTTGACTATCCGTGAATATTATCTTTACGAAATAGAAAGAAGGAAAACTTCAAATTAAACCCTATACCATCCGTCTGGCCAGCGTGGCATTAGTAGGCTAAGTATCCCTCTGTCATGGGAGGAGGCCCGTCCCTGCAGTGGGTCACTAATGGGCTGTTATGATGACCGGCTACGGACACAGTCTGTCTCCAGCCCGACTCAACAGTTTTCGCTCTGGGGTTCTAGTTCTGAGTCGCGGGATTTGTTAAAGACATTAAATTAGTGGCCACAAAAACATCTAAACTCAGGATAAGTACAGAAATTATTATATTTTGTGTAATCAAAAAACAATGTCATCGTGAACCGCAGCTGCAGATATGATCACTTTCCAATGACAATGGCCGTATATAAAAATATAGTGACGTAAGCTAAGGTTACTTTACATTCATTGATATTCAATCTATTCGATCTTATAGCTGGCTGCAATTAAACTATATCATTTGATTTATTGTAACTTGTAAATACATTTTACTGATCGGAATGTGGAGTTGTTATATATTCCGTTTATTTTAATAAGACCTTGGTATTTATGCTCTGTGTGTCAAGCAAGACAACTCCGGCACTAGGGATCATTCCCTGTTTCGCGGGGACTTTTACAAACATCAATTTACCGGACACAAAGAACATCCAGACTCAGGATAATAATTTGTGGATCGCACAATTAATTGTCCTGCGTAGGGATCGAACCCCCGATCTCGTGTACGGCAGTCGCTTGCGTTACTATCGCACAACCAAGGTCGTCGTTTGATTTCGTAAAAAAAATTATACCTATTTTCCCCTTTAGTCGTCTTTTTCATTTCCATATTTTTACTCAATTGCAATTTTACTATAACAATTCCGTCACAACAAAGAGCCATACATCATTTAATTAAAAATAATTATATCATTTTCACACTCAAACCGTAAAAAAAACATTAAAAAATAAATATTTCGACACATTAAAAACCGTGCTAAAAACCATCTGTTTTTCATTTAACGCATATTTTGCACTGGAAAGGACACTCATACCAACTTTAAGCTGGCAACTCTGGCGTGTTGCCAGAAGTTAAAATATGGACTTGTAGCAGATTGCGGATGACGTCATTTCCTGTAAAACTGGCCCTCACAAAATTAAATTGAATGGTGCCTTTAAAAAGGATTTAATTGAAAACTATATTGGCTTATGAAAGTATGAATTTGTTTATAAACTAGTTCAAAAGTAGGAGAAAGTACTTTATTTGATCGTATTTTTATATATGTTTGAAGTAATAAAACTTAGCAATTTGCTGACTACTTTAAAATAAAATTTACTTAAAATAAATTTTAAGTTGGTTATATAGATTTTTTATTGATTTGTATATATGTTTTTCCTTTTATACATAATATAACGTCAAAGTAAGTAGAGCTTGTACTATGGGTACTTGACAACAGATAAACATACTTAATTTTATTGTACTACCACATTATCTCGAGACCTGGCGTCGGACGAATCACTGATGCGCCCGTGGCGAGCGCGGGGGTTGAAAGGAGAACGGGACGCGAGGTTCGCATTCCAGCGAGGTCTCTAGATAATGTGACCGTGTAGTAGGTACCTATATACATATTACACGTAATTTTCATGCACACAAAAATTGTCATTAAGTCGGAATCGTACCCCACAGTACAGCATTCATGCTTTAAAACCACAACAGAGCTCACAAATATAATACACACATCAAAAAAGTCTAAGCAACATGCATGATATTACAAATTTACCATTTATATTAATTAATTTCTAAGTATTTACTCACTCAAAGTGTATAGGTAAGTAAACTTTTTTGTTATTGATGACATACTGGCTGGTTGTAAAAAAAAAATTTCGATTATGTTTTGTTTTTTTTCATAAAATTCAAATGACTGCGAATTTGTTTGAATTTGAGTGCATGTTAATTGCTACGTTTTAGTCTTGATTTTATAATTTTACCAACCATTTAAATACAGTTGGCGACAAAATTGAATTGTTAGATATTCTTTACGTCATGGAGCGACGTCATTTGACGGCAGATGAAATGCAAAGAGCTGTAGGGATGTTGCAAGCGGGAAGTAATCAATCTCAGGTATCTCGACATTTTGGTATTCATAGAAGTGTTATTTGTCGTCTTTGGCAGCGCTACAATAATACAGGGGAACCCGCTGAACAGCATCCAGGCCGTAAAAGGAGTACAACCACTCGGCAAGACCGGTACATACAACTGACTGCAAGACGCCAGCCGATGTTAACCGCTCGAGAGATAAGTTTGAGGCTACAAAATTCAAGTGGTGTTGATGTAAGTCCCCAAACTGTGCGAAATCGACTGCATGAGTACGGCCTACGAGCTCGACGCCCTATCAGGTGCCCACCGATACGTCACGGGAATCGCGCTCGTCGAAATGAATGGTGTAGAGAACGCATAACATGGACCCAGGAACAATGGGATAAAATTATGTTTTCCGATGAGTCGCGATTCGGGTTTAGGCCTGATACAAGAAGGGTGCGAGTGTACCGTCGACCCGGAAATACTGAAAGACTCAGGTGCGTTCAGGAAGTTCATCCATACAGCGGCTCAACAGTTATGGTATGGGCGGGTATTATGAAGAACAGGCGAACTGAGCTCGTTTTTGTAAATGGAAACATGAACGCTGAAAATTACGTTGAGGATATTCTCAGACCTTATGTCCATCCATTTGCACAAACCTTTGGCTCCGATTTTACGTTAATGCATGACAATGCGCGTTCACATACAGCTCGGCGAACCAGTGAATACTTGGCAACGGAGAACATCCAGGTATTGCCCTGGCCTGCACAATCGCCAGACCTCAACCCCATCGAGCACGCATGGGACATGCTCCAGAGACGTGTTTTGAAGGACTTGGACGGAGTGACAACAACCCAACAGCTGAAGGATTTGCTACAATTCCATTGGGAGCGAATACCGCAAGATGACATAAACAGTCTCATTAATTCAATGAATAATCGTTGCCGACAAGTTCTGAATAGCAGAGGAGGCCATACTTTGTATTAAATTGTCCTATTCTTTCACAATAAATTCATTTTCTTAAGAAATTTCAATTTGTAAAAAAAAAGTTTAGTTTCTTATGTACCTGTATATTCTAATATTGTTAATTTCTGTTATTAAAAGAACTTATAAAGAAAACAGCTGTTATTTTTACATCATAGAACCCTAAAAATATTATTTTAAAAATAAAATACAACGTTATAATTAAAATAAATGGTAAAATAAATTAATATAAATGGTAAATTTGTAATATCATGCATGTTGCTTAGACTTTTTTGATGTGTGTATATTCGTAATACATCTCTTATGTTTAAAAGGAAAGTTGTAAAACTAAAGTTTGGACGCATACTAACTACTTCCACAAACACGGTAGCATCCCTGCATAAAGATATATAGGTATTGATTATGATGCAAATTGATGCTCATCTTACATCTCCTCCCCTTATCTCCCCTTCCCCTTATCTCCTCCTCCCCGTATCTCCCCCTTTTACATGTATGAGAGCGGGATTTGTGTTGAGAAGTTTCGCCGAAGGCTTTGGGTGCATTTATGAATATCAAAGTGTTTGATTGCTGTACTTATGAGGTTATAAAATATCCAATTTTAAGGTATTTTGGATGTTATTATATAGGTTAATAATGCGTTGAATTATTGGGTAATAGTTATCCTTTTACTTTTTAGGAAATTATTGGATACTTATTCGTTGATTTAGTTGTTAAAAGGTCTACGCAGACCGGGACGGCATGGCAAAGGATTTTAATTTTTATAGTAAAAATTAAAATCCCTTGCCATGCCGACCCGGTCTGCGTAGGCCAAAAGTCAACGACTGTCGGTGACTTCTCAGCATCAGGGCACGGGCGGACCGGATCCGGGTTCAATGCGAATCTTTTTGTGTGAAACGATATGAATTTTGTCATTGGTCTGGCTGTCTTGTATTTATAATTTTCATATTAAGGCTCTTTCAATTTTGCCGTATCGTGCGGTACGACTGCTGTGACTTTTCAGTGCATTTCTCGAACGGCAAAATCAACTTTCGTTTGTTTTCATAGAAATCTTGCCGTACGGCTGTATTTATAGTTAAGGGCTTAATGCTTACGTAATATTTTTAATTGAGATCTACAAATTATTGTCTTATGCCTAGATGTACTTTGTGTCCTTTAATTTTATGTTAGTAACAGCGACATAGGTATGATCTCTACCTATAACACAGAAAAATTTGTAACAAGCAGGCTATATTAAAAAGAAACTGCCTTACGCATCGATCGTAAGCCACTTATCCGAAAAAAAAGAAAAGCTGTTTAGCTTATGATAACCAAATTATCTCGCCATCAAGTGTCATCATGCAGGATAGATGCAGAAGTCAAACTCACTTATGTCCTATACTTTTGATGCATTCAAAAGTCAAAAAAGAAAAATATTTTTTCAAAATAAATACAACTTTAGTTTTATATTTTTTGACGTCATTAATGGTCGAATACTCAAACGTCCGCTAAAGCAAAGCGGCGCCACAACTAGAAACACTGAAACAATAAAGCGCGCGCCGCTCCACCCCAACAGACGCTTGAGTATTCGGCCATTATACTACTTAATCATTTACATTTCAAAGCTTGGAAAAATTTTACCACCGCTTCCGGTAGATGGTACACGCTCACGTTCTCAACATTGACTTTCGCACATTATACTAGCACTCGTATTTAGTTGTTTGATACATGAAGAACGAAATTAATAAAAATTTATAATAGCTTTCATGTTTCTTGTAATAATACTCGTGAAAACAATATTCCTCATACAAGCCGACGGATAAGGGAAGCACAGGACCGCGCAGGGTAGAAATGTCTGGAGAAGCCTATGCCTAAGCCTATACGTCTGTAGGCTGATATGATATGATGACAAAAGCGCCGATTACACTACCCTACATGTAGGACACTACATCTTGTAGGACACTACATGTTGTCTAGTGTAATCACATGTAGGCTGTTAAGACACTACATATCGGAGATTGGCGAGTCCAAACCGCCCTACATCATGTAGTCTCCTACATGATCCGTCCTACAAGATGTAGTGCCCTACAAGATGTAGTGTCCTACATGTAGGCTAGTGTAATAAGCGCTAAAGTTTTTTTTACATAATGTTATGGACAAGTGTGAAACCTACCATTATGCGAAAGACTTGCCTCGCCACCATGTTATTACAAAAATGTTTTTGACTACTGCAAATTTCTCTGCAATGTGACATGATCGTAGTGATGCCCAACAGCAATCATTAAAATAATACTGCTGTTACTGGCATATCATTACTACTCGATATTTCTTCAAGGGTAGTAATTTTAAAAAAGGTAGTATTTTTATCACTGTTATTTTGTATCTGTGATTATTGGACATCAATCCTTTTATGCCTTAGGCATAATAATGCTGAAAGGTGTTCTTTGTGGCGAATTTTTTGAAATGATAAATACTGTTATTTTACGTTTTTGGCGTTGGAAAAAGGCGTTCGATGGATTGGGTTGTGAAAAAATTGTCGGTTTCGACACGGATTAAAAATGTGTCATGTCACCTAAGGGAGATTTCACAAGTGTGGTGATATTTTTTTTAAGTAGGAAGTGTTTAAAGAAACCATAAACAAACCTGTCCAGCGCTGCTCCGCATGTTTAAGAATACCTTCTGTAGAAAAGCCTAACAGAATATCAGCGCTGTAGTGTCTTATGACGCTACAGCGATTAGCTGAGTTAGGTCCTAATTTGTGTGCTTTTTTGTAATATGTTGATAATTACTTACTTTGTGTTATTGTGTGCAACAAAATAAATGATTGTTCTTTCCTTCGAGTAGCGTTTTCGAGTCCCATTTGAGATTATTAATTGTGCGATCAAATTGTGTTGAGCCTTGTTAATTCTGACACTTTCACACAACGCCATCTAGTCCCAAACTAAGAAGAGCTTGTACTATGAGTACAAGTTATACTTTATGTCATAACTTTAAACGTCCCCGCGGCACATGGCTCGAACCGAAGTGCGGGATATGTTTTTAAAAAAATGGTTTAATGTGTCAAAAAAACTAATAAACATTAATATGATTTCAACATGGAAAACACTTTAAAGGCCGTGTACCCGTCTTCGGCCTTTGCCGTAAGCGGGCGGTGCCGGCTCCCAAAAAGATGGTGATACATCATCATCAGCCCATTAATGCCCCACTGCAGGGACGGGCCTCTTCCCGTGACGGAGGGATACTTGGCCTACTAATACCACGCTGGCCAGACGTATTGGTGTAGGGTTTAATTTCAAGTTTTCCTTCTTTTTATTCATTAAGATAATATTCATGAATAGCCCCTTAGTCGGTTTTTACGACACCCATGGGATGAGATGGATTGACATATTGTATTCTTACTCCGTCACCACACGGAGAACAACCCTGTACAAAATAATAACCCTTCTCCTTTTCTATTACAGCATCAATCGAGTCCCTGCACGCGCCGACAGGGGGCGGTGTGGAACTACCTTGTGACGTCACGCCAGCACTTCCCGATGATCATATGGGACTCGTCATCTGGTACAAGCAGGGCCATGAGACTCCTATATACACGTAAGTTTAAAGTTGTTTTATTTAAATCTAGTAAAATATTTGAAGACCTAAATGTGGCGTAGTGGTTATATAACATGACTGCTACGCAAAGGTCTCGGGTTCGATTTCCGCTCAATGCAAATATTTGTGTGCATGAACATGATTATTTGCATTGGTCTGAGTGTTTCTATGTATAATATGTATGTATTTACAAAAAAAAAGTATAAGTATTAATATCCGTTGTTCTGTTACCCATAACACAAGCAGGTTAAGCCTAGCTTACTTTGGGAACAGATGGTGCTGTGTAGAGATGTCCGTGAATGTTTATATTTATTTATCTACTCTAGAAAATCTACTATAGAAAAATCACGTATTAAAAAAAACAATAAAAATACTCTGGTAAATATAAGGGTATTTTAAATGGTTTTTTTTATCTTTTGAACCCTGAATCTTTTTTGAAAATTAAACTCAGCCTCAGTGACGCGCCGTTAAATTAGGAACCTACGAGAGAAAGTTTTATGTAAATCGGTCCTGCCGTTTCCGAGATAACCCGCAACAAACAAGTAGACAAAATTTTAAATGTGATTTTATCTCTTAATAACGTGTATTCACTGATAGGCAATCACTAAAAAAACTGTATACCTACTTATTTAATATTCACGGTCATCTCTACACAGCGCTATATGTTCCCAATGTAAGCTAGGCTTAACCTGCTTGTACTGTGGATAACAGAACAACGGATATTAATACTTATATACTGTTTTTTTGGAAATACATACATATTATACATAGGAAACACTCCAGACCAATGCAAACAATCAAGTTCATGCACACAAATATTTGCTTTGTGCGGGAATCGAACCCGAGACCTCTGTGTAGCGGTCATGTTGTATAACCACTACGCCACAGAGGTCGTCAAAAATGTGATTTTACGTCTTTGTAACGTGTATTCATTGATAAGCAATCACTAAAAATCTGTATATTTAATGTTACAAACAGATACTTCAATTTTATTCATATGTATAGATATACATATAATTTTACATTTAAGTTATAAAATTATTATAATTTTAAACATAACACGAGTCAAAGTACGTATGAGAAGCTTAACATATCTTTATAATCTCATGTTGCCCTAATTCTACTCGAACTATGAAGGATCGATGTGTTTTATGCCCACTAGAGCGGTTAGTTGTTTTAATGTAGTGCGCGTTTCCATTGATAGACGGCAATATTTATTTTTTATACATCTTTACCTTTTATCATCATTCCCAAATTTTTAAACTATCACGTTTCATTATTATAAATCTGTACTTAATTATAGAGAGGTAAAGTTTGTGTGTTTGTGACGTTGTAGGGGGTAATCTCTGGATCTACTGAACCGATTTTAAAAATTCTTCTTTTGCTGAATAGTATATTTATCGGGGAGTGTCATAGGCTATATAGTATCACGCTATGACTAATTGGAGTGGAGCAATAATAAAATGTGTTTAAAAAAGTAACGCGTTTTTTTCACCGCCTAACGAGTGGGTACGGGTCAGCTAGTATTATTTAAGGCCGTGGTCGCAAGCTGACGACCACGGCCACTACCGCCGAAACGTCAAGTAAAATAAAGGTAAATTATATAATATTTAGGTTTATTATACTATATCACAATTTATCCCTTTTCCTCTGCACTGACCATCAGTCTGTCCACTGTGTGAAAAGTCTCTTCACCCTTCGTCATCCGGTACGCGTTTGCCATTCAAATATGTTATTTACCTTTAATTGTAGCTAGTTGTTTAAACAATAATTAAGCGGATGAGATGAAAGCAAATAATGAACGTCCCAGAATTTTCACGTGTACCAATTATCGTATCTACTCCAACAATGGAAACATCCAACATTAGTTTAAGACAATGATTATTTTAATAGCCGCTTGCTTTCAGGGTTTATCTTGAAATATTTCTATGGATTATATTCTCTAATCCCATTGTACCTATCTATAGATCAGATAAGTTATCATGGCGCCGAGTAATCTTAATGTAAAGCAGTATTAACTTAATTAAGGTTATGATAGACTTTTGGATATTAAAGAGTTTTTGGTAATGGTTATATTCGGCTTTAATACATATTTGGAAAGGTATAGGATATAGGCATCATAATAAAAGGGTGTTGTAACAGGTTGCAGGTTGCACCAAAACATATTATTACAATTGTAAGACAAAGCGAATATATGCATGTATCATATACGATACACGGAAGAGGGAAAAGTTTAAAGTTAATTTTAATAAATTACCCGGTGGTCGGTTTGCAACAAGATAAAGCAGTTGCTTATTTAAGCGATAATATGGAAATGTCACTGTGCTTGTTCTCGGTGTGGTAACGGAGTAAGAAAACAATATGTCACCACCCTATCTCATCCCATGGGTGTCGTAAAAATCGACTAAGGGACTATCTTAATGAAATAAAATTAAGGTAAACTTGAAATTAAACCCTGTACCAATCCGTCTGGCCAGCGTGGTATTAGAAAGCCAATTATCCTTAGGTCATGGAAAGAGGCCCGTCCCTGCAGTGGGACATTGATGGGCTGTTATGATGATGATGACTGTGTTTATGCTTAAGGAAATTGCAGGGCTATGGGATATAACAGGTTTTGCCCTAGAATAGAGACTTAGCTCTATTTAGCATTTCTGAGTTTCATGAGCGGCATTTACAACTTCCGTGTAGTGACGGAGTAAGAATACAATATGTCACCACCAGATCTCATCCCATGGGTGTCGTAAAAACCGACTAAGGGACTAACCGTAAATGTTATCTTTACGAAATAAAAAGAAGGACAACTTGAAATTAAACCCAATTAAAATAAGTATATTTTAATTTGATCATCAAGTATTTAATTTTTTTCACTTTTAAAAATATTACGTACTCCCTGTCTAATCGAAATGATAAAGAACCTAAAATAGTACTGTTTTTCAAACTTGTTTTGCATTAATATTGTCATGATAGCTGAAGAAGAATAACATTACAAATTGATGTTTATTATATTAAAAAATTTAAACATCTAGAGATTTTTGCAGTTTGACAAGTTTGACATGTTTATATTCTTTCTCATGCTATCTTGAATAGAGTATAAATATTGTTCAGCAAATATGTATGATATATTAAGTAACCCTCCGTCACAGGAGGAGGCCCGTCCCTGCAGTGGGACATTAATAAGCTGTTATGATGATATTTTTCTGCAAATATGTAAGAACTATTAAATTAACTTACTATACGTATAACTTTACATCTTTATTTACTAATTAACCGTGAAAGTATAACATAACTATATAAAGTACATTAACCTTATAATCACCAAATCCCTAGATCACGACACACATCTATGAATGTATTAAGCTCCAGGAACCGTTGGTCTGAGACGTGAGATTACATTTGACAGGTTAAAAGGATACATGTACAAGATTATTATATAGACGGGTTCGATTCTGATGTGTTTGGGCAGAAAATAAAGAAAAAAGGAATTTGTTTAGTCATTCTCTTAGTAGCCTGTGAATATATCAATGCAGATATCATCATAACAGCCCATTAATGTCCCACTGCAGGGACGGTCCTACTCCCGTAACGGAGTTACACTTGGCCTACTAATACCACGCTGGCCAGACGGATTGGTATAGGGAGTAATTTTAAGTTCTCCTTCTTTTAATTTTGTAAAGATAATATTCACGGATAGTCCCTTAGTCGGTTTCTACGCCACCCATAGGATGAGATAGGGTGGTGAGATATTGTATTTATACTCCGTCACCACACGGAGAATGCAGGTATGGGGTTCTTTTATTAATTGAGGGAAACTGGGCCCACACTGGCTAGACCTTGGCATTTGTTTTTAATTCAACTATTACTTTACATAATTAGCAAATTAGCGTCAGGCAAGACCACTTTACAGGTGACGATATGAACTAGACAGTAAATAGAAAAACTCCTTTAACAACCACTAGCTGACCCGTGCCCACTTCGTTGGGCGGCGAAAAAAACGCGTCCCTTTTTTAAACATATTTCATTACTGCTCCACTCCTATTAGTCATAGCGTTATACTTTATAGCCTGTGACACTCTCCGATAAATGGACTTTCAACACAAAAAGAATTTTTGAAATCGGTTCATTAGATCCAGAGATTACCCCCTACAAGATCACAAAGACATAAACTTTACCTCCTTTATAATATATTAGTATAGAAGAGAACCGTTACTTGTGGATGTCAGAAGCCTTTGCCCAGATGTGGGATTTTAAAAGCTAACACTAGCTTACTATTATTTATTTATTTTATATTACCCTACAGAGATACATATAAAAAAAACAATTTAAATATAATCTCAACTTCACATCAAACATTTTCATTGAAAAAAGCATCTTAATAACAGCTATTAAATACCGTTTAATTATCCATTTGGTTATCACAATCTGCTTACAAACGCACCGACTACCAATATTCAAAAAAAATAAAAAATCATCCGTGAAGTTATTATGTTAATGTTGGTAGTAGATATCTTTAGCTTACGTTATGTTATGGAGCTTTCCGTGTGGTGACGGAGTAAGAATACAGTGTGTCACCACCCCATCTCATCCCAAGGGTGTCGTAAAAACCGACTAAGAGACTATCCGTAAATATTATCTTTATATAATAAAAAGAAGGAAAACTTGAAATTAAACCCTATACCAATCCGTTTGGCCAGCGTGGTATTAGTAGGCCAAGTATCCCTCCGTCACTGGAGGAGGCCCGTCCCTGCAGTGGGACATTAATGGGCTGTTATGATGTTATGGAGCGGAGTTTACCGTGTGAGTTTAATGTTAGAATATTATTAAGATAGCTTGGATTAATAGCAACTATCAATTTAGTTTTCGTGTAATAATAGGTCTTTATTCTTACTCCGTCACCACACGGATGTTACTTACTACACTTCCTCAACATTTAATTAAAGTCATTTCTCAGAAGTTTAAGGCAAACCTATCAAGTTCTAAGCAAAACCCCAAAAAAGCCTTACGCATGATGTCTGAAGCGCCGATTACACTAGACTACATGTAGTCTCCTGCATCATGTAGGAGACTACATGATATAGACGGTCGGGACTCGCCAATTTCCGATATGTAGTCTCCTAACAGCCTAAATGTGATTACACTAGACTACATGTAGTCTCCTACATAATCGGCGCTTTTATAGTACCTATAATCATCACTCGTTTTAAAACCGGTGTTTTACAGTTAAACTTAAGGTTTTATAACCTCACTATAGCAAACAACTAGTAAACAATACTTTTAAAAGTTTTATTAAGGTTACTTGAAAGAGATCGCTTGCAACTACTAGGCAATCTTTGTTTTGTACTTGAGAACTATAAACTAGTATGAAAAAGTTTTATCAATGTTTTTTATTAAAATTTTTAATCAGTAAGCGGATTATTTTTCTGTGATAGTTCTTTATTGTATGGCTAGTACCCATTTGGCTACTATTCGTGTGGTGAAGAAGTAAGAATACAATATGTCACCACTCCATATCATCCTATGGGTGTCGTAAAAACCGACTAAGAGACTATCCGTGAATATTATCTTTACGATGTAAAAAGAAGAAAACCTCAAATTTAACCCTATACCAATCCGTCTAGCCAGCGTGGTTTTAGTAGGCCAAGTACCCCTTTTGTCACGGGAGTAAGCCCGTCCCTGCAGTGGGACATTAACGGGCTGTTATGATGAAGTGTAGTAAGGATTTTATTTTAACCAAAATCGTTGGGTCAATTTTATTGTTATTTATTGAATATCTGAGTAGTGATCAATAACGGCCAATTAACATTAACTTCACAACCTACGAGTAACATGATCAATATAACAAATTGCGGGTCTTACAAAATACTTCTGCGTATCTCGAACTAGCAACTTCATGATTTTTAACAACATTGAGACATATTTTTAGAAGTAATATTTAAATATTCCTTACACTTCACACAACGCCATCTAGTCCCAAACTATAATTTTTAGCTACTATCACCCCACGTAAGCTAAACATAACGTTATTCTATACTACTCTAGTAGAACTATAACATTTATTATTTAAAGCATAATTTAACTTTTTATAGCATAAACGCTATAACATATATAGCGTTATATACATTTTACACTTCATTATGGAAATTACTGTTTTAATTTATTTATTTAAATATTTTTTTGTGATCACTATACAGATATGTACAGAAGTTAATATCGACATCCCACTTCAGGGACGGGCCTCCTCTCATGACGGAGGGATACTTGGCCTACTAATCCCGCGCTGGCCAGACGGATTGGTATAGGTTTAATTTCAAGTTTTCCTTCTTTTTATTTCGTAAAGATAATATTCACGGATAGTCCCTTAGTCGGTTTTTACGACACCCATAGGATGAGATGGGGTGGCGACATATTGTATTCTTACTCCGTCACCACACGGAGAGATATCGATATTGTTTTTTTTTTAATTAGCTTATTACATTGGCTCTATTTGCCTGATGGTAAGCAGTCAGAAATTCAATAGTCTAACATGCTATTAAAAAGACCTCATTCCTAGAAGATCTAGGTTCGTAAGGAGAAAGGTCTGCGTTTTTTACCTTTGGATCTTATTTATTTATAAGTAGGTATGTATTACAATTACAGCAATACACACACATTTACACAATAAAAAATACATAAACACAATATTAGGTATGTTTGCCTATTAAAAGTGTACACAGCATTAGTTTTTATAATAGGCAACATTTTACATACATTTAAACAATGTTAAATTTAAAACAACCTCGGTGGCGCGACAGTAGCGCAAGCGGCTGCCGTGCAAGAGGTTGTGGGTTCGATCCCCACGCAGGACAATAATTTGTTAGATCCACAAATTATTGTCCTGGTCTGGGTGTTCTTTGTGTCCGTTAATTGATGTTTGTAAAAGGTCCCCGCGACACAGGGCATGATTCCTAGTGCGGGAGTTGTCTTTTTTAAAAATAAAAAATAAATAAAATTTAGAAACAAAAAGACCATAAAACACAAAATCTAAATACAACATAATATTTGACATCTATGGTCGTCTTATACATATATTATAGACAACGGATAAACATATAAGTATCTTAACAGTATCAATAACTGATTCTTAGAAACAATATATAAATAACTATTGCTGTTAATAATGAACAAGTAATATCTTGTTATAGATTTATTAGATCTTTGATTGTACTTCAAGTGTTTGATATCTGTTTTATGAAGAAATATTATTGCTTTTGCAGACTCCGATATATTTTGTCATTACATTTATTAAATTCACCAACAACATTTTAAAATGTCACTATCCGTTTTCTATCAATTACGTAAGAGTTGTAAATAAGCGAACGAGGGAAATCTCCGTGTGGTGACGGAGTAAGAATACAGTGTGTCAACACCCCATCTTATCCCATGGGTGTCGTAAAAAGCGACTAAGGGACTATCCGAGAATATTATCCTTACGTAATAAAAAGAAGGAAAACTTGAAATTAAACCCTATACCAATCCGTTGGGCCAGCGTGGTATTAGTAGGCCAAGGATTCCTCCGTCACTGGAGGATGCCCGTCCCTGCAGTGGGACCATAATGGGCTGTTATGATGAAAAAAAAATTGTATCCTATTCTTGGAAATTAATAGAGAATAGTAACTGACCTTTCTGTTTCCCCTCAGTCTGGACACCCGTGAAGGTGTGACGTCACACTGGGCGGACTCCACCCTCGGAGTCAGAGCTACCTTCAGAAGTGATACCAGACCTGCTGTACTGGTTCTTACTAAATTGAGGTAAGTTTTTATACTCTCACTTTAATATACGAACGACATAGATTCTAGGAAAGTATCAAGCTAACGGTTGGCAAGAAGTTATATACAGACCCACCAACTTATCTGTGAAGTGGCAAAAAGTGGAACTTCTAATGCCATAGTACAAGCTTTGCTTAGTTTGGCACTGGGTGGCGATGTGTGAATGTGTGAGGAATATTTATTTATTTAATTTCCACACCGCTATAAAAAACTAGCACGTTCAAACATTTTCCTCCACGCCGCTGTTACTATTATCTCTAACCCACATAATTTGATTCCACAAGATGAGCCGTCACTGGTTTATTAATGACTGGGACCCGCACATAACTACCCAATTCCTAAGGGTATATAACATATTTTTCCGGGTTATAAAATACACTGTATTGAGGAACCTGCTCCAGTGGCGGAGGAATACTTGGCCTACTAATACCACGCTGGCCAGACGGATTGGTATAGGGTTTAATTTCAAGTTTTTCTTCTTTTCATTACGTAAAGGTTATATTCACGGATAGTCCCTTAGTCGGTTTTTACGACACCTATGGTATGAGATGGGGTGGTGACACATTGTATTCTTACTTCGTCACCACACGGAGAACTAATTTATAAAGCAAAAATAATATTGAAAAACTCAATTTATTTGTAAACTTATGTAATTGAAACCCACACGCACAAAACATTAAGTCTACCATTCCCCCCCTTAAGGGGTGAATAACATAATAAGGGTTAGAAACATGTCATTAGTTGTATGGCCGCCATATTGCGTCGCTATTGTGTACTACGCTTAATTAATATCGCACCCCGCGATAAAGTGGGGTGCACAATATGTATAGGGGTGTCAATTATACTTCTTTCAATTATATTAGAATGAAGTTGTTTTTAAAGTTGTATGTAAGTATATTAGATTCTAGCTAAAAATACAATATTATAGCTACTTCACAAAACTAAATGTACTTACCACATTTGGCTTAAAGTACATAGCTCTGTGGCGAAAGGGATCAAGGCCAATTCTGCAATGTAGAGGTCTCGGATTCTTTTCTATCTAAACACAGTAACAATTTCTACTACCTACTACTTACGCTACTGCTTGGAGGTGTATTAAGGCCGATTTACACATGTCAGTGAAGTCACAGTTCTGTTCCGTGTTCGCTCAGTTCAGTATAAGTGCTACAGTTCAAAAAAAGTGTTCCCCAGCACTGACACTGAGAGCACTGTGTCGTCACTGACACTGACAGTGGGAATGCGCTCATAAAACGAAACTGTATGAATTTCGCACTCTGCCGGTACTATGTCGGAGCTGTGACTTCACTGATGTGTGTGAATTGACCTTTAAGTTGCTGCAGCGGTGGTACCGATATCAGTTCTTATCTACACTTTTGTAACCTCTCTGTAGTGTGTAATTATTTCCCCGTCTGCGTCAGAAGGTAGGTTATGTTTTTGCTCTGCAGCCTGAACGATTTGATGGTTTTAGCTTGCTAGCTATATCACGTTTTTCTATATATTTAACAAGACATTGTCAAAATCAAACTAAACACCTCTACTTAGTCCAATATACTCACATATTTCAAAGGGTCAAGTTTTGTTTTTGTACTCCATACTAATATTACAAATGGGAAAGTGTGTCTGTCTCTTTGTCTTTCTTTCACGGCAAAACGGAGTGACGAATTGACGTGATTTTTTAAGTGGAGATAGTTGAAGGGATGTAGAGTAACATAGGCTACTTTTTGCCCCTTTCTAACCCCCTACTGCTACCCCGAATTTAACGCGAGCGAAGACGCGGGCAAAGGCTAGTTGTAATGTAATTGTTTACATAAATACAACTCAGCAATTAAAGTTTTTATATCGAATAAACTAATCGCTATCGAAGAAACACGATACTGAGATTTAAATTACATTGAAATGAGTTAAAATAAACATGGTATTGTTATCGATGCACTGTAAATATTTATTAGCCAGTTGATTTAAAAGAGAAGTAATGTCATCATCATCATAACAGCCCAATAATGTCCCACTGCAGGGACGGGCCTCCTCCCGTGACGGAAGGATACTTGGCAAACTAGTACCACGCTGGCCAGATGGATTGGTATAGGGTTTGTTTTGAAGTTTTCCTTCTTTTTATTTCGTAAGGATAATATTCACGGATAGCCCCTTAGTAGGCCATTTATCCATCCGTCACTGGAGGAGGCCCATCCCTGCAGTGGGACATTAATGGGCTGTTATGATGATGATGAATTATGTCACTCTATAGCTTTCTAGCTCGTCCCCTACCGACATTACCTAATATATTCACGCTATAAATTTTCCTTTGTAATCTCATATAAGTATTAAGTAAAGATATTGTAAAAAAAAACATCACTAGAAGCGATCGTTGTAAAATTTTTATTTTATCGATACATCAACGAACGATTCTCGATAAAAATGGATTGCTAGAGCAATATTGAACGAATTTTATACTCGTATATTCGTTCTCGATACAGATTAGTTACAATCGATAAATTCATTTGAAAATACATATCTCGATTTAGAAAATTTATTGTATCGATTCAAGATAACGTTGGATATCGTTGACAACATTTTAATCGATATAATCGGAATAGTATTTTATTTGATTGTTGTTTTATTTATTTTTGTGATTGAATTAGTTTTTTCAACATATTGACGCCATTTATTCAAACTAAGCCTTAGACAACGGATAAACCTACTTTAAACTTTTGGTTTTTTTCATAAATGCGAAAGTTTGTGAGGATGTATGTATCGATGGATGGATGTTTGTTACTCTACTTTCACGCAAAAACAACTGAATGGATTTTGATGAAATTTAAAATTTGGGTAGTTTAGGGTGTAGAATAACATTTAGGCTACTTACACAACGCGGGTGAAGACGCGGGCTTTAGCTAGTCCAACATAGTTTGAAAATGTTACTGTGTTTAGGTGGAAGAGTGTAGTAGCTAGTGAAAATAATATCGCTATTAAAAATCATAAAAATCATTTATTCGTGTGATTCATGGTACATATTACATGAGATCTTAAAAATAATTAATTAGTTCCTCACAAATCTACCTTAAAGGTGTACACACTTTTACATAGTTATTTGGTTATAAAAAGAGAACGTTAACATAATAAAAAAATTAAAATAAATCACCACATAACACATGACAATAAACAACCAAAAACAAATGGCAATTGAGTACTAAATAATAATTAATAATGTCGGAATACATAATATACATAACTACAATGTCAAAATAAAATAAAAAAATATGAAAATTATTGGCTATCTATTTATATTTTATTACTGTACCTATATGGCCCTGCGCAGACGGCACACTTTTTGTGCGATCGAGTCTGCGGCGCACAAAAAGTCTGCCATACATGGCATATGTTTGAGTCTTTTGTGCGCCGGACTTTTTGCGCGTCCTGTGCGTTACTGCTTATAATTGCATAGGTTCTATTTTCACAGACTAAAAAGTGCGTCACGGATAGTCTGTCGTCTGCGCAGGGCCTATGTCTTATTACTAAACACATACATTTCTCATACACACACAAACACACGCATTCATTTACGACCTCTGTGACGTATTCGTTGTATACCATGACTGCTGTGTGACAGGTCCCGGGTTCTATTGCTGCTTAAAGCAAATTTTTTGTACCGATCCATACGGTATCTTACCGTCGAGAATACAAAGCTGTTGTGATCTTTATTTTAAAGTTGCCATTTTTGTTTCAGGCCTGAAGACAGTGGGCAGTACAGATGTCGAGTGGACTTTATCAAGTCACCAACAAAAAACACAAGACTTAACCTCACAGTTCTTAGTAAGTTATTTTATACTAGTAAGCCTCGAAGTGTCCTACGCATCCCTTCCAGATCTAGAGGCGCACCTAGTTCCCCCCTCCAGATAAGTAATGTCCCACTGCAGGGACGGGCCTCCTCCCATGACGGAGGAATACTTGGCCTACTAATACCACACTGGCCAGACGGATTGGTATAGGGTTTAATTTCAAGTTTTCCTTCTTTTTATTTCGTAAAGATATTTTTATTTTATTTTTATTTAATTAGGAATCAGGCCTTGATCTCCGCCAATCCTCCCAAGATTGTATTTTTTCCAAAAAAGAAAATTTGAATAAAAAGTAGATACTAAAATTATCTTAATTTACAGTACCACCAGAAAGACTGATCATCCTGAACCACGAAGGCAACGAGATCCGAGGAGGTGTGCTTGGACCATATGATGAAGGGACTGAAGTTAACCTTACATGCATTGCTGTTGGAGGTAAGAAACTTTACTACTTACTAGCAGCTGTTAGCGGCTCCATTCACCGCAAACCAAGCGATAAATTACTAGAGTAGGTAAGCACCTCAGCTGTGCCTACTAAATTCACCTCCAATCAGTAGTGTAAAAATGTTACAGTCACGGGTATACTGCCTTAGATGTGTTTTTGCATTGCCGACATCTATGGTTTTTTTTCCGTGGAGGAAATACTTCGCGTATACCTGTCGCCTCGGGGTTAGACGAGCAGGTGATGTCGGACTCCCAGACCGGTCTACCGACTAAAACCTCCACGATGGCCTTTCTCTGGTGTTCCAGAGAGGTTTCGGGAACGCGATTGCATCATCCAAAACCTGGACATCCATGAACAGCGGTTACTACTTACAATCAGGTTTGCTCGTCTTCTAGCTTAAGGCAATAAAACAAAAAATTACTTATAAACACGGAATGTAAGACCAGAAATCTTCGTGTGGTGAACAGAGTACGAATACGCCGTATCATCACTTCATAAAATAAAATAAATAAAATAAAATTTATTCAATAAAATTTAACCTACTATACAATTACGGCTCACTTATGGCTAACTATGGGATTCATAAAAACATTAAACCCTACACAATGTGACATTAAACCCTACATCAATGTATCGCTGCATTGATGTAGCAGCCCAAATTTCACACCGTCCTTGCAGTGGAACATTATTGGTTATTGAGCTGTTATAACACGAACAGAAAAAAATTTTGAATACCAATAACATCTCTATTCACCAACCTTTGCCAACGTCAGAACAAACATCAAAGCGAAAAAAATATTTCACACGAAAAAAATATTTCATAAAAAAATTCTCCAAACATCAACTTTACTATAGCGAAATGATGACCGTCGCAGCAGAAAAAACCTTTTCCTTTCCCTTTTCCCTTTAACACGTCTGTAGCAAAGGTTTTACTAACACTTTTTAGGCCTACAAGCGTGTTAGCTGTTCATGAAATGTATACGAACCTGAATCAAATATCACGTTCTGATTTAACGAAAAATGTCCGATTCACGCGTACGACCTCGATTTATGGTCTAAGTGAAAAGATGTAGCGAATTTCCCGTCTATTCCTAGTTTCCCCCGAATACTTTCCCCCGATTGGGAGAAACTGGGAATTATATTGCATCTTCGACAAAATTTTCCATTATGCCCATTTTCCCCCGATTGGGAGAAACTGGGAATTATGTTGCATCTTTGACAAAATTTTCCATAATTCCCATTTTCCCCCGATCGGGAAAAAAGTATTCGGGGAAACTGGGATGCTAAAAAAGTCATGTTTTTGTTAATAAGATGTCATTGAAACCGAAAAAAAATAATTTCTCAACCCGCTCCCTCTTATAACTCACACCACTAACGTAACCCCAACTTGATAAGGGTATAAGGCAGTCCATTGTTTCTCAAAGTTTTTTATTCACACCGACCATTCACCATTCACATTGTACATAAACATGCTCTTACTAAATAATTACTGCATTTTGTTCATTTATTAGGGTTTGCTCTGAGGTATATTGAAATTTATAACGTGAGGGCCGTGTTTGGTAGTTTTGTGTTTATGGTTTTGTGTATTTGATATCAAAAATTGGTTACCAAGCCTTGGAATTCCAATTTTTTGACTTCTCGTGCGCACGCCATGTCCCAAAAAAATATCTAGGTCGATATTACTAAACCTTGTCTCCAGATTTTTATTTGGGATTAGTTTGTTATTCATATGTAGTTCATCATAACAGCCCATTAATGTCCCACTGCAGGGACGGGCCTCCTCCAGTGACGGAGGTATACTTGGCCTATTACTACCACGCTGGCCAGACGGATTGGTATAGGGTTTAATTTCAAGTTTTCCTTCTTTCTATGTAAAGGTAACATTCACAGATAGTCCCTTAGTCGGTTTCTACGACAACCATGGAATGAGATAATATAACATTAGTGATTGAAATATAATCTTTTACTACTCGTTTCAAATAAGAATATGGATAACCGTGCGCCATCTTATGACGTCATCCAAACAAATTCTATAAACTTTTGAATCGAACTTTGACAGGTAGAGGTCATTGACGCGTAATATATAACTTTTTTTTGTACACAGGTCGACCAACAGCCAGGGTGTCATGGTGGAAAGCTCATGCTTTACTTGCAAACTCAGAAGCGAGAGCCACCGTGTCTTTTAGACTGCAGAGGACGGATTTTGGGACTGATGTCACTTGTCAGGTACGGTATAGTCAAATTATATTTATCTTACTAATATTATAAATGTGAAAGTTTGTGAGGATGGATGAATGGCTGTTTATACTCTTTCACGCAAAAACTACTCAACGACTTTTGATGAAACTTTACAGTAATATAGCATACATCAAAATAACATAAATGTTACAAATAATAAAGACTTTTAATCCCTAAGTCATCTTTTACGAGAGTAAAGTGACGAAAAAGGGACATAAAATAAAAATTGTCACAAACCGATCTTATTCAGTCGGTGTCGTAAAAAATGTATAGGCAACAATTTGTTACAAAATTATATTGGATAGTCTGAAATCTGAAAAAGAACTTAAATTACTTAATATTTATCAAAACACCACGCGGGCTAAGACGCGGGCGGAAACTAGTAAGAAATAAATCTATATTACTACTCGTATGTCCGAGAGGGGGCCTGGTAATCTGCGTGACAGGGTTTCCTAGTGCGGATACCAGTCTCTCACAAAGGACCATTTAATTAGGTTGTGATGTATTAAGTTAGTTTATAAGGAACCTTTGTGGAAGAAAAATAAAGATATTTTTATTATTATTATTATATTGTGTAGTGGTAGATACTAATCCATGACTGCTAAGCTGAAGTTTCGGGTTCAATGCCCGTTCAGTGTGAATCTTTGTGTGCATTAATATTAATGTTTGTGTGGAAGTATGTCAAAAAGGAATATATAGTAGATACATTTTCCAAAGGTTACGGGTTTGATCCCCGTACAAGGCAAACACTAACCGAGATTAGCGAGATTTTTATTAGAAAAACCAACCATATACCAAACAAAACCGTAAGAATTTAAGTATAAGTTTATGAGTAAGGGGGTAATAATTGCTATGTGCTATGTGTATAGTATTTATAAGTCTTTTAGTTCTTAGTAAGTCAAGCTTTACTTAGTTAGACTAGATGGCGTTAGGCTCTTATTTATTTTTAATAGTGATGTTTTCGTTCACAGGCTGTGACTGATCCACTAATAGCGCCAGTCTCCGAGAACATCTCCATAGATGTCAATCGTAAGTATTTTAATATTTAGTATCTATTAAAGTTTTTTATTTGTGTGGATGACGGAGTAAGAATACAATATGTCACCACCCCATCTCATCCCATGGGTGTCGTAAAAACCGACTAAGGGATTATCCGTGAATATTATTTTTACGATATAAAAAGAAGGAAAATTTTAAATTAAACCCTATACCAATCCGTCTGGCCACCGTGGTATTAGTAGGCCAAGTATCTCTTAGTCCCGGGAGGAGGCCCGTCCTTGCAGTGGGACATTAATGGGCTGTTATGATTATGATGACAATTTTTAAAAATATGTACCTACCTTTATTTCACATTCAAAATTGTATCATAAAACATGTATTTTTACTCCGTCTCTATCCCATGATTTTATACCAAAACCAAGAATAAACGACTAGAAATAGTTTCAAAAAGTGTATTTTTACAACTTTAAGTTAAACAAATTTAAGTAACCAAGTTAAAAACCTTAACTAAGCGAGTTAAAGTTTTAAGTTAAATCTTTGTTATTTAAACATTTATTTAAAATTTGTATAGTTTATATAACTTTTAATGATTTGGTCACCATTTTAAATAATATTATCACTGCAAAGTTGTTTCAACTTTAGTATAACTAATTGGCTTTTAGTTTAGTTATTTAGTTATTAAACTGAGCTCTCATTTCAACTTTGTAAAAACTCTTTTTGCCGTAGGATTTAAATACGTATTAAAATAACGCTAACTAGTACTCAACTAAAAGCTTTAATTATGTGTTTTTTTTTCCAATTTAAACATACAATACACACTCATCATAACAGCCCATCAATGTCCCACTGCAGGGACGGGCCTACTCCCGTGCCGGAGGGATATTTGGCCTACTAACACCACGCTGGCCAGACGGATTGGTACAGCGTTTAATTTAAAGTTTTCCTTCTTTTTATTTCGTTAAGATGATATTCCCTTAGTCGGTTTTTACGACATTAATGGGCTGTTATGATATGATGTACACATAATCTTCTGCTGGGGATTTGAAACGGCGACTTCTTGTACACCAGTTACCGCACTACCGAGGCAGTTGTTCATAAATTGATACAATAAGAAAAATTACAATTCGTCTATAATCCCAATACATTAGAACGAGACACTTCAATCTATACGTCAGTAAAAGAGATAGACATAAATAATAATAAATAAATATTCCTCACACATTCACACAACGCCATCCAGTTTCAAACTAAGCAGAGCTTGTACTATGGATACTAGATAACGGATAAACATACTTAAATACATTTTTTTGTAAATACTTACATATTATATTACATAGAATACACCCAGGCCAATGCAAACAATCATGTTCACGCACACAAAGATTTGCATTGAGCGGGAATCGAACCCGAGACCTCTGCGTAGCAGTCATGTTATATAACCACTACGCCACAGAGGTCGTCAAATAACTATCTCTCTATTAAAGTAACGTTAACTAGTACTCAACTAAGGCTTTAATTATATGTATTTTTTTTCAATTCAAACATAATAATACACATTAGACCAGGCCAAATAAAACATCTATGTTTTTATAACGAGACACTTCAATGTCATCATAACAGCCCATTAATGTCCCACTGCAGGGACGGACCTCTTTCTATGACAGAGGGAAACTTGGCCTACTAATACCACGCTGGCCAGACGGATTGGTATAGAGTTTAATTTCAAGTTTCCCCTCTTTTTATTTCGTTAAGATGTTCGTCTCTTAGTCGGTTTTTACGACACCCATGGGATAAGATGGGGCACTTCAATCTATACGCCAGTAAAAGAGATATATATATACCAAGTCACGTGAGAGTGAAAGAGTTAGAAATATGCAAGTCACGTAAGAATATAATCTGTATCATTAATGAGGTGTCAATCATGTAACAGAGATGAACAGGATAATGTTACGTATATGAACATGATCTGTTACTCACATGAAAGTTTTATAAGTGGGGATTGACGGCTGCATGGGAGCTTATTTTTGTTAATTTATTTATTTTATTTATTTCTTTTTACAAGAAACTTAGAGACTAATAACATAGTAATTTTTTTTTTAAATAAACTAGACTACATTGCCGATTACAAGCTTCTGCAAGTATATAGCCAAATGGTGTCGTAATTCTAAAACTAATACACAAAATTAAAAAAAAACAACTTACAAAACCCACTAATAAAAACAAAACTAATATATAGTTAAAATTCGCTAAAATCTTATGGGGAATAGCTTTGCTTGACTGTGGGAGAATGGGGCTGCTTATGTGTTTGACTTTAGTTTCCCTGGCCTATTTCCGCACTTACACGCCTAGATGGGTCATTTTGCATGTTGTCTACAGACGTGTTTAACCTGACCTAAGTTTGCGTTGATTTTTACAGACTTTAAATCGGTTAGAATTTAAAGTATGAACGGCAGAAATATTTCAACAATTATTTAGAAGAATTACATAATATAATTTTTACCTATAAAGCTTAGATATAACTAGAAAAATTCGAAAAAAAAGACGATGAAAAAAATTGATACTCGAGGTGGGAATAGAACCCGCGCCTATGGACTATACGCGTCCAGCGCCATGAACTCGATTTAGAAGAAGACTGAAACAAAGGACGAAATTTTATGACTCACACATTCACACAACGCCATCTAGTCCCAAGCTAAGCGCAGATTATGCTATGAGTAGATCATCGATAAACACTCTTTCATATTTTTTGTACACAAACAAACTATGTATACGCAACAAAGACCCAGTTTAATACAAAAATTCAAATTCATAAGAACAAAAATTTGCATTTATAATAGTATTACTTAATCGATATCGAAACCTCTGCTTAGCAGCCGTATAACCACTAAGCCACAGAGGTTTTCAAATAGGTTCTTTATTAAACCCATCTGGCTGCAACGGCTTAAAATATTCACATCTCCATTATATTATCGTATTCTATATTCGTTACTTTTGGGTCACTGCAACTGCTGACCTAAATATACAAAAAGGGGGAAAATATAAGAAATGTGTAGTTATTTAAGCTTTAAATATAACTCGTGGGATTTAAGTTATATATATATCTATAACAGCCCATTAATGTCCCACTGCAGGGACGGGCCTCCTCCCGTGACAGTGAGATACTTGGCCTACTAATACCATGCTGGCTAAACGGATTGGTATAGGGTTTAATTTCAAGTTTTCCTTCTTTTTATAACGTAAAGATAATATTCACGAATAGTCCCTCAGTCGGTTTTTACGACACCCATGGGATGAGATGGGGTGGTGATACACTGTATTCTTACTCCGTCACCACACGGTTATATCGATACCTCTGGGCTCAAAGGGCGTAAAGGACAAAATGCGACTTTTCAGGAGAGGCAAAAAACGAAAAAAAAAATCTTATTTTTGCTCTAACTTTTTTGTTTCTTGAGCTATTTTAATAAACCCAAGGAGAAAAATGCTTAGAATTTATAGTATTTTCTAAAGCAATTAAAAAAAAAATACCCTAGTGCTATATTTACCAAGATAGACCTTCCTTTACGCCCAAAAATTAAAAAAAAAAGTCCTTTACGCCCCTTAAATTTCCATCCTAAGATTTAAGCATAGGGTGTAAGTCTACTTTACTGTAAAATATAAAAGAAAACAAGATAGTTATCGACTAGTTTAAATATTTTTAGGTCGTAAAGATCACTTTTTAACTAATTTTTAGGGGTATATTATTAATTAAACTTAATTATTAGATGGATTATGTATTTTTTATATACCGTCGATATAATGGAAGAAATAAATAATTAAATATTTCAAATTTCAAGATAATTACTGGTTTTTTAACACTTAGTTTGACATTTTTTATGGTTTAAGCAGGTTTGCTATCGATTTTCTCGACGCTTAGTTAATTTTTTTAGTGAAAAATGGCCACAACAATATTATGCAAACATACCAATTCGGAATAAACCTTTTACCAACCCTGTCTGGCCAGTATGGTAAAGTAGTTAACAATCCAAATTTATGAAAAAAATCTACCATTATAAACAGACCCTAATTACTCCGCTGTCCTTGGTCAAGGAAGGGGCCATTGTAACGGAGTATGGGATGCAAAGAATCTCCGCTATTCTTCTGCATTAAAGGACCGCATTAGATGAAAAAGATCTCAGAACCCAGTCTTTTTCACATGGAGCTAAGGATCCTATGCCTTTGCTCCATGAGTACAAGAGTGTGACACTGCAGTCTCCAGATGCTGCTAGGTAGGTGGCTGAACAGACAGGCTCAAAATCACTGATTAACTTTTGAGACTTCTTTATAGTTTCTTTTCAAGAAGCCATTAAAGAGCTTTGAAGTGCGCGCAAGTGATCTGTCTCTGAACAGAGCCAACTATCAGGGCTTAAGAAGGTATGGTAGAGTAGTGTCGTCTAACGTCTACAATCTTGGCATAGAGGTGTGGTGGTTCTTTACTTTAAGAAGGGCGATAAAAATACTGGAAGACCTTAAGCTATTCAATAAACTGGTTTTTTTAAAAGGACTAGAGTATCATAGACCACGTATATACGCTGCGGCAGGTCCACAGAGTATACACTTGCGGTCTCTCCAACGGTGATACCGTTGAGCAACGGTAAATCGAAGCAGCTTTCGCAGAGCTAAAACGTATCTTCTCGTCCAGAGTGTGCTTCCAGTTGTGACATAATGTAGCAGCGACGTGGTCGTTGACTATATGGGCCGTCTAAGAAAGCTTATTGCCATCCAGAGACAAATAGACGGAGCTATGTTGAGAATTTCTCTGCGTGATCGAATCAGAAATGAGGACACCCGCAGGAAAACAAAAGTGACGGATATGCCGCTCAGGATTGCCCAATTAAAGTGGCGATGGACAGGACACACAACGCGAAATGTTTAGCGTACCCACAGACGCAGGGCTAGAAGACCAACAACAGGGCGCGCGGGAAACTGATGGTTGAGGGCGGCACAGGACCGCGGCATCATCATCATCATATCAGTATCGTGGTTATACTTCATCCTTACTATAAACGTTATTCACAACCTAGCCAATATTCCTATATTGGCTAGGCTATTTAAATATAATTATAATAACAAGTACCTTTTAGAACCACTAAAAAGGTGACATAGGTTACACATTTTGAAGATGATTTTGATAGATTTTTAATACTTACACTCTACAAAATTTTATATTTAGTTTAGATAATGGTTTCATGGTATGGGCAGCTTATAGGTTATTCTACACCCTAAACTACCCTATATTCCAAATTTCATCAAAATCCATTCAGTAGTTTTTGCGTGAAGGACTAACAAACATCCACCCATACAGTATTTCACGCTTATGATAATAAGTATGACAATTCTTCATGATATACGCCCTAGTTGAAACACGTAAATAAAATGAAACTAGGTAGTAAAGGACACTTGTGTTTTTTTATTTTTTTATTTTAAGGACGTATAGGACAATTTGCAAAAAATTTGAGGTGACTTATAGGGAGTATAAGACAGTTGATATTTTTAATGTATTTTACACCCAAATGTTTTTTTATACTTTCCTTTACTACCATAATAATTTTACTCTAGTAGGTAAGTGTTATTTACTCCCATATATTCTCGATAAACTTTGCTTAAAGTCTCAGATTATTGGGTCGTAAAGGCATTTTTTTTGCGAATTTCATAGAACGGAATATACAGATCGATAGAGAATAAAAAACTGAGTAAAACTGTATCAAAAAGTCATTTTCCCCCAAATGTCCCTTACGCCCTTTGAGCCCAGAGGTATCGATATGTTAAAACTAAACATTAATGGAATAAGGAATAATCCTACTAAGTAATATTATAAACGCGACAGTCTGTATGAATGGATGAATGCGAGTTTACTCTGTCAACAGGCTTACAAGAATCACAGTAGCACAAAAATAAAATCTAAATTATCAACGAAACACAATAGAAATACACCAAAAAAGGACATAAAATAAATTCCCGCAAAATGTAAGTCCTTGCGTAAATCACCCTGATCCAAGAAACTCGGTAACTCGATATAATCAACCCATACATAACTGAGATGATAATCTAAGGAAGCCTAATTGACAGCTTGATATACTTTTGTAAACGAATGTACCGACAAAAGAACGCTTTTTTAGTAGATATGGCATTGTGATGTATGTTCTCGTGGCTTTTTTACTGTGATGTATGTAAAAGTGCTGAATTATTTGGTGTAGGAGATTTGCAGTATCAAGATTATAAAGATTTAAATGATATTTTCTAATTTAGAAACTGATTCCAATACCAGTTTTTTCTTTTTTTCACACATTTACACAACGTCATCTAGTCCCAAACTAAGCAGAGCTTGTACTATGGGTACTAGTGAACGGATAAATATACCTACTTAATTTTTTTTTTGTAAATTTTTACATATTATACATAGAAACACTCAGACCAATGCAAACAATTATGTTCATGCACAAAGATTTGCACTGAGCGGGAATCGAACCTGAGACCTCTGCGTAGCAGTCATTTTATATAACCACAACGCCACAGATGTCATCAGTATAACGTCAGCCTAAGTTATAACGGCAAGTACTCAATACTCAATACTCAATATCTTTATTGCACTCCATATGTTACAAATAGGTGTTATGTTTAATATCACAGATACAATATGGACCCTATTGGATATGGCACTTTAGAAGAGAGGAGGATGCTAGATTTTAATAATATTATTATATTAAATTAGCAAACTTAGTTGTAAATATATATTTATTATATATTATATTCTAGGTATTCTTTTATACTATAATAAGTTATGTTTATTAGTATTTGTTTTGACTTTATAATTTGTTTTAAATATATTATCCTATTTAAGTATTATGTTTAAGCATACAACTGTATTAAATATGTAATTATTAAATATTTATATAATTATTAAATGATATTTGTGTAATGTTTATTTCAATAAATGTATATTATTCTTATTTTAGGTCTGTATAGTCTAGATATTACTTAATACTATAATAAGTTGTGTTTATTAGTATTTGTTTTAACTTTATAGTTTGGTTTAAATATACTATCCTATTCAGGTACAATGTTTAAGCATACTACTGTATTAAATATGTAATTATTAAATGATATTTGTGTAATGTTTATTTTAATAAATGACATTTTTTTATTTTATTTTAGGTCTATAAAGTCCAAGTATTTAGTACTATAATAAGTTATATTTATTAGTATTTGTTTTAACTTTATTGTTTGGTTTAAAATTAAATATATTATCCTATTTAAGTAAAAATGTTTAGGCATACTACTGTATTAAATATGTAATTATTAAAATTTGTCAGCTGTTGCATTAATTATGTAATTAATACATGGTAATATGTGTAATGTTAATTTTTATATATGTATATTATTTTTATTTTAGGTCTTCATCGTCTAGGTATTCTTTTATACTATAATAAGTTTTGTTTATTAATATTTGTTTTAATTTATTTATAAATTTTGTATAATGTGGTTCATTGATAAGGGATTCTGGGAGTTTATTATATATTTTTATTGCCATTGTATATGGGCTTTTAGAGTGAAGGGTTAAGTTAGAAGTAGGTAGCATTAGGCGTTCTTTGTGTCTTAGTGATCTGCTTGTATGTCTGTCTCCACGTTTAGTAAACAGGGTTGGATTGTTTCTCACAAATTTGGATAGTTCCAGAATGTAGATGCATGGTAAGGTAAGTATTTTGTGTTTCTTAAAGTAGGGTTGGCAACTATCTTCTTGATCTATGTTAGTTAGGATACGGATTAGTTTCTTTTGAAGAATAAAAAGGGAGGGTGAGTCAGTACTATTACCCCACATGATAATTCCATAGCTGAACCAGGAATATGCATAGGCATAGTAAGTACTTAACGCTGTTTGGAAGTCAGTAGTGTTTTTTATTTCCCTGAGAGCATAGGCAAAACTAGATATTTTTGAGCGGACCTTTTTTACGTGAGCCTTCCAGTTTAAATTTGTATCTATTGTTATTCCTAGCAATGTAAAGTCCCTAGTATGTTCTATTTTTGTATTGTTAACTGTAAAATCTATTTGTAAAGGGGCTTTTTGATATGGGTTGAAAGTCATTAATTTAGTTTTCTCGTAGTTGATTTCAAGATTATGTGCTGTCATCCATTCTGCAATCCCAACAAAAATGTTCTCCAGACGTTCGTTTAATCCATTTACATTTTTGCACGAGGTAAGTAGTGATATGTCATCTACGAATAAAACACATGGTTCCTTTGTAATCTTCGGGAGGTCGTTAATATAAATTAAAAAGAGTAGACAACCGATAACACTCCCTTGAGGTATTGAAGCATTTATAATTTTTTTATCAGATCTAATATTTACTATTTCTGTGAGGTTATGGTTATAGTTTTCAATTTCTACATATTGTTCTCTATGATTTAAATATGATTCAAACCATTTGTGTGCATTACCGCGAATCCCTATTTTGTATAGCTTGTGTAGTAAGATGTTAAATTGAACTCTATCATATGCTTTAGTCATATCTAACAGTATTCCGACTGCATATTGTTTGTTATTTATTATATTAATTGTTTCTTGTATGTATTTATAGACAGCAAGAGTAGTGGAACGCTGTTTTCGAAATCCATTTTGGCTGTCGTCAAAAATTTCATATTTTTCGCAGTAGCGGTATACGCGATCACACATGGCCTTTTCAAAGATTTTTGAAGCTGTTGGTAGGAGCGCTATAGGACGGTAATTGCTGGGGTCTGTTTTAGAGTTTTTTTTATAAATTGGTTTGATTATTGTTTTCTTTAGTAAATAAGGAAATTCACCTTGTTCAAAGGATTGATTTATTAGTGTGCAAAAGGGCAATGCAAGTTCATTTGCACATTGTCTGATAAGGGAAGGTGGAAGTTCGTCTATACCAAAACTCTGTTTGTTTTTAAGATTTTTTATAATATTATAAGTTTCGCGGTAGTCTATTGGGGAAAGAAAGAAGGTATTTATGGTGGATTGCAGAACAGGTAAATTAAGCGGTTTGACATTTGACATAAGGTTATTTTTTTCTCCTACTGATGCAAAAAATGTGTTAAACTCATTAGCTATTTCATACGGAGCTGATATTAGTGTATTATTTACTTTGAGTTTAATGTTATGGTGCTCTCTGGTGATGTTTTTATTAGTACGTTCTTTTATTATATTCCACATAGTTTTAGTTTTATTTTGAGATGTTTTCAATTTTTGTATGTAATGTAGTTTTTTGGCTTTGTTTACTACATGTTTTAACATTTTTGAATATTTTTTATAATGTTGCTTTATAATAGGATTGTTTGATTTTATAGTTAAAATTTTCAAAAGTCTTTTATTTTTACATGACAGTTTTATTCCTTTGGTTAACCAGTACTTTTTATATCTTTTTTTAATTTTAATTCTCTGTTTTGGAATGGTTTTATTAAGTATATTTAATAATGTATCATTTAAGGCTTCATAGTTTTGGTTTATATCTTTATTTATATTTATTATATTACTCCAATTTACTATAGCTAGCTCTTGTTTAAATTTGTCTATGTTGTTTATATTATATATCCGCTTTTTAACATGAAACATTATCTGGTTTTGTTGTTGTGGTATAGTAAAGTTTATTATAGTACTGCAATGATCTGAGAAACCTATTTCTTGTACTTCTGTGTGTAGATTTTTGGTGTTAAAGTTGGTGAATATTAAGTCTAAGCAAGTGGATGTAGTCTGTGTTATGTGGGTAGGATCTTTTACATGTTGTGTAAATTTATATTCTAACATAAGGTCTAGAAAGGTATTAGTTTTTAAATTATTTCTTAATATATCTATATTTAGGTCTCCTCCTAGTATTATTTTAGATTTAGAGTATTTTTTATTTATAAAAGTTAGTATTTTTGTGAGTTGATGGTAGAAAATTTCTTCCTCTCTCCTATTCCAATATAATGATACTATTAATATATTTTCTTTCGGTAGTTCAGTTGCACAGGCTTCAAGTACATATTCTATTGACATCTTCGATATTTCATTACATTCTATATGCTCTAAGTTTTCATTAAGGAGGATGAAAACACCACCTCCAGCTCGGTTCACTCTGCAAAAAGATGCTGCTATTTTGTATCCATTGAAATGTATAATATTTAATTTATCTGGAGATAACCATGTTTCTGTTAGACATATTGCTTGGTACTTCGAGTTATCATTAAGAAATGCTTCCATTATGTGTTGTTTATTAAATATACTTTGAATGTTCTGAAAGAGTATGCTAAAAGTTTGGTCTGTGTTTGCGAAATGTATGGTTTTCTTTGTTGGTTACAGGTGTAGCAGTAGCATCAGCGTCGTTTTCCTTATTTTTCATATGGATATTTTCTTTATTCTTGTGCTCAGATTTATCCAAGTTGTCTTTTATATTAATTTCTTCTCCTTCAATAAATAGTTTGTTGTTTTTAATAATTGCATGTAGACCTTGCTTACGTGCAGTTATCATTTTCGCTCTTATTATATTTCTTTCTTTTCGTTCTTCTTCAGTCAGGAATTCTGATATGCCTAGCCCAGTTCCATAGAGATGTCGCTTATTGTTAATAAGGTGTTTGACCATTCTTTTACTTATAATTTCAATTACTAATGGTCTGGTTTTATTTTGATATGGTTTTCCAATTCTGAAGATATCCTCTATGTAGCCTAGTAGGTCTACATTTAAAGTTTCTCGGAACATATTTACAATTCTGTCATGTAAATCATATTCAGTCTCTCTTTGGTTTTCTAAGAGACCATACAGTACAAATTTCTTAGTGTTATTTTCAGTATAAGATTGTTTACTTATTATTTCTTTCAATTCGCTCTGCAAGGAGTTTGTTTCTTTATTTAATCTCTCTATTTGTAAAGTAAGTATTTCTATTTCTTGTTTTCTCTGATCGTTTTGCTTAAACAGACAAGTGGTTTCTTCTTTTATGTCATTTTTGAAATTTAAGATTGCTTTATTAACTTCAGATTGTATCAAATTTTGTAATTCCTGTATTATTGACTTGTTATTTTCTTTTAATTTTAGAGTAATTAACTCGCTCAAATTTTGCAGTGACAGCTTTTTGCTTATACATGTTTCTATATTTGTCTCTACTGTATCTCCTAGAATACTTATGTCTTCTGAAGTGATTGAGTCATTGTAATTTTGACTTTCACTAGGTTTATCCCTGAAGGTAACATTTGTTTCTGGTGATGTGGTGAAGTTATTTAGTGAAGACTGCTGTCTGACAGGTGTATTAGAATTATCTCTCTTAGGTCTTTTGCATTGACACTCTGGACATTCCCAAATTAGCTTATCATTTTTAGTTAGGGTCTTATATTTACTTTGGGGCACGTTCGCACATTCTAAATCATAGCTTTCCTTACAAGTTAGACAGATAAGGTATTGACTGTTCTTAATTGTTTGTTTACAACCTGTACAAAGTATCTTCTTGTTTTGTTTACCTACAAGTGGAGCCATCATGTCACTGTATTATTTAATATACTTCGTCGATATGCCTGGTAATAATATTTATGTATTTTTAGGTTATATTAATGTTTTTATCACTTTTCTGTACTGTAATTAACTTTGTTTACTCACTAATAGTTATTTTTACGTATATAGTAGTTTTCTTTTGCATATATCTGGTTTTTTTCCTTAGTAATTAAGTAATTTTACTTTGCCGCCGAAATTAAACATGCCGGCATTTTATGTCAGATAGTAATTATTGCACAAAGAAATATTCACTTTTTTCTTTATTGTAATGTGTTATTATGAATTCGGATCGTTTGTCTATCACTTATTTGCACTAATAGTTACTCTTTTTTCACAATCACGGTCACAAACATAAGTTTTAATAGTTTGAGATAGTTGCACTTTAACTCGTAACTATTTTTGTTCATAATTTGTAAGTCTTCTTAATTGTAAAGTAAACGGTATCACTATTTTGCTGTACTATTTGGAGGATACTTTTTATAGAAGTTTATAGAATATTCAAAGAATTATAACTAATAATTGTAATTTAAATACGGAGGTTATGTATTCGTACGATGGGGTTGCCATCCTCTTTTCTTCTTAAGTAGGAGAAAAATAATGCCTTTTTTCTATACGACTTGTTGACAAGGCATATTAGTCGCTCACTTGATTGAAGCTCAATAATTATGACCTCTATGCTTTATAAATACTCAAGCAATGACGTAATATAAGTAGCCCTGTGATATCACTAGCTACTGTACCCTTCCACCTAATTTTGCTTGCTACAAAGCTATTATATTTTTTACTCTGTGTGTTTGTATGAAAGGCTTCTTAAAAAAACAGATACAAGCCTTCATTCATAATACCCTAAGGCAATTGTAAATCAAACATCTAACTTTGATAATCTTTGATAACGTTTGAACATCAAAAACTTGCCTACCGCCTGTCAGCATTGAAATACCAAAAATGGTGAAATTTATCTCAAAGTTGATCTGTCAAAATCATAAAATATGATCGCTTCCGGACCAACACAACGTGTAGCGTCAGCAAACTTTTGCAAAACTTGTTCAATATTTCATATCTACCTATGTACCTTGTTATTTTGCTGACTGTACCTTTTCTGTACGATAAAAATAAACAATAATTTTTCGGTATGAAAGTTTTGAAACTTTGAAATATCATACATACATACATTTATACGACCTGTGTGGCGTAGTAGCATGACTGCTACGCAGAGGTCTCGGGAACGATTCCCGCTCAATGCAATTTTTGTGTGCATGAACATGATTGTTTGCATTATATGTATAATATGTATGTATTTACAAAAAAAATCAGTATTTAAGTATGTTTATCCGTTGTCTAGTACCCATAGTACAAGCTCAGCTTAGTTTGGGACTAGATGCCGTTGTGTGAAAGTGTGGGGAATATTTAAAAAAAAAACATTGCATTAATCATACAAGTCGTTTTTGTACCACTTAAACCCTTTTGAACACTATAAAGAACCTAAAGGTGTGAAATAACTTCAAACAAAACTGCAAACTACTAAAAAAAACACCTTCAATTTATAAAAAAAAGAGATCGTATCGAAATATTAAAAAAAAACATACTCAATATTAAAATTTCTCACTTATAACTAAAAGAATTGCTTTTTAATCAAACTTCATTAACAAAATACGAACGATTTTAAACCTTATCAACCAAAAACACGGTTGCTATTTCAATACTACTCAATTAATTTAGGTCAATATGTACCATTTACACCAATTTCAAACTTAGCGTAATAAAAATAAGGTTGAAAATCAAATGGACGAAGTAATTCTTTGAATGTTTTTTTTCGTTTCGTATCCAGGGTTCCGTAGTTTTAATGCCATTATTCGCTGTGTGCTCAATTAATTTCATTTGGCTTTCATACCGTAAATGATAAATATAAATTGGTTTCCTCACGTTAACGAAATTATTTCTCCAAATTATTAAATTTAATAATATGGTTTTGACGTTTTCGTTATAGTTTCCGTATAATGAGATATTTTCGTTTGTAATATATTTACTTTAATAAGTTGTACTGTTTTTAAAAAGTCACTTGTTTTAGGAAACATACTTTATTCGTTTCAAGGATGCTTATGTCCAGCAGTGGACGTCCATAGGCTGATATGGAAATATGTCCCACTGCAGAGACAGTTCTTCTGGTGACGGAGGGAAACTGGGCGTACTTATACTTCGTTGGTTCGTAGAATTCAGGATTTAATGTTCAGTTTTATTTCTTTTATTTTGAACAGTAGCAACGAAGTTTTGATTAGTCAAATCAAGCCCTTAACTCGATGACTTTTTTGATCTTGATGGAAAGCGCAAAAACAGTCCAAGATTCGTATCTCACAACACTTCAGACGTTAGCCATGAAATAACTGAACTCCGATACTTAGCTGGACTGGTCAACTAAAATCTTTAACCAATTTAAAAGAAACTTCTACGAGATCAATTTTTTTAAGAATTTCATCCTTTAACACGAAAAAATTAAATCATTTGCCTTGAAAAAACTGAATCCTGAAATAATCTAGTTAAATATAACCTAAACAAAAAAGATTTTCTTTTTAAAGTACGTTAAAAAGTTTTTCCTCTACCTACACGGTATCCTAAAAAGGGTTACGCCAACAAAAAGCCCCGCTTAATTGTTTTAAGTGGTCCAAATAAAAAAAGGATCAAAATCTTTTTAGTACTAGTGAAGTTAGCCCTTTGTTTCCCACAAGTGGGTTATTGTTGATGCCCACAATGAATTTCAAAAAACCACCGGCCCTCTAAATAGGGGTTAAAAATTTCCTACTAAGTTTTTATTAATTTAGAAAATTTATTTAATTTTTGTTTCCGACCCTACCTCCGTGCTATTGTTAACTAGCGCTTACCCGCGGGTTCTTCCGCTATTACTTTTTTTGTAAACTGTTTTTATGTATTTCGTTTAGTATTATTTACATAACTAATATTACTTTTCACCTGCGTTTTTGTTAAGTTTTTTTCGTTATCCTTTAAAATTACTGTGATGGTGATTGGGCTTTGCAGCTCAAGAGTGAAAAATATATATATATCTTTGCTCAAAATTTACATTGGCCCAATGTAAATTTTAAGTAAGATTTTTTAGGAGATTCACATATTAGTGCCTTCAGTCTGGATGTTCTTTATGTACATTAAAAATAGATGCTTACCTAACTGAGAAAAAAGAAAAGTGTTTTTTTTTAAAGAGGACGTAAGCAAATATGAAACGATTTTGTTAGTCAAGGCTTATTATAATACTAGCTGCTGTGCCCGCGACTTCGTTCGCGTGGCGGATGTTACTTACTTCGCAATTCGATTTAATACTGAAAAATCGTTTTTTAAACCTTATAACAAACAGATATACCTACACACGAATTGTAAAATTAACGAACGAACCAAAACCTTTTCAAAAACAGATCTTTACAAAGACAGATATATGAAGACTGTGTCTAAACTTATACTGAAAGACATGAGCGAACGTCATTCTTTCAAGTAAAATCTTAATACCGCGATACTGAAAATGACGTCACAGGCACAATGCCATCTGTTGTCAAATTTGTAAGTTAAAATAAATGACATCGCTTTTTTCATCATAACAGCCCATTAATGTCCCACTGCAAGGACGCGCCTCCTCCCGTGACGGAGGGATACTTGGCCTACTAATACCACGTTGGCCAGTCGGATTGGTATAGGGTTTAATTTCAAGTTTTCCTTCATTTTTATTTCGTAAAGATAATATTCACCGATAGTCCCTTAGTCGGTTTTACGGGTGGCCCCATGGGATGAGATGGGGAGGTGACATATTGTATTCTTGCTCCGTCACCACACGGATAATCGCTAATTAATTATGAATGAATACATTTGCACGCCACGTTATGGTGCGGCAGAATTACCTGCCTCGGTGGCGCGGCGGTCGCATTACATGGCTGGCGTGCATGAGGTCGCGGGTTCGATTCCCATGGAGGACAATTGTGATACACAAACTATTGTCCTTAGTCTGGATGTTCTTTGTGTCCGTTAAATTGATATTTTTAAAGGCTAGTGTGAAGACTTATAATTGATATTACACATACGATTCATGGTTAATTTTATTAACATTTAAAAGGAATAACTTATTAATAGCACTTAATAATAAAATAGTTATATATTATTTAAAAACTCATTTATTTTATGATTACTACTGGTAACGCCATCTCGTGAACAAAAGAAACGAAATTTAAATTCATTCAACATTGAACCAAATCCATTTTTCATGACCCCTGATTTGTATTGGACTGTTCTAATAAAGAGATCTAGCGATATCTCGAGTATTACTTATCCGATTCCGATTGTTTTATTATAGTACTAGCTGCTGTGCCCGCGACTTCGTTCGCGTGGCGGATGTTACTTACTTCGCATTTCGATTTAATACTGAAAAATCGTTTTTTAAACCTTATAACAAACAGATATACCTACAAACGAATTGTAAAATTAACGAACGAACCAAAACCTTTTCAAAAACAGACCTTTACAAAGACAGATCTATGAAGACTGCGTCTAAACTTATACTGAAAGACATGAGCGAACGTCATTCTTTCAAGGAAAATCTTAACACCGCGATACTGAAAATGACGTCACAGGCACAAAGCCATCTGTTGTCAAATTTGTAAGTTAAAATAAATGACATCGCTTATTTCATCATAACAGCCCATTAATGTCCCACTGCAAGGACGCGCCTCCTCCCGTGACGGAGGGATACTTGGCCTACTAATACCACGCAGGTCAGTCGGATTGGTATAGGGTTCAATTTCAAGTTTTCCTTCATTTTTATTTCGTAAAGATAATATTCACTGATAGTCCCTTAGTCGGTTTTACGCCACCCATAGGATGAGATGGGGAGGTGACATATTGTATTCTTACTCCGTCACTCTGTATTATTAATTATTAAATAGGTATTTAGGTGTGTTATAATTGCAGTTATAATAAGATTGTGAGATAAGGAATGTTATTTTAATTCAATTTAATATTTATGATTAAGTATAGATATAGTTTCAGGTTACAGGGACAGACTATTTATTTTTGTCAGATGTTTTGTACCTGTGATTAACTAATAAAGGTTATTTGTATTTATTTACTTTCATAAAAACAGGTGGAGTCTGTTGCATACTTCTACAGTTTAAACTAAATTAATACCAAAAGAATAATTGATACTTTAGATTAATAGCTTACTAATACAATTTATATTTAATTAAATTGCGTTTCAATTACAAAAAAACACACAAATATAACAATCAAGTAAACTTATAATTGATTTAATTTAATAAGACCTATAATTGATATTACACATACGATTCATGGTTAATTTTATTAACATTTAAAAGGAATAACTTATTAATAGCACTTAATAATAAAATAGTTATAGATTATTTAAAAATTCATTTATTATATGATTACTACTGGTAACGCCATCTCGTGAACAAAAGCAACGAAATTTAAATTCATTCAACATTGAACCAAATCCATTTTTCACGACCCCTGATTTGTATTGGACTGTTTTAATAAAGAGATCTAGCAATATCTCGAGTAATACTTATCTGATTTTGATGAAACATACCTCAGTTTAAGCTTATAAGAAAGGCTATACAATACAATGTATTGGTCTTAAGATTATATTTTAATTAAGTATATTTAATTTTAATGAAATTTTCTTTCATCTATATCTTGTGTGTTTATAAACCGATTTCTATATTTTTTTTTATGAATAAGATATTAAAGTGTACTTTTGAAATATGGGAGTTTGAAAAAGATATGTCTATGCAAATTGCAATATATTTATGTATTTAATACACTTTGACGACCTCGGTGGCGCGACGGTAGCGCAAGCGGCTGCCGTGCAAGAGGTTGTGGGTTCGATCCCCACGCAGGACAATAATTTGTGAGATCCACAAATTATTGTCCTGGTCTGGGTGTTTTTTGTGTCCGTTAATTGATGTATGTTTGTAAAAGGTCCCCGCGACACAGGGCATGATCCCTAGTGCGGGAGTTGTCTTTAAAAAAAAAAAAAAAAACTTTGAAGAAAACCCTAACGATTAAACACGTTATTGTGGCTAATATATAAAAGATATATATATACTATTCAGGACTTTTTTGTACATCTTTTGAAGACCATTATTTTTGTAATACATATTTTTGGCGTATGATCAACGTATGCGATGATAAGAGCTCGAACGAACGTTTTTTCAACCGACTTGCTTCAAATTTTTCATCACTGCTCAGCTCATATGTGTCTTAGCGTTATGTTACATAGCCTATAACCTGCCCAGGAGTATGGACTACAATCGTACTAAGTTTGGTTAAAATGCCTTCAGTAGTTTTTGACCCATGCGTGCACATACAGACAGACAGACAGACAGACAGACAGACAAAAAATTTATTGATTGCATTTTTGGCATTAGTATCGATCACCATTCATCCTCCAATATTAATTTTTAACATATATTCAATGTACAGAATTGATCTCTCTACAGTTTTATTATAAGTATAGATAGATAGATACCTACTTTAAACTTAATACCTAAAAACTACGTATCTATGTATTTTAATATCTAAAGCGCGCTTATTCCGAGAAGAGTCAATAAGATCCACGTCCGTTCGCATTAAGAGTCAATGTGAATGAAATTATATAGATGCACCGGTTGGCCGTTTCAGACGTTAAACAAAAATCAACCGTACAGCCGTACTCATACTGGCGCGGCGACATTTGGAAATTTTCTTTCATCTAAATCTTGTGTGTTTATAAACCGATTTCTATAAAAAATTTTTTATGAATAAGGTATTAAAGTGTACTTTTGAAATATGGGAGTTTGAAAAAGATATGTCTATGCAAATTACAATATATTTATGTACCTATTTAATACACTTTGAAGAAAACCCTAACGATTAAACAGGTTATTGTGGCTAATATATAAAAGATAGATATATACTATTCAGGACTTTTTTGTTCATCGTTTGAAGACCATTATTTTTGTAATACATCTTTTTGGCGTATGATCAACGTATGCGATGATAAGAGCTCGAACGCGCTTTTTTTCAACCGACTTGCTTCAAATTTTTCGTCATTGCTCAGCTCCTATGTGTCTTAGCGTTATGTTATACAGCCTATAACCTGCCCGGGAGTATGGACTACAATTGTACTAAGTTTGGTTAAAATGCCTTCAGTAGTTTTTGACCCATGCGTGCACATACAGACAGACAGACAGACAGACAGACAGACAGACAGACAAAAAATTTATTGATTGCATTTTTGGCATTAGTATCGATCACCATTCATCCTCCAATATTAATTTTTAACATATATTCAATGTACAGAATTGATCTCTCTACAGTTTTATTATAAGTATAGATATAGATATAGATTTTCTTATAACGGCCCATTAATGTCCTACTGAAGGGACTCTACTAATAGAACCAGTAATTAATCAAATTAAAAATTACTGCTATTCGAAAGTGTGAATACCATTCTACCATATGGTCGGCAGCACCTGGTGTCGAACCCCAAATCAATTATCTTAATAAATGGATTGAAACTTGAATCATTTTTTATAGTATAGGAAACCATTAGAGTTATTGGGTCTTTGATAATTTGTGGGTTCCTTTGATTAGTTTTAAAAAAACCATATAAAAAGGCGTTTTGATCGGGGTTTATGGCTACCGTACACTTTACGGGTTCGTAGGACAATAGTTTATGTGATCCTCAAATTATTGTCTTGAGCCAGGGTGTTCTATCATAGCAACCCATTAATGTCCCACTGCAGGGACGAGCCTCCTCCCGTGATAAAGGAATACTTGGCCTACTAATACCACGCTGGCCAGACGGATTGGTATAGGGTTGAACTACAAGTTTCCCGCTTTTTTTATTTCGTAAAGATAATATAGACGGGTAGTCCCTTAGTCGGTTTATATGACACCCATGGGATGAGATGGGGTGGTGCCATATTGTATTCTAACTCCGTCACCATACGGAGTCTGTTTGTATCCTGAATTAATAAATTTAAAAAAAATACAATCGAATTGAGAACCTCCTTCTTTTTTTGAAGTCGGTTAAAAAATTAACAATATTTTACCTATTTCGATTATGTACTAAAAGTTGATTAAGTATTTTGCTGGTATATTGGGGGAATCCAAGAATCGCAATGCCAAAGACAAAAAATAACTTGAAACTTACTTTTTACTAAAAGGACCTAAATAACTTCGGCGAATTTCAAAAGGAAGTAATGCTTTATATAAAAATTCGCCAGTCGTCACATTTTCCTTTTTATTTTCTCAGAAATTCAACCATTGCTAAAAATTATAAAAATAATTTCAAGACCAGGATAAGTAAATAAGGTATTTATACTTTACTAAGAATTTTAAAATTCTGTTCTTAGTACTATCAGGAAAGGAATACTTTTATTATTAAAAAAAAAATACGGTTCGCTGGCATAAAAAATGAATATAACATGGAATTCTTTAAAAGAAGAGCTATAATGCTTTTAGAAGGTTTAGTTTAGCAAACGTCTATTGTTTACGGCACTATTATTAGGTGAGTTTTAAGGTAGCTACCAACTTCTTCTTTTAAAAGGGTTCTCTATTTTGTCTCATAATTTATTTACCCATAATCTAAGGTGTAATAACATTTTGCGTCCGAATCATCATGTGTCCGAATGATACCTAGCCCTAAACTCATGTCTCATAATATCACTTCTCCGTTTTTTGCTATAAACATCACAATAATATAATAATATAATGTTAAAAAACATAAATACTATATTTTAGTTTTACATAAAAATAATATGATTCCGCCTTGTGGTCAACATACTGACCTAATCTAACCAACTGTTTCTGACTTTTGTCTTAATTTTATCTTAGGACATGTGACTTTGTAGCAAGAAAAAATAGTATATCTAATAATTATAGAACCCCATTTTATGACACACAAGTATTATAAGTAAAGACGATTGACCTTTTCGTGTGTTAGGGCGCTTGTACACGCTAAGAAAATTTGCCGTGTCTGCGCCAGACAAGACAAATCTTCGTGTCGAGACGTCAAGAATTTTGTCTTTTTCGCACACGAAAACTTTTCGTGTCTTCCGCAGACAAGACCAATCGAAACGTGTACACGATAGGATTTTTTTCGTGCATTCGTCAGACGGGCGTTGGGCACGCAATTAATAACAAGTGTGATAATCAGTGTGAGTTTCCTTTAGTAAAAATGTTAACTAGAAAGCAAAAAAGTATGATACCCTACTACACCGCTCCCCGCCCCTCCGCAACAACGTTCGCCGTGTCTTGTCTTGCGCAGACAAGAATATTTTCTTATTCATCGCTAGCGCTGTGTACACAAGTCGTGCGTAGAAACGACACGAATTCTTGCGTAGGCCCGGCGATTTTTCTTACCGTGTATGGTCGAAAACTAAATGGCTTTATCACCTGTAGAGTTAATGTTAGTTGCATATCATAAAACTATTAGGTTCAATATCGCACAACAAAACATCAGCTAAATCATGACGCTACTTTGACATATCAGTTCTTTTGTATTAGCAAATAGTCGTTAGATATTTATAAAAACAAATAGTAAAGTCAACGTTAGTGACTGTTACTAGAGCATATTTTCGGTAAAACGTTTTATTCTAATGAATTTATCTCTTTTTTCCTTTTATGTCCATCCCTATCATTTCTTGCATGACGTCATTGGCGCATATTTCAATTTAAAGTTTTCGTAATTTTAGAATATAAAACAAATTAGGGTAAACTACCTAATCGTTAGAAGTCCTACAATTATTGGCACTTAAGAGTTAAAAGTGAGTAAAAAGAAAGAAAACACTATAGATTATTCAAATTCAGTATGATTATTCAAGTTCAAATATTATTTATTTAATATTTTTTTATATTTCATGTGTCAATATAGCAACAATAAATTTATCAGAATCCTTTTATTGGCATTAGTGCCAATAATTCAATCACATAATAATAATTAAGTATAAGCAAAGATTAAAGTATTTTATTATTTTATGATATTTTATATGTTAGTCTGACACGAAGTCCACTCATAAGGTGCCAACAATTGGGTGGCTTACCAGCCAATATTTAAATTCTACATTTTCAGTTTTTCTGAAATGACAAGCTTGTAATGTCACAAGTAACAAGTTGACTTTAGTTTTAAATTATTTAATGGTTTTTCATGGTTTTCCACATACAAACTCTACAGTTTAATATAGTGACATTTGTATTGTGTTAGTAGATATTATTATTTATTAGGTACGTTGAAGTGAAAGTTTAAAATAGATTGCACTTTTAATCTAAGCATAGTTTTGATTACGGTGAACCAATGACGTCAAGCTCACGCATAAACATTAAATAACGATCTTAATGAATTTGAATTCTGATAGAATTTTTTGTCAAAACTGATAAAGCCATTTCGTTTTCGGGTATACAAGCGCCGTTAGGAATTATGATTTGTGGACGATTGATATTCGGAGAGGGGCTACCTTTTAGAAGTCGTGATCATGTGTCTGAGGATCGTGGTCGGCATCAATGGTGTATCAGGAGCGAATGAACTGGACAGCAAGTGACGAGGGAACTTTCGTCTACAAACGGATCATGACCATGTTTCCCTCGTCTTTGGACATACAGACGGGTTAAACAAGTTTACATATTAATTTTTCTTATGTATTGATCCCATGGGTGTCGTAAAAACCGACTAAGGGACTATCCGTGAATATTATCTTTACGAAATAAAAAGAAGAAAAACTTGAAATTAAACCCTATACCAATTCGTCTAGCCAGCGTGGTATTAGTAGGAAAGTATCCCTCCGTCACGGGAGGAGGTCCGTACCTGCAGTGGGACATTAACGGACTGTTATGATGATGATGATGTATAGATAAAATCTGCACATCTTATCTTACACCCACGAGATGAGATGGTTCAGTGACATTCTTACTCCGTCACCACACAAAATAAACGACATAACAATTTACTCCAAATGTTTTTTTGTTACAGTACGTCCTCTATGGGTCCGTCTGCAAGGCGGCAAGCGGCCTCTAGTGGCAGGGCAGAGCACCGAGCTGATCTGCCAAACTGTGGGAGCTCGCCCGAAGCCGACCATATCGTGGTGGAAAGGTGGTACCCGCCTCAAGACTGTGAGAGAGACTGTAAGTATTTGTAACTAGCTGACCCGTGCCCACTTCGTTAGCGTGATACTATATGGGTGTTTCTTCGAAATTCGATTCTTTGTCTGATTCATATGGGCAAATTTTTTTTTCACATTTTGGCTTATAAAACATGTTTTTGTCAAAGATGATAACCTAATATACAATGTCTGAAAAAGGCACACTTTTTTATGAAATGGTTTTCGAGATAATTAACTTAAAAAATTTTGAGGTCATATAAATCAGAATTAGGAACAAAAATGAAATTCTAGTTATAAAAATCAGTCATTTATTTATTAAAATCACAGTTGATAATCACAATGATTATCACCACACCTAAATCTAGTTATTAGAAGCATTGACAACTTGACAATATCAATCATTATCCGTGCCGCCATTTTAACAATATGTGTGAAATTCTGATTAATATAGTATTTTTACATGTATGAATCAGGTGCATATCAATCAAAATTTTGCCTTTTAACATCGGTTAATCTCTACACGTATACAATTAAGGATTGCTATTTATACAACGGCTTTTAGTCCCCAATTGAATTATATTTCCAACAGATTCAAGTTTGAAAACCATTTAAGTTAATTATAACAGCCAACATAGTAATCAAAAACACAGGTGAACCAAAGTAATATGAATCAGATATTTACATTTATAACTCCGCAACAACACGAACCAGCCGCATGTAACGTCGTGACCACGTCAGCAGAGTCCCTGGCTACCACCAGCACTAGAAGGGATCTCCTGATGTTTCGTACTTAGCTAGGTACGTTCGAGTAAAGCGCGCGAATATGAATCAGACTTTTGTGCCGGACACTCACAATTTATTTTTTTATTAAAAAACTATCGCAAATATTAGTACCATTTTTTTGTGTAAAGAAACAACTAATATTCTATCGTAATATTTATAACGCACATCGATTCGTTAATAAGAAAAAATGTAACTGTTACTAACGTTCAAGAAACTGGGGTACGGACACACCATATTAATCAGAAGAACGCTTTTTAATATTTTTTTTAAATATATAAAAAACTCTTATTAAAAAACAATAACCTGTGCAAGATAGGTAACTGTCTATACTATGTTTAAAAAATAACTGCAGTTTGGTTGGTCTGTTAGTTACAAAGAAAAACCTCCAGACATCGAAAATGTTGGGCTCGAAGAATCACCCATATAGCCTATGACACTTCCCAATAAATGGGCTATTCAACACAGAAATAATTTTTAAAATCGGTTTATTAGATCCAGCGATTACCCTCAAACTTTACTCCTTTATAATATTAGTATAGATTATAATAACTATAGTCTGTGCAATAGTGTTTTTAATTGCAACTTTAGAGTTTAGTTTCAATGATCCTTGCATCAGGGGGGATTATTCCTTAAGAAATGCTACTAGGTACCTATAGTCACCGCCCCATTTCATCCCATGGGTGTCGTAGAAACCGACTAAGGGTTTATATGTGAATATTACCTTTACATAGAAAGAGGGAAAACTTGAAATTAAACACTATACCAATCCGCCTGGCCAGCGTGGTATTAGTAGGCCAAGTATCCCATAGTAGGCGTGGTATTAGTGGGACGAATGGGGTGTTATAATACCATTTTTATTCCTGCATCGAGCTCTTTTTGGTATTTCTAATTATTTATAGCAATTAATTAAGCATTAAGGGTCCGAACCCCCTTTTACAGTGCCGCTAGCAGACACAATAGTAAAACAATGCACATGTACCATATATGGTACACTGCACTGGGAACGTGTTAATGTTAAAAAACAAACTCAACGCTATTTTAGACTATTATTTTATGATGCTGTATTTAACAAAACAACTGCACTAAAACAGAAACACACAAACATTTACGTGCCAAATAACCAAAATTAAATGAAAAATACATGAGTTGACTAACCAAAGTTAACGTACGGCGATGTTGAAGCCAAAACTTCTTACCGGAGTTTCGTTCAAAGTTTGTTGAAACCCGAAAACTAATTTGAAATTTAGAGTACAACACTACAGCACAAACAATTGTTTACTGTTATTAAACAATGCTGACCTCATTCCTTTTTGTCGTGCTGCTTGAATATAAAAGTTTAATCTAATTTAGTGCAGCTTGACGGAACTTTTTTGCTTGTTTAATCTTTTTTAATTAGTCTGCTGTGTTGCTACTTCTAAATGTTATACTGCTTGGTTTGATATGCTCCTTTGATGGGAGAAAGCTTGGCATTTAGTTACCACATTAGCCAGACGGATTGGTATCGATTATTGAGTTTTGAAAAATATGAAGTACAAACACTATGGTATATAAACAGGTTATCTGTTCAATATTACAATGCGAATATAACTATAAGTTATATTGTACTAACACTATGGATCGATGGTCTGAAAATAAATGTTTTTTTTTATTACATATACAGGGATATACAGAACAGGAAAAGGATTGAAAGCTTATATTATGCATACGTATAAAAGAAACATTATCTAACAGAGTCGATTCCTCTTGTAATCCCTTAGTTGGTTTCTACGACATAACCGAACCTGGTTAATTTTTAATGTGGAGTAATATGAGCCTATTTCTGTTATATCTAATAATCATTGCTGGAGCCTATGAACAACCTATTGCAAGGTGAGAACTTCTCCTTATGGCGAAAACTTGGGCTTTACAAACCACGCTGATAGAAAACCACATCCATTCATCCATATCAGCCTATGGACGTCCAATGCTGGACATAGGCCTCCGCCAAAAGTTTCCACTCTGAGCGGTCCTGTGCCTCCCTCATCCATCGGCTTCCCGCCGTCCTAACCAGGTCGTCGGTCCACCGTGTGGGGGGTCTCCCCATCCTGCGCCTTCATAGAAAACCACATAGGCACACACAAAAATAGTAAAAATTATCTCAATGTCTACTTATCTTTTAAACATACTTCACAACTTCACATGTAGTTTTACTTTACTATCTACTGACAAAGAAGACAGTTACAATCAAACGTAACGAGCACTAACGCCATCTCTTATCTTAAATCGGAACATGTAGTCTTTCCATATCCATGTAATTGTTGGAAATGGAAAGTCTACATGTAGTGTCCTACAAGATGTAGTGTCCTACAAGATGTAGTGTCCTACAAGATGTAGTATCCTACAAGATGTAGTGTCCTACATGTAGTCTAGTGTAATCGGCGCTATCCTCACAGGGTACCTACTGTCTATTTAAACAGACTTGCTCTAAAACGTAAACATTATATGGCGTCGTGTCAACCACAGACTAAAGACTTTAGTCAATAATCTTTGAAAAATGTATAGGAATCAAGGACAATATTCTATAATCTACAAATGTCAAATCGTAAAAATAATTTTATCTGTGAAATTTTATGTTGGAAAAAAATACATTTATTTAAAATTTACGAAAGATAGTGGATAAATCAAAGTGATTTACGTGTTTTCTATTGCATAAACGTTTAATGCTACTTTCCAGAAATTTTCATCCATATCAAAGTGTGCGATTGATGTAAAAACTAAGTAGTGAATTTGCAATATGTGGTGTTTGTTTACTAAATAAATCAAGTAAGGATAAATACGGTATACACCCTAATACCATAGTGTTGCCTACATACTATAAACTAAAAATAAAATTAAAATACAATACAAATACAACTTAATAAACTAACTATAACTTTCAAATAATAATATATTTGTGAGTTCAGTCAGCATGCAACAATATAACATTATGTAAATACATAACAATGCTTGATAATCTAATCCACGTGACAATTATATTCAGGGCTATAGTGCACTTTACCTCATTATTTTGAACTTTTACAAACTCTTAAATATTGTTTACCAGCATGTCAATTCTCGTTCCTTAAAATCGTGAAAAATTCGGTTAAGTTAACTTTAGTTGTCAAATTGTATTACCTATTTTTATGACAATTTGACAACGATTTTTTAACGATTTTAAGGAACGAGAAGCCTGAATAAACAAAAACTCTGTTGCTGACGTAGCCAAAATAAATATAAAACAAGACGAAATACTCACATTAAAGATCAAGACAATACAAATTAATGAAAACAAAAAAGTAAAGTTGAATCGCAAAAAACAATTGTTTAGCGTGGGATTAGAACCTCTCGCGTGATAACCGCTTATCGCTTCATCAACGCATTTAAAACATAAAATGCGAACTTTGTAAAACCCCATTAACCTTTTCAAGTAAGTAAACAATCCGAAACGTAAAGTTCCTTTTACAGTATTCTATTTAAAGACACGAGTCTTCAAGTCAACCCCCATTTCAATCAATCAGATCCCATCAAACATCGCATTGCCGATGGCAGATACGCTTAAAGTTTCAATACAAACCTCTTTTAATGACAACCAGCCATTGTGCTGTCTTCAATGCTATCTTGATAACCGTAATATTCAGGGTAATTAGGTTCACTGACTTGTTATGTTAGTGGCGACATCTATTAGCATGTTCCGGTGAATGGGAGTTCCGATTTAAGATAAGAGATGGCGTTAGTGCTCGTTACGTTTGAATGTAACTGTCTTCTTTGTTGGTGGACAGTAAGGTAGCTACATGTGAAGGTAGTGGGTTTAAAGATAAGTACACTGAGTAAATTTTTGCAACTATTATGTGTGTGTTTCTATGCGTCTGTCGATCAGGGAAAAATCTAAAAAAAATGTAAATAAATAAATATTCCTCACACTTTTACACAACGCCATTTAGTCCCTAACTAAGCAGAGCTTGTACTATGGGTACTAGACAACGGATAAACATACTTAAATACTTTTTTTATAAATACATACATATTATTACACATAGAAAACACTCAGACCAATGCAAACAATCATGTTCATGCACACAAAAATTTGTCCTACATGTAGTCTAGTGTAATCGGCGATTAAGTTGAATAAATAAATATTGAATAAAATTAAAGCGACATTTTTTTAACGCATCTGGGAAATCTGTTATGCGATGTATTCATCGGCTTGACCCTAGCGGTGTAATTCCCAAAAGATGACAGTCGGTTAACAGCAACAATGTTTCATTTCCACCTATTCGACAGGGGAATAAAGTACAAATATCCTCCTCCAGTGATGGAGGAATACTTGGCCTACTAACACCACGATGGCCAGACAGATTGGTATAGGGTTTAATTTCAAGTTTTCCCTCTTTTTATTTCGTTAAGTTGATAGTCTCTTAGTCGGTTTTTACGACACCCATGGGATGAGATAGGGTTGTGACATATTGTATTCTTACTCCGTCACCACACGGATAATCGCACGGATATCTATATATAAACCCCTTAATTCAAGACTGATATGTATGTCAGCCATAGTAATAGTGTAGACAAACGGTTTTCCCACATTAAAAAACCAAAAGAAGGCTGCTTGTTAAATTGTCCACTTTAATAATGAACCTATTTCTGAGAAATGGTAGCAATAAATATCGGTAACCGTCCTTGTAGACATTGATCGATTGATTGGTAATATTAAACTAAGTTTAAGTCAAGTTTCATAACCGCAAATCAGTGTTTTATGTTCTATTTAAAAGTATTTCTAACTGATGGATAAGCTTTAATAATAGTTCAGGACTTTTAATTGCTTTTTATATTCGACGACCTCTATATCAAAGTAGTTATATTTAACCACCACCATTATAAGCAATATTGACACAAAATTAAACTCTAACTCAAATTGTTTATTGCATTCCATAGGTAGTGCACGTGTTGATTATAGGTACAGAGTACATTACAAAATTAAATGCGGTAAACAAGTTAATGGTTCGGCATAGGAAAGAATTTCTTAAGCTTTTGGTGCAAGACAATTTCTGACAGACATATATAATAATATATTATGTTAATATTTCATTATTTATTTGACTTTACTAGTTAATTAAATTAAAAACACGAACTAAGCAAAACGACGGGAAAAATATTTTTTTTTCTTCGAGATGGCGATTCATAGATGCCGCCAATAACTAGGAAAATACTTTCAGTAAGCGAACAAGGAAAAAAAAATATATTTTTACCAAGACAATATTCACAGAGTATTTATAACCTCATAATATTATTATGACAAGTGTACAATCTTCTTAATAGATGGCCAGTGTTCCAATTAATCATTTCAACAATTTCTTTGTCCCCAGACCTCAACAGATGGTAACATAACCAACAGCATACTAACCTTCGTGCCATCAATAGACGACGCTGGACGTGTCCTGTCCTGCAGAGCCGTACAGCCGAGCTTGCCTCATTCAACACATGAAGACGGATGGAAAATGGAGATACAACGTAAGTTATACTTGGTTTGTTCTGTACCTACTCGTTGTCAGGTCGCTATGGAAAATGCGTTAGATGGTATTGATAGTTAAGATTTTGTATCAGATGAAAAGTATATAAATGATCAATTTCATGACCCACAGTAGAGCTGGGATTCTCTTAAACATATAAAACACTCAGACCAATGCAAACAAACATGTTCATGCACACAAAGATTTGCATTGAGCGGGAATCGAACCCGAGACCTCTGCGTAGCAGCCATGTAGTATACCGACTGCCCCACAGAGGTCGTCATTTCTGGCGTAATGAGCCAGCCTAAGTCAGAGCACTGGGCTTTACTCTGGAGAGTCTTTCGATCTTCCCAGTCTGGGTCTTTCAGTATAAGGTCGTCATTTCAGAATCTTTTTACTCCTCAGTTTATAGCTTCTTTGTACTTATAGTTAATGCTTTAAAAAAACTGCTTTTTTGTAACAGATCTACCCGTGGCGAAATTGGAGCTTGGTGCAAATTTAGATGCAAGTAAAGTCGTTGAAGGATCGGATGTGTACTTGGACTGTCGAGTGCGAGCAAACCCGTGGCACAACCATGTTTATTTCACTCATAATGTAAGTATTGCTTTTAAGATATTAAGCACTAGCTGACCCATGCCCACTTCGTTGGGCGGCGAAAAAAAACGCGTCCGTTTTTAAACATATTTTATTACTGCTCCAATTCTATTAGTCATAGCGTGATACTATATAGCCTATGACACTCCCCGATAAATGGACTATTCAACACAGAAAGAATTTTTAAAATCGGTTCATTAGATCCAGAGATTACCCGCTACAACGTCACAAACACACAAACTTTACCTCTTTATAATATTAGTATAGATTATTAAATTCGGGATAGTTCACTTTTTTGGGTCCTGTGAGTCCCTCATCCATCGTTAGAGGGGGCTGTCTATTATACGTCGTCCGGTACATCGGTTCTGCATGCTGCTAACCGCCACTTTAGAAATAGAAATAGAATAATCATTTTTTTGCAGCAAAACATACAAAAATGAAATACTTAGTAGCTACAATAACTTATATCTAATTTGCCGCAAATCAACCTCAAGTCAGCAAATACTGGCTAAAGATAACCAGCGCTGGTCTTCCCTTGAGACTGGTTGACGAGTGACGTACGGTCTACACAAATACAATTCTTATGACTTATGAACTAAAAGGCAAACAAAATGGCGTCTTGTTTTAACTTTAACTGGACGATCATGTGTACTATTTCGATATTAAAAACAAAAAAAAACGCCAATTTATAATAAGCGCCATTTTCTTTAAAAAAAAGCCAGTTAGTATTTCTAAAGAGTCTTTTTTTAATAATTCTAAGAAGTTTCTGAGTTCAGCCAGTGTAAAGAATAGTAGATACTGCCTTCTGTATTTGACAAGCTCAGCTTAATAAGGCGGCTATTTCTTTTTTAAGTTTTTTATAGCGCCACGCTATATGCTATTTAAATAGCATTTTATTACTTAAGACGCTACTTTGAAAATTTTCGAGTTGAATTCGGCCGTGGCCAGAGGGGCGCGCCCCTCGGCGCGCGAATGAGACGGATATACTCTCGCTCACGCGCCGCCGCGCCGTGTGCGCCGTCGTCGTCCCGCCGGCCCTCAAGGACACGTTATCGCTCTGTGCCATAGTACAAATATATACAGTATTTCAACTTCATAGAAACGGACGAAACGTGAGTTTATACCTACACGCTCACGATCGCGGAGGGAACAGTCGCTACTGTGCCGCAGTAACGAGCGGACTGTGTGTTATAATTTGAAACTAATTATATTATTCATATGTCAATTTCAAACAAACATGGCTGATATAAATACCTACCTTACTAAATGACTTAGGTATTTAATATTATAATATAGTATTTTGTGTATATCACGAAAACGGTTTGTTGTACTTAGATCAATAATAATGAATATTTAGCCCCCCTTTATGTAATCCCCCATGCGTGTCTTTCACTTTGATCTAGGTAAATTTAAGCAATGACATCGATGTCTTTTTTTGAATGGATTGGTCACCCATCCATAAAGTGACCTCGATGCCTTTATTTTGACATTAAATAGATCTAATAGACCTGTTTAAAGTTTGGTTTTGGTTATCGATAAATTCAATTTCAAACAAACATGGCCAATATAATAAATACAGCACCCAGCCGTAAATATTACACATCGACTTTTTCTCTGACTCTCTACGAAGCCGAAATTGACCGATTGTATTTTTCTATAGGTTGATATGCAATATAAACGGCCCGGTACTGTACCTACTTTACTGAATGACTTGTTAAGTACCTTCTTAATATTATAATTTAGTATTTTATTTATATCACAAACATGGTGGATATAAATACAAACATATATATGTTTCTTTAAATTAAATGTATCAATAATAAAACAACACGTTTTTTACAGAACATTTCCTATTTATTTAAATAGAAAATAGAAAAATAAAAAGTATTAATTTACAATTACAAAACTAAATGGAAACACAAAGTAGATCGCATGTTTACTATTGTTTACGTACCGCGCACCCGTAGGCATTTATAATAAATAATCGGCCCAGTTTGACTACTGGTTATACTGTGACGTCCGTCCGCGGTAGGTAACAGAAAAATCTGTTACAGAAAAACCTACTATCTACCAGTCTATTATGTTTATACATGTAGCCCCTATTTTTTTTTAAATTTACACCCGCGCAAGTTGTTATGAAGGCACAAAGCACATCCAGATTTAGAACAATAATTTGGGGATCACAAAAATAATTTGACCGCCTCGGGGTATCGGTCGCAGTGCACGAGGTCGCGGGTTTGAATCTCACGCAAAATAATACAACTTTAAAAAAAATACAATAGCCCCACTATGTATTGTCCTGTGTCGCGGGGTATTTACAAACATTTACTTAGCTGACACAAAGAACATCCAGACTCAGGACAATAATTTGTGGATCGCACAAATAAAATTGTATTACGTGAGATTTGAACTCTAGGTGATTTTCCACCAGAGGGGCGAGACGAGGCAAAATTTGAAATCTTTATGTAAAAATGAACCGTATTGCTTAGGAAATAGAGTATATATTAACTTTGTAACAAAAACACTCGCTTCTCGCGATAGGCCTATTGTTGTTTGTTGCTACTTTTTGTTTGTGTAAAAATGAACCGTATTATTTCTCACATAGAGTTCAAAATACATTAACAAGAAACACGCATGTCGCGATGTCAATTTTTGGTGGAAAGAGTTCGGTGCGATTTCAATTCTCGTCTCGTCTCGCCCAAGGTTCTGGTGGACTCTTCATGCTGACTTACGACTACCGATTACTGCGCCTGCCACTGCCTAAGGCAGACAGGTTTTTTGTGTGATCCACAAACAACAGTCCTGAGTCTGAACGTTCTTTATGTTCGTTTGTTTCATGTTTGTAAACGTTCCCGCAGTGGAGTGCATGAGAGTTCAAATCTCACGTAAGAAATTTTTTTGTGTGATCCACAAACAACTGTCCTGAGTCTGGACGTTCTTTGTGTTCGTTTGTTTCATGTTTGTAAACGTTCCCGCGGTGGAGTGCATGAGAGTTCAAATCTCACGTAAGACAATTTTTTTGTGTGATCCACAAACAACTGTCCTGAGTCTGGACGTTCTTTGTGTTCGTTTGTTTCATGTTTGTAAAAGTTCCCGCGAAAGTAAAAAGTATTATTTAGATCTTATCAGTAAGTACCTACCTACCTAAGCTTGCAAATAAAATAGGTACGTAATATTATTTCTTTGATTTTTTCAGTTTCACACAGCTCCTAGGTATTGTCGCGGAGACTTTTACAAAGAACATCCGAACTCAGGACAGTAATTTGTGAATCGCTCAAACAACTTTTTTGCTTGTATTCGAGCCCGCGACCTCGTGCACGCAAGCCACTACCGCGACCGCGCCGCACTGCCCGCGCCACTGAGGCCGTTTCAATTACGTGATCTTGACGAAAACGGTTATAAAACTTATAACACTTGAGCATATAGTCTAAAATCGCTTATATGTATAAACAAACGCTTGCATTACCAAAGGGTCAACAGTAACTAGGTACTTAGTTGAGTTAAGGCGAACTTTACCTAAGTTTTATAAAAGACATAACTACAAAAATATTTTACGATACAATGTTATCGAAATAACTATTATAAAATAATACTATTATTTACTTATAAAAGAGAACAAAGTATTAATAAAAACTTAGGTATAAATATTTTAAACCTAACCTATATATTTTACCTACGATATAAAATTACGCGATAAAATTTAGTACGAACGGTGAGTCGACATGCACAGGTCCGGCGTCGAAGAGGGCCATCGCCCGACTGAATCGTCGACCGTACTCATTCTGTATCGATCGTTAACTTACCGGTATAAGGTCTGAAATTGCGATGCGCCCGCAACGATCCGGAGCGCTTAGAAATTGCTAAAATCTTATTTGATTCATTAAAAATTATTGGTTGTAGTTATGTAATGATATTCTACAGTAATACTAATATTGATGTTACGAATGTATTTGAGTAATTCCTAAGCATAATGATAGTGTACTTTCCGTGTAATATGTAAAAAACTGTTTTTGTAGAGGTGTTTTCAAAAATAAATATGATCGAGCCAAAATCAAGCTATCGCGTTTTCGTAATTACAAAAACCTAGTTAAAGGTATCAATTTACCTATATTAAAATTCTAGATCAATAGGTCTTTTCATATTCCTGTAGTAGTTGATGAAAGATAGTGCATTTTATCAATGTATCATCTTAAGGTAGTGCTCTAAAGCGTTATTTGAGTTATAAAGAAAATATTATTGTTATTTTAATTATTTAGTTATTTTTATTGTATTTTAATTGTTTATTAAAGTAGATTTTATTTTTCGTTTCTCAAATAAATTTAATTATTGGTTTTATAGAAGTGGTTCATTTCGATTAATTCAATTTAATTTGCTTTTAACTAAGACTAAATCATCTTAGCAGATCGTAATAATGTAAAAATGATTTTAGTGATTTTAGTATAAGAAAATGTACAGATCTGGCTCGGGGGTCGCGCAGGGTATACGTATTAAGCTGTTGGCTGTAGCGCATAAAGGCCTACGCAGACCTGGACGGCATGGCAAGGGATTTTAATTTTTACTAATGGAAATTCAACCGTACTGTTAGAGAAATACGACATAAATTGCTATGATTTAAAATGATGCCGCGGCATTGAAAGGGATTTTATCGCACGGCATTTTTCATTTTAAAGCAAAGCAATTTATGTCGTATTTCTGTAATATGTAGTACGGTTGAATGTCCATTAGTAAAATTTAAAATCCCTTGCCATGCCGTCCCGGTCTGTGTAGGCCATAAGATTGCGGCTTCGAAATGCACGCAAGTTAAATTATTTGTACAATTCTCAAACCATTATATTGATTCCCTAAGTCCTTTATGTTTGTTCAATCGAAGTAAATGAAAGTCTTTTTCAAAGAAAGAAAAAAAATCAAACTTTTCTAAAATGAAATTGTAAATAACTGTTTTTTTATCAACAGGGTGCTGTAGTGAAACCAGGGCCAGGGGTACTCCTAGCTAATCAGAGCCTTGTCTTACAACGAGTATCCAGGAAGGCTGCTGGAGCTTACGTGTGCTCAGCAAGGAACAGCCTAGGAGAAGGGTCCAGTGAGAATCTTATTCTTGATGTTAAATGTAAGTATCAATCAATCAATCAATCAATCAATCAACTAGCCTATTGCAGTCCACTGCTAGACATAGACCTCTCCAAACACGCGCCACAAAACTCGGTCCTGCGCTTTCCGCATCCAGTATATCCATTTTTCAATATACTGCTAAAATATTTTACGGGCGAAGTGACGTAAAGATTAGAAAAAACTGTTTTTAATTGAATCACATAGGTACTTATCCGTGTGGTGACGGAGTAAGAATACAATATGTCACCACCCCATCTCATCCCTTGGGTGTCGTATAAACCGACTAAGGGACTAACCGTCGACACCCATGGGATGAGATGGGGTGAAAGTATATGCTATATCAATATATTTTTTTAAATAATTGAATATAGGTTTTCGGAGGTAACAAACGTTTATAAATTATCACTAAGTTAGAAACTATTTCTTTTTAATTCATTGCTCCAAAATAAATCCCATAATACGTCCGTACCACATGGCCTCTCCCTTCCTCCCCCTTTTTGAAGAAACAGTCCCCTTACACAAAATAGGTCTATAAAAGGACCCTACATTTCACTGCGTTTCGGATGCCATATTGAATATTGGTTTCCAAGAAGTTCGCTTTTGAATTTCGATTTCGTTGTCAAGGAGTAATTATTTTACAGAGAAATGAAATAGGTTGTCAATCAGGGGGCCGAACAAAATGTAGGGACTCAGTTTTGACGTTTAGACTAAGGGTTCTTTTAGTTTAGGCGTTTCGTGTCGGACTTTTGGTGATGGAGTAAAAATACAATATGTAACCACCCCATCTCATCCCATGGGTGTCGTAAAACCGACTTAGGGACCATCGACGTATAGAGAGGGCGTCTTAACGTAACACACATTCCTACATATAACGACGGAAAAAAAATATAAATACGACCTCAAATTGCAAGAATCCTACACAAATTACTATAATTTCCGAAAGATATTATGTACAAGTGTTTGCAAGCAGTTACAACAAGAAAACATAATCATTTCAAGAAACTGTGATTAACAACCCGGACATAAGAAAAAAAAAGTGGTGTTTAACAGTGTTTTAAGTGAAATATTAGTGAAAAGTGACATTAATGGTCAATAGTAGGACATTCTCTGCAGCAAGGCCACATTCAAAGCTATAAAAATCGTAAGTTAAGACCAAAACGTTAAAATAAAATTTCAAATATTCAACAAGTGTCAATGATTTGCAAAATTTCTCAACCACTTACATTCTTATGAAATGAATCATCACTAAATAAGATATCTAAACTTGATTGATGTGGCCAATAATTTAACACAAAATATTACAGCATTCTTAGCTCAAGCAGTAAAACCACCGACTGCCGCGCAACATAACCGAGTTCGATACCGAGCTCAAGAGGACAATTTTGCAATTTTACAATTTTGTTTTATTCATTGTTCTGCCTAATAGAATTGTTTTGCACTGATAAAAATGGATAGTAATGTCACTATGAGGAAAAAACAAAACGCTAACATTGACATGGACACATCACTGAACACAACGTATTCTATTGACTTATCTCAAAATTCACCTTTATCAAATTACTTGGCAAAAAGCTTACCAGATCTTTCAGTAATTCAGCATGACGATATAGAGGATATGAGAAACGAGATAAAAAACCTGAAGATGCAATTGGAAACATGTCACAAGGAAATAGAAAACTTGTTACTAGAGAATAGTTCATTGAGTGATAAGATTATTACAAACGAAAACGTTATAAGCCAATACAAAAAAGTATTTTATGGATCTCCAAACTCAATGAATTTAATTGCAAAAACGCCAAAGCACTCAAAAGTAAGACCAAGAAAAATTCTAAATAAATCAACTTCAGTATCACCAAATTTAGAAACAAATCAGATTGAAAATAATACCAAAAATACGACATCGGCGCCACCTGTGAATGAAAACGCATTGACAGAACAAACATATCTCGGAAGCTGCCAACCAACAAAAACAGATGGCACCACTTGTACCCCTAGCACAATAAATAAGAAAAGTTATAATAGCACACTAAATAATCAAAAATATAATAATGATTACAAAAAAATTAGGAACCTTTAACTATGCAAGGAAATAAATTATGTATTGTAAGCAGCAACTGTACCTCAGGAACCTTGCCTATAATAGATAAAGTCTTTGGTGATAAATTTGAATATTGCCACTATTTACTACCTAACAATATAACAGAAAATTATTTGAGTACCATACAACACAAATTAAAGGAGTTCACACTGAATGACTACTGCTTAATCTTCTTAGGAGCTGATGATCTAAAATACAAAGAAAACATACACATACTTTCAGATTTAAAGAAATATTTAAAGAATGTAAGCCATACTAATATTATAATTTGTACTCCTACTTACATAAAAGGTGCATTAATATACAATTACAGAGTAGAGCTATTCAACAATCTACTCTTAATGGACATACAAAGTAATGAATATGCCTACTACTTTGATACAAACTACTCGTTAACATACGACATGTTCTCCTTTAAAACAGGAAAATTAAACAAATTAGGATGGAAGAACGTATATGAAGAAATATTATCTAACATATTGGTTGATTACAGCATTTATGGTGGTTCACAACAAAATGAATCACTGATTGTTATGACAACGTCACACTCAGAGTCAACAAAAGTGACAGCCATAGACAAGGATAATAAGTTTTTTCGGAACAAGTAGCTTCACTCTATTACATCAAAACATTCATGGCCTTTTGTCAAAAAAAGAAATACTGGAATTGTCACTTACAGAAATAAAAAATGATACAAATCCAGATATAATATGCTTAACAGAAACTTTTGTAAAATCAGGAGGAGAGAAAAATATTTGCATTTCAAATTATGAGGTAGCATCGTATTATAGTCGACAAAAAAAAAGAGGTGGTACATGTATACTTCTTAGGAAAGGAATACCGTTCCAAAAATTGACATGTTTTGATGATCTATGTACAACCCATCATTTTGAATTATGTGGAGTGAAAATTGAAAATAGTGTAATTGTTGTATGTATTTATAGAATACCTTCAAAGAACCAAAGTCATATAGTACAATTTTTTAATAATTTAGAACTAATGTTATTTAAGTATATGTCTAGATATTCCAAAAATAGAATTATCATTGCTGGTGATTTGAACATTAATACGATTGATAGAGGTAGTGTAGCTACTAAAAGGTTAGTTGACATTTTATTAAAGTATAATTTGATCTCACATATTTCTGATCCAACAAGAGGAAAATCTTGTATTGATTTAATAATAAGTAATATACCAAATGCATTGGCATCTCTGCTGCCACTAGGCCTATCTGATCATAATACAGCGCAAGTACTTACATGGCCAGTTTGTGAAAGAACTATTATTGCCAAATATGTCTATAGTTATAAAAGGTCATACTCTACTGAGAATATTGATAAATTTCATAAATACTTACCTAGCTTGAAACACATTAGTACAGACACGGATACTGATTTTTGTTTTACTTATAGTGAGTTTCATGAATACTTCTGTTTACTCTACTACCTGTGTTTTCCTATTGTTAAAATAAAGACTAATATAAATAAAAGTAATAATTGGATGACAAATGGGCTAAGGCAAAGCTGTAAAATGAAAAGAAAGCTCCGTTATAAATATTACACTACTAAGTCAGAATATGATAAAACTAAGTATTTAAAATATAATAAATTATTTAAAAAATGTGTTAATACAGCCAAAAGAAATTGTAACCAAAATTATGTACTAAAAAGCAAAAACATTAGCAAAGCTACTTGGACCATAATAAAAAGTGAAAGAACATGTCCTGTTAGTTCACACTATATCACAAATATAGTTACAAACAATACAGTGCTTACTGATCCACTAGTCATAGCTGCAACCTTTAATGAACATTTTATTTCTACTACAAAATATGAATAACCATGCTATCCAAAACACAATCACTTCCAATAGACAAGCTAACTCAATATTCTTATTACCTGTGGATGAAACTTATATAAACAAGGTAATCATGTCACTTGCAAATACATTATCTGAGGGGTATGACTCTGTAAGTACTAAGATAATTAAAAGCTGTAGTAACCAAATAACACCCATATTAACAAACTTGATAAACAAGTCATTAGAAACTGGATTTTTTCCAAATGAACTAAAGTTCTCGGTAGTCAAACCTCTCTACAAACGAGGTGACAGGACTGACATAGGTAACTGTTGAAGGGGTTATGTTTCTAAGCTTCTAAAGAAAGAAAACTTCTGATAACGTTAGGACGGTTTATTAACGGAAAGCAGATACAATTTTCACAAGGCGCCATTTTTGCGCGTGGCTCACACACAGCAAAAGACAAGGCTACTCCATAGACAATATAATCATGAAGTATAGAGTTGCTATGTTAACTTCAACACTCCTCCTCAACTCTTACATTCATTACAAGAATTTATATCTATGCTTCTAGCCTTCATTTTGACAATTATTGTGACATTGACATTTGACACGACAACTCTTGACAGTTACAATACAATACATTGTTACATTTAGCGGTAAGGTTGTTTACAGCTGTACTTTTCTGGCTTTTCAAGCTTCAGGTTTACTTCACATGGAGTAGACACAGTTTTACAGTCTATCATACCAAACTTAAATAACATATTCTTAATATAACTTCTTTGATGTAGCACTAATTCTTGCTTATTAATGTCTCTTTCTATTTCTATACCTAAAAACTTCTTTACAGGTCCTAGATCAACCATATCGAACTGTTTTTCTAAAGCACACTTTATATTATTAATTTTTGTTTGATCCCCACAGACAATTAAGATATCGTCAACATATAAAAATATAAAAATTTTCACATTACTGTCTTTGCAAGTATATAAACAGTTATCATAGTCTGAGCACTTAAAACCACTTTTACACATAAAGTCATGAAATACTGTATTCCAGCAGCGAGGGCTATGTTTTAGACCATAAATTGATTTGTTCAATTTACAAACATAGGGACCTTTTTCTCCAGGTAGGTTCATATATATCTCCTCCTGCAGGTGTCCATGAAGAAAGGCTGTCTTCACATCCATCTGTTCTATATGTAGCTTCTCTTGATTGGCAAGTACAAGCAAACACCTAAGAGTTGTTAATCGACCAACAGGTGAATAGGTTTCATCATAGTCATGATACTGGAAGCCTTTAGCAACTAATCTGGCTTTGTACATGTTTTCCTTTTTCCTGTACACCCAACGACTATCTATAACTTTTTCTTCGATAGGTCTCTCAACCACTGTCCAAGTCCTGTGTTTTTGGTGTGATTCCAGTTCTCTTTTCATTGCCTCTTCCCAATGTGACTTTTCTTCACAGTCTAAGGCTTCTTCTAGGGTTGTTGGTTCTCCCATACAGGATAAAGCACAATGATATGTCTCATAATCACTTAACCATATAGGAGGTTTTCTTGGTCTTTTCTTTGTTTGTTCTGTTATTGTATCTTCTTCAATTGCATCAATATATTCTTCTTCAACTGTATCAATCTTTTCATCTTCAATTGTATCAATATTTTCTTTCAGATGTATTTCTTCAGGATAGTATGGCGAAAAACTTTCATGGTTTTTACTCTCAGTATACTGTTTAAATACCACATCTCTGGCTCTTATTACTCTTTTCTGTTCAGTGTCCCATAGACGATACCCATTACTGCAATATCCAATCATGTAGTATTTCTTAGATTTTTCTTCAAACTTTCCTTTTTCTCTTTGTTGTGATACTAGATGCATGTGAGCTTCTATTCCAAAAATTTGTAATTTTGTATAATCAGGTGTTTTTCCATACCAAAGTTCTGCTGGTATGATTCCATTTACAGTAGGTAATCTATTGATAATGTAGGTTGCAGTGTAGATGGATTCTCCCCATAGTTCCTTCTCAAATTTAGAATCAGCCAATAAAGTTCTGCCTTTTTCAACAACTGTTCTATTGAATCTTTCTGACACACCATTTTGCTGGGGTGTATAACTAATGGTAAATTCTATTTTAATACCTTTCTTTTTACAAAAATTTTTGAATTCACTGTTGTCATATTCTTTTCCATTGTCGGTTCTTAATCTTGATATTTTTGCACCAAACTGTGCTTCAACAGCACTTACATATTCATTGAAACGTTTCAATACCTCTGTTTTATTTTCTAGTAGATATACATATGCAAAGTGACTGTAGTCATCTATAAATGACAATATGTACTTCTTATTGCTATAGGTTGTAGGAGTTATTGGTCCACACAAGTCAGTATGTACCAATTCTAATATTCTATTACTGTATTTTCTTTCTTTTTTCTGAAAAGGTAGTCGTGTTTGGCGTCCTTTAAGGCATGGTTCACATAATTCTTCTTCATTAGAGTTTTCATAGGAGATTAATTTTCTTTGTTTTAACTTTTGTAGTTTTTCTTGAGATGCATGACCCAATTTCTTATGCCATTCTAATTCTTTATTTGTAATGCTGTAAGCTTTCTGTGCTTTTCTTAGTTCCTTTATTTGAAACTTAATTTTATATAAATTTTTCTCACGTACACCTTCTTTAATCATTTTACCTTTATAATAGATTCTTACTTTTCTATTGTCAAATTCTACTTTACATCCAGCCATTTCTATTTTGCTTACTGACAGTAAATTGCAACTGGAGTTTGGCACGAACAGGACATTCTTTATTGTTAATTTATTTCCTAATTCTATGATAGTTCCTCTTTTTGTAGCAAACATTTTATCTCCTTGTTTTGCTGTACTTATCTGAATGTGTTCATCTAATTCTTCTATATTTTGTAAATAATCTTCTCTGGTAACTAGATGATCTGTGGCTCCCGAGTCACAAATGAACTCAATAGTTTCTGAACTTTGACTTGATATCAATGCTTCATTGCTTGTGACAAAGGAGATATTCGATGCATTGCTTTCATCATCTCGTTTCAAGTTCATAGTGTTTCTTGGCTTTGGGTTCTTATTGAATTTGCAATCTGCTTTCATATGACCCTTTTTGCCACAGTTATAACATTCAAAGGGGAATGATTTTCTATCTTCATATTTTTGTTTTGGGTTTTTCTTATAAAATTTTTGCTTTTGTACTCTGCTTTGAAAAACTTCTGCTTCTCCTTCTTCACTGTCTTTTAAACCTTTTCTTTTTGCCTCCTCTTCTAGCAGCCTCCGTCTTACAAATTCCATATTTAAGTCTTTATTATTTAAGGTTTCTATGGCTGACACAACGTTTCCATATGAGTCTGGCATTGACAGGAGCATGTAGCATATCAACTCGTCTTCTGCTGGCTTTGCACCCGTTTCTTTGAGTTCTCTTACCAGTTTGTCAAAGTCAAGGAAATATTCTCTTATATGTTTTTTTTCATTGTATTTTAATGTCAGCAGTCTTTTTCGGGTTAAAAGCTGTGATGTGATTCCTGTCGACTGGAAGGAGTTCTTCAGTTTTTCAATAATTTCTTTAGGTGATCTAACATCTTTTATTAGTTCTAAGTGACTGTCAGCTATACTCTGTACGAGTATGCTTTTGCACTTCTTCTCTTTTAAGGTGTCGGAAGACGCTTTGCTGATGACGTCTAGCAAATCGTGTTCCTCCAACACAACTTCTATACGAAAAAGCCAATTTCCAAAATCCGTTCCTGCGAAGGGGATGATGCCAAATTTATTTTTCCTGTCGTCCATCTTTCTTTGGTTGCTGTGAACTGCGACAATTTGTTCTAGTTCTTTCTAAGATTTTCTTTATTTCTATAATCTGGCCACGTTCTGGGCCCATAACCTGTTGAAGGGGTTATGTTTCTAAGCTTCTAAAGAAAGAAAACTTCTGATAACGTTAGGACGGTTTATTAACGGAAAGCAGATACAATTTTCACAAGGCGCCATTTTTGCGCGTGGCTCACACACAGCAAAAGACAAGGCTACTCCATAGACAATATAATCATGAAGTATAGAGTTGCTATGTTAACTTCAACAGTAACTACAGACCAATTACTATTATACCAATATTTTCAAAAATCTTTGAAAAGGTGATGCATGACAAACTTGTATCCTTTTTCAATAAATATAAAATTTTATCTGAAAACCAATTTGGCTTCAGAAAAAATAAGTCCACCAGAGATGCTGCTTTCTCTTTAACAAATGAAATTCTACAAAATGCAAATAATAAACACTACACAACAGGGCTGTTTCTCGATATGTCTAGGGCTTTCGATTTTGTTTGCCATAATCAATTACTATGCAAATTAGAACACTACGGCATTAGAGGACCCGCTTTAAATTGGATTAAAACTTATTTAGAAAATAGACAACAATGTGTGGACGTGGCACAACAAAACTCTAAAAATTCAATTCAGGTTTTTAGATCAGGGTTTAATTGTAGCAAATTTGGAGTCCCGCAGGGAAGTGTGCTCGGACCATTGCTTTTTATAGCTTATATCAATGATTTGCCACTGGTCACGCAACACAGTACTATTCTTTTCGCTGATGACGTCTCTATTATAATTAAAACACATAAAGATATGACATATAATGAACATGAAATTGAAATTAATAATACATTGACATCAATCATACAATGGCTGGATAAAAACAATTTACAGATAAACCTATTAAAAACGCAGCTCATTAATTTTAATAATTTTAAACACAAAAAGCTAAATATTAATTATAATGGACAAACCTTACAGGAAGTAAATACTGTGACATTTCTTGGAATAGTTATAAATTCCAACCTTAATTGGAAGGAACATATAGAGAAAGTTACGAATAAAATTAATGGTTTCTCGTATGCATTATATAAATTAAGTAAAATCGCAAATAAAGGTACTGCTTGTACAGCATACTTTGCCTATGTCGAATCTATTTTGAGATATGGACTAATAATGTGGGGAAATGGCACGAATATTCATAAAGTCTTCGTGTCTCAAAAGCAATGCGTAAGAGCCATTTGTGGTATACCTCCTGATGTTAGCTGTCGACCATGTTTCAAACAATTAAAAATACTACCACTGCCATGTCTCTATCTGTTGGAAATGGGGAAATTTGTTAAACAGCATACTGAACTTTTTAAAAAAGCTAAAGACGTTGTAGGTAGATCAAATATGAGAAAACCTGATAGACTTGTATTAGATTTCATTCCACATACTACTAGAATACAGAAAAATAGCTATGCAATGTGTGTCAGAATATTTAATAAAATACCAGAATGCATTAAAATCTTGCCTATCAAAAAATTTACACCTACTTTCAGTTATTGGCTAATGGAAAGAATGTTCTATTCTGTCAAAGAGTTTCTGGAATATAAAGAACAAAGAATATAACATATAGAATAAATGTAATAATATAAGTCAATGTAATAAATATTATATAATGATCAATGTAATTGTAATTAATGTTTTAATATAAATGTAATAAATATATAATAAACAATGCAAATGTAATTAATGTTCAATATAAATTTAATAATAATATCATGTAATAATAAAATATGTAATTTATAAATATAGGTATGTTATCTTAACTAATGTAGATACTTTAAAAAATTTGTTTGCCATCATTATGGTAAAATGACACATTTTACCATAATGATGGCAAACAAATTCTGCACCATTAAAATGTATTATACCACCTTTGTACTTACCACATTTTATACAAATAAAGATATTCTATTCTATTCTATTCTATTCTATCCGTGAATATTATCTTTACGAAATAAAAAGAAGGAAAACTTGAAATTAAGCCCTATACCAATCTGTCTGGCCAGCGTGGTATTAGTAGGCCAAGTATCCCTCCATCACGAGATTTAATTTATTTGTGGATAACACAAATAATTATCATACGTTGCATTCGAACCCGTGACCCGGTAAGGCAGACACATACACTTTGGCTGTTTTAAAAATTATCTTTTTTAAAGAAATAGCTATTACAATTATAACGCTTTCTGGGTCAGACGCGTAATAACTCCAATTAATGTAATACGTCAGTCGATAAACATACTAATTTAAAACAAAATCAATAACTCCAATTTAAAACAATTTACCAACTAATCGCCAGAAATAAATAACATATCTACTTTTAGTCGCAATAGGCGACTATCCTAATAATTTTATAAAGGCGAAAGTTTGTGAGGATGGATGGATGGATGGATGTTTGATGTCACTTTATTGTCGTATAATAGATGACTTAGGGATTAAAAGTCTTTATTATTTGTAGCGTATATATTATTCTGATATTTAAGCTGTAAAGTTCTGTAAAAGTACTGTAAAGTTCCATAAAAATCCGTTCATCCATCCTCACAAACTTTCGCCTTTATAATATTAGTAGGATAGTCGCTAACTTCGACAAAAAGTAGATATTTAATTTATTTCTGGCGATTAGTTGATAAGTTTTTGTTTTAAATTAGTATATTTATGGACCGAGCGACGTATTACATTAATTGAAGTTATTAAGCGTGTGACCCAGAAAGTGATATAAATATTGTCAATAGTTACTCGCGCCCCCTGGCGGAAGTCTTGTTTAGTCTGGGACTAGATGGCATTGTATGAATGTGTGAAGTAATATTATTATTTTTGTTTGTTACAGTTGTTCCAACTTGTAAGTCTACACAGCCTTTCGTTATCAGAGCAGCAAGAGGAGAGGTCATTGACATTGAGTGTGATCTAGACGCCAATCCAAGGGTAAGTGCTGACAACATATAAAAACTACTACGGTGTCCTGTCCAAATGATTTTCCTGAGACTAGATGTTCTTTGTATATTATAAGTTTGTTACGCCTCTTCTTCTCTACTAGCGCATTGGAAGCGGTGGTAAAGTTTGAAAAACTTTTAATAATGTAAACTTAGACTAAAGCCCGATTTACACATCGACAAATACAGTAGCGAGTTAAGTAGTAGTTGTTGATTAAGTTGATTTAAATAGATCTCCATCCTATTTAAGTTGGCGAGACGGGAGACAGGGGGCTACTTCGTACTTAACTTGCCAAAAAATAGGATGGAGATCTATTCAAATCAACTTAATCAACAACTTACTACTTAACTCGCTACTGTACTTGTCGATGTGTAAATCGGGCTTATGTAGTTTTAAACAGACGTCAATAAGCTGTTATTTTGTAACATAACATTGAGAAAATAAATGAAATGAAATAAATTGGTATTTGTAAACTTCTGAGTGTTTCATAATAATAATATAAACAGCATATTAATATTAATGTTCCACTGCAGAGACAGGCCTCCTCCAGTAACAGGCTTGTACTTGTAGCCTACTTAGGTATGCCTACGTAGTCTCGCTGGCCGATACTTATAATATGCTTTTGTTTATTGCAACCATAACCACAGTATGAGCCTGTGTGTTAAAATCTTGTACTCTTCTTTTGTCACGACATGATTAGTCACTATTGATTATCGCGGTAAAAAAATAATTAAAAATGTATATAAAAAATTGCAGGAAAATTTCTCTTGTACAATGTCCGTAGAACAAACTCTGCTTAGTTTAGAGCTAGATGGCGTTGTGTGAATGTGTGAGAAATGCTATTATCTATTACTATTTTGAAATGAATTAGAACCAACTCGTGTAAGCTCTTACAAAAGCCTACAAATCCATAGTATCCTAAGAATCAAGTCTAATATTCACGGTATTCCTATCTTGGTCAGTAACTCCTAATAACTTGTTCAAATACTTTACATATTTCCAAAATAATGGATATTTGTGTAATTACAGATTCGAACTTGAACTATCCAAAAGTATTCTGCGAAATATCCATTTTACGAAATATCTTAAACTTAATTATTTTACTTTGGATACTGATCTCAAAGTTTAACTTAGGGACAATATTTTAAGCGTATAGTTATATAATTATACATATATATGTTACAGTCAAAACTCATGGCCGGTCAAAACCACTTTTAACTGCATAAAACAGTCAATAGTGGTTTTGACTAGCACTCGCCGGCCGCTACCGCGGCACGCTCGCTTAAAACAGTCAATAAGGGTTTTGACTAAGCACGTCGGTCAAAACCACTATTGACTGATTTTTTCGGTCAAAAGCGGTTTTGACCGGTTATGAGTTTTGACTATAACATATATATATACGAGCTGTAACCAAAATATTATATAATATGTAGTTTCTCCTATACCCCTTCCACTATATTTAACAACATTTGACAGATTGACGTTAGTGACGTTCAGCAGTATCTCGAATGTAATCCCATTCGATTGTAAGCGATTTCGCGATTTTTAAAATTACTTTATTTTACACATTTGGATCCTTACATCAACTTACATTATCATTTTATTATTGTTTCTTTCTTCTATGTTAAGAGAATTAGCCTATAGCTTAAAATGATACAATTATAGTTAGCTTAGGTATTATTTAAAATACATAATTTATCGTGACACATTCGCGGGTTATAGGTAATCTAAAATATCATATTACATTATATAAACGTATTATGAAGAGTTCAGGTTTATTCATAGCATTTATTTCTACCGATTATTTGTAATTTGTTTCATAATGGTGGTAATCGTTATGAGTGTCCATCACTGTAACCATGGTAACTGAAAAAAACATGGGTACGTCTATGAAATCCATACTAATATTATAAATGCGAAAGTAACTCTGTCTGTCTGTCTGTCTGTCTGTCTGTCTGTCTGTTACTCTTTCACGCCTAAACGGCTGGAAGGATTTCGATGAAATTTGGTACAGACAATCTTTAGACCCTGAGAAAGAACATAGGCTACTTTTTATTAGCAATCATATTATATTTTGATTTAATAGAATTTTGGCGGGAAAGCTGTGTCACATGACCTGTGACGTCATAGAATTTTGGTCACGTGACCTGTGACGTCATAGAATTTTGGTCACGTGACCTGTGACGTCATAGAATTTTGGTCACGTGACCTGTGACGTCATAGAATTTTGGTCACGTGACCTGTGACGTCATAGAATTTTGGCGGGAAAATATTTTTTGACAGTTGAGTCGTGACGTCATTTAATTTTTGAACGCTGAGTCGTGACGTCACAGAATTAAATTTTGACAGCTGATCCGTGACGTTTTTGAATTTTTGACAGATGAGTCGTGACGTCACAGAATTTTTGACAGATGATTCGTGACGTCACAGAATTTTGGCGGGTAAATATATTTTGACAGCTGAGCCGTGACGTTTTTGAATTTTTGACAGATGAGTCGTGACGTCACATAATTTTTGACAGATGATTTGTGACGTCATATTATTTTGGCAGGAAAATATTTGATACCTCTGTCACTTTTGACAGCTGTCAATTTTGACAGATAGGCGTGACGTCATAGAATTTTTGACAGATGAGTCGTGTCGTCACAGAATTTTGGCAGGCAAATATATTTTGACAGCTAAGTCGTGACGTCATTGAATTTTGGCGGGAAAAATAGTATTTAAACAGCTGAATCCTGACGTCATCACAATTTGGCTGGAAAATAAATAGGTTTGTACAGGACCCTCGGTGCGCGAGTCAGACTCGCACTTGACCGGTTTTTTAAGCTGCGGGTCTGATATATCTAGAGAGCTTAAATTCGTAATTGTCAACTTATTTCATCATAACAGCCCATTAATGTCCCACTACAGGGACGGGCCTCCTTCCTTGACGGAGGGATACTTGGCCTACTAATACCACGCTTGCAGACGGATTGGTATAGGGTTTAATTTCAAGTTTTTCTTCTTTTTATTTAGTAAAGATAATATTCACCTTATTTGTTAGGCACTAAAGTGACACACCTTTGCTTATCCTATCCTACTAATAATATAAATGCAAAAGTTTGTGAGCAAGTAAATGATTTCTGATTCTGATTGATAAAAACTAATTTCACGCGGGCGAAGCCGCGGGCGGAAGCTAGTACAATATAAGTTGTTCGAAAAATAAACGGAAGTATTACGAAACTTCATGGACGTGAACTGTCAAACAGCTAAACTTACGCTGGAAGGGGTATAACTACATTACATTGTTATGAACTGACGACATACCGAATACAAACACAATATACAATTCACCAATGTCTGACTGTTTTGCTGCGTAAGCTCCAAAACTGCTATAGCTATATTATATTTTTAAAAAATCCAATACAAATTTCATCTAAATCGGTGAACTAATAATAATGAATTTCGAAAAATATGCAATTGCTTTGAATCATAGTAATACATAAAATTGCTTAACTAAATATTATAGCAGCTACCGACTCTCTTGAATCGCTTTTTCAATTATAAAATAATATTTAAAACAATACCACGATCAACACAGTTTCATCAGAACATTATCGAAATGTCAATCAAACATTATAAACGGGTTTCAGTTAAATATAAATTAATAACATGCGGTTTTCATCTCGTTTGTAATTACAGGGTTGGTTAATACATTTCCGTTCGTAGGGTTATTTGTATTTATACTAAATAACTACGGTTATTAATTGTAAACAGTTATTTTATTATTATTATATTGTTTAAATATTACGACAAAACAGCCGAAACCTATTTATTTTTTTTTATAAAAGTCACCTTCTGCACTATAAATCGTAAGTACACAACTTTGCCCTGGACAAGGAAAGGCAAAAAAAAGAAAAATGTACTAAAAATCCTATACCAATCCGTACAGCCAGCGTGATTTAAGTAAGCCAAGTATATAGTCAATGCGGAAAGCCTTGCAGAGGGACATAAGTTAAATGTTTGCTATGGTAACGCGTTTCTATAAAACCTTAGGACGTAAAGACTGACATCCTTATGAAGGTTGTCGTAAATATCAACCTATTACACTATTCGAACATTATTTTACTGACAGTAAAAATACATACATAAACTCACGCTTTATCCCGTCCGGGGTAGGCAGAGACGACAGAACGCCACTTGTCAAAAATACCTCCCCAAAATTACCTCGATAACGTTACTTAACCTGACTTATCTTACCTCAATTTCTGGCTTTAGTCAATACAATTGATAGTAATATACTTAGTTGTATTTTTTTTCTTTGTCCACAGGAATCAATGTCCTTCCACTGGTGGTTCAACAGCTCGGCCCACAGCAAGCATGAGCTGACCACATCACCGATGACCACTGTGCCCAATCTACCTGGTAAGATTATGGTATTTGTTTCTATAAGTACCTAGTGTCTGAACATTTTTTGGGACTTTTGTTTAAGTGAGCGAGCAAGAGTTGGATTAATGAGGGCAGTTACTCCGACGAATAGGAGGAATAGGAACGTTGGAACTTGTCGGGTTATCAGGTGGAATTCTGCGTTAAAAGAGATATCGAATAGTGTTTTTGTGGGTTCGCATCCTTCTCAATATCTTGAGTAATTTGTGGTTCACATATATTATACACAAATAATTATTTCGTAATATCCATGGCTGTTCCGTGTGATGACGGAGTAAGAATATAATATGTCACTTAACTACCCCATCTCATCTTATGGGTGTCGTAAAAACCGACTAAGGGACCATCTGTGAATATTATCTTTACGAAGTAAAAAGAAGGAAAACTTGAAATTAAACCATATACCATTATCTGCATACTACTGGAGAGCAATTACGACTAATTTCGTTCTGTTTGTTTTAGGTACTTACATATACATGGTGAACACATCAGCGGATTACGGCTGGGTCCAGTGTGCGGGTTCAAATACCGTGGGACGTCAGACGAAGCCTTGTCTCTTTCATATACTACCTGCTGGTGAGAACATCTCCGTGTAGTGACGGAGTAGAATACAATATGTCATCACCCCATCTTATCCCATGGGCGTCGTAAAAACCGACTAAGAGACTAACCCTGAATATTATCTTTACGAAATAAAAAGAAGGAAAACTTGAAATTAAACCCTATACCACTCCGTCTGACCAGGATGATATTAGTAGGCCAGGTAGCCCTCCGTCACGGAAGGAGGCCTGTCCCTGCAGTGGGACATTAATGAGCTGTTCTTATAACAGCAAAATAATGTTTTCAAGCTTACATTCTGTTACAATAAATTTTCTTGTTACATCTTTTTACCTGATTTTTCCAATCACAACGAGGCGATGTGGGATGATGGTATTTTGTATTTATATAAATTTTTGTTCACAGATAAGCCATCAACACCAAAAGCTTGTGAGATCACTAACGTAACTTATGATTCTCTAACCCTAAACTGTACTCCTGGACATGACGGAGGAATCAAGCAATCATTTTTACTTGAGGTGAGTTACACTATGATTATAGATGGCTTTGTTTATGTATTATAATTAATAATTTTTACCTTCCATTTACACAACATATTCGTCCTGCCGCCGGCCTACTCCCGAAAACGATCCGATTTTGTTTCGAACTCACTTTTGGTTCGAACTCGATCTAACGCCATACTCCCGAACCAAATCGTATCGAGAACCAAAATCGAGTTACGTTCGAGTGTTATTAGCGTCGTTAAGCGTATCCGTCTTCTGGTCTTCAGTATTCTACTCAGACGGTCTGTCAAATAGGGTCTTGCACTAAAAAGTTGGAAAGTTCTTTCATTACATAAAACTAAAAAATATAACCATTAAATTGTAAAAATAATCTTCCGGCACACGTGTTTCTTCCTCCCTAAGATATTTGGTACTTCAAAAGTAGTATAAATATTTAAGCATTTGACCGAATCGACAAGGCAAGGTATTTACAAAAAAGAAAAACTATGTATGTTTATCCTTTGTCTAGTACCCATAGTACAACCTCTGCTTAGTTTGGGACTAGGTGGCGTTGTGTAAATGTGTGAGGAACGTCGACGTATCAATGATTTTTTTGCCTACCATACTTTTCCATCATTTCTGGATTGTATTCGCGCTATCCATCACTTGGACATGGTCATATTGGCGTGTATTTTATATAAAAATATTTTATCGAACTCAAACAAAATATTCATATTATTATAGTTATTTAAATTTCATTTGCACCAATAACATTTACAAAATAAGTATTTTATTGACACAACTTTTGTATTATTTTGCACAAATGAAAATTGCACAAAATAAATTCGTTTATTTTAATTGCCGTCATTTAATTAATTGCTAAAATTATTACAATGGCAATCTTTGTGGCTTTTATTTTATTTATATTAAAATAAATAAAGTTTTGTAATTTTATTGGCTTTTGTTTTTGATAAATTTCATACTATTCATTCCGCAAATTACCATTAAAATAATTGGAATTTTATATTTACTTTGGAAAACCTACAACAGTTTTGTAAACAGACATTACTTTGTAAATAATAAAAGTAAACGGAAAATAACGCGAATAGCTACTATTTTGTGTACATTTATATTTAAATACATTTGATACGACCTCCTCAAGAAGTGCTCATCACGGAGGGCGTGACCGCACACGGAATCGACATCAACTTAAAGATAGCGACCTTTATACAACCGTTTTAATTACTCGCGATAATACAATGGCAATGAAATAAATGTTCTAGCATATAGCACGCAGTCGCAAGACTTCTTATAATAGCTAATTATAACGTAACGCGCACTGATCAGCCGAATATAAAGCGATTCGTCGAACACGTGTTGCGCCTGCGGCTCCCGTACGAACAATGTCGAAAACGAGATGGCCGCCCCGCTAACATCGATACGACGCTCCGCTAGAGGGACAGTGACAGCTGCTGTCCCTCTTAAATTGACTTTGACTATTTCCGGTAATACGCGGAAGCAGAAGCGCCGTCACGGCCGGACTGACATTCGACCGTCCTCGGGCGATTAATCTAATTATGACTAAGCTATCGTCATTTCACAATTTCGTTCGTTCATCCTGACTCTAAGGTAACAGTACTTAGAGTTGTAAACGCTAGACAAGCAAATCCTTGATAGGATGTGACCCGGACGACATATTTTCGTCTTAGCGGTATGGAGAAGCGCTAAACAAGCCAATCCTTGATAGGATGTGGCCCGGACGATATATTTTCGTCTTAGCGGTATGGAGAAGCGCTAGACAAGCCAATCCTTGATAGGATGTGGCCCGGACGATATATTTTCGTCTTAACTGTATGGACAAGCGAACCCTAGGGCCTAACTCGGACGACACATTTCGTCTTAGACAAGCGAGCCCTAGGGTCTAACTCGGACGACCCTTTTCGTCTTAACTGTATGGACAAGCGAACCCTAGGGTCTAACTCGGACGACTCATTTCGTCTTAGACAAGCGACCCCCATGGTTGACTCGGACGACATATTTCGTCTCAACTGTATGGACAAGCGAACCCTAGGGTCTAACTCGGACGACTCATTTCGTCTTAGACAAGCGACCCCCAGGGTTGACTCGGACGACATATTTCGTCTCAACTGTATGGACAAGCGAACCCTAGGGTCTAACTCGGACGACTCATTTCGTCTTAGACAAGCGACCCCCAGGGTTGACTCGGACGACATATTTCGTCTCAACCACACGGACAAGCCAGCATTAATAAAACGTCTGGCTCGGACGACTTGTATCGTCTTATCTTATCAACATAACACACGATAACGCGGACGGGTATGATGCGTCCCCTTAACCAACCCACATGGGTGTGGTCAGTGTGGCACATCTCCGTTCAGCATTATACAAATAATTACCAAGTACAAGTACAAATTTCTTTATACTCGATAAATAGGGTATAGACATAAAATGTAGGAGACTTAATGAGAAATACCCGACAAATTAGAAGTGTCTGTAGTTGCTATAGTTACCCAGAATTGCAAATTGTCTTGTTCTGTGTGCATTTCAAAGTAGTCTTCCTATGTGTCGAGTCTGAATGTACAAACCAGCTGTGAGCGTACAGGAATCTGCAGAACAGTGTCGGAGCATAAGGTCAAAGTATCAGAATTATTCATCAATTCATGATGCATGATTTGATCTGGGCGGGAGCGTTTCAACATCCTCCGACGCCGTCACGGACATCCTCCGACGACGTCGTCATATGCCCATAGGCCTCGGTATGGTATGCTATGGTATTTATCGACGCACATGGTCATGTGCATATTTGTACTACCTACTTCCAACTCTGCGCTAAACAAGTCTTCGTGTGCCTATCCCGAGATTAAAGGTTATATTAGATAAAGGTGAAAGATAAAATAGAACAAAGTACAAACCGGTCGTTCCCGGCTTAATTCTTTTAGAACTAACTAAGGGTAGAATTCTATTAAACTATCCTGCCTATAGACCATAGACTTGCTTGTATTTCCTACAATACTACATTTAATGCAAATCATTACTCTTAGCATTACTAAACCAAAGCAAATCAAAACACTACTAATAATAACTAAATTAAGATTTCTAAACTAGGTCATGTGGATCACCGACTGACCTCACACTAAGGTCTTTCCCAACCTCAACGACCTTTGGTACGATCGAACACAATACGACGATACGAGATCCACTGGCATTTTCTACATCACGAGCTTCTTATGCACAGCACAACGCACTCGACCTATCACTTTGTTTAAAAAGAGCCGGTCGCAAAACGTCGTTATTAATCTGAGATTATACACGTCATTGTTTTTGTACATTGGTTTTAGTGTCTACATATACCTCAGAACAGTGAACATAATTTTACGTAAATCCATCAATCTAAACTAAGTATATGATTAAACCTTAAGTGAATTTATTTCATCCACTAATCGACTTCTTTAGTCTTAATTATTCTGAATATTATAATACAGAGAGTCATGTACCATTGTCATAGTTAACAACATTTTAATTCAACTTTAAAATCAGTAATGCAAGATTTAAGTTATCCGCATAAAGAACTCATATCGCGAATCGCGACGGCCTTCAAGACGCGCATTTACGAAATCAACGTAAATAGCAGTCCGTGCAGACCACGACTCACCACCACTAGAGCCACTCTTCCATAGAACACCCACTCTTGTCCTAAGAGATACGGGGATAAATACGATTACGCACTATCTATCCCTGCACATTAACGACATCGAATTTATCTTCTACTTTCAAACAAAGAAATTAAAAGACGATGTACAAAATTATAATTTGTGTAACACTTAAAATATAATTACAGTAAGTTTTTAACGGAAGTATGTACTAGTCAGTATCACCACAATTCATTGATATCTAAATCGTAGAACAGAACTGGTCCTGCGTCCTCACACGACATGGATGATGTCCTATCATCGGACACACCAAGATACTTTGATATTTGAATTATAACCCGGTAAAGTAAGGGTCGTATTTTACTTAGAAAACACTTAAAGTCTTTATTATATTAAGCCATGTATATCATAGACACTTGCACGTAAGCCGAGTTCATTTTCGCACTTTCATTCACTTAATAGACAACTATTAGTTAGCTCAGTTACGACATACTGATTCCCTACTAGTTTTGGGTATCACTTGTACATCATCATCAAGACGCACCACGTAAATTACGTTGTGAAGTCACAAAAAGTTACAAAAACAAACAGAAAACGACACTTAAACATTCAGCCACTTCTTTTTTTTTCAAATAGTTGAGAATAATAATCAAATCTCTTTTAATTAATAATAATGTCGAATAGAACAACGGTTTCTTTTGTTTGGAATAAAGTATCAAAGTAACATTAAACTTCAAAATGTTCACGTAAATCATTATGTGGCGAGTTGGCGACAGCCAAAGCTAGTACGCACGAACGTGCCAAAGTAATTTTGTATAGAATCAAGTATAACATAACAAACCTTCTGATTGTTTTAACTTTAGTGTATTACTGTCAATTAGGCAGATAATATTGCCACAGTAATGTAAACCCTATTCCTTTTACTTACACTCATATGGATTATTATATAAGCTAGTTATTAAGATAATAAAACCAGTCAATATTTAATCTCGAAACAATCGTTTCATTTGACTCACAAAGCAACTCGCTATACATTACATTCAAAAAAATGGGTCAGAGTGTCGCAAAAAGGGTCCCACTATATTAACGAAAAATTTTTTTTTTCAAAATTAAGCTTATTTAACGTAGTTACAAAAGACTTAGCCGAAATTTAAAAAAAAAGAGGTTTTTTTTTCGATTTTGAACTTAGAAAAATTTTCATCGGTTTTGTATGGAGCTGGGACTTAGAAAAATTTTGTCAAAAATAATTGATGTAAATTTTATTATTGTATCGTATAGATTGATGTAAAATAATACAAAAACCTCTCTTGCACTTTTGGCGTAATACCTACGGATCACCGGCAAAACGCGATCAAAAATGTCTCGACGGAGCCCCGCTTCGCGGGGCTCCTCACTCTGGGTGGTTTAAAAAAAAAAAACCACGAAGGCTAAGGCGGGAGCTAAAGCTCCCGCCTTTAGCCTTCTAACCTAATCTATCCGAGTCGGGGTAAAAAAAACTCTATTTCATAATAATTATTTTAAGTCCCAGCTTCATATAAAATGACGCGAAATTTTTCTAAGTGTCGGACCCTTCTTCCGATACTACGTGAAATCAAAAATTTGAAAAATTTTACAAGTCCAGTTTTCATACAAAATCGATCAAAATTTTTATAAGTGTCGGACCCTTCTTCCGATACTACGTGAAATCAAAAATATGAAAAAATCTTCTAAGTCCCGGCTCCATACAAAAGAGACATTTTTGATCGCGTTTTGCCGGTGATCCGTAGGTATTACGCCAAAAGTGCAAGAGAGGTTTTTGTATTATTTTACATCAATCTATACGATAAAACAATAAAATTTACATCAATTTTTTTTTGACAAAATTTTTCTAAGTCCTAGCGCCATACAAAACCGATGAAAAATTTTCTAAGTGTCGGGACCCTTTTTGCGACACCCTAACCAAAAAATGCAATGTTAAAATCATAGTATTCGATTTTTAATACATCTAATTTTAATATTAGAAACCATCATGTTCTATTTTTTTTTTTTAAACATCATATTCGAATTTAATTTAAACCGTTTTGTTTTAATCAGGATAAGATGTCAGAGTAACAACAAAACTTTAAAGTGCTAATGGTAAAACATCCTCGAATGTTTTAAACCCTCATTCCAATAATTGCAAAACACATTGATATCAGTAATAGGACAATTCTTTATTCTTACCAAAATAAGAACGTTGCACCAATCCCAAAGCGTCTTGCATGTACACTTACACTGATCATATTCACAGTAATCATCTTGTCACAAGGCCGAAGACACTAATTTATCGCAAAACTAATAATTATTACTCCTCACAATTTAAATAGACACTGTACATTGAATTAACTATTCAATTGTAGGTAGGTACACCGTAAAAACATAGGTATTTGTGCCTCGCGGTAATTTATACCCGTTATATTTTTTTTTTGTACTACAGCCATTGATGACGATTCTGCCAGTATCTCTGCCTTGTGATTTTTTTCTTTTTCACTTCTCAAATTGAAAATAAGAATCACTAATTTTCATAGCTTTGAATAACAAATAACTGATTCCACTTTAATTAACTTTAGTACTTTCAAAGTAACTTTTACACGATGTGTAAACGGTTTAATAGTACAAAGGGGTGATTAAATCCTTTACACATCTTATTCACAATTTACTGCAACGTGTCGTATTCGATGATCAAAATTTAAACGAATGCGTATCAACGTTCAAAATTCAAATATAATAGATTAAGAGTTAAAACAGCGTACCACGGTACGATTCACACACTGATGTTATTTAACCAATATTTGTTACAAGTTAATCGTCGTTCTCGCCAGTAGACAAAAATTAAAACTAGAAACATTAAATCATTATCATAGGGCCAACACCCTATGCCGCCAAAAATAACACTACATTATAAAATCTTAAAATCGCCTTATACCAGCAACACAAAAGCTTTACTGTTAAAATTATCAGCGATATCCTTTAACAGTGAGCACTCCACTCTGCTCGAAAATTAAATTAAATTGGAATCGGCTCACCGGATCAGCACAGGATACCAAGACACTTGTTCACTACGCAGGCTGTGGGCTGGCTGGGTTGATCCCACTTCTGATGATACGACCTCCTCAAGAAGTGCTCATCACGGAGGGCGTGACCGCACACGGAATCGACATCAACTTAAAGATAGCGACCTTTATACAACCGTTTTAATTACTCGCGATAATACAATGGCAATGAAATAAATGTTCTAGCATATAGCACGCAGTCGCAAGACTTCTTATAATAGCTAATTATAACGTAACGCGCACTGATCAGCCGAATTTATATAAAGCGATTCGTCGAACACGTGTTGCGCCTGCGGCTCCCGTACGAACAATGTCGAAAACGAGATGGCCGCCCCGCTAACATCGATACGACGCTCCGCTAGAGGGACAGTGACAGCTGCTGTCCCTCTTAAATTGACTTTGACTATTTCCGGTAATACGCGGAAGCAGAAGCGCCGTCACATTTATTGTATGTTTGTCTTGTGTGCAACAAAATAAAAAAAATATTTCTTTCTTTATTAAAGCATCAAGCTACTGTTAATAAAATAATGAAATAACTGTGACTGTTCACAGTAGGTATGCCGAAATATCAAAAAATATAATTACTTTTAATATTAAAAAGTATGCAACGAAAAGTTAGCATTTGCCAAAACATGAAATGATCATAAGAAATGTCGATTACCCATATAAGCTAATACTTATAAAGCAAAATATATATAATAGGGAAAAAATAATATTAAAGCTCATAAAGTGCAATCTAAAATGTCCGTTTGTTGACGGAGTAAGAATACAATATGTCACCACCCCATCTCATCCCATGGGTGTCGTAAAAGGCGACTAAGGACCTAATCGTAAATATTATCTTTACGAAGTAAATAAAAAAGGAAAACTTGAAATTAAACCCTATACCAATCCGTCTGGCCACCGTGGTATTAGTAGGCCAAGTATCCCTCCGTCACGGGAGGAGGCCCGTCCCTGTAGTGGGACATTAATTAGTTTGTTATGATGAAAGTGCAAACCTAGTAACCAAAATGATATTAAAATAAACTTTGTCCTTAGATATTCGACATGGCTACTGGACTTCTCCTCCGCAACGTCAGCAACGATGAACCAGAATTCGAAGTAGCTGGATTATCAGCGAGTAATTCTTTGGCTGTATCAGTCAGAGCATTCAACAGGAAAGGTTTCAGTGAGGCTTTAACTTTGACGTCCAGCCTGCTGAAATATCCACAGCGGCATACAGGTTTGTTTCATTTTATTATTTATTTACATGGAAAACTAACAGCTAAATTAACATTAAGAGTTTACTAACTCTTAATGTTAATTTAGCTGTTAGTTAATGGTTAACAGACAGCGAATAACAAGTTTTCACTTATATAAAACATATTATGAGAAAGTTTAAACAGTCTCGCTAATAAAAAGTACAAAAAAAAAAAAAAACAAATACATTTTTAAATAAATTATATAAATACAGGTTGCCCGATGAGACCAAAAAATCATTGTTATAGATTTGAGTGACTAAAGAAGTCAAGGCTAGAGTCGATTTTTTATTTTTTATATGATGGGAGGCAAACGACCCAGCAGGCCACCTGATAGTCAGTGATCACCGCCGCCCATGGACACCCACAACACCAGAGGAATCGCAAATGCGTTGCCGACTTTTAAAAAGGGAGTACGCTCGTTTCTTAAAGCTCCCCAAGTAGTAACGGTCCGGAAATATCGTTGCAGCGAGCTTGTTCCACAAAACAGTTGAATTTAATTTTTGACAACTCTGGCAGAGCCTATTGTCCCTTTGTCGCAAATAGTTTAAGAAATTTGAAATTTACAGGCTCAAAGTACTTCTTACCATCAAAACCTAAGAACATAATATGACATATTCATCTAGAAAAAAGAACATGCAGAAATTATTGTATTCGTAGCTTTTTTAATCGGTTTTTTACGACATCAATAAGATGACATGGTCACGCTACTGTAATATAATCCGACATTGCAATTTATCACGTGTTGATAAAAGAGTTTCTTCTCGAACAGACCAGTTCTGGTCTCAACCAGATTATCGATACCAATTATATTTCTTACACAATCCTCTTTTTTTTATTAATAAAACAGCAGACCCGTTTTTTTGCTTTGCAATTTCTATACGACCAACTTGAAAGTATTCAAAGAAAAAGTATCTTAGTCTATCTGAACTTAGTTATTTCTTGGCCTACTCTACATTATGTTGATATCTCTATACAAGTATTTTAATGAAAATAGGTTAAGAAAAGACTTAGGAAAAGTATTGGAAAAAGAAAAGAAGGAATCTTCTTTTTTAAGTCGAATACAAAAAGATAAAGAAACATACAATTATTCTAAAGATGCCGCATGAGATAGAAATTAATCTGAAGCATTCATAACATCCCTTCAATGTCCCACTGCAGGGACGGGCCTCCTCCCGTGACGGAGGGATACTTGGTCTACTAATACCACGCTGGCCAGACGGATTGGTATAGAGTTTAATTTCAAGTTTTCCTTCTTTTTATTTCGAAAAGATAATATTGACGGATAGTCCCTTAGTCGGTTTTTACGACACCCATGGGATGAGATGGGGTGGTGACATATTGTATTCTTACTCCGTCACCACTCGGAGAAGAAATGATACTGATAACTGAAGCATTAATAATTTTAATTGTTTTCCTTTTTCTCCAACAGCTCAAATACCAGTGAAGGTGGAACTAACAACAGTGCTAATAATAGTGATTGGAACTGTTGGGGTCATCGCTGCCATGACAGCAGTATCTGCTGCCGTGTTCTGCTGCAAGTACTGCAATAAACGAGATAGTATGTTAACCTTTATTTATCTTTTAAATTTTAAAAGGCAACTCTGGTTGAAAAGCCTAGTGTCGCGAGGACTTTTACTGACATAAAATTAACGGACGTAAAGAACTTAAAGTTATTTTGAATGGGATACGAACCCATGACCTCGGGCACGGGAACGACCCCTTTGGCACCAAGGGATTTTAATATCCAAAACGCATAGAGTACCATAATCCTACAATGTGCTGTTTGGTACCTGAAGCCAGGATCTGGCCACCAGACAGACACACAAATACAAACGTTTCGAAGATTTCTGCTCATACATCCTAATAGACCAAACCTTTCAATAGCTGATCCTTTTGGTTAGGTTCATCCTTGTATGAGGGCTAAAGATTCATCATCATTCAAAAGACGGTAGAGGTTGGTGTGTCGAGGGTGAATAACGAACGGAGTCACCAGTGTGGAAGTCGCGGTGACGTAACAGCACAACGCCTCCAACGAAAAGGGAGGATCCTCCGACCAGGCGAGGGTGATCGTGCCTGGCGAGCCAACTGCCCAACGGTTGTTCGTTGGACGTTGTATATGTATATGCGGAATCGCTGTGCGAATCTTGATATCGCGATTTAGGATGTATCTGTTGATGGTGGAGGGTATTGAGATAGTGTAGATGTTCGCTTGAGTAAGTCGCTAGATGACGCTACAACGGCTACTCCTAGCATCATCCCTCATCCATCTATATCCCACCGCCTTAATTAGAGCCTCCAAATTCTACGTCTTCCGGTCCCCTGTCGAAATTCAAGAGATTAATTCACAGTAATTAATTTGAGTATTATTTTTAGGTAAACACGACAAGGATAAAAGGCAACAAGATGAAACATCAAATATACCATTAACAGGAACAAAGGAATCGGAAAGCGTTGACAGCTTGGGTATGTATATAGTTTAAAACATACTTTGTGTTGATGGGGTCTGTAACATCAAGCAGAAACACGTTTGTTCGATACAACTTTATGTAGAAAGTACAGTGAATAGAAGTCACTAATCGTAGACAGCACTTTTCATCGAATCACAGAAACACTTTTTTGACAACCTCTGTGGCGCAGTCGGTATATTACATGGCTGCTACGCTGAGGTCTCGGGTTCGATTCCCGCTCAATGCAAATCTTTGTGTGCATGAACATGATTGTTTGCATTGTTCTGAGTGTTTTCTATGTATAATATGTATGTATTTATAAAAAAAAAGTATTTAAGTATGTTTATCCGTTGTCTAGTACCCATAGTACAGGCTTTGCTTAGTTTGGGACTAGGTGGCGATGTGTGAATGTGTGAGGATTATTTATTTATTTACTTTCTATATAGTTTAGTCTTTCTATGTAGTCGTGTCGTAAGCAGTCGGCTTTTTGGCGTTCCAGGTTCTTGGTGACGGACTAATAAATACCACCACACCATTCCATTTTGGGATTTTGCTACTGTGACGTTTTTTAACTATTAAGAAAAAAATTAGTTTGAATTAGGCTTTAAATGAAGTTAAAAAACCATGTCAAATTTTTAGCTTTATCTTAACCATTGATGAACCAAGCAACGACGAATTTAAGAAATAGGCCATTCCTATAATTTTTAACTGTATCGTGCCAATAGATTTTGTGACGAAAAGAGTTTAAAACAATTGAAAATTCAAATAGTCATAAAATATCTTCTGAACGGATGGGTATTTTCTAATAATTATTTTGCTCAATTCAATTTCATGATCACCCAGTATATTATGTACCTACATACTTTTTTTAACTATATCTGTGTTAAAATAATATATTATTTTATGATAATTTCAATATAGGTAACTATATATAACCCTCTGACTTCCAAAAGGCATTTAGGATGAAAGGCGGCTAGCAACAAATTCGTTACTAGACTGACCCGTACTGATGAGCCGTTGAATATTTTATCTAAAATTCAGCCACAAAGTTCCGTAATTTGAATACTATTTTACCTTAAAGCTTTGAAAGTCAATTTACGGGGTTAACACCGGGCCTTTTAGACCTTTGTGATGTTATGCCAGTCTTATTTTAGAATTTGACTGACAAATTGGTAAATTCAGTTGGATTAAATAGCTTGGCGTTTTGTAATTTGGACAGTTTTTAGTGGGGTCAAAAGAATTGTTGTTGTAAATCTATAATTTAATTTTGTTGTTTAAAGGTTAAAACAACATAATTATTGATTCTTCCGGTTTAAAGTTTGACGTTTATAGTAAACTAGCTTTTACCCGCGACTTCGTCCGCTTATGTTTTAAGTTAAGTTTATTTAGTTTTCCTACTGCCTACCCCTAAGAACTATGGCGTGATTATTTATAGCATATGACCGTTTCTAGGTTATCATCTATCACCATACCAAATTTCATTTAAATTCATTCAGCCGTTTAGGCGTGAAAGAGTTACAGACAGACAGACAGCCAGAGTTACTTTCGCATTTATAATATTAGTAGGTATAGATTATCCGGTTATTTTAAATACTACTCGTACTTGCTATACTTAGTACGAGTACTAATACTTGTAGGTACTAGAAAATCTAAAAACCGGAAAATCTCACTTTTAGTTATCTTTTATTTCAAGTCCGACGATACCAAATTGACCATTAACCACACGATAAACTACATTCATTTTCGAAACTTTCCTACCAATTTAACCATAATCGACAATGTTCCTATCTAATAAGTAGACCATTCTAAACCAATAAAGTTCATCCAACCATATAAATTTCCACTCTGAAACCAACAAAAAACACAGCACTAAAACTAAAGCGAATTTATTATCTTTCGTTGCAGATAAAAACCCTGATATTATACCACTAGACGGGAAAATAAGTGACAACTGCTCGAACAAATCTTCAGCCACAGACTACAGTTCGATACGACCTCTAATATCAAAGAGTACAGACAAATACGATATGTCAAACTGCGACAGATTTTACGATCACAATATAGACCCTTGCAACCAATATATACAAGTAAGACCTATGGAATACAGAAGGCAATACGCCCCAACATTGGCTCCAATGCCCAATCTAGGACCAAGCATACAAAGCTTGGGACCAATGAGCAGCTTGCATATGCCAGTTGGACCAAATATTGGTCCAAATGATTGTCACAGACAGCCTTACGATAAAGTTTATGAAGATTGGTTGAAGTATAAAAATGCCTTGCCGTTAAATACGAGTGGTTTGGTGAGTACATTTTTGTGGTTACTAAGCTAATGTAGTCCTTATCATAATTAATTTAAGAAATAGTATTGATTTGGGTCTTATATTAAACAGAAAAGTGAATGAACACAACAGAATAATTTCCTGTTATTGACGCTCAAATAACAGCCTAATTAATTGGTATTTTGAAGTCAATTGGCAGCCTAGTGAGTCAATTTAGAAGTCAGTTATTCTTTGGTGATTATTCGAACAACGACCCGCGTATTTTCAGTGTGGTGACAGAGTAAGAATACAATATGTCACTACCCCATCTCATTCCATGGGTGTCGTAAAAACCGACTAAGGGACTATCCCTGAATATTATACGAAATAAAAAAAGGAAAACTTGAAATTAAACCCTATATCAATCCGTCTGGCCAGCGTTGTATTAGTAGGCCAAGTATCCCTCCGTCACAGGAGGAGGCCCGTCCCTGCAGTGGGACAATAAAGGGCTGTTATGATGACCCGTGTATTGGACGACACAAGGTAGGCAGACTTCTTACAAGGTCCACGAACGAGCGACGTGGTTAGGGGATGAAAATACGATGGATGAGGGAGGTACAGGATTGCGTGAAGTAAAAAGATTTGGAACAAGCCTATGTTCAGCAGTGGCCAACTATTGACTGATATAATGATGATCATTTGACCAATTTACATGAGACTTTTTGGCCTAAGGCATAACTAGCTCATGTCTAATTTCAAGCCTCGAATTTTCAATCAAAGATTTGTGTACATCATAATGACGGGTGTACCGCAAAAACCCGTGCTTCCATACACATGAAAGTACAGTTCTAGTAGTGTGAGGAATGTGTGTGGAATGAACTGGGCTATGGTAATAGTCTGATACTTAGATAGTAAGTAGTTTCGCCAGATTGAAAATACACCCGTCATTCTGCACCCAGGTTGACGGCTCACTAACTTTTTGAAATAATTCAAGATTTGTAAAAGCACAATACTTTAAATTTTACACACATTCCTCACACTACTAGAACTGTACTTTCATGTGTATGGAAGCACGGGTTTTTGCGGTACACCCGTCATTATGATGTACACAAAGATTTATATAACATAATGGGACAATGACAGTCTTGAGTCACCAAAACGGGGGACCACCCAACATTAGATAGTCAGACACAAAGGTGAAATTCTAAGAACTAAACGTCCAGTCCTAATTGCATAAGCTAAATGAATGACACAACAAAGCGAGTTCGATTCCTTTGTATAGGTGTACTCAAGTGGTAATTATACAGCCGAATAGCAACCTATTGATTGGTTTCGATATGTGTAGTCCATGCTTCTTATTTAATTAAGTATTTTGCTGTCGTTCGTGTGCTGACGGAGTAAGAATACAATATGTCACTTCCCCATCTCATCCCACGGGTGTCGTAAAAACCGACTAAGGGGCTATCCGTGAATATTATATTTACGAAATGAAAAAGAAGGAAAACTAAATATTAAACCCTATTCCAATCCGTCTGGCCAGCGTGGTATTAGGAGGCCAAGTATCCGGCTGTTACAGTAGGAGGCCCGTCTTTGCAGTGGGACGTTAATAAGCTGTTATGATGACTGTCGTTAAAGGAAGCCTATGTCCATAAGTCGACGTCTTTTTGCTGACATGATAATACATGGTTAAAACTACAGTCAAGACTGTCTAAATCAGCCGATCCAATCTAAATACAATATGGATAAGAAATAATCAAGGTTTTTTTTTCATTTTAGCTACCCGCAGAGCAACTAATGCCACCAGAACTATACGCCACTCCACCACCGCCATCACTCTACAGCAATCCAAACAGGAACCCATTAAACCTAACTCAGATGCCAGATCTAGAGCATAGATACCATCTAGAACCCAGATCGCTGGTTGCTGATTCCAGAAGCTGTTCTAGCTCTCCACCAGTCAGATTTAATACAGAGAACAATAGCGTATACTATAGTAAAGGAGTGCTTGATAGAACTACTAATACATTGCCGCATTTGAAGCCTAGGATAAATGGTAAGACCACTGTTTCAATTAATGTATTCAAAAGTCATTTTAAAAGACCACTACCGCTCTCTCTCACTCTGTCTGGTGACCCTGCAGTGGGACATTAATGGGCTGTTATGATGACTTCACAGCACAGCAGCTCACTTTAAATTGAAAGTTAAATATATTTCTTGTTAAGTTTGCAAACAAAAATATTTTTATCTATTGAATAAATTGAAATAAAGCAAATATTTAAAGTTTTTTAGCCTAAATAATTATGAAAGAAAATTTTAATGTAATTATTTTTATTCAGTTTCGTAATTCTGCGTATTTTAAATTCTCGGAAGCGGGTTAACTTTTTAAGGTAATTTAGATACTCTTTTACTACAATTTAGCATTAATTTAGAACATGACATCCATCAAATAACCCCCTATAGAGACCCATTATAGAGGCACAAAATCCCACCCTGTGGAAGTACAAGGAAATAGCCTATGTTAAGCAGTGTTGATGATAACAAACTAAAAATAAATAAACACAGCTTTCAATTCCTCAATTATTATTCTAGTCTAACAGTTATATTTTTTTTACAGCAAATTCGCCAACCATGCATGTTGGCGAGCCAAAATCCTCGTGTATGCCAAAACCTTCAGAAACTAATTTAGAACATCCAAAAGTGAGCAAAGAGTGTGACTGAGACTTCAGTAAATATTAGTGTGAAGGGACTAAACAGTGTTAGACTTAAGTCTGAAGTGTTGTGTGAAGTGACTAAGGTGACTTAAGTTAAAGTGTCGCAGTGACTAAAATGACTTTGTACTCAAAATCGCAGTAATGATTGTGGTTCACATTTATTTAAACCATAAAAATGTATAAATGTTGTGATAAAATTTGGTAAAAATTATGTTTTTTTTTATGACTTTTGACCCGTCCGTTGTGAAGAGTAAATTTATTTTTGATTTGAATATTTATTGTAGGTAACATTTTTGTTTATATCAATGACCATTATTTAATTTTCCTGAGAGTAATTTTTGAACTTGGGTCTTGGACACTGTGTCAGACTAATCTCTGACGGATAAGCTAAGTAAAAACTAAGGTTTTGACCCCGTCTTGCCACATTGCAGGGTTCGAAAAATACGCGGAATTAAGTATATCAAGGCCTGTCCCTGCAGTGGGACATTAATGGGCTGTTATTATGGTGATATTATGATGAAGTATGTCAATGGTCTGGACCCATAAACCAAAAAATACTCTGATTTCAATATGATTTTCTAATTTATTTTTGATCATTTATAATTTTGTCATAAAGTTTCCTTTTTATTATGTTTATTTCTAAATAATAAATGTCAATTTGATAAAAACGAAAACATAGCTAGTTATAAATAGTTTTGGCATCTTCCTAAAGGTGTATAAGACTGAATTTGTGTATTTCGTAACACACATTTAGATAAAAATAATTATTCATCAAATTACAATTGTAAATAATTATTCATCAAATTACAATTGTAAATAATTATTCATCAAATTACAATTGTAAATAATTATTCATCAAATTACAATTGTAAATAATTATTCATCAAATTACAATTGTAGTTTATTGTAATAAATTACACATAATTATTAATAATTACACAAATATTTTAACATCTTCTGTTAAAGTTTTTAGATAGTCTGAATAATTATTTTATAAGAATAGTAATTTTTATTGACGTGTTTTTAATTGTAAAATGAGACTTTTTAGATTAGACAAAAATGTAAAATTAAGAATATCGTTGTGAATGTAAATATTGTAAATAAAGTATGTTACACGAACCGTTGCCATACTAGTTAAATAGTGTATTAAAATATAATAATAATTATTAATTAATCATTGTCAGAAAATCGAGCTTTTAAGTTATAAATTATAATTTTAAACTGAGTTATAATTATATTAATGGTAAGATTATTTTTCTCGAAAAAAAAATTGTCACTTTAAAAGTGATTAAAATTGTAAACATGTTAAAAACTGTGTGTACGTTAATATCTTCTGATTGTTGATTAAAATATTTAAAAAAAAATAAAAATAATTCGATTTATTGAATGCTTACTCGTGAGGGAAAAGCGATGTTGTTTAAATGTAAAATTAAATTATATAAAATATTATATTAACTATTTAATGTGATAACAGATTTTTGCTTTAAATCATTTTTTTTTAAATTTCTGAGATTATAAAAATGAATGCGAGCTCGGCCTAAAATAATAATTTAATTATTTCACACATAACATTTTCTCTAATAATTATTTAATTAACCATTTAAGTTCTAACATCAAAATGATAATTATAAATGATAATTAAGTATAATGTTTTCTAATGTAAATTATAATTTTATTATTTTTGTAACAGACCAAAATTGACGAGTAGGATAACATTTAGGATTATTTTGATTGTAAAAATAGATACAGAATTAGGTTTTTTAAGAATTTTATTTGAAAACATCCGCTAATAAAATGTTTAGTTACCATTTTAACAAGATTGTACGAGTTTGTAAATAAACGTAATAAAAATATCATCACAAACTTTACCTAATTTATCAAGTTATAAAAAAAAATCATCACTTAATTTATCATAACCGTCTTCTAAAGTTTAACTCCAAGTGTTTTATAAGTAACGGCAGGCTTCAAATGTCAGCCGTGGACTAGGAGACACAGTTGGTCGACCTTATTAAGCGTCCGATGACCAAAAGGTGGATGGGAAATCGTTGCCACAAGATTGCGCCGTAGGCCCATGTCCTGCAGTGGATTACTTTCGACTAATTCGGCATTTTTACTGATTTTGTAATAACAAATTTATTAAAGCTGTGGTTTTATGAAAAAAACAGTTTTAACGCTAAAGTGTTATGACTGATTTTGTTATAACAAATGTCGTGGTTTTATGACGTATTAAATTGTGTTTTAAAGTTAGACCTATGGCCGATTATGATGATGATGAAAAACACAAATAATCCTACAATAACGATATTTGATATTTTATTTTAATTAATTATTTAATTAATAAATAAGGTTTTATTAGCGGATGAATAAATAGTCAGAGTATTATATTATTATAATTTTTATTATAATTATATTAGATTTTTGTATGAACAAATTTAAGTGATTTTTTATGTTTCTCGTAATGTAAAATTGATTTGAAATAAATGTGAGTTTATAAAAAATATATGTTTTGTATTTTATTTTTTCTTGTTTATGGGCAACTATGTTTCCCACTTTAGGGAAGCCACTAATAAAGTCAGAAGAAAATCAAACTGCCTGGTGCATAAATTCGTCACTTACGTGCGTCGGTATGGATGACACCCTACTGGTATTTTTTCTGAGTGTAAATACATAAATTCGTGCTTTGGAAAGCACATTAAATAGTTGGTACCGCTGGTAAGTAACAGTAGTCAAAAGCCGAGGCCTAACAATGCCACACTAGCAAGACAAACTAATATTCGTCTGAGAAAATTGTTCTTCGCACTTTTACTTGTTGTTTGTTGACTTAGATTCTGGTACTTTTACAATCATTTAAAATCTTTTTGGAGCTAAAGTAAGGAAGTTGTTCCCCTATTAATAGAGCACAGTTGACGAAGTCTGGCGTTGAAAGTAGCCTGATTTGTGGACAACCTGATTTTGAGTGGGAGCAAGGGCATTCCATAGAATAATAGATTTAATTTTTATCAATTTAAAATATAAACTGTAATAACTAATAATTTGTGGATCGCACAAACATTTGACCTCCCTGGGATTTAAAGGCTTTGTGCACGAAAACCTTACTAAGTACATTTACTTTATACATTAAAAATTAATAAATATGTATGTATTTCTATTTTAAAAGTTTGTTTACAAGTATTTATCCGTTACCCTTTAGTATAAACTTAGCTTTATTTGGTACTAGATGACGATATATTCCAAGCTTTACCAAGGAATTGTGACGTTGTGTAATCTAGAGAAAACTTTACTACGATACTTAACATTCACCCCCTTACTCATAAACGCCTCTTAAATTTTAGTCAATTGACTAGCTTAAATTCTTACGGTTTTCTCGCTAAACAGTGACTAAATTTAAGAGGCGTTTATGAGTAAGGGGGTCGAAATCTAACTAATCGATCACACTAATGGAAACATCATCAAATCTATTTGAGTACTTTAAAACATTTAACAAGAACATGCACTTCGCTCATAGGTTTGTTTACAAATATTTATATTAGTTCAATGTTATGTTTGACAGGCCGTTTCCCATCACAGAATTATGTGAAGTCTTATATAATTTTACGGGAATATTCCTTCTGTGTGATCTAAACTTTACAATATTTCTCACGGTATATAGTTATATAGTTTGGATTTTATTGTCATTAATTAAAATATTTGTCTATTTATTTATTGGCGATAAAAAAACGTTCATATAATTTTTCATACCTACTACCTAAGTTTATCCGTGTGATGACGGAGTAAGAATACAATATGTCATCCGGTGACCACCCCATCTCATCCCATGGATGTCGTAAAAAGCCGACTAAGGGACTATCCGTATATGTTATCTGTACTAAATATAAAGAAGGAAAACTTGAAATTAAACCCTATACCAATACGTCTGGCCAGCGTGGTATTAGTAGGCCAAGTATTCCTCCGTCACACAAGAAGAGGCACGGGCCTCTTCGGGCAGGGACGACCCTGCAGTGATACATTAATGGGCTGTTATGATCGTAATACTTGGCGCACAATAGTCTCTGCCAACCCCCATGGGAAAAAGGCTTGAGTTTATGAATGAATGTATGTAAAAGAAAAACATCTACCTAATATATTCAAAATCGACTTCGAAGTAAGTATCTCTACAAAATCTGGCAACCCACAAACCTGGTTAACCGGAATCCATTTTATAAATAACGTTTGATTTAATCTTATCTACCCTCTAGACTCAGTTTTACCCCAAACTGAGCTTGTCTATGGATAAAGGGTTTATATCGGAGGCTTTTATTTGTAACTATGATAACGGGAATTAATGTTTTTTGTGTTTATAGATGTTTTTTATCTATGTAACTATGTTTTGATAGTTCCAATCTGTTTTTTTATTTTCAAAATTTAATATTCAAGGCCTCTTCCGTGTGGTGACGGAGTAACAATACAATATGTCACCACCTCATCTCATCCCATGGGTGTCGTGAAAACCGAATAAGGGACTATCCGTGAATATTATCTTTATGAAATAAAAAGAAGGAAAACTTGAAATTAAACCCTATACCAATCCGTCTGGCCAGCGTGGTATTCCAACGTAAAGGGAATGGCCAAGTATCTGCAGTGGGCATATTAAGGCCTACGCAGACCGGGACGGCATGTCAAGGTATTTTAATTTTTACTAATGGATTCAACCGTACTACTACAGAAATACGACATAAATTGCTATGCTTAAAAATGATGCCGTGGCATTGAAAGGGATTTTATCGCACGGCATTTTTTATTTTAAAGCATAGAAATTAAAATTACATAAAAATTAAAATCCCTTGCCATCCCGTCCCGGTCTGCGTAGGCCATTAATGGGCTGTTATTATAAACAACTTATTTGAGTAATCGGGTAAACTGACTAGTTAGGGAAACTGACGAATTAAGGAGACTGACGAGATAACGAAACTGACCAGTTAACGAAAAGTAAAAAAATAAAACCGGTCAAGTGCGAGTCTGACTCGCGCACCGAGGGTTCCGTACAAACCTATTTATTTTCCCGCCAAATTGTGATAACGTCAGGATTCAGATGTTTAAATTCTATTTTTCCCGCCAAAATTCAAAGACGGCACGACTAAGCTGTCAATAAATATTTTCCCGCCAAAAAACTATGACGTCAAAACTGATCTGTCAAAAATTCTATAACGTCACGACTCATCTGTCAAAAATTCAAAAACGTCATGGCTCAGCTGTCAAAATATATTTTCCCGCCAAAATTCTGTGACGTCACGAATCATCTGTCAAAAATTATATGACGTCACGCACATCTGTCAAAAGTGACAGCTGTCAAAAGTGACATTTATATAAAATATTTTCCCGCTAAAATAATATGACGTCACAACTCATTTGTCAAAAATTCAATGACGTCACGCCTATCTGTAAGAATTGACAGCTGTCAAAGTGAAAGAGGTCTCAAGTATTTTCCCGCCAAAATAATATGACGTCTCAAATCATCTTTCAAAAATTCTATGACGTCACGACTCATCTGTCAAAAATTCAAAAACGTCATGGCTCAGCTGTCAAAATATATTTTCCCGCCAAAATTCTGTGACGTCACGAATCATCTGTCAAAAAATCTGTGACGTCACGACTCATCTGTCAAAAATTTAAAAAGTCACGCCTCAACTGTCAATAATATTTTCCCGCCAAAATTCTGTGACGTCACGACTCATCTGTCAAAATTCTATGACGTCATGGGTCACGTGACCAAAATTCTATGACGTCACAGGTCACGTGACTCAGCTTTCCAGCCAAAATTCAATGAAATCAAAATATAATATGATTGAAGTAAAAATTTAAGGTTTTCGGAATTTTCCCATTACATGTACAATAAGACCTTGCTTCATGCCAAATTTCAAGTTTGTAGGTAGACTGGAAGTACCCTGTAGGTTTTTGCCTTTACCCCTCTAAATTTGCGACAAAAACGGCTATATCTCTTGATTGCGTTGGATTAGCAGTTTGATTTTTTTACGGCACTAAGAGGCAACAAGCCTTAGTATTTGGTGAAAATTTCAGCTTGATACCTCCACGCGTTCCTGAGATAAATGGTCTTGACAGACAGACGGACGGACGGACGGACGGACAGACGGACGGACGGACAACAAAGTGATCCTATAAGGGTTCCGTTTTTTCAAAACTGGTACGGAACCCTAAAAACTGACGAGTAAGGGCGCGTTCCCACTATGTCGTATCGACTAATTTATTGTTCGACGACTGTCGTCTCTACCTGTTCCCATTATAACGAATTGTTTGAAAAAGTGTCGTCACTGCAAAAAATGTCGTAGACGACAGTCAGTTGTGTCGTTCTAAATGTAAACACCTCCATTTAAACATATAAGCCACGACACTTAAAACTACACGATTATCTGTCGTCACGACATAGTGGGAACGCGCCCTTAGGGAAAATGACCAATTAGAGAAACTGACGAGTGGCGACCTAACTCCTTTTATTAGAAACGGGTCTCACTATATAAAATCTAAAGACCCATGACTTAATTGACTCTAGAAACCCAACACCACGTTTGTAGACTAATTTAATAAAGAACACTTACTAAAGTTCAAGTTAAAAATTAAGTTGAAATCTTAATAACATAAGTATACTGTTACAGTACCTCAGTAACTTACTTTAACAATTTGCAATTTGAATATTATAAAATGTTAAACTCTACTGTATGTTTAAAGAAATAGAATATACTTTAGATAAAAGTCTGAGTTTTGAAACGTTTCGATGGTTGAAGGGTTTTTCATGTGGGATTCAAATTCCGAGAAGTAGAGGAAAATGCTGGTTGAAATATGGAATTTCTTTCAATCAATCAAGTAAACAAAATTCTGAATATAATGGTTTTCAACGATCTGGTTAGAATCATCATCATAACAGCCCATTAATGTCCCACTGCAAGGACGGACATCCTCCCGTGACGGAGGGATACTTAGCCTACTAAAAGCACGCAGGCCAGACGGATTGGTATAGGGTTTAATTTCAAGTTTTCCTTCTTTTTATTTCGTAAAGATAATATTCACGGATGGACTGGTTAGAGTAGGTTTATAATAATCAAACATAAAACTGTTACCACTTAAATTTATGTGGACTAACAACCGTTCCACGGTGGCTGGAAATGGCTGGATGAGACTGGCAGTTGACCAGAAGAAGTGGTACAACTTTCGGAAGGTTTTAATCCAGCAATCAGTTTTTAATCAGCTCACGGCTGAGAAAGTACTTAAATCCCCAGCTATAGTAGCTATAAAGACTATTTTAATAAAGCACAAAGGAATTTCAAACAAATACTTCTTGGTGCATGTGAACACAAAGTTTAGTTTCCTAATAAAATATTATAGACTTGTGCATTATGGAAAGTTTACACTCCATTGTAAAATCAACTTTATATCAAATAAATAAGGTTGCTTTTAGAATAAGTATAAACTCGCCAGCCACCATGTTGATAGAACGTTTTTTTTATATAGTGTTCTGACTTTAAAATAGGAGAACGTAATTTTTAAATTCAGAATGTAGTTTTATGTTTGCTTTTGGGAAGAAATATTTGAAGAACAAAATGGAGTATGATATTTTAGCTTTTTAATTAGTAATTTTTTTAAGAAAGTCTAGAACAAGCTTTGGATACCTACGCTTTTATGAATATAAGACTTAAATACTGGACGAGCTTTTTTTAATAAGAACATTATTATAACTGAAATTGTTTAACATACGTAGCAGCAGAAAATGGACAGGAAATGTCCTACTTTAAGTATAGGCTATAAAGGGCCTCCTCCCGTGACGGAGCGATACTTGGCCTGCTGGTACCACGCTGGCCAGACGGATTGGTATAGGGTTTAATTTCAAGTTTTCCCTATTTTTATATCGTAAAGACAATATTCACGGATAGTCCCTTAGTCGGTTTTTACGACACCCATGGTATGAGATTGGCTGGTGACATATTGTATTCTTACTCCGTCACCACACGGAGAGTATAAAAAGTATTGTGCAAAACAATTGAGTTTCTCTTAAATGAAAAATGTACCGCAAGTGCGACGTTACCCACCAACCTATTTATTATTCGCGGCTTCGTAACTCCCAGTTCTATTTCTTGAAAGTTTAAATTAAATCCAGCGGTTTTTTATTATTGTATTACGAGGAGAGAACATACATCTTGGCTAGATGAACATTTTTTATCTTGAGAGGAAATAGATATTGTTTTTTAATAACATTTTAAGCTTTGGTTGTAAGATTTTTTATGATATAAATAGAATAATGTCCTCAAACACAGATACATAAACACACTTATACTCATTATCTACAATTACTAAACTTTATGACTGTAAAAAGTGAAAATCATGGTGGAACGACGACCTCGTTAGGACGTCGGAAGGCCGATGGATGAGGGAGGCGCAGGACCGCACAAGGTGGCAATATTTGGAGGAAGCCTATGTCCAGCCGTGGACGTCAATTGGCTGAGATGATGATGATGTCTGTAAAAGTCACCCAAATCTAATGTATCTACACTACACGGCCGTAAATATTGCTCATCGACCTGTGAAAAGAGACTATCGGTCAATTTCGGCTTCGTAAAGCGTCATCTCTGTCGCGCACTATCAAATAATAATTTGTTTTAAGGGTACGCATGCCAGTCGCAACTCCATACAAACGGAGAAAGTTAATTGCTCCTTCATTTGATAATTTATTATCAAATAGTATTTATTTATAATATATGTTTATATTATTTGTACGTAATCCCCTTTCCCCAAAGTTATTTTGGGAAATTTTAGCGTGCACGTTATCAATCTTTTAGGCTCCGCTCACTACCAAGTTCGTGTCTGTGGAATGCCTACCTACCCTTAACAGTTGCTAATAGACACCAGACTGTTTGTATTTCGTGCGACATAGATGATGCTCTACGAAGCCGACATTAGCCGATTGTCTCTTTACAAAAGTCGATATACAATATTTACGGCCGGGTACTGTAAGTAGTTTCATCGTCACTAAAAATGATTCCGTGGTATCACTAGGGATTTCATGAAATCCCTGATATTCTCCTTTCCTTGCGATAAATATACCTACAACCGAATTTAAAACTTCCTCCCATTTTGAAAGTCGGCTAAGTGTATGCAAACTCATCTGACTGCATCGCAGGTAAAAATTTCTTCAGCAAAAGTGAATTCAAAGATTTAACTTTATTAAGAAAACTTTCAAAACTTCTCTTAAGGAAAGAAAAAACTATTGCTAAAGTGATTTTTAAACGAAAAAACTTTTTAAAAGTTACTTTTTAGGGTTCCTTCTGTGAAGACTCTTAGAACCAAATAGAAATAATTAATATATATTTGGCGACCCCTGTGTCGTAGTCGGTATATTACAGGGCTGCTAAGCAGAGGTCTCGGGTTCAATTCACGCTCAATGCAAATCTTTGTGTGCCTAAACATGATTCTTTGTATTGGTCTGGGTGTTTCTACTTGTATTTACAAAAAATAAAAATACCTATTATAAGTATTACATAATATCCCTTGTTCTGTTACCCATAACACAAGCAGGTACCGAACCCAATTACGAAACTCTGATTCGCACATGACCCTTTTATTTCACAAACTAGGCTCTAGTCAAAGTAAAGAAAGAATTTATTGATATATTTGTTGAAGTCGTTATTTAATTGATTTGAACTTCTTAGTTGCTGAATAAGAACTTTTTACTTAAGAATACCATCTAGCTACCGTCATGGCCAAATCCTATGGCTGCAATAGGACAATGATTGGCTGTTATGATAAATCCTATTAAACATAGGCTCAATATAAAATTAAGAATGCAAGTGATCACCTCAGCGTTGTCCCGGTGTCCGGATTAAGTTCGGACGTGTGTCCAAGAACCGTTATGCAAACTGGGACACGGCTTTCGGTCTAAAATCTACATTGAGGACGATAGCGAATTACTTGTATAAAATAAATATAAAATAAATATATAATAATAAATATTTAAAGCGATGAAAGAAAGAAAGAAATATATAATAAAATATAGTTTTGAAAGAAAGAAAGAAAAAATATTTATTTTGCACCTCACAACACAAGAATAGTTAAAACTAGCTGATGCTCGAGGCTTCACCCGTGTGGTAAAGGTAGCTCAAATGTTATTTATGTTATGTAAATATTTATTTACTTGCACTTTTGTTATTATTTATCCCCGGTACCTACTATTATATTGGTACAGCCCTGAAAAGGGCACCAAAAGTTAAGGACATTCAAAATAAAGCTACCTTTATAGCTTACTCATATCTTTTAGTACACAACGAGTACGTTTGTGAACGCTGTCTCATTAACTACACAAGCAACAAACATCCCCAGGGTAAACCAGATGGAGCCACTGACTACACTAAATATACAGTACTGATTCAAAACACCCCATTAATTTCCCACTGCAGGGACGGACCTCCTCCCGTGACGGAGGGATACATGGTGTACTAATAATACCTGGCCATACTGATCGGTATAGGGTTTAATTTCAAGTTTTCCTTATTTTCATTTCAGAACGATAATATACACGGAATGTCCCTTAGTCAGTTTTTACGACGCCCATGGGATGAGATAAAGTGGTGACATATTTAATTTCTACTCTGTCACTACACCGAGCTAAACACACACTATTTTACTAAACAAAATATTAAATCTCTCTTCAATCGATAGATGGCGTTGTCTCGTTATATGTAAGTAGTATGTTTGACAAAAACAAATCGACTTCCGCACTCAAGGGATTGACACTACATTATAGACGAATGTTACTCGACTCGCTGTTGACATTGATAAAGATAAATTGCTTAAGAATTTACTATTATAAGTACTAGCGATGCCCGCGTTGTATAAGTAGCTTAAATGTTATTCTACACACTAAAATACCTATATTCCAAATTTTATCAAAATTAATTCAGTAGTTTTTTCGTGAAATAGTAACAAACATCCATCCATCCATGCATACAACCTCGCAAACTTTCGCATTTATAATATTAGTAGGATATTCGACGACCTCTATGGCACAGTGATTATAGTTCACTACCATAGTTCAATATTGACTCATAATTGGGGTAGAAAAGTTCTCTAATAGCGACCGCGTACCGGAAAACTCAGAGTGGGGATACCCCACGGTGGACCAACTTAGTTAAGACGGCGGAACACGATGGATAAAGGAGGCACAGGTTCTCTAAGGAAGGAGGAAGGTGGAAATATTTGGAGGAGGCCTAAGATATAAACATTTCACTTCATTTTCATACTGTAAGGGTACTGTAGTATATAATTATACAATTTAAACACCTATAATATTAAATAGAGTTTATTTACGAGTTCAAACAGTTTAGTATGAGCCCTGGGTGAGTTCAAAACTATATGAAACAAGGCCGAGTAATTATACCAAAGTCTCATGGGGCGTTTTATGAAGTAGCTGACTGATTAAATTATGTTGAATGCAATATGTATAACACATCATAACTTTTGTACCTCATTGCTTTGTAATAAGGTAGGTTTTTAATTGAATTTGTATATTGTTTGGTGTTTGTTGTGGTGACGGAGTAAGAATACAATATGTCACCACCCCATCTCATTCCATGGTTGTCATAGAAACTGACTAAGGGACTCTCCGTGACTATTACCTTTACGAAATAAAAAAGAAGGAAAACTTGAAACTAAACCCTATACCAATCCGCTGGCCAGCGTGGTTTTAGTAGGCCAAGTATCCATCCTTCACGGAAGGAGGGTCGTCCCTGCAGTGGGACATTAATGGGCTGTTATGATAATTCACCGATCCGTCCTTTCAAGAAGGGGTGCAGAAAAAGGGTGTAAGATTTTAGCATAATCTTTCTGATAAGGAAAGTTTTTGTAATATTTTCATGAAACCTATTTACAAACCAAAAAAAAGAGACCCTTGTCTCGGATAAAATTGACAATTTTGAATTGTTATTTACAAGTTTCATCCAAATTCGATTATTATTATTATTTATTATTCGGGTTCGATTCCCGCTCAATGCAAATCTTTGTCTGCATGAACATGATTGTTAGCATTGGTCTGGGTGTTTTCTATGTATAATATGTATGTATTTACAAAGAAAAAAGTATAGGTACCTAGTATCTTTATCCGTTGTCTAGTACCCAGTCGTCAATTGGTATTGAGTAGGTAGACCAGTGTATACCCTGTCTCCTTTTAAAGTTATATCTTGGTACCATAATATTTATTTGCCGCACAAAATTTAGGCTGATACTGTCAGATCAGTTTATTTCAAGTTGCATGAGCAGTTAGATAGAGTATTTGGCTAGATGCCACAACAAGTTACTCTGCTGTCATTTATTTATTTTATAAATTGGCTCATGGCGCATGCTGTGTGCCACCCCGTAAAATTAAGTCGTATTAAACTTTAAATATCATATTAGAAGACCTCCTTCTGTGATAAATGGAATTCATATTTAAGCTCGCGCCTTACCTAAATGGAGGTAGGCGAAGACAACACTACTGGGTGCAAATTACTACGCTCTTTTTAGAACTGCTTTGAGCCGGTCAATTCAATTATTTTTAACATTTAATTTTACTATAATTCAAATTACTGCAATTTATTGTCCGTGGGGTGACGGAGTAAGAATGCAATATGTCACCACCCCATCTCATCCCACGAGTGTCGTAAAAACCGACTAAGGGACTTTTCGTAAATATTATCTTTACGAAGTAAAAAGAAGGAAAACTTGAAATTAAACCCTAAGCCAATTCATCTGGCCAGCGTGGTATTAGTAGGCCAAGTACCCCTCCGTCACGGGAGGAGGCCCGTCCCTGCAGTGGGACATTAATGGGCTGTTATGATGATTGACGTAAATTTTATTGAACTTTACCTAAGTTTGCTTAGTTTAAACTTTACTAAACTTAACCATCGCTTCCTAGCCACGAAAAAGAAGCGGCGCAACAAACTCTACTTCAACATTTTGCAGGCGTCAATTTACAATTTTTATTGTTTTAAACCCAAAGCTTATTATGTGTAAGTAATTAAAACAACAACACCAAACCTAATCAATCAAGAACACTTAATTTTAATTATATTTTACTAATTCTAATTTAAAACTATCAACCACAGAATCATATCCGATCAAATCCATCGATTCCAGCCGGTTCCGGATAGTCTAGGCCGGTTCCGGCTCAGCTATCGGTATCGAATCGTTCATTCCGGAAACGATATTTCTCTCTGTGCACCAATAAACGTAGTACAAATGTGAATTGAGGATTATTGCTTTGAATGCATTGATTTACAAAAAAACCCTTTGAATGCTATTAGCAAAATTTGAATTGTCATTCAATATTGTTGTAGACTGATTCGTCAAAGGTTGATATACTATTTATTCATCACTTCGACCTCTTGTGAACCTTTGACGACCTCTGTGGCGTAGTGGTTATATAACATGACTGTTACGCAGAGGTCTCGGGTTCGATTCTCGCTCAATGCAAACGGCCACGCACTAAAGGCTACTCACCCCCTTACTCGCAACGCCTCTTAAATTTAGCTTAAATTCTTACGGTTTTGTTTGGTATAAGGTTGGTTTTCCTAATAAAAATCTCGCTAAACATTGATTAAATTCAAGAGGCGTTTATGAGTAAAGGGGTTAATGGTAAACTTTTAAAATTGTGGCCGAAATAAAAATTAAATAAGAAATAAGTGATGTCCTTAAAAAATCTAAGCTTTTTAGATTCTGATACTTAATTAAATTTGATATCAAAATAAATAAAATAAAAATCAATGTACCATAACCCATGATAATAAAAGGGGTTGTCACATAAACCCTTACAAGGAACCAAATAGGGTTCAAACCCCACTAATTTCGTTAAAATACACTCATGAAAGTTCAGTACGGGCACAATGTAAAAGTTTTCGTCGATAAAACGTTACCTAAACTGGTTTCAGGCGTGACCTTTGCCTGTTTAATGTCTTTTGCTTGTAAATGGTGGACGTATAATGTTTTATTTAGTTGAGTGTGAGTTTGAGAACAGTGCCATCTAGTTGGTTTATTTGAAATCAGGTAATGGTTTTTTGTTATGTAATTAAGAGCGTTTATAGGGCTCACTAGTGCCGCCAATAGAAAAAATCATGATTCACAAATAGAATCAATAATGCAAAATGTTGATAACAAAGTCTTGAGAAAAGGCAATAAAGTATTTGTATAGCACACTCACACTTTAATTGTTTTTAATTAGTTTTTCGTATTCGAAAAAAGAGCGGCCGTTTTTGTTTATAATGCAATATTTAAGTTTACTATTATTTATGCCTGGTAGACCTGTTGCCTTTAACAAACTCACAGTGGTGCCCGGAATCATAGAATCTTCGTCGCACCAGACTATGTAAGAGGTGGTAAGATTAGCTTGACACACATCATAACAGCCCAAAAATGTCCCACTGCAGGGACGGGCCTCCTTCCGTGACGGAGGGATACATGGCCTACTAATACCACGCTGGCCAGACGGATTGGTATAGGGTTTAATTTCAAGTTTTCCTTCTTTTTATTTTGTAAATATCAGTATAAATAAATGATCCATCCATCCAACACAGCTTTGCCCTGCACCTAACAGAGTCATTTAGTTTAACCACTAAATAAATACACCTTTCATAATTTAATATTAAGCACGTAATCATAATTAATATTCCAAATAGCCAAGTAAACATCAATAATTTTTAACACAAATAATATTAAAATTGATTAATTAACCTATAACCCACTTATACAACTAATTAAATATAACTTCAAAATAAATTATTAACTAAATTTATAGCAACAGGTGCGTTTGTACTAACACCTGCTTCTCAAAATATTATATTTAAACATTCATAACAGCCCATTAATGTCCCACTGCAGGGACAGGCCTTCCCCCGTGAAGGAGGGATACTTGGCCTACTAATACCACGCTGGCCAGACGGATTGGTATAGGGTTTAATTTCAAGTTTTCCTTCTTTTTATTTCGTAAAGATAATATTCACGGATAGTCCCTTAGTCGATTTTTACGACACCCATGGGATGAGATGGGGTGGTGACATATTGTACGTATTCTTACTCCGTCACCACACGGATTAAAACATTATACCTCTGAAACTTAGTTCCAAACGAAGAATTTTACAACTGGCACACGATATTTCGACGGCAGTCAAAGAACTGCTACGCAGAAGACTCGGGATCGGTTCCCGCTCAATGCGAATATGTGTGCATGAACATGATTGTTTGCATTGGTCTGAGTGTTTCTATGTATAATATGTATGTATTTACAAAAAAAGTATTTAAGTATGTTTATCTGTTGTCTAGTACCCATAGTACAAACTCTGCTTAGTTTGGGACTAGATAACGTTGTGAGAATGTGTGAGGATTATGTGAGGATTTTTTTCTCCATATATTGACAAGGCTCACCCTTATAAGATGTATAACATGATCAACATCATCATTTCAGCCAATAGACTGAATGGATGGATGGTCTACTGCCCTACAAGTAAATGGTGCTGCGCGCTGTGCTATGCCTCCCTTATCGGTTGGTTTCCCGCCGTCTTCAATGTACATACGCGCACCGGAAGGCGCAGGGTGGGGAGACCCCTCACGACCTGGTTAGGACGGCGGAAAGCCGATGGATGAGGGAGGCACAAGACCGCACAGTGTGGAAACTCTTGTAGGAGGTCTATGTCCAGCAGTGGACGTCCATAAGCTGATATGGTAACTGTACATAAAGTAAATAATATACCATGATAATGTAACCAATTATAACAAAAATAGATCGTAAATGAATAAAAACATCGTACCTATTAAATTATCGAAAAATACTTACTCATTTTTTCACAAAGAAAACCCCTCAATTATAAACAGCCAACAAAATAATTCACTCAAAAAACAACCCTTAGAAGAAAAAAAAACAAAATAATCAAATAGATAAGTACAACAAACATTTTAAATAAAAAACAAAAAATTCGGTTACTTTTTTTGTATATTACAATTTCCTAATATGCCAAATAAACAGGGAGCTAAGATAAGGAAAAGATAAAAGAAACCACAAAATATAGTCTAGGAGCTTGTGACTTATTTTGTGATAAGATAAATTTATTAAATATGCGGCGTGTAGTTGCTCTATTCAGTAGCGTTCCGCATTTAGATGGTTCAATAAATCCTTACAATTGTTCTAAGTTATGTGACAAAACAGAAATTGCGAATCTTACACTGTTTATTCAGCTGGCGTAAATTAGTGAGATAAAGAGTGTTTTTTGTCTTATTTAAGTGAAATTTACATTGTAACAAAATAGTAATGATTTTAGTGTAGAAGCGAAGGGTTTAGAATAAAATTTGGCTTGCGGGTGTAAAGTAGTATCTTCTTTCATGTTTGCCATGTTTCATGTTACAATACGGTCACATTGAAGGATAAACGGACACATTTATAAGAAACTAGCGACCCATCCCGGCTTCGCACGGGCATTATTTTCCCGCTTTTCTGTTGAAATTTTTCCCGAATTTTCTTTGCTATAAACCTCACGGACTCGGAGACCTTTCCAACAAATGCAAAACTGTGGAAATCGGTACGTGCGTTCTGGAGTTATAGCGTCAGAAAGGAAAACCCAACTTATTTTTATAGTAGATTACTAGGTCGAGGTTTTGTTCATTATTTACTGGCGAAGGTTTGTAACTGCAGTGGGACATTAAAAAGCCAATAATTTTTTTTCTGAGTAGGTAATAATTTTCTTTACTTGTAGAAATTCCGTACGAATTGCAAGATAATGCAGGCTGTCAGTATCGTGGCCATGTCGGATTCGAACTTAAAAAAACACACGATGTTTTTCCCAGTTGCCATACGGACGGGGACAGCAAGAAAGCTCTGTTTAGGTAGGTATACGCTAGAAAACTGTCTCATCTTAGTGTAAGTTTTATACTTAGGCAATGATTTATTTCCTTCCACAACTACAATATTTAATTTTTTAACAAAATATTAGACATTCTTTTATTTAAAAATACTTAATGTGTGTCAAAAAAACTTAAGTATAATCAAATTAATTAAATACCTAACTGAAATTGAAGATGGTATTTTTCCTTTCATAGCATTATGTGCAAGTAGCAAAATGTGCACTAGTGCAAGTCTCATGTGCAGATAGTAAAATGTGCTAATCGGAATTATTATACATTTTACTGTATTTACATATTTAATTAGCTCCTAGTCTACATAGTCGAAGGCACACCCCTTAATTTAAAATTTGGGTTGTTTTGTTGTGGCGATTTGCATTATACACTTAATATATTTGTTAAAGGGAATACGTGTACGTCGCTTGTTTAATTAACTTCCAAATATACGAGATCTCTGTGGGGATAGGGATTTAAAACATTCATTTGGCAACCCTTTTATTTTTATTTAATTTAAAAACATATTGGTACCTAACCAACCTTTTATTTTTATATGTTTCTAGGGTTCCGTAGCCAAATAGCAAACAACGAAACCCATAGATTCGTCATGTCTGTCTATCCGTCTGTCCGTCCGTATGCCACAGTCATTTTTTAACAATAAGAGAATAAGAGCTATGTATACTGTTGAAACTTGGTAGGTAGATGTATTGAGTGATACATCTACCTACCAAGTTTCCGCATCCATACTTATATTATAAATGCGAAAGTAACTCTGTCTGTCTGTCTGTCTGTTACTCTTTCACGCCTAAACTGCTGAACGGATTTTGATGAAATTTGGTACAATCTTTAGACCCTGAGAAAGAACATAAGCTACTTTTTATAGAATTTTGGCGGGAAAGCTGAGTCACGTGACCTGTGACGTCATAGAATTTTGGTCACGTGACCCGTGACGTCATAGAATTTTGACAGATGAGTCGTGACGTCACAAATTTTTGGCGGGAAAATATTTTTTGACAGTTGAGTCGTGACGTAATTGAATTTTTGAACGCTGAGTCGTGACGCCACAGAATTTTTGACTGGTGAGTTGTGACGTCATATTATTTTGGCGGGAAAATATATTTTGACAGCTGAGCCGTGACGTTTTTGAATTTTTGACAGATGAGTCGTGACGTCACATAGTTTTTGACAGATGAGTTGTGACGTCATTGAATTTTGGCGGGAAAAATAGTAAAAGCTGACTCCTGTCGTTATCCTGGCGGGAAAATAAATAGGTTTGTACGGAACCCTCGGTGCGCGAGTCAGACTCGCACTTGACCGGTTTTATTTTCTTTATAAAATCATTTTATACATTATTGCTATTTGTCAATATTGAAAAAATACAAAACTGACAATAAAATATAGAAATACAATCACAAAACATTAAATTATTATTCAAAGTGTTTGTGTTTATTTTATTAAGTAATTTAAAAATACTGCACGCATTTTATCTATAGATAATAATAATAATATAGTCGAGTCTAAGTTTAGTCAAATATTTTTTGCTAGATGGTAAAAAGGTGTTAGGTACAATAATTTATTTCAGCATTTTTTTTTACAAAAGACAAATCCCACACTAGCCTTTAAAAATATCTATTTAACGGACACAAAGAACATCCAGACTAAGGACAATAGTTTGTGTATCACAAATTGTCCTCCATGGGAATCGAACCCGCGACCTCATGCACGCCAGCCATGTAATGCGACCGCCGCGCCACCGAGGCAGGTAATTCTGCCGCACCATAACGTGGCGTTCAAATGTATTCATCCATACCTAATATTATAAATGCGAAAGTAACTCTGTCTGTCTGTCTGTTACTCTTTCACGCCTAAACGGCTGAACGGATTTTGATGAAATTTGGTACAGACAATCTTTAGACCCTGAGAAAGAACATAGGCTACTTTTTATTAAGAAAAAAATTTTTTTTTTTACAAAAAAATCGTATGTTCTAGCATTTTGAAATTTTTACCAGTGTGGGGGTGAAATAGGGGTTGAATTAAAGATAAGACAATAAATCTTAGTACGTAGGCTTTTTCTACAAACGGAATTCCCGAAATTCGAACTGTACGGATTTGGAACTGGAACTACAAAGCCAAACTCACATTCACTTCTCTCTCACTCACAACAAATTCTGATTCTGATTGACAAAAACTAATTTCACGCGGGCGAAGCCGCGGGCGGAAGCTAGTTAAGAATATATTAATGCAAAAATATAAAAATAATAATTATTATTGGGGGCTCCTAGAACTGAAATTCAAAATATCAGTTGTAAGTATGGACTTAGAACTGAAACTCAACATTTTTGTTTGAAACTAAACACACACGCTATGGATACCTACGTCTTCAAAAATGATAATAATATATCCAGGTTTCTAAATTATTATCTTTCTAAACCGTTTGCGTGACAGACGCTTCCAAAGTGGAAAAAACTTGCTCCCTTAACTTAACCCTTTCACAGTGCCGCCAGTAGACACAATAGTAAAACAATGCACGTGTACCACATATGGTACACTGCACTGGGAACGTGTTATTAGACTAACTTCTCCAGACTCTAACTTAACAGAGTTCAGCATATGCGTTCCAACACCAAGACCTTTTTCTCCAATTTTTGAACTTTGTTTAAAATACTTTAACAAACATCATCCAATGCTGGACATAGTACCTCTCTCATCCATCATCCATCAGTCTCATTAATTAACCATTTATTCAGTAAACCATAAATAATACACAAAGACATAACTTAAAACGATTTTTACAAATGATTGCTCTACGATTATTCTAATCTGATTTCTTGTACGCATTCAAGTATGACGTATTTACGACAATGAATATCTTACAACTATAAGTATAGGATGTGGCGTTTTTATGGAAATATAATTATGTTACTTTCTCCGTGTAGTGACGGAGTAAGAATGCAATATGTCACAACCCCATCTCATCCCATGAGTGTCGTAAAAACCGACTAAAGGACTGAATCCGTGAATATTATCTTTACGAAATAAAAAGAAGAAAAATATGAAATTAAACCCTATACCAATCCGTCTGGCTAGCGTGGTATTAGTAGGCCAAGTATCCCTCCGTCATGGGAGGAGGCCCGTCCCTGCAGTGGGACATTAATGGGTTATGATGATAGGCCCACGCCAGGGACAGCAACTTGCTAGACTAATTGGTATAGGTTATTACGTCAAACTTTCCATCTTTAGTTTTCATAATAAGAGATATTACTGTCTAACCTCCTCTTAAACAGTTTTTCTAACTCCCTTGCTAGAGATAAAATGCTTACACCACGTAAACTTTTTATTTTATTTTATTAAAAAAGACAACTACCGCACTAGGGACCATGCCCTGTGTCGCGGGGACCTTTTACAAACATCAATTAACGGACACAAAGAACACCCAGACCAGGACAATAATTTGTGGATCTCACAAATTATTGTCCTGCGTGGGGATCGAACCCACAACCTCTTGCACGGCAGCCGCTTGCGCTACCGTCGCGCCACCGAGGTCGTCAATCCCAAAAACCCATTTAAACCAAGAGAAAACACAAAACAAAACGAAATACCGCATCTACAATACACATAGATCTAAGCTTACGAATAGTATCAGTAATACGAAATTCCTTTGTATATCTGGCATCGGTATTTCAATAAAAATCCTTTGTAGCAATACGTATTATATTTAACGGAAATATTTGTGGGTGATACTTGATACATTGGAAACGTTTTCGCTTGTGTTTCTTCTTTCTATTTGTTTGAAAGTCCTATTTGTTAAGTGTAGGAAGTAAAAAAGATAGCGGTTATAGCAATGACATCTCCGTGTGGTGACGGAGTAAGAATACAATATGTCACAACCCCATTTCATCCCATGGGTGTCGTAAACACCGACTAAGGGACTATTCGTAAATTATCTTTACGAAAGAAAAGAAAGAAAACTTGAAATTAAACCCTATACCAATCCGTCTGGCCAGCGTGGTATTAGTAGGCCAAGTATCCCTCCGTCACGGGAGGAGGCGCGTCCCTGCAGTGGGACATTAATGGGCTGTTATGATGATATTGGGTCCTTCAAAAGTAGTGTGATGATGCACTTGACCAGACAGGCAAGATGATGACGACGAAGAGAATTTTGTTTGTGGACTACTACCGATAAATATAAATAAACATATAAATAATCCTCACACATTCACACAACGCCATCTAGTCCCAAACTAAGCTGAGCTTGTACTATGGATACTAGACAACTAATAGTAGTAGTAAATACTTTTATTTTTTGTAAATACATACATATTAAACAAAAGACCAATGCTAACAATCATGTTCATGCGCACAAAGATTTGCATAGAGCGGGAATCGAACCCGAGACCTCTGCGTAGCAGTCATGTAACCACTGCGCCATAGAGGTCGTTTAGTTGTTTTTGTTTCTGGCCAGGACAGTTATGTATATATTTTCTGATCAAAATTCTTACGTTTTAATTAAGCTACCTTACATTAACTTTCCATTTTTCTTTTCCAAATAAAATATTAGTTTTATTATAGGTAACAAAAAAGATTTTAATTTCCTTTAATTAAAGTTTGTAAAAGTGTTCGAGTTTGAAGCAAAAAATGTAACTTCAAAGTAATTTTAAGCTTCAATATGAGTTTTTAAGACTTCCTAGTTTACGCAGTCTAAGGTAATAATTTAATTTAAATTTTTAAGAACGCTTTTTAATAAAAGACACGGCCAAATAACCGTATCTAACCTGATGGAAAAAGCGAATACGGAAAAACAACGTAAGAAATGGCGAGATGAGCTTATTAGCGCACAAAAATCATCAAATCAAATCAACTAGCCTATTGCAGTCAGAGGTCAGAGTCTTCCAACACGCGCCCCAGAAATCGGTCCTGCGCCTTCCTCATCCAGTCCAACCCAGAGACCTTAATGAGGTCGTCGGTCCACCTAGCTGGGGGGCGTCCTACACTACGTTTGCCGAGTCACGGTCTCCACTCTAGGACACGTTTGCTCCAACGGCCATCGGTCCTTCGACAAATATGACCAGCCCTTTGCCGCTTCAGCTTGCTAATACTACGAGCTCCATATTGCATCCATATTCTAAGAATATCCCTCAGACGCTACCGCTACGCCACCCAAATCCTTGTCTTATTAACCAAATTATTTCATTACTATCTGACCCGTGCCCACTTCGTTAGGCGGCGAAAAAAACGCGTTACTTTTTTAAACATATTTCATTACTGCTCCACTCCTATTAGCCATAGCGTGATACCATATAGCCTATGACACTCCCCGATAAGTGGATTATTCAACACAGAAAGAATTTTTGAAATCGGTTCATTAGATCTAGAGATTACCCCCTACAACGTCACATACACACAAACTTTTCCTCTTTATAATATTAGTATAGACAAGAGCAAGAGCCATCAGAGGTAACATTTCCGAACAGAGGGCATCATACTTAAAATTCAATCGATCCAACAGTAAACGACCCGATTTCATGCAGTCTGTCAATCTTATAGCCACACAAAACACAAGTTAAATAGCTATACCAATATATGTTTAGACGTATAGAAACGAGCCGATACGTCAAAACATATATCAGAGTATTTATTAATAAAACGAATTAAGCACTTAAAACGTAAATCTGTGCGCGTCAATCAATCAAAATATGAAGAACATTAACTCCGCCATATGTTTATAATACTGAGATACTAACGATTAATGTAATATAAGTACAATCTGATTGTATTTGGTAAAATGCTCGTAAATGCGGCTTCAATGCGCAATGGTGGTATAGGGTTTATTTTAAATTTTTCTTCTTTTTATTTCGTAAAGATAATATTCACGAATAGTCCCTTCGTCGGGTTTTACGACACCCATGGGATGAGAGGGGGTGGTGACATATTGTATTCTTACTCCGCGCCACACGAAAAGAATATAGTATGATGTAGGTATACAAATCGCGATAGTTTAAAATATATTATCAAAAAAATACCTATCCGTTTAGGAGTTATGACCTTTTGAATTTATAATTGTTTTAAGTCTCTTTTCTTCATAAAATAGTGGGACAAGTGGAGCTAAAGATATCTTTTTTTTATTAGTCGATTGGTTTGTCCTTTACTAAAAAAATATACAACTGAATTGAGAACCTCCTCCTTTTTTTGAAGTCGGTTAACAAAGCGAAAAAAGCATGCCAAAAAAATAGAAATTCATTTCTTAAATGAACTAGAGATATTTTTGGTCCGGAAGTAAACGTGTTTTGGCTGAGTAAATAAATCTGTAGCAGTGTCTATCTGTCTGTTTGATCCGGTTAATCTGCTAAATGGGTAGCCCCATATCGATGGGACTTTCACTGATAATTCTAAGGTGCGTTACAAAGGCTACGAAAGTATTACTAGGTTATATTTTTGATAAAATAAACTACCTAGGTACTTAAAGTTTTAATAACTCAAATTTATTTCCTTAAATAGGCTTTTTACAACAAAGTCACGGGGTGACAGCTAGCTACAACTATGGCCAGTAATGAATAATAGATTCGATTATTAGATACAGATAATCAAATACATTCTCGATTCTCGTCATGAAATCGATTACTGATATCTAATTGGTCGTTTGCTTTAATCAACAATACGTCTCTAGCATAAGTTGGTAAATAGTATCAGTAATTTAGTCCCACTCTTGGAATGGATCTTTACTGGTGAGGTAGTAAAATTTTGACTACTACTATTACGCTAGCCATGATTGGTATATCATCATCATCATATCAGCCAATCGACGTCTACTGCTGGACATAATCCTCCCCCAAGTATTGCTACCTTGTGCGGTCCTGTGCCTCCCTCATCCCGCCGTATATGGTATATGATCTTATGTTAAGTTTTCCTTCTTTTGTTTTATTGCCATACCTTTTTCTTTGGGCGAATCCTTTATCGATTCGTGAAAAACCTTTAAAAGTCATCCACTAAATGTGTTAGTAGGTGTTCATCTGTCAACCATTAAGGGCCAGGACAGCCGATGAATCCATGGTCTTTTACCATAAAGAGGCATGCGTGGAACCCGGACGCCGCTTACTCTGGCCTGCAAAGATTTTACTGACACAAGCTGGCCAGATTTTGCTACATTCATCGTCATTTTAGAAGGCCTGACCTAACAGTAGGAAATTTGTTTTAGCTTGTTATCTATACATATAATTGAAGTATAAATCTAAGTATCTGTTTGTTACCTTAAGCTTAGAATTTTTGTTCAAGCTATTCCCAGGCGTGTCATTAATAGGTTGTAGAAGATTCTTGTACTAGCTCTAAAAGCCGACATTTCTGTGAAAAATTGCATCTAACTAGTCAATAATAATCAGGTTTCCAGTAAAATACCCTAACACACACAAACACACAAAAATATGTACACATACACACACAAACACACATCAAAAACAAAACAAAAGAACATAAGTAGGTCCTATTAAAGTAAAGGCGTTACTCACTGCATTTGTACACACCACAGTTTAGTTCAGAAATCCAAATCAAATAGGTAATTTATGGTTTAGGCGCAAAAATATGCAATGAAAAAAATTGTTTTTTTTTGTAATATACACCGAGTGGTATAAACAACTTTAGCACTAGGGATCATGCCCTATGTCGCGGGGCCTTTTACAAAAATCAATTCGTCATAAGGGTCAATATCAAACGGGCAAATTTTTCGTGTCTTCGTTGAGAATCCAGGTGTAAAATTATATTTCAGTGCTGATATTTTTTTGTAATCAACTACGAAACTATATTTATTCAGGGCCATGATCCAATTTTGTTATAAATATGCAAATAATTAAATAAAAAATAAAGTGTCTTAAAATTTCTAGTTTGGTGGCTTGTCCCAACTCCATATTTTTATACAATTTCATTCGCTACGGTTACAATTCATGTTACTTTACTAAATACGCAATTATATATGTTTATATATAAAATAAACAATTAAAAAAAAATTAAGATGTATTAATATATCTATTATAGATACACGAAATACCTAATCAAAGTTTGTCTCAAGAAAACTTAAAATTTTGGTGGCATTTATTCAACTGACTATATATACCACGAGTTTTGTACGACATATGCGTATAGCGTTTTATTGTATCGAGTGTCTCAGTTGTGGGCCTGCGTTTGCATGTAGCAGTTATGTGTATAAGTGTTGTGATTTCCCGCTAAAAAGGTAACTATCTACGTTGGTGGCATGGGGGACAAGATTTTTCAAATTTTTGGTGGATCGATTTTTTATTCAATTTGTTGTTTTATGGATAAATAACTAAGTCTATAGATACACATTGAGATAATGTTTAAGTTAACTACACTCACTTAGTGGTAACCTTAACACCCTACTGTTTCTGATAAGTTTTATGTCTGGTTTCAATATTGGTGGTTCAATTTTGGTGGTTTTGGTGGCATTTTCATGGCACCCAAATTGAAAACGAGCCACCAAAATTGACACCTTGTAAGCACCTACGTACGTATGACGGCGGGAAGCCGATGGATGAGGGAGGCACAAGACCGCGCAGGGTGGAAACGTTTGGAGGAGGCCTATGTCCAGCAGTGGGCGTCTATAGGATGACATATCATCCTGCGACAGTACAAAACTAGTATAATACGTAGGTGCTTCATCATAATGAAGCTCCTACGTATTATACTAGTTTTGTACTGTCGCGTGCGTAACATTAATGGAGAAAAATTATTTCATAGTTATATTGGGGCCGGACCATAAATGTTACAATAGTAACTTTCTGAGCCAGCTTTTGATGACTTGTGATGCTATGTTAAAACTGCACAACATACTTACATTTTTTTTAGTAAGTATGTTAAAACGGATCATTCGGTGCTCCGTTTTGACATACTTGCTGAGAGAGACTGCTTAAAAAGAGAATACCAGAAATAAAGAGAAAAGCAAGAATTAAAAACAATCCTGAAGAAGCAGAAGCTCTAAGGAAAAAAAAAGGGAAAGATGCCAAAAAAAGCAAGAAGGTAAACTTGTTTTACAGCGACAAATGTCGGAACGAGATCTTTCAGATTTACAAAGAAATAAATAAAATATACCAAAATGAATATTACCAAAGAAAAAAGCATTGAAAAGACTGGTAGAAGAAGAATCAAATGCATCAACTCAGCACGTATATACTAGCTGCAGACCACAGCAAGACTCAGGTAATGTTGGAGCTGACTATGACTCTCCTCAAGCTGCAGTTATGTAACAAGGTCTGTCCAATGTGATGAAGAGAGTATAAATCAACATGCTACTGTTACTAGATGCTTACGGTCTAGAAAATTACCAACAATCACAAATAGTTCAAATCTACATCTTTGCACGAGCAGTCCCGTTCAAATTCTGGAACAATCACGCCCTTCTTCGCCATGTGTTAGCAGTATTAGTGTTTTGACTGTCCCTATGATATGCCTAGATAGTCCAAATTCAGATGCATCATCAGTTACTTCAGTAGATTTTAAACGTGAATTTAAGAATAAATTTAGACGATACCAAGAAGGTAAAGCTAAGGAGCTATATTTATTACGACTTAGAATAGCAGAACTAAGAAGAGATAATTGTACTTACAGGAAACACGTTTAAAGATTACAAAATGCCTAGTAGCTATTAAAAAATTGATAATCAAATGACAGATAATATAATTGATAAGACTATGAAATCACTGAAAAGGACTGGCTTACTCCTAATTCGTTAAAACCTTTTCATGGTTCCACTATGAACGTGCACGAAGGAAGCTATTTGGTCCAAAAATTTAAAGAATCCAGTGACATTACGTTTTCTGTCTTGTGTCGAGCCTCAGCGCTTATACAGCTCCACTGAATGCCTACATGGTACGCATTTGGGTTTTTACAGGTTACCAAGCAATGACAATGTAGATGCCGAAATTCAACCCTCTGATTGCGAAGATGTCATTTCTATGACACCGACTATTAATTTGCTTAGGCCACGAACAGAGACAGCTAGGCACTCTCAATAAGGCTTATTACGTAAAATTGTATTTTAAGAGTAAAGACTGATTGTAAAACGAATTCATTTCGTTTGGTGATTTTGTTAAATTGTAATGCATAATTTTAAAAAGTTAATTTTTTTGAAACTAGTTATCGGATTGAAGGGATTATTTTTGTTATTAATGTTTTAGTTTTTTTTAAATAGTATAATTGTTTAACAAATTGTTTTCAAAATATTGTAATTTTTCTGATCATTTTAAATGTTTTATTTGATTCCTAGTGATTGATGATTGTGATAATTTGATTTAAAAAATAGTTATTCCTGGTTATTGACGTAATATTGAAAAACCAATAAATATATTAAATATAAATATCATGTGTTATTTCATCCTTTATGAGTCTAAATGGTAAAAATTCAATTTTGGTGTTGCTTATTTTCAAATTCAGTGGGCATTTCCATTTTGGTGTATCAATTTCAATTTTGGTGGCCACTACAGACTTTAAACTTAAATATCTTAAAAACCTATCGAGATATAGACGGCCCTCTTACAGTAACTTATATAGTAGACTTTCCTTTTTCATATTACGTGATTATTTTTCATGAAAACTGAAAAATAAAAATTGCCACCAAAATTGACAAAAAATTAAACTTTTTGATATTCACCCATAACAGCCCACTAATGTCCCACTGCAGAGACGGGCCTCCTCCCGTGACGGAGGGATACTTGGCCTTCTAATACCGCCTGGCCAAACGGATTGGTATAGGGTTTAATTTCAAGTTTTCGTTCTTTTTTTTTTGTAAAGATAATATTCACGGATAGTTCCTTAGTCGGTTTTTACGACACCCATGGGATGAGATGGGGTGGTGACATATTGTATTCTTATTTTGTCACCACACGGGTAGGTAGTCATAACAAACATTAATTAAACGGACACAAATAACATCCAGACTCAGGACAATAATTTGTACATCGCACTATTAATTGTCCTGCATGGGAATCGAACCTCGTGAACGAAAGCCGCTTGCGTTACCAACGCGTCATCGAGGCAAGGATGACAGATCATGTTGATCTGACTACATGTTTGAACCTATCTACATCTAGCCACATGTACTCGGCTACTATCCAAACATCATAATAATATGCAAGTGCAAACCGTTTGGCTGGCTTGTCGCTCTAGTGAACATTTACTCAGGCAACCATTAATTAAACTAACTACCTACTAAGCTCGGTAGATGAAAAATAGTCTCAAGACCCTAGTTACATCTTATGGGTATGAAAGAACCTATAAGTACTTATAGAAAGGTAGGCGAGTGATGTATTTCAGAACCATTACCTACCAGCTTAATTTAATGTTTGTTACCAGATCTCAAAAATGTAAACACTAATTATTATAACAAAGATTTTTTGTTATAATCAATGCCCTGTTTTGGAGACTATTTCATAATTAGTTAGATTTTATTTATGAACAGCATAGTATCGGGCGTCGGATTCATCCATTGTCTTGGACCGTATTCACGCTTTATATCAGTCTAGCTGACCCGTGCCCACTTCGTTAGACCGCGAAACGAAACGTCACTTTTCAAACATATTTCATTGCTGCACCAATCCTATTAGTCATAGCGTGATACTATAGCCTATGACACTCCTTGGTAAATGGACTATTCAACACAGAAATAATTTTGTAAATCGGTTCAGTAGATCCAGAGATTACCCCCTACAACGTTACAAACACACAAACTTTACCTCTTTTGATTAGTATAGATTGACAAAGTCATATTGTCATTTCCAATGCCATAAAATATTGTGTGCATAAGCAGCATGATGATAATAATATGCGGTTTTATGCCTCGCTCTGCTGATGGATAAGGGAGGCACAAGCCCGCGCAGGATGGAAATGTTTGGAGGAGGCCTATGTCCAGCAATGGACGTCCATAGGCTGATATATACATAAGCAGTATAACGCTGTTCGCCCACACTATGTATTTAGTTAGACTTCTGCATATATCTCTATTACGTGACAAAAAAAAAAACAAAAACTTTTTTAACTGTAGCTCATTATAATAAAGGTTAGTACCCACTGCCTATAGGCTAGTGTTAACGAGTACTTCGTATGTATAATTTAAATCAATAAAGATACACGCCTGCTACTTAGGAAAAGAGCTGCAAATTAATGTATAATAACATTTTGTTTCGTTTTATAGGGTGGCCATGGTTTTTTTGATAATTGTTAGGATAAGAGATATTAAAGGATTATAATTGCATATCGATTAATAGATTCTTACGCGCTAAGCTAACACCAACTAAGCATAACACTATCTAGTTTCTCACGATAGTCTGGTAAAATATGATAATACTAGATTCATCATCATCATTATACCAGCCCATTAATGTCCCGCTGCAGGGACGGACCTCCTCCCGTGACGGAGGGATACTTGGCCTACTAATAACACATTGACTAAACGGATTGGTATAGGGTTTTATTTCATGTTTTCCTTCTTTTTATTCCGTAAAGATAATATTCACGGATAGTCCCTTAATCGATTGTTACGAGTTACGACACCCATGGCACGAGATGGGGTAGTGACACACTGTATTATTACTTCGTCACTACACAGTGATGAAGGGTATACTGAAGGTTATCTCATTAAATCCTTAAAGGCAACTAAAGTCAACCCTTACTTTAAAAAATAATGAAAACTTAACACAAAACCCGAGCTAGAAGCGTCATAGATATCTGCGCCAATTTTGCCATCAAAACTTGAAGTCTCGTGACATTGATAGGCTATTATTGTAATATAGCTTTACTTAGTTTGGGACCAGGTGGCGATGTGTGAATGTGTGAGGATTATTTATTGATTTATTTTATTTTATCACTATTTGTATTAACAAGTAGTCAAGAAATTTTACCCGTACTCGTTTACAATAAATAGCTAAAGTTAAGACCGGATAATAATCTTATATAACTTGCAATATATATCTAACGATTAAGTTACGTAAGTCAAAACAACATAAGTTTACAAGATAAACGTTGTCAACAGAGTAAACTTATATACTTAGATTACTTATGAATGAGTAACGATCCAAACTACTGTTAATGTTGTATTCGTAACATGTTTATACAACGCCATCTAGTACAGAACGTGTAAAGCTGTGCTTCTACTATTCAGTATACTAGCCGACCAGTGCCCACTTCGTTAGACGGCGGAAAAAACGAAAAATGCGTCCTTTTTTTAAACATATTTCATTACTGCTCCACTCCTATTAGTCATAGCGTGATACTATATAGCCTATGACACTCTTCGATAAATAGTCTATTCAACACAGAAAGAATTTTTAAAATCGATTTATTATATCCAGAGATTACCCCCTACAACATCACAAACACACAAACTTTACCTCTTTATAATATTAGTATATGTAGATGCGTAAGTTTATATTGTATTTACATATACTTTTTTTGTAGATACTTACTAATAATTCTTAGGATACACACAGCCTAATGTAAACAATCAAGTTCATGCACACAAACACTTGCTTTGAGCTAGAATCGAAACCGAGACCTCTGCGTTGCTGTGATGGCTGTAAGCGCATTACCACACGGTTCTTTAGGTATTGTAACTCTGTCCATAATTTAGTTTCTCATATACTTTAGAATTCTCCGTGTGGTGACGGAGTAAGAATACAGTGTATCACCACCCCACCTCATTCCAATGGTGTCGTAAAAACCGACTAAGGGACTATCTTTGAATCTATCTTTACGTAATAAAAAGAAGAAAAACTTGAAATTAAACCCTATACCAATCCGTTTGGCCACCGTGGTATTAGTAGGCCAAGTATCCCTCCGTCACTGGAGGAGGCCCGTCCCTGCAGTGGGACATTAATGGGCTGTTATGATATAGTAGAATACACGCTCTGGAATGTCTATGAGGTGAAATGTGCATAACTATTTTATCTTTCTCGTATTGAAAAATACTATTCTCACGCTACTGTCAACTGGTTCTAGACAATAGATGCATTTTGTCCTACGTGGGCTTTGAAAACGGGCCATCGTGCCTTTGCGGCCACTTCTGCCTTCTACTCTCACTTTATACAACTAGGAAAAAGCTAGATTGGGATACTTACTCAGTTTTACTTATGAGTTATTTAATTCATACTAGCTGATGCCCCCGGCTTCACCCGCTTTGTATAGATAGCTTACATTTTAATCTACACCCTAAACTACCTATATTCCAAAGGAGATGGAAACTTCTGGGCTAAAGCCTGTACATTACTGTACAGAGTAAGGATATGGCCTAAAAATCTTTTCTATTTTTTAATAAAATAATAATAAAATTACTCAATTGTATTAAGCTTGTAACTTGAAAAAAATAGAAAAGATTTTTAGGGCATATCCTTACTCTGTACAGTAATGTACAGGCTTTAGCCCAGAAGTTTCCATCTCCTTCAAAAAAAATTATCTTGGATTTCAGATTGCCAAAACTAACAAAAGATTTAGCACGAGACTAATAAGTGTGAAGCTATAAATTGATAATACTCTCATTTCTGTATAATCTTGGCCCAAAAGTCTTAGTGAAGGTTTCATTCTCCTTTCATCCGGAGTTTTTGCGTGAAAGAGTAACAAACATCCATCCATTCATCCATCCATCCTCACAAACTGTATGTTTGTACCCTCCGAACTTATGCCCGATTTACACATCGACAAGTACAGTAGCGAGTTAAGTAGTAAGCTGTTGATTAAGTTAATTAAAATAGATCTCCATCCTATTTTTCGGCGAGTTAAGTACGAAGTAGCCTCTCTCGCGTCTCGCCAACTTTACTCGCCAAAAAATAGGATGGAGATCTATTTAAATTAACTTAATCAACAGCTCGCTACTGTACTTGTCGATGTGTAAATCGGGCTTTAGAATACCTAGGTAGTTGCACATTAAAAATACTTTTTATAATGTAAGCCCTTCAAATATGGTTACCCTACAGTAATGATAGCATACTGTAGCTATAAAAAGGATTGATGATACTTTAAACGTTGAAATATTGTGAGCGTGTTATGTTCCTTTATTCCACAATCCTTGGGACTCTAATGAGGTACAATTTTGACAAATTATGTGAAGCGCGTATAATTTGAACCTACTCCTTAACAAGGAGGAGGTTTTCAATTCGTTTGCTAATTTTCTGTTAAACTTCATAACGAAAATTTAAAAAAACTTGTTCTGCCTCGATGGCAAAGCAGTCACGGTAGCGGCTGATGTGCATGAGGACGCGGGTTTGGATTCCACGCAGTACAATTCTTTCTGTGATTCATTAACTATTGATTAACCATTAATGTCTTACTGCAAGGACGGGCCTCCTCGGAGGGATAGTAGCCCTACTAATACCACCCTGGCCAAACGGATTGGTATAGGGTTTAATTTCAACAGAAATTATAGTAACAGAACAACGGATATTAGTACATAATTATATCCTTTTTTTGTAAATATACATATACATAGAAACACTCAGACCAATGCAAATAATCATGTTCATGCACACAAACATTTGCATTGAGCGGGAATCGAGCCCGAGACCTCTGCCTAGCAGTCATGTTATATAAGCCACAGAGGTCGTGTATGTACACATATATTATGGTTATCTAAGCTTTGTATTGATTTAATAAAAAAAACTATAATAATAAATTAATTTATTTAAGAATACACTGGTACATTATTATACAGAGATATTCAGGTAAAAGTAATCTTATAAACTAAAATACTTAAGTGCACTGTACCCCCACACTAGGATACCCTGTGTCGTGGGTAACAGTCTCTTCCTTACTACTACAAGTTACAATAAAAAAGGGAAAATAAATTGTTTTATTTAACTCTTCTTTTTGAAAAGGATATACTCCCAAGACGGTTGAATATCCCTGTCTTCAGAAGGCATCATCATATCAGTACATGACACTCCCCGATAAATGAACTATTCAACACAGAAAGAATTTTTAAAATCGGTTCAGTAGATCCAGAGATTACCCCCTAAAACGTCACAAACTTTACCTCTTCATAATATTAATAGTATAGATTAGAACAAGTCTTGCATGCAGCGCCACCTTTCGCCTACATAACCTTACTACACACTGCATTATTGCTTATTGAATATGTGTTACGAAAATCGATAGTACACAAGTGAATGGTTTACGTAATACGGCCATAAGTTGGTAGATGGCACTGTAGCAAAATTAATTAAAAAGTTATTTTGTAAATATAAATGAAAATCTTATCCTTACACATAAGATGTCATTAAATATTAATATTATAATATCTCCGTGTGGTGACGGAGTAAGAATAAAAATATGTCACCACCCCATCTCATTCCATGGGTGTCGTAAAAACCGAGTAAGGGAATAACCGTAACTACTATCTTTACGAAATAAAAAGAAGGAAACCCTGAAATTAAACCCTATGCCAATCCGTCTGGCTAGCGTGGTATTAGTAGGCCAAGTAACCCTCCGTCACGGGAGGAGGCCCGTCCCTGCAGTGGGACATTAATGGGCTGTTATGATGATTATAATAATAAGCCCGCAAGGGCAGCTTGTAGCGAGCTGTTAGTGCGTGGCGAAACCACCGATCCTGATTCCTTGATGACCTATAAACATTTTTTTTATTCAATATTTTTTTTACTGAACTAAAATAATTGGCCAAGGTACAAGGCCTAAAGTCTGTCATAGCTAATACAATATAAAACCATATTTTTAACTTGCTTGTCAATTCTCCTACCTTAAAATCGTAAAAAATTTGGTTAAGTTAACTTTTGGTTACTACAAGTTAACTTAACCGAATTTTTAACGATTATAAGGTAAGTACGAGAATTGACATGCTATTTAAAAACCCCTACAAAAGTAATTAGAAAGTATTACAAACACAACAGAACCGCATACATATCGGTCAAGCTAACTCGCAGTATATTGTACAACTTATATATTGAACGTCGAGGACAACTGCAGTAAGAACGTAGCGGTTATACACAGTCACGGAATTACTTTACTTACCTACGTTTGTATTTAAAACTTTATTTATTTTAGTGGACTGTTTTGTGTATGCATGAGTGTTTGTGTGTATGAATGCGTATGAGTATGAATGTGTGTGTATGTAAATAGTGTGATAGTCGTGTGTGTGTATGTGTACATGTGTGTGTGTGAGTGGTGTGAGAGTGTGCGTGTGTTTGTAATAAAAACTTAAATCGAATGTATTTTTTAACTCAGTTAACAATATAGCGACTAAAGTGTAATTATAAAGTATTATAAACACAACAGAACCGCATACATATCGGTCAAGCTAGTTCCTAGTATTGTACAACTTATATTGAACGTCGAGGACAACTGCAGTACAAGTTTAGAACGTCGCGGTTATACACAGGCACGGAATTACTTTACCTACGTTTGTATTTAAAACTATATATTTTGTGTGTGGGTGTGTGTGTATGAATGCGTATGAGTATGAATGTGTGTATATGTAAATGGTGTGTATAAGTGTGTCTGTGTGTGTTTGTGAGTGTTGTGTGTGTGTGTGATAGTGTGCGTATGTTTGTAAAAAAACTTAAATCTAATGTATTTTTTGGACTCAGTTAATGATTTAGCGACTAAAGCATATTTAATAAAGTATTATAAACACAACAGAACCGCATACATATCGGTCAAGCTAGTTTCCAGTATATTATACAACTTATATTGAACGTCGAGGACAACTGCAGTACAAGTTTAGAACGTCGCGGTTATACACAGGCACGGAATTACTTTACCTACGTTTTTTTTTTTTTTTTTTTTTTTTTTTTGTGGACGAGTAGTCGGTCTCAGACGACCTTTACTACTTTACGCGGGCTGTGGTGGGGCGGATGGCCCTCAACCAAAGACATTTAAGTGACGTGCCACAGGGGCACCCCCTTTGGGGTACGGACCTCGGCCTGGACCGTCACTGACTAACAGGACGTGCGGAAGGCACGCCCTCTAGGAGCGAACGCGGCGCGTATTCCGGCCTCGACGGCGAGGACGGAACCGCGGACGTTTTGTTATGGCTTCGCGAGCCGTGTGAGCTCTACGTTGAGCGATCGTGATCCTATCGTCCGGCTCTTCGAGAGCATGCCTAGGTCTACGAATTTTGCTAATCTTGGAGGGTTACCTACGTTTGTATTTAAAACTATATTTATTTTAGTGAACTATTTTGTGTGTGTGTGTGTGTGTGTGTATGAATGCGTATGAGTATGAATGTGTGTGTAAATGGTGTATATAAGTGTTTTTGTGTGTGTGTGTGTTTGTGAGTGGTGTGGAAGTGTGTGTGTGTGTATATATGTGTGTGTGAGTTGTGTGAGAGGGTGCAAGTTTTGCGTGTTTTTGTAAAAAAACTTAAATCTAATGTATTTTTTGGACTCAGTTAATGATTTAGCGACTAAAGCATATTTAATAAAGTATTATAAACACAACAGAACCGCATACATATCGGTCAAGCTAGTTTCCAGTATATTGTACAACTTATATTGAACGTCGAGGACTACTGCAGTACAAGTTTAGAACGTATACACAGGCACGGAATTACTTTACCTACGTTTGTATTTAAAACTATATTTATTTTAGTGCACTGTGTTGTGTATGTATATGTGTACACACACACACACACAAATACACAAAATCATTATATCATAACAGCCCATTAGCGCTAGTTCAGACACGGCGGGAACCGCGCGATTTCAGAATCGCATGGAAATCGCGCGGTTCTTATTTGTATGAGTTATAAAGTAATCGTTCAGACATAACCGTGCGGTTAATCAAGCCGCGCGGTTACCGCAACCTAACCGCGAGAAAATAGAATCGCGCTGCTACCGCGCGTTTCTATTACTATGGAGTCTTTACTTCGCGTTCAGTTGCGTTGCGGATACCGCGCGGTGAGCACGTCACTGCTCGTGAGTTCGCCATGGATCGTTTCGACACTGAACTATTTATTGATGAGGTGGAGAAGAGACCTGCAATTGGGACATTCAATGTGATGATTTCTCAAATAGTTAAAAAAATTGTTATCATACATTCTTAATTTGGGATATAACGTTACGAACTGACCATGTACTAGTCGGTCACGCAATATTGGATGCACCCAATACCGCCTTTTTCTTTTCTTTTTTTTAAAAAGCAACCACAGTAAACACACTTCTTCGTTGACCTCCGCTAAGCTAAGCCTGCGTTCATACATGCGGGAATCGTGCGTTTACGCATCGCGCGGTTTGAAACCGCAAAATTGTGATGCTATTCAGACACACGCGGTTAGTATGCGATTTCGTGCGGGTAAGCGTCAGTTTCAAAATGGAGGTCGGCGAAGAAGTGTGTTTACTGTGGTTGCTCCTTAAAAAAAAAAGAAAAAGGCGGTATTGGGTGCATCCATTATTACTATTATTTATATTATTTCCAAATAATCTCCACCAACTCTTGCCAAGCTCGGTTCTTGATAATTTTATTTGAGTAATCATCACATTGAATGTCCCATATTGCAGGTCTCTTCTCCACCTCATCAATAAATAGTTCAGTGTCGAAACGATCCATGGCGAACTCACGAGCAGTGACGTGCTCACCGCGCGGTATCCGCAACGCAACTGAACGCGAAGTAAAGACTCCATAGTAATAGAAACGCGCGGTAGCAGCGCGATTCTATTTTCTGGCGGTTAGGTTGCGGTAACCGCGCGGCTTGATTAACCGCGCGGTTATGTCTGAACGATTACTTTATAACTCATACAAATAAGACCCGCGCGATTTCCATGCGATTCTGAAATCGCGCGGTTCCCGCCGTGTCTGAACTAGCGCTTAATGTCCCACTGCAGGGCGGACGGGCCTCCTCCCGTGACGGAGGGATACTTAGCCTACTAATACCACGCTGGCCAGACGGGTTCGTATAGGGTTTAATTTCAAGTTTTCCTTCTTTTTACTTCGTAAAGATAATATTCACTGATAATCCCTTAGTCGGTTTTACGACACCCATAGGATGAGATGGGGTTGTGACATATTGTATTCTTACTCCGCCACCACATGGAAATGGTACTTTGTGTCCGGTAAATTGATTTTTGTAAAATTCCCCACGACACAGGGTATGATCCCTAGTAAAAGAGTTGTCCCTTCAAAGAACAAAACAAAACAAACAGTAAGTTGTATTGTTCTCTAGCCAGAGTCCTAAATATCAGTACTAAGTGAAACGAAGTCAAGCTTATCTCGGAACATTCTAGGCTTCCACGTCACTAACATGCTGCCACTCAACAGGGATGCACACAGAAGTCTAACTGCTATAACACTCACCGCACATCATCATCATCATCATAACAGCCTAATAATGACCCACTACAGGCGTGACGGAGGGGTACTTGGCCTTCTAATACCACGCTGTCCAGACGGATTGGTATAGGGTTTAATATCAAGTTTTCCTAAGTTTTACTTCCTAAAGATAATATTTACCGATATCCCCTTAGTCGGTTTTTACGACACCCATGGGATGATATGAGGTGGTGACATATTGTATTCTTACTCCGTCACCACACAGATTCACTTAATCATATTAATGTTCTGCATATATTCGCGCTATCATGGATGATAGAGTACAGAATATAAGCATACTTAGACTTACATACTTTTTTGTCTATGATACGTAGAAAACATATACTTAATGCAAACATAAACAATCGGGAATTAAACCTTAGACCACTACCCAGCTGTCTATATGTCACAGATGTCGTCAAAATATCTCATAGTTAAAACCTATTCTATCCTACTAATATTATAAATGCGAAAGTTTGTGAGGATGGATGGATGTTAGTTACTCTCTCACGCAAAACTACTGAATAGATTTAGATAAAATTTGTAATAAGTATAGGTAGTTTAGGGTGTAGAATATCATTTAAGCTACCTACAACACGGGTAAAACTGCGGGCATCAGCTGGTATAAATGGAAATGTATATTTTTCTTCTAGTTATTTTTTGTAGTATTGTACCATGAAAAAGGTCATATAAACGCAGTGCTAAAACGCATTTAGCCAAACCGGGAACATTGAGTGAAGTTGATTTTTAACTTGTGAAAAGTAATGTTGATTCTCCGTGTGGTGACGGAGTAAGAATACAATATGTCACCACCCCATCTTATCCCATGGGTGTCGTACAAGCCGACTAAGGGACTATCCGTGAATATTTTTTCTTTGCGAAATAAAAAGATGGAAAACTTGAAATTAAACCCTATACCAATCCGTCTGGCCAGCGTGGTATTAGTAGGCCAAGTACTCCTTCGTCACAGTGGGACATTAATGGGCTGTTATGATTAAGTATAGTGGGACATAATATAGTACTAGACAATGGATAAACATACTTAAATACTTTTTTTTTGTAAATACATACATACTTATTACCTATACATAAAAAACACCCAGACCAATGCAAACAGTCATGTTCATGCACACAAAGATTTGTATTGAGCGGGAATCGAACCCGAGACCTCTGCGTAGCAGTCATGTTATTTAACCACAACGTATAAATGCAAATGACTTGTTATTTTTTGTGACAGTTTTGTATCATGAAAAAGGTCATATAAATGCAGTGTTAAAAAGCATTTAGCCAAACCGGGAACACTGAATAAAGATAATTTTTAACTTATGAAAAGTAAAGTTGATACCACAACTAAACTTCTTTTCTATGCTATTTAGTGGCACAACGTTAGTCTGTGTTAGACGTTAAGCTTTGTTCAAGATATGTTATACCACTGAGCGTGTTAACTAAGATAGTGCGGGTTCAAATATATATTATGTATGTTTGTCTGTCTGGCTTGGTAGCAAAGCGGTGGTGGATTCGAAACCTACTTCAGATAATTATTTGTATGATCTAATTTACAAATTATTATCCTGAGCCTGTTGCATGTTATTTTTGCCTGTTTATTTAATGCTTAAAAGTAAATAAAAGAAAAGAAAATGAAGAATATAATATTAATGACTAGCTGATGCCGACTACCAAACGCATGTACCCACTTCGCCACTGAGGTGTCGGATCAATCAATCAATTTGTGAAACAATTAGATAGAAGTTCGAGTTTTATCTTGAAGTGTTGGTTTAGGATCCCACTATCTTCAAGTGGATCCTAACAGAAGTTAAGCTCGAAGGATGTCCAACATTTATCTCGGTTTTTTTATGTAATTTTTAAGTAAAAAGAAACTATTTAAATAGGTATGTTTATACAAGCTCTGCTTAGTTTGGGACTAATTAATTAATCGGACTAATTATAAAATCGACTCCAAGCAGACCGTTAAACACGATTAAAAGTTTTTAAATTTCTTTATGACCAAGTCATCTACTATTTTAAACTGTTCTAAGCAAACAAACACAAAAAAATATTACCAATTCAAAACCTCCTCCTCCTTTTCTTGAAGTTGGTTAAATCTAATTCTTTATTCTCAACTAGCTAACCCGTGCCCACTTCGTTGGACGGCGCAAAAAACGCTTTCCTTTTTTAAACATATTTCATTACTGCTCCACTCCTATAAGTCAAAGCGTGATAATATATACGCCTATAACACTCCCCGATAAATTGACTATTCAGCAAAGAAAGAACATTTAAAATCAGTTCAATAGATCCAAAGATTACCCCTTACAACGGCACAAACACACAAACTTTACCTCTGTATAATATTAAAGTATAGATTATACCTTAAAATTTTTACAAATAATATGTGGCAAACCCTGGCTTTCACTTTAGTCATTGACTGTGTTGTGGAAGACCACAGACAGTGTCTTCCCCAGAAAAAAAAATAAAGTAGAAAAAAGTAAAAAAAAAGCTTAAAGTAAATATGGTACTCAGTAACGGGGTGCGATAGTATCCGATAGAACTTGTAATATACTTTGATTTACCGCCACAGCGATAACACTATAAACTTTTTTCTATGGTGTTAATTTATTTTATAAGCGATTAGCGATTTTTTGTATTTTTAACCATTTTCCGTGTGGAATATGAATACAATTTGTCACCACCCCATCTAATCCCATGGGTGTCGTAAAAACCGACTAAGGGACTATCCGTGAATGTTATCTTTACGTAATAAAAAGAAGGGTAACTTGGAATTAAACCCTATACCCCTATGCCGTGGAAATAGGTGCGAGGGTACACCAGCTAAATCCCTCTACAACCTATTAAAAGCCTACATCTGGGTCGTAAGTCCCAGACGCTGTTATGCCAGTGTTCCGTCTACGCGATGGATTCGGCACCCGCGCGGAGAATCCATGGAATGCTAAGATTAGGTCTTATCTTATGTGATTTTAATCTTTAGTTGGCACCTACGCATTAGCTTTATTTCCTCTCAATATAAAACTTTTTGTGCCTGAACTAATGTTTGCATTATTTCGGATGTTTTTTTATTAGTAATATGTATTATGTTAACAAATAAAAAGTAGAGACGTGGGTTTATTTATCCATTGTCTAGACTAGATTGCCTTGTGTTAGGAACCCACACAGGACAATAATTTTGTAATCCGAAAAGAAGAAAGACAAAGGAATTTCTTTTTTGTACTTTTCAAAAATGCTATTCCTAAGCCTGGACAATACAATTCATTTATTTTGCAACTTTATAAATAAATATAAATATTAATCACACTTTCACACAACGCGCTAGGTGCGTCGTCACAATGTATAATGAAATACATCCTCCCTTAATACAAAGCATGGGACTAAGGCTTGAGTTTATGATTGTATGTATAGCTGGCTTCTAACCTCATACACCATTCCAACAGAATATGTTGTGTGAAAAAGAAGTTTCTTTTTTAACAAAACAAAACTCGCTTCCGCAATCGCTACCTCTTAAGAATTGTACCAAAATCCATTCTTGTAATGGTGCACTCCATTACTCTTTTTGATAGATTTTAGGGCTATTTATTATGTATTTCGCCATAAGCTGACTATTTACTGATATTTGAACATTTTTTATCATTATATTTAACGACATTGGCGGTTAATTCACTTCCTAACAAATTGTAATGGATAGTTACTAGTTTGGGTTCGATTTTCGCTCAATGCGAATCTTTATGAACATGAACTTGAATGTTTACTTTGCTCTGGATGTTTTCTATGTATGATATTATACTACACTATATATTATAATATTCCTCACACTTTCACACAACGGCATCTAGTCCCAAACTAAGCAGAGCTTGAACTATGGGTACTAGACAACGGATAAACATACTTAAATATTTTTATTTTTTGTTAATACCTACATACACATACCTCTGTGGCGTAGTGGTTATTTAACATGACTGCTACCCAGAAGTCTCACATTCGATTCCTGCTCAATGCAAATCTTTTTATGCATGAACCTGATTTCTTGCATTGGTCTGGATGTTTTCTATGTATAATATATATTATATGTATTTACAAAAAAAAAGTACGTATGTTTATCCGTTGTCTAGTACCCATAGTACAACCTTTGCTTAGTTTGGGACTAAGTGGCGTTGTGTGAAAATGTGAGGAATATGAGGAATATAGAAATTCGTCTGTCTGTACAGTCAGTGAAAGATAATTAGTTTTAAAGATTAATAAACGCTTTTTATTCTTCTTTTTCATACAACGATAACAAAAATCTCAGCCAGTTTATTTTTGTTTTCGATGTCCCGTAATTTCGAATTAAGTACGATCCTGGTTCTTTCAAGCGAGTCGTGAAAACTTCTTCACACTTTCACACAACGCCATCTAGTCCCAAACTAAGCGGAGCTTGTACTATGGGTACTAGACAACGGATAAACATTCTTAATTTTTTTTTAAATGTACATATTATACATAGAAAACACCAAGACCAATGCAAACAATCATGTTCATGTACACAAAATTTGCATTGAGCAGGAATCGTATAAATTGTAAATAGCCTCTGTGACCAAGCGTTTATGCAGCTGCCTTTGCGAGGTCTTGGTTTCGAATCTCAGGCTATCTGATATTTGAAGATCCTTATCATCATCATCATAACAGCTCATTAATGTCCCACTGCAGGGACGGGCCTCCTCCCGTGACGGAGGGATACTAGGCCTACTAATACCACGCTTGCCAGACGGATTGGTACAGGGTTTAATTTCAAGTTTTCCTTCTTTTTATTTCGTAAAGATTAATATTCACAGATAGTCTCAGTTTAGACAGTCTGTCTTTATACCTAACACGTATAACATGGGTTTGTGTAATAGTGTCTTATCATACCCAATGTCTGATGAAGCTAAAACTCTGTACAATATATTTAAGAATACTATGTAATATAAGGGTGACTATGATGGAGCGACATAATCATATTATGACAAAGCTCCGTAAATACTAATTAAAAAAAAAACTCTCTTTTCCATCATTACAAACATAAAAAACAAATATAAGCAGAGCGCATATTGTCCGCGTGCCTACACTGGTTGTGGTTGTATAATAAAAGTAGTATGCATGTTTTATGCGTCGCATCTAGACGCAATATCGCCTGTATTGGACATCACGATATTTATGTCTGGGACTAGATACTTTTATTTATAACATTTTATTATGTGTAGTAAAATTGTTATGGTGTTGACTGAGTTAGGAGTTAGGCTATTTTTATGTGATAAAATAGATTTTACACAAAGCCTAGGTATTTTGATTCCTAAATAACTAACAGTGAAGCTCGATCATCAGCTAGTATTATACTATATCGGTGTTAAGATTATCTTTTAATTAGCGATTCCTCTTTCTTATCTAGGACTAGCGTTGAAATAAATGAACTCAGGAAGTAAATAATACAAAATCACAGAAAATTGTTATTAAATTTAATAAAATTTAAATAGAATTGTGTGTTATGTATGCGTGTAATTTATGTATGTGTGTATGTTTATGTATGTGTGTATGAACTCGGCAATAAGACAGTATGAAACCTGATGGAAAGCACGCATAGACTGTGGGTCCTACTGCTTGATGACCTGGTTCTTACCGTTTGTGCGGGAAACATGGCACTGCAGTCGATCTAGGGCTTTCATGAGGTCCTTAACAGAATCATCCCAAAGAGGTACTCTTTGCATTTATAATAGTAACTAAGGTACTTGCTTCACAGAATTTTTTACGTATGTAGATACGAGAATGACCTGCTGATTAAAATACTGTATTAAACCTGATTGAAAGAACCTACTTAGGCTACGAATCAAACGATCATCGTATTCGTTCAGTGATCGATCGCACATAATTGCAGGAACCACAATGTACTCAGGAAACAATTCCAACTAAATACCACTACAACCACCACTGAAGACGCTATACCAGACGCCACTCCAAAATAAACAGTTGGCTTTGCTTTTACTTTTGTTCTACAGTAACTTACTTGTTTAACTATATTTCCAACGTTTTCAATTATGGAAAAATTAGACTGCTGATTAAAAAATGCATTACATAAATTTCGTGGCATAATTACGTACAATATAATTAAATTTTCCTGTAAAGGTACGCGCTCACATCTAGACCGGTAGATAGCGGTCATCGTATCCGGTCAGTGATCGATCGCACATAATTACATGAACCACGATGTATTCAGGAAACGATTTATCAATCACGTAAGTCCACTAATCTAAATGAAAATGAATAATTACTTACATTTAGTTTCGAAGAGTATTTTGTTTAGCTAATAACGACGACCTCTGTGGCACAGTCGGTATATTACATGACTGCTACGCAGAGGTCTCGGGTTCGATTCCCGCTCAATGCAAATCTTTGTGTGCATGAACATGATTGTTTGCATTGGTCTGAGTGTTTTCTATGCATAATATGTATGTATTTACAAAAAAAAAAAGTATTTATGTATGTTTATCCGTTGTCTAGTACCCATAGTACAAGCTTTGCTTAGTTTGGGACTAGATGGCGATGTGTGAATGTGGGAGCATTATTTATTATTATTATTTATTATTAATATGGTATAAATAGAAATACACATAATCATAATCATCATCATATCAGCCAATTGACGTCCACTGCTGGATATAGACTTCCTCCAAGTATTGCCACCTTGTGCGGTCCTGTGCCTCCCTCATCCATCGGTCCTAACCATGTCGTCGGTCCACCGTGTGAGGGGTCTCCCCACCCTGCGTTTTCCGGTACGCGGTTGCCATTCCAGAACCTTTGAAGAAATTTGTTAATCTGATCACTTCGCTCAGATTGTTAGTTTGAAGCAGACGTGTTGATCTTTTATTCTCGAAATACTATCTTATGTGTACACTATTATTGTGCTTTTATCAATAAGTATAGAATCTAGAATCCCGTGACTGTGAAATCATACTTAGCAGTAAACAACTGTCGCTGTGTGTGTACCGTGTGTGCGAGTGTCTTACCTGCCCCTTGTGTTAAGATACAGCTATTCTTTTATACACGCTCAAGGTCGCCTGCACGTAATAATAAATAACATGAAGAAGTGTGCCGCTTGTAGCAATAAGGTTCAAAACAATCATTACCTTATTTGCTCGCGGTGTTCGGAATGTTTTCACTACGCATGCATCAATCTGTCACCGGAGGATGTTAAAAATATGGACCCTGAAGCTCGGGGAAACTGGATGTGTTCGAGTTGTAGTGGCAAGCAACAGAAGGGTGATGACTACGACAACGTCCGTCCTTCTACACCCACTAGTATGGGCGATTTAACATTTAACCCGACGCGTCGCAAAAATCAAAACAAGCTCGACCATTTTTTTACAACTAGAATATCAGATGACGTCTCACGATCCGACATAGTGATTATGATAAGAGAAGAGATGCGTGCTGTCATGAATGACTTTATTGGCGAGATGAGAGGTACCATTAATGTCCAGCTTCGTGAAATAAGTGATCAATTAAATGATTACAAAGAGTCCCTTAATTTCCTAAGTTCACAATTTGATACTTTAAAGGGTGAAATAAAATCGTCTTGTACGGAAATGAGTAAGCTAAAGTCTGACAATGAAGCCCTGCGTGCCGAGGTTAACGTGCTGACCAGTCGTATTAACCAGATGGACCAATTGTCTAGATCTTCTAACTTGGAGCTCCAGTGTGTCCCGGAGCACAAAGCCGAGAATGTAGTTTCACTAGTGAAACAATTGGGCAGAGTAGTAAAATACCCTATCGAAGACCGTGACATCTTTTACTGCTCCCGGGTCGCCAAAGCCAACCCCAACTCTTCGCGCCCTCGTACAATATTGGTTAAATTGAATACCCCACGTACACGTGACTCTTTGCTAGCTGCCACGATTCAGTACAACAAGGATCACTCAAATGAGAAGCTGAACAGTAGTATCCTGGGGCTCGACGACAAGAAAGCTCCTATATTTGTCTCAGAAAATTTAACTTCAGAAAATAAGAATTTACATGCCGCAGCTAGACTTCGTGCAAAAGAACTAAATTATAAATATGTGTGGGTACGCGGTGGGAGGGTTTTTATGCGTAAGCGAACGGAAGACGCTCCGGTACTTATACGTAACATAAACGGGTTGAAAAATCTTACCTAAATTTGTTTTGTTGCTTTTATTATTACCTTTAAGTATACATAATGTGTTTATAATCATTTTAATTAACATTCTCAGATTCAATTAAATGTTTCTTTCAAAATGTAAGAGGTCTGAGGACAAAAACTACTGATTTTTATTTAAATGTATTATCATGCGATTATGATCTTATTGTACTTTGTGAGACTTGGCTGGCAGACGACATATTGGACTCTGAATTGTTTTGTAATCGGTACCTAGTATACAGACGTGATCGCCAGACTAGCGGTTTCCATAGCAATAAATCGGGCGGAGGAGTGTTGATTGCAGTGAGTAAGCGGTTATCTTCTTCTCGTATGGCTAGCTATGAGAGTAAGTGTGAGGATGTGTGGGTGAGCGTCGACATTCGTGTAAACAACAGGCCGGAGAAACTATTAATCTGTGGGGTATATATTCCTTCGCCCGTTCAGAAACATATATTAGACCATTTTATTGACAATACCACTAATGTTTTAGAACATTCGAATGCATCGTTAATATTGGGTGATTTTAATTTAAGTAATATTACATGGAATGGCGTATCAGGTACTCGGCTAGTTGCGTCCGCGAGTCGTTTAAGTTTATATGAGCAAAAACTATTAGATTTTATTTGTTTACACAACCTAAACCAATATAATTGCATTTTTAACCACAAAAATAAAATTTTAGACCTTATTTTAACGGATATACCACTGAATTCGCTAAAGACGGCCAACTATCTATTATGTAACGTAGACTCATACCACCCCCCTATTTCATTTAACCTTACGTGTTGCGTAGTGGATAGCAGCTTGCAGCCGAACCTGGAACCTAGGTTACAATTCCACAAGGCCGACTATAGCAAAATTATTCAGGAGCTTAAAGAAACACCATGGAGTTATATATTTTCACAGTGCGACTCGGTAGATAATATGGTTCTATTATTTTACAAACATATTAATTATATAATAACAAAATATGTTCCAATGTCTAGGACTAGATCAGGCAAGTATCCGACTTGGTATAGTAAACCTCTCATTCGTTTGTTAAAAGAAAAAAACAAATATCGTAAGCTTTATTTTAAATATAATAACCCTATGGACAAAATTCAATTAAATCTACTTAAACACAGGGTTCATCTATTAACTAATTTTTCTTATAAAAAATATATTACAGACATAGAATCGTCAATAACTTCTAACCCCAAACTATTTTGGTCCTTCTTGAAGTCTAAACGAAATGGTAGTAGTACGTACCCCCCCGTAATACATTATGATGATAAAAAGTCTAACTTAGGTACGGGTATTTGTAACCTGTTTGCGTCATATTTTTCTTCTGTATACGATAATAAAAATAATGTTACTGGCGATGGCTCTAATGAATCTTTAATAGCAGATACTTACTGTAATCACACTTTAAGCCAATTAAGCCTTTCTGAGGACACAGTTATAAAAGCTTTAAAAAGACTTGACCCTCGCAAGGGAGCTGGGCCTGATGGCATACCAACCTCCTTTGCAGTAAAATGCAGTGAAGTATTAGGTGAACCGCTTTCTCTTATATTTAATAGATCCTTGCACACTGGCTCTTTTCCGTTGACATGGAAAAAAGCACTAGTCGTGCCGATTTATAAGTCATGTGATAAATCTATTGTCAAAAATTATAGACCGGTGTCTATATTGTCAGTGTTTGGTAAATTATTTGAGTCAATGGTGTATCCTTTTCTATCCTGGCACGTTAAACACCTTCTGTTGCCTGAACAACATGGTTTTATTAAGGCAAGATCAACAAGTACTAATCTAACTTGCTTTGTGTCTGAGGTAGTGGAAGCAGTGGACCGCGGGGCTGCTGCTGACGTTGTCTATACCGACTTCAGCAAGGCGTTTGATAGAGTGGACCATAAAATATTGGTTAGAAAATTATTTAGTTATGGCATAACTGGCAAATTGTTAAAATGGTGTGAGTCCTATCTGGTTAAGCGATCATCGCAGGTTGTAGTAAATGGCTTTAGTTCGGACCCTTTTGAGACGAGTTCAGGCGTGCCTCAGGGCTCCCATTTGGGACCGTTATTTTTTAACATCTTTATCAATGATGTGGCATCTTGTTTTATCCATTCACGTATTTATTTGTATGCTGATGATTTAAAGATTGTTAAGCTTGTAGAACGTGATAGCGACATTCACAAGCTTCAAGAGGATCTTGATCGATTTTCTATATGGTGTTTTAAAAATGGTATGACACTGAATGCAGACAAATGCTTTCACGTACATTTTTCAAGAAAGAAAGGCCCTTATTATAATAGTTACAGCATTGACAATCGAGTCATAACGGAAACAGACGTCATTCGTGACCTTGGTGTTTACATTGATAATAAGCTCCGATTTAATTATCACATTGATAAAACGGTTTCTAGGGGTTTTAAGCTTTTAGGATTTATATTGCGTAATGGCAAGGAGTTTAAACAAGCATCAACTAAAATCGCGGTTTTTAATTCCCTGGTTAGATCCGTTCTAGAATACTGCAGTGTTGTTTGGACTCCGTGCTATGATATACACAAGCGTCGTCTAGAATCTGTACAGAGGAGGTTTATGTGGCACTTGTCATATCAGTGCAACATGGCTAGACAACTGCCTTCCTATAGTACTCGTCTGAGACATTTTAAACTTATTAGTCTGGAGAATCGTAGAATGGTCCATGACCATGTGTTTTTATTTAAAGTTTTTAATAGTCACTTAGATAGCTCTCATTTGCTTGATCATATAAATATTAACATTCCTTACAAACTCGCTCGAGCATCTAGGTACCTGCCATTTTACGCGAAACGATCTAAAACTAATTTAGGGCATTTTTCGCCCATTAACAGAATGCAAGCTCAATATAGTCGCCTGTCTCACTCGTCTGATCAAGATATTGATATGTCTTACTCATTGGTTAAATTTAAATCTACTCTTTTGAAAATGTACACTTGACTTATTTTTAACTAAGTTCGAAATAATTAAGGATTAATTCTGTTTTTTTTTATGTTATTCAAACAAGTTAGTTTGCATGCCGTGGCAGCCTGTAATTAAGGCAACACTATTGTTATGTGCTGTATTTATGTTAAGTGAATCATGTATGAATCCTGTGTATGTCTTGTTGGTTGTCCTTTAATAAATAAATAAATAAATAAATAAATAAATCTGTCAACCTATTGAGTTCAGTGCTTGCTGACTACTGACTTAAAAGTTAACATAGATTTATAATGAAAACTCCGTGTCGAGGTAAAATGCTGATAGAGCAATTACAGGTGCAAAGACCGTACAAGAGGGAACCTATATCGCTATTATAATTTATTCATCATAACAGCCCATTAATGTCCCACTGCAGGGACGGGCCTCCTCCCGTAACGGAGGGATACTTGGCCTACTAATACCACGCTGGCCAAACGGATTGGTATAGGGCTTAATTTCAAGTCTTCCTTCTTTTTATTACGTAAAGATATTATTGACGGATAATCCTCGGTTTTACGACACCCATGGGATGACATGGGATGGTGACATAATATTGTATTTTTACTCCGTCACCTCACGGAGATTATATTTTATTGTCTAGGATTATTTACTAGATTGCCTAGCACTATTTCAACACAACTTTAAGCACACAACACAAAATACAGTACATGAATACAGAAACTGTATATCAAAATGTAGAATCTTTTAGTTTTCTTTGTTTTAGTATCACACGTGTTTGTGAGAAGTGATTTTATTTGTTCCACTTTTAGGGCACAGTACAACCAGTATTCTATCTCGGCCGAATATTTATTATAAATGCCTACGGTTGCGCGGTACGTAAACATGCGATAGGGCTGCCCACCTCCAGCTTTTTAATTACATTTTACCTACTTTCCCGCTCGTTACTGCGGCACAGTCGCGACTGTTCACTGCGCAAAGCCGGCGCTATCGTGAGCGTGTAGGTATAACTCGCGTTTCGTCCGTTTCTATGAAGTCGAAATACTGTATATATTTGTACTATGCTTAGAGTCACGTGGCATGCAGTACGGGCTTTGTGACTTCGTAAGGCTTGCGCGGAGCTTATATTATGTACATGGTTTTGTGAGAAAACATATTTTTAAAGACCATTTACTTACATTTGAGGTTTTTTTTTCTTTTTATATTACGGGCATCTCTACACAGCGCCATCTGTTCCCAAAGTAAGCTAGGCTTACCTACCTGTGTTATGGGTAACAGAACAACGTATATTACTACTTATAGATAGATAGATAGATAATTCTTTATTGCACATCAACTTACTTATATACCGTTTAGGTATAAAGGTACAATAAATACAACACAACAGTAAATGTACAATTATTTTTTATACAAACAAGGATTTGAGACGACATCTGCTTAGCAGATCATGTCATGAACTATGTACCACTAACCACTATGCCACCGAAATTGTGATAAAGTAAATGAATATTTAATTACCTTTAATGTGGGAAAAGCTAGTCAATCTCTAGTAGTAAGCAAACAGTATTTCTTTGACCTGTATTTTTCCTAAGAAGTCCCGATCTCGAATAATCTTGACTGCTTTTGCACCATTGTCGTGTGGTACATGTCATGGGCAATATATTAATCATAGCAATTTCATCATAACAGCCCATTAATGTCCCACTGCAGGGACGAGCCTCCTCTCGTGACGGAGGGATACTTGGCCTACTAATACCACGCTGGCCAGACGGATTGGTACAGGGTTTAATTTCTAGTTTTTCTTCTTTCTAGGTAAAGGTAATACTTATTAACAGATAGCCCTTTAGTCAGTTTCTACGACACCCATGGGATGAGATGGGGATCATAGCAATTTATTTTATGTAAACGATATTTAAAAAATATATATATTTTTGTGTGCATCGAAGATTAAGATTTTATAATTTACAAACTTTCAACTTTCCCGTTCTCGTTTTATTATAATAAAAGAGATAAAATATGATTCGAAATCTTGCAGTATAAGTATTTATTAAGCAGCGTTATCTATTGTTAGCCCGAAAATTATATTCCATTAACGGGATAACGGCAAAAACAGATCGACGGAGGTCTCCTACTTCTTGGTGGCTGAAAGAATAAACCTTTTTTTTTTGTTTTTGCGCTGGGAAAATGCTTTTACTCATCCCCTTCCCCGTCGGGGGACGGGAGAGGGGTATGTGAGGCTCCCCGGGAAAGAGATTCCCGGTATACCCACTAAAATCCCAGCGGTGCTCCGACCTCGCCTTAGTGGAGGGGGCCTGGGAATCCATGTCGTCCAGTCCCCCACTGGCGATTGCCCGCCTTACGGCAGGCCTCTCACGTCTCCCCCCAATAGGGAGGGGGCCTTATAATTGCCGGAGCACAGGGGGTGGATCGTGATGTGATGCAGGCAGTGGCGCCCCCGCGCCTGACGCCTGCTGATCACCCTCCGGGGCGGATGAGGACGGACGTTGTGTTCGCCGTCCTCCACCCCTTCTTCGTCTACGAAGCGGCGCCGCGAGAGGGTCTTCCTCCCACACGCGCACCGCTGCTGCCTCCTTCAGTGACATGACGTCCTCACAGAAGGAGGCTACCTGAAAGAACAAACCTAACCTAACCTATCTAAGTTGGATTCTGTATCTCAGCTTAAACATAATTGAATTATGGCAAGTAAATATTATGGAAAAAAAAGGAAGATTATGGCATTAAGAATGTGTGAGGATTATCTATTTTCAATAATCGCTTACAACTTGTACCACTCAAAGAAAGTTTAAAATGAGGCCAAGTGTTACGGTTAAAGGATTTATAATGTCAAGCAGTGGTGTTGGTTATATTTCATAATAAATACTTAAGAGTCTATTGCAACACCGGATACGGCTCCTTTCAGCGAATGGTAAAAACTTTGTTTATTAAACTTTGCTTTTCATATAAAAGTACATTCTAACTTTATGTTATTTTGATTAGCTTTTGAAGTTATATTGCAAGGTAAAGATACCTTACAAAAAATAGTCATTAGGCATTGGGTCACCCAATGTATTCGAACTCAAGAAAAACAATTTTTGTGTCACACAATTATTTTCTTGCATCGGATTCGAATCTACGACCACGTGCACAGCAGTTGCATACGTGGCCGCTCTTTAGTTAATTTAACATCGATTGCAACTGGCCTTAAGGCGCTGCCTCGAATTTAGCGGGCAGCGGGGCGGCAGCGGCGGCGGGCGCTCGTTGTTCGCAACGCCCTGCTCCCGCGCCGCTGTGTTCGAGAGCTGGGTCATATGAACGCGTTACAAAGCCCCGCTCCAGCGCCGCCGCCGTTCCCGCTCTGCTGCCACCCCGCTGCCCGCTAAATTCGAGGCAGCGGCCTAAAGGCCTCAATACCATTAAGTATGTTTGGGATTTCTACAGGATTCTTCAATATGTAAAGATATTTATACGATTCTTTCAAAAACTATTCTGACGACACTACTACACACATCATCATAACAGCCCATCAATGTCCCACTGCAGGGACGGGCCTCCTCCCGTGACGGAGGGATATTACCCATGGGATGGGGTGGTGACATATTGTATTCTTACTCCGTCACCATACGGATTGTACGACTACACACATGGAAAAGTTTAACAAAAATTCACTTATTTGAAAATACAAGTCATATTTCCGTTTCCGTGTGCACAGGAAATAAGGTTTAAAAGGAGACGGACAAAATATGTAAGTATTTGTCCAATATTATGAAATTTAAGAATATTTTGCATTTGAAAGATTTCATAAAGTAAGTATTTGCTTTGTTTAGGGTTTCGACATTTTACCCCAATGATTCTGCATCTTCTTTTCTTTCATAACTGTTTTTGTATGTTGGTAATCTTGAATACAGACCAGAAATAAAAAAATTAAATTTGTTAGTCAAAATATTACTTCACTCCGTCTACTACTTTAAGGTCTAGTCATAATATGATTCTTGCACTTCTTGACCTGTTTCGAAACATCAAGCAAATTAAACACCGCGTAAGGGCCAGGCCACACGGTGCGGTGCGGCTCCGACGCGGCGCCTGAGCCGTGTCGCAACGGTTTCCTACATATAAAAATGTATGGTATGCCATACGGTACGTCCGGCACCGCTCCGGCGCCATACCGCAGGCGCACCGGACAACGGCGCGAGGCAGACGAGGCGGGGAGGGGTGCAAGCAGTGTGGTGCCGCAGCGGCGCCGCTCAGTTGTTTGTACGGCATTGTTTATTGTAGACTGTCGTCAACTGGGCAAGCCAAGCCAAGCCTGTTGCGGTGCCGCAGCGGCGACGTAAGAATAATGCGACGCCGCACTGCTCGTGTGGCCGGTAGTGCGGTGCGGACTAATGCGGTGCGGTGCGGTGCCGCGCCGTGTGGCCTGGCCCTTAGAGTACTGCGTACGTTTAACAATTTATTATCATGCAATGCAATTGTTTAAAGTTTTATAGGAGTATTTACAGATATTTATTTCTACGAAAACAAAATTTAACTAATACTTAGCCCATGACTAACCCCCTTACTCATAAACGCATTTTAAATTTAATCACTGTTTAGGGAGATTTTTATTAGTAAAACCAACCTTACACCAAACAAAAGCGTGAGAATTTAAGCTAATCAATTGACTAAAATTCAAGAGGCGTTTATGAGTAAGGGGGTAAGTATTTATCTTCTAAAATATATTTATTTTTATGTAATGGGAGGCAAACGAGCCAGTGACCTGCTGGCTCGTTTGCCTCCCATTACTGGTACATTACATACATACAGTACATTAGATGGTAAGTGATCACCGCCGCACATGGACTAACCAATCTGCTATCAAGAGTTATTCAAGCCGCCCATATACCTTTGACGTGACATAACGACTGTCACTACCACTACAGCTAGAACCTACTTTTTATGTGCCCTCTAAAGATTTACTCTATTCTAACAGCCATTAATGTCCCACTGCAGGGACGGGCCTCCTCCCGTGACGGAGGGATATTTGCCCTACTAATACCACGCTGGTCAGACGGATTGGTACAGGGTTTAATTTCAATTTTTTTATTTCGTAAAGATGATAGTCCCTTAGTCGGTTTTTACGACACCCATGGGATGAGATGGGGTGGTGACATATTGTATTCTTACTCCGTCACCACACGGAGAAATGATTACTATAACTTAGTACCTTTATGACTTAGCTGACCAAAAGCTGAGCTACAGCTTAACAATTTTAGGTTCATAAACACAGACTAGAGTGCTCCATAAATACATTAGGCACTTAAGTTTTCAAACGAAAAGAGAATAAACTATGATAGGTAAAACTTGTTTTTGAACTGAAAAGCTGCACTAAAACAAGCGGTTACAAATAATATATTTTAGGTATATTATCACTATATTCTACACAACACCATCTAGTCCCAAACTAAGCAGAGCTTGTACTATGGGTACTAGACAACAGAGAAATATACTTTATTTTTGTAAATTCTACTAATAATATAAATGCGAAAGTTTGTGAGGATGTATGGATGTCTGTTACTCTTTCACGCAAAAACTACTGAACAGATTTTGATGAAATTTGGAATATAGGTAGTTTAGGGTGTAGAATTACATTACGGCTACAGATAGATACAGATAGCAGACAGTCATGTTCATCCGTCTAGCCAGCGTGGTTTTAGTAGGCCAAGTATTCCTCCGTCACGGGAGGACGCCATCCCTGCAGTAGGACAGTAATGGGCTGTTATGATTACACACCCAAAAAACCTCGTCAAAAAAACTTATAAATAAAAAAATTAACATCAACATTGTTTTGATTAGCATTTCTTTATTTTTTGATAAAAAGAAATAATATTTTCCTTTTGTCATCAAAATAAAAGGGAAACAAAAGATATTTTCATTTTGTGTTTGTAACTCAATAAATCTGTAATGTAAGTATTCCTTTAAAGAAAGGGGAGGAAGCAAAGGAAATACGAGAACCACGAGATACGCCGTTTTAACAAGATATTGGAACTGTTTTTGAATTATTGAAAATATATATTTTGTTTACCCGACTTTGTTGTAAACGAAATAATCTTTATAAGCAAAACGAATCAAATTTTGTCAATATTACTCTACTGCTGGACATAGGCCTCCTTCAAATGTTTCCACCTAGTGCGGTCCTGTGCCTCTGTCCTATACAAATCTGTTATCCACACTAATATTATAAATAGGAAAGTGTGTCTTTTGTCTGTCGTTCAAGGCAAAACGGAGCGAAGAATTAGCGTGATTTTTTAAGTGGAGATTATAATATTATAATACGAATAAAAAGGTTACTGTTTGGTTTAGGTGGACAGGTGCTAAAATGGTGTACCGAATGAAAACCAGGAAGTTCCTTGTCATCTGAAATGAAGAAAGACAATGGAAAAAATTGGTACTTGAGGCGGGAGTTAATGGATACATCCATTCATGCATGGATGTGGCCTAGTGGCCATGACGCGTATAGTCCAGAGAAGCGGCTTCGATTCCCGCCTCTAATACCAATTTTTTTCATTGTTTTTCTTCTTTTCAGTTTTTCTAGTTATACCTAAGCTTTACAGGTAAAAAATTATATGTAATCCTTGTCATCTATTGGTACAGGGAGCGAAGACCAATTATTACTAAAGCACCCTAACAGGTGAAAACTCTCTTTCTCAATAATTAATCCTAATACCTCTCCGAAGGAACCCCACACACGTAAACACACAACACATATCATTACTTTGTCATATATTTTAACTAAAAATTACACATGACAGAACGTACTTCCATTCTCATTAGTCTTGGATCTAAGTGCAAAAAGTAGTAAAAATACAAGCTCCACTATATACGAGGCATGTCAAACGTCGATCGGATGAAAGCTGATCGTAAAATATACGACGGTTAATAGTATTTGAAGGCGTACATGCAAAAAGTCCTAACTCGATATTTAACAAAAAAAATATCTTGTCAACTAAGGAGCAAGACCGTGGTGACGTAGTAAGATTACAATATGTCACCACGTCATCTCATCCCGACAAAACCGACTAAGGGACTATCCGTAAATTATCTTTACGAAGTAAAAAGAAGGAAAACTTGAAATTAAACCCTGTACCAATTCGTCTGGCCAGCGTGGTATTAGTAGGCCAAGTATCCCTCCGTCACGGGAGGAGGCCTGTCCCTGCAGTGGGACATTAATGGGCTGTTATGATAAAAGAGCAAGAAAGATAGGTGCTTACAGCCACTATCATTTAGTGATTCAAACACGATAAAGCTTGTTAAGCAACTTCAGCGTGGTTGCTTATCAATCACTGATTTTTCTATTAATTAAATAACTTATTTTATATGTATTAAATATCATTTTAACAAACAATTCACATTAATATTAGCGTAGTAGCAAATGAGAAACCACAAAGATTTATATAAATGCTATTCTAAAAATTATTTTACAATATTATGGCTATCAGACAAGCAGACCATTTAAAGCCTGTACTCACTGTTCAATTCTGGTTTCAGGTATTAATGAGGATTGAATTCTGTGATTGGCCTTTCATTTCCAGCAGAAACATACTTAGTAAACCTACTAATTGGTGTTCATTTAATGACATTGAATCGTACCGCTGTCCAAAATTTGGGAGAGTCAGTCGATTTAAGACGTAACTTTATTTTAACAAATCCCTAATTAAGTATCTGGATGATTCTTCGAGCCCAATATTTTCGATGTCTGGAGGTTTTTCTTTGTAACTAACAGACCAACCAAACTGCAATTATTTTTTAAACATAGTTTAGACAATTACCTATCTTGCACACGTTATTGTTTTTTAATAATAGTTTTTTATATATTTAAAAAAAATATTAAAAAGCGCTCTTCTGATTAATATGGTGTGTCCGTACCCCAGTTTCTTGAACGTTAGTAACAGTAACATTTTTTCTTATTAACGAATCGATGTGCGTTATAAATATTACGATAGAATATTAGTTGTTTCTTTACACAAAAAAAAATGGTACTAATATTTGCGATAGTTTTTTAATAAAAAAATTAATTGTGAGTGTCCGGCACGGATAATGATTGATATTGTCAAGTTGTCAATGCTTCTAATAACTAGATTTAGGTGTGGTGATAATCATTGTGATTATCAACTGTCATTTTAATAAATAAATGACTGATTTTTATAACTAGAATTTCATTTTTGTTCCTAATTCTGATTTATATGACCTCAAAAAATTTAAAGTTAATTATCTCGAAAACCATTTCATAAAAAAGTGTGCCTTTTTCAGACATTGTATATTAGGTCATCATCTTTGACAAAATCATGTTTTATAAGCCAAAATGTGGAAAAAAAAATTAGCCCATATGAATCAGACAAAGAATCGAATTTCGGAGAAACACCCATCTAAATGCTATTATAGATAACCAGAAAATCGGAGAAAAAAGTAAAGGTTTTCACTTTTCTTTTCCGTTCTTTTGTTATTTCTTTGAAAATAGTGTAGTCAATTTGCTATTATAATATTTTTGCTGCTCGTTTCATTTAAGCGACGATTCTGACCAATCTTCTATGCTTATTCTATACCCATATCCATCATCATACCTCATTACCTCTCTTTTCTAAACCATGTCACGTATAACAAACAATTTTTTTAAATAGTAGAATATATTCCGGCCCAAAAGAATAAAAAATGAACTTACACTCTTTTACCTACACTCCCAACGTAAAAGTCCTGTTAGGGAAGTATGTCCCAGAGAAAATATTTACTGCGCGAACAGTTAGTGACATTTTTCGCTATATTTCATATATTTTACATACCGTATTTCGCTTTTATGGTTATCAGGTGGGTGTCGGCTGGCTCCTACAATATTCTACTATCTCTGATATAGAAAAGATTGCTCTATGTTATGCTAATGTATTTGAACACGGAATAGATTCTAGGCTTGTGATATTAACAAATATAGAAGAAGTGGTGACGGAGTAAGAATACAATATGTCACCACCCCATCTCATCCCATGGGTGTCGTAAAAATAAATACTATCTGAGAAAATGAGTATTTATAAGAAGGTGTACGGAGACAGAGTAAGAAATCTGATTGCAAGCGTAAATTTATTTTATTAATATTTTCGTTCTCTGTTAGAGAGTACTCTACTTACACTCCACGTTTCTGAAAATCTTTCTTTGTAAGTAATATCTACATTTATACACGCCATCAGTTCTGAGTGCTAGTCACCTGCTTTTCTCAAGGGGTGTCACCCCAATAACAGACAAATCAATTTAAAAAAAAATACTCAAAATATAAAAAACGAACGTACTCTGTTTTACCTACACTCCCAACGTAAAAGTCCTGTTAGGGAAGTATGCCCTAGAGAAAATATTTACTGCGCGAACAGTTAGTGACATTTTTCGCTATATTTCATATATTTTACATACCGTATTTCGCTTTTATGGTTATCAGGTGGGTGTCGGCTGGCTCCTACAATATTCTACTATCTCTGATATAGAAAAGATTGCTCTATGTTATGCTAATGTATTTGAACACGGAATAGATTCTAGGCTTGTGATATTAACAAATATATAGAAGAAGTGGTGACGGAGTAAGAATACAATATGTCACCACCCCATCTCATCCCATGGGTGTCGTAAAAATAAATACTATCTGAGAAAATGAGTATTTATAAGAAGGTGTACGGAGACAGAGTAAGAAATCTGATTGCAAGCGTAAATTTATTTTATTAATATTTTCATTCTCTGTTAGAGAGTAACTTACACACCACGTTTCTGAAAAACTTTCTATGTTTAATCTGCAGTTACACATTTTTTCTACACGCCTGTCAGTTCCAAGTACTATGCACCCTTCTGTTCTGACTAGTGACACCTCAAAAACAAAAACATTGTTTTTTAAATAGATTTTAAAATAAAAAAATATAACTTACACTCTTTTACCTACACTACCAACGTAAAAGTCCTGTTAGGGTAGTATACCCTAGAGAAAATATTTACTGCGCGAACAGTTAGTGACATTTTTCGCTATATTTCATATATTTTACATACCGTATTTCGCTTTTATGGTTATCAGGTGGGTGCCGGCTGGCTCCTACAATATTCTACTTTCTTCTGATATAGAAAAGATTGCCATGTTATGCTAATGTATTTGAATATAGAATAGATTCTAGGCTTGTGATATTAACAAATATATAGTGACGGAGTAAGAATACAATATGTCACCACCCCATCTCACCCCATGGGTGTCGTAAAAACCGACTAAGGGACTATCCGTGAATATTATCTTTACGAAATAAAAAGAAAGAAAACTTGAAATTAAACCCTGTACCAATCTGTCTCGCCAGCGTGGTATTAGTAAGCCAAGTATCCCTCCGTCACGCGAGGAGGCCCGTCCTTGCAGTAGGACATTACTAGGCTGTTATGATGGTATGGAGTAAGAATTCAGATTACTCCCATTCCATTTTACCTCGTAGACATGTCTGCATAAAATAGGCAGTAGTACACGACGTTGCGGGTTATACGCAAGAAAACTATTTAATTGTAATATTCATTTGTTTTTGCTTAGATGTTCTTTGTGTTTGTAAAAATGATCCACATGTCACGTGGATAAGGGTCAGACCCTTATCCACGGGGTTAATTAAAGGATAGTAAAAGAAAGTCAAGGAAACGAGATTAACAAGTATTCAATTATGTGTAACACAATTACCCGGTGCACTAGATAACAAGATATTATTATTTAGACGTAGTTAGGGAGACTTAGGTCTGATACAGGTCTGGAAGGGTCCCGTGTAACACTATCTTTAGAGAGATAAATAAAAAGTTTATCAAGTGTACAAGAAGGTTTAATAAAAGTAAAAGTCCGGGTTCACACACTGAGTAGATCTGGCACACAGTACAAACGCTACTATCCTGAGAGCCGAGGTCTTGAAGGTGCAGGTCTTCAGTTGAGTAGAGGACAGCAGAGTGTGCTCCAGGCCCGATGGAAAGGTTCCGTTGGTTGGGTAAGCCACTACCCTAGTATAAGGACCCTGGAAAAACAATCCAGACAATTTACATATCGCCCGACTTCGGCGACTTGACTGCAACATTTCGTGTATGTGCCATACTCAGCGAAAGGAATAGTAGCGGCGTAAGCAGTGGACGAAATGAGGCAGATCAAGTCTACAGTTACAGACAGTGTTATATATTATATGCTATATGTTATACATTAAGATATCTAGTTTTTACATAATAAACCATCTAGTTTTTACATAATAAAAACGAAATATTTGCAGATTTAAGCACAGAATTTGTATCTAGTCAGCCAACAGCCATAAGTATAAAATATTGACATTAAGTAACATTATTATTATTAAGGAGGTAAATTTGAAAGAAGCTTGAAAGAATATCTATTCACATTACTGAGTGCAAGTTCATAATGATTATAAGAGGTTTACATAAAACGATCTGCACAAGCTACTTCACAACTAGCAGAGGTGTTAAATATCATACAACACTTACCCAGTTTAGAATGGGGTATCACTAACACTATATTAATTATAGTTACTTAATATAATTAAGCACTTATTATATATTATATATATTTACTACGCTAAATTAGCTTATTAGGATCTCGTTCACTTTTACGCGGCCGAGGACGGCGCGATGTCCGTACAAAAATCGAGCGTGTGCACAGCTTGGTAGCGAATAAGCGAGTGTCATACTGTGCGGTGCGGCCGGCGAAGGTGACCCCACCTGAGGGCGCGGTCGGTCACGTTGAAGTCAACGTGATACAGCGACATGTCGCAGTCCGTAACGCGTAATTAGACAATGTACGAAAGTTACTTTTATTATGTTGTTGTTTTATTATTTAAATTATTAAGTTTAATTTAACTAGTGATAAGTATAAAGCGTTACATACCCCCCCTTTTAGGGTAGGATTTTTCCTAGTAAAATCCGCTGAAGGTTTGTATAACTTTTGATAGGTACTTATATAATTATTTTTATTATTCTTTGTAATAATTAAGTTTTAAATCTTTAATGTGCCAAGACCCTAAATTATTACCAGTACTGTCAATCAAATCATAAACTAGTGGTGACTTTTTAGCAATTATTTTGCATTTAACAAATTTAGGAGCGAGTTTTTTTGCAAAACGTTTGTCTTTATCACTTTGATAGTATGTTCTTTTCCATACTGTATCACCTATGTTGAACTCAGCATTTTTGCGACGTAGATTATAATTGGTGCAATTCCGAGAGTGAGCCTTTAGCAACGAAGATTGGACATTATCAAAATATTTGTGTAAAATACCTAAATTTTCAGCGTACTCATCGCGCGCCGCAAATATTATGTCTGTAGTAAACTCCTTATTGGAGTAAAGAGAACCACAATTAACAAGTTCACGACCATAAACAAGAAAAGCTGGTGTAAAGCCTGTTATTTCATTTACGGAGGAATTGAGGGCAAACTGAATCTTAGGTATATTTATATCCCATGTGCGATGGTCATCAGCAACGTAGGAAGCCACTGCAATCATTACAGTCTTATTATATCGTTCTACTGTATTCACCTGAGGAGCGTACTTAGGAGTATAACGAATATCAGGTATTTTGTAATGATTTAGCATATTTTTAAAAATATTGCTGGTAAACTGTTTACCATTATCCATTAATACGGTGTATGGAATACCATGTACGAGAAAAACGTTGTCCTCTAAAATGTGGATTAGTATCTCTGAAGTTGCGCGTCTAATAGGGAAAAGTAAGGTATATTTTGAGAAACAACAAGTGACTACAAACAAGTAGCTATTCTGCTTACGCGATACAGGTAGTGGTCCTACAAGGTCCATGCTAATCATTTCAAACGGTCTTGAGCATTCCTTAGGTTTGCCCATAGTGCCTAAAGTCGAATGATTTGAATATTTGTATGTTTTGCAGATGTCACAATTTAAAATAAATTTTGCAACATCCTTATGCATCCCTGGCCAAAAGTAGTTGAGGCACAGTCTTTTATAAGTTTTAAATATTCCAAAATGACCACAGGTAGGATCGGAATGATTTTTATAAATTATATCCTGTCTTTGTTCAGTTGGTATAACTTGTTTCCATTGAAACTCTTTCACAAGGGGATTGAGAGTTTTTACATATCGGTACAATTTATTGTTTTGTATTCTATATTTTAAACAAGATTCTGGAGAATTGAGACATCTATTATAAATATCAAGAAACCAGATAAAAATGCTTGGATCTGAATTGTCCTGTTTACTAAATAAAATAATATTTGTGAAGTGATCACCAAAAGAGCGATAGGAACCCAGCAGAGTTTCTTGTGGGTGTCTTCTCTGACATGGTCGTGTTCCGAACCCTCAGTAAACTTAGCCGTTAAGTTAGACGAGCATATTATGTGATCACTATAAAACGACCTTCACACGCGGTATTTTTATATCTTACGTGAATAAACAAATTTTTCTTTCTTTCTTTCTTTCATACATCTTCAGTTACGGGAGAGTTAATAGTAGTATTTACGTCAGTAGCTGAGATAGGAACAGAACGGGAGAGACTATCAGGCACGACATTATCTTTTCCTCTCCGGTGCTTAATTTCAAAATTATACGCAGATAACCGCACACTCCATCGGGCTAAACGACCGGTTGGATTATTAAGATTCAAAAACCATTTGAGAGAAGCATGGTCAGTGTATACGAGAAATCTTAACCCATTCTCCAAGTAACAGCGCCAATGCTCAATTGCCGTAAGGACAGCTAAAGCCTCTCTTTCTGTTGCACTGTAGTTCCGTTCTTGATCGCTTAGAGATTTACTCATATAAGCCACCACCTTTTCTTTACCGTTTAGAGTTTGAGTAAGTACAGCACCTATGCCAAAGTCACTAGCATCAGTATGTACCTCAAATGGCTTAGAATAATCGGGACAAGACAGTATCGGAGCAGAAATTAAGCATTTTTTTAAATTTTGGAACGCATTATTAGCTTCAATTGACCAAGAAAAGGGGGAAGATGTCTTCCCTTGAGACGTTAATTTATTTAAGGGTGCAGCTAATGTACTAAAGTTTGGAATGAAACGCCTATACCATGATGCGGCACCCAAAAAACGACGCACATCTTTGCGGTTTTCTGGAGTTTTATAATTTATAATAGCTTCTATTTTAGAAGGATCCGCTCGAAGACCACGGGAATCAACTATATAGCCAAGATATTTAATCTCTTGTCTAAAAAACTGACTTTTTTCAAGGTTAATAGTTAAGTTGGCAGTTTTAAGCTTTGCCAATACCCGTTTTAGCAAGGATATATGCTCTTCAAAATGTGACGATATTATACAAATGTCATCAACATATACATATACCTTATTTTCAAATTCAGGACCATAGAATAGAATGTCCACCAGTCTTTGCTGAGTAGCAGGGGCATTAGTAAGACCGAAGGGCATTGATTTGAATTGAAAGACACCGCGAGTCGGAACATAAAATGCAGTCTTACAGCGATCTTCTTTTTTAATTAATATTTGCCAAAAACTTTTTGACAAATCAAGACTCGTTAGGTATTTTGCATCGCGAAGATTATCCAAAATGTCTGTTATATAAGGAAGACTGTAAGCATCTTTTTTTGTTACGGAATTTAGTTTTCTACTATCCAGACAAAATCTTAGGTCGCCATTTTTTTTAGGTGTTAGTAAGACCGGTGACGACCACGGACTTTCGCAAGGTTCAACAACATCGTCTTTAAGCATTTCGTCGAGTTGCTCGATAAGAATACGCTGCTTAACTGGTGACATTCTATAATACCTCTGACGAATTGGCAAGGAGTCTCCTGTATCAATAGAGTGGGATATTAGTGATGTTCTCCCTAAGCCACATTCTTCATAAGATATTTCCTTAAATTGAGCAATGATACTATCGACGATCTCCTTTTGAGAGTGATTTAGATGATCGTAAGGACATACGTGCTCCTCTTCTACCGTACCTACAGATGTTACCTGAGAAGCATTTAATAAAGAAATAGACTTAAGATGCCTTGGAAAAATATTAAAAGATTTCCAAAAATCCATACCAAGTATTATGGAGTTTTGAATTGCAGGGGCAACATGCATCGCTATAACATGAGTTTGATCCTGAAACGTGATAGGTATATTTATTAAGCCTATTGAATCTAGCTTCTGCCCTCCTGCTGCAATAAATTGCACATTGGCATTGTGTTTAATTATAGGATAAGTAAACAATTCGTGAGCATTGTTACCTAACAGAGACACCGATGACCCTGTATCAAGTAAACCTAGAAGTTCTGTATTACCTATCTTGATATTAGCATAAGGTCTAGAATATTTCGTTTCTGTATGACGGATAGAGGAGACAGTGTAACACGTGAAAAATTTATTAATATAGGCTAACCAGTCTTGCCATTCAGGGTTATTACGGTTACATTTATTATTTGATACACGGTCTCGACGATCCGTCAAAATTAGTTTTTTGCTACAGCGTTACAATCAGGACATTCTGTCGCACGTACATCCTTCTTGCCGCACTTAAAACAAACGATATATCGCGGTTTGTCACACTGACGAAGAGAATGTGTGTCCACCCGACATCTAGGACAATAAACTCGTTTCGAATTAGTAACAGGTTCATATTTAACAGCATCAACATTCAAGTTCTTATTTGAGTAATTTTTATGATATGAACTAAAATTTGATTTAAAATTACTAGGTCTATCACCGGATTTAATGTAGCTTGGTTTATATGCAAATTCAGGTGCAACAGTCCCCGAAGTAACCTTCGGAGGTTCTTGAAATTGTGATTGACAAGATTGAATATTTTCGTAGTTGCGGCAGAGAGATTTTAATTTATCAATAGTTTTTATTTCATCAGAAGATGCCAAAATATTTGTATAACAGGGCCGAATATTGTGAAGTAGTATTTCGAGTTTATCTTCCTCACACAGAGACTTGTTAAGTCTAGAAAACATACCATGCATAATAGAGAGGTATATGGTAATATTCTCGTTTTCACCTTGAGTACGTGAACGGATTTCTGATAAAAGCCTATAATCATAGTCTTTAATGCTAAAGTCTTCTTTTAAAAGTTGTACTAATGCCGGCCAAGTGTTAACGTTATCTTTGACACACCTATACCAATGAAGTGCCTCATCTGTAAAAATCTCATAAGCGAAAGAAAGAATTCTGTCATAGGTGATACCGCGGGAAATAACAAACTCCTCAACTCTCTGAATAAACGCACGAACACATGTTTTGCCCCACGTTGGGCGCCACTGTAACACTATCTTTAGAGAGATAAATAAAAAGTTTATCAAGTGTACAAGAAGGTTTAATAAAAGTAAAAGTCCGGGTTCACACACTGAGTAGATCTGGCACACAGTACAAACGCTACTATCCTGAGAGCCGAGGTCTTGAAGGTGCAGGTCTTCAGTTGAGTAGAGGACAGCAGAGTGTGCTCCAGGCCCGATGGAAAGGTTCCGTTGGTTGGGTAAGCCACTACCCTAGTATAAGGACCCTGGAAAAACAATCCAGACAATTTACATATCGCCCGACTTCGGCGACTTGACTGCAACATTTCGTGTATGTGCCATACTCAGCGAAAGGAATAGTAGCGGCGTAAGCAGTGGACGAAATGAGGCAGATCAAGTCTACAGTTACAGACAGTGTTATATATTATATGCTATATGTTATACATTAAGATATCTAGTTTTTACATAATAAACCATCTAGTTTTTACATAATAAAAACGAAATATTTGCAGATTTAAGCACAGAATTTGTATCTAGTCAGCCAACAGCCATAAGTATAAAATATTGACATTAAGTAACATTATTATTATTAAGGAGGTAAATTTGAAAGAAGCTTGAAAGAATATCTATTCACATTACTGAGTGCAAGTTCATAATGATTATAAGAGGTTTACATAAAACGATCTGCACAAGCTACTTCACAACTAGCAGAGGTGTTAAATATCATACAACACTTACCCAGTTTAGAATGGGGTATCACTAACACTATATTAATTATAGTTACTTAATATAATTAAGCACTTATTATATATTATATATATTTACTACGCTAAATTAGCTTATTAGGATCTCGTTCACTTTTACGCGGCCTAGGACGGCGCGATGTCCGTACAAAAATCGAGCGTGTGCACAGCTTGGTAGCGAATAAGCGAGTGTCATACTGTGCGGTGCGGCCGGCGAAGGTGACCCCACCTGAGGGCGCGGTCGGTCACGTTGAAGTCAACGTGATACAGCGACATGTCGCAGTCCGTAACGCGTAATTAGACAATGTACGAAAGTTACTTTTATTATGTTGTTGTTTTATTATTTAAATTATTAAGTTTAATTTAACTAGTGATAAGTATAAAGCGTTACACCCGCTTTAGTGTTGCGGAGACCACTTAACTTGAGTTCTTTAGTGATAGCAGCAGGTCGTCCATCGACGGAAAGGGACGCGAACGCGCCGCGAGTCTTCTTATATAGCGGCAACGTTTGACGCCGAGGAAAAAGGCGAGGCGGTTCCAATCCGTTTACGTTTTGATATATGTGCTACGACCCTAAAGCTGCTGTAATTATGAATAGTAACTAACTTATCAACCACCTATCAACCATTTCGTCACTAAATATCCACTTAAACAAAGACAATTTAAAACTAAAGCAATAAACAGATAGTACCTTTAGTACAACTATTTTACTATAAAATAAAATGTCAGCCGTAAAACAAACCTCACGGGGACTCATTTTACGGACCAATAAAACCCGACCAATTTAGGTAGGTATGTCAGTTTGACGTGTATGCACTCTAGGTAATTACTATGTGATGTCTTGTGCCTGTGTTTTGTACTTAGCAAGGTAATAAAATTAAACTTATCGGGAAATCATGAAGATTGTAGAAATTGGACTGTTTAAAGTTTTTTGTCTCCGTGTGGTGACGGAGTTCTCCGTGTGGTGACGGAGTAAGAATACAATATGTCATCATCGTAAAAACCGACTAAGGGACTATTCGTAAATATTATCTTTACGTAATAAAAAGAAGGAAAACTTGAAATTAAACCCTATACCAATCCGTCTGGCCAGTGTGGTATTAGTAGGCCAAGTACCCCTTCCTCACGGGAGGAGGCCCGTCCCTGCAGTGGGGCATTAATGGCTGTTATGATTAAAGTTTTTTTTGTTTAAGACGGGCAAGCCTATTTGATGATAACTAAATGACGACCTCTATGGCGTAGTGGTTATATAACATGACTGCTACGCAGAAGTCTCGGGTTTGATTCCCGCTCAATGCAAATCTTTGTGTGCATGAACATGATTGTTTGCATTGGTCGGGGTGTTTTCTATGTATACTTAATAAGTATGTATTACAAAAAAAACCTTTAACTTCTCATTACTTTCACCCCTAACTACATCAAATTAGGTTACTTTCTTTATCAGCCTATGACTGATTCTACAAAGTCCCAACAATATCTTACAGGCAAAGATTAAAGATAAAATCATATTGACCAAACAGCTTAGAAATACGGATCGGTGATCATTAATTAATGAGAAAATTTTCTTTTGTGTCTGTTTCTTGTGCGTTTAGTGGAAAGATAAAGGAAAGATAAGGCTGAAACGGGAGCTTTGTGGGGTTATTTATCGTGATTAGTAGAGTGGCTTAAGAGATATCGGATTTGGTTGTTAAATTAATGTTTTCAGTTCGATTTTGCTTGATGTAAATATTTATATAATTAACTGTGTGGTGACGGAGTTAGAATACAATATGTCACCACCCCATCTCATGCCATGGGTGTCGTAAAAATCGACTAAGGGACTATCTGTGAATATTATTTTTATGAAATAAAAAGAAGGAAAATTTGAAATTAAATTCTATACCAATCCGTCTGGCCAGCGTGGTATTAGTAGGCCAAGTATCCCTCCGTTTCGGAAGGAGGTCCGCCCCTGCAGTGGCACATTAATGGGCTGTTATGATGAAGCAGGCCTGACAGGAAAGGACTTTTACAAAAATAAAAGTACTTAATGGACAAAAGCCATTTCTGCCAGCTATTCTGGATCACACAGAAAATTTTCTTATTTAGAACTAGCTGACCCGTGCCCACTTCGTTAGGCCGTGAAAAAAACGCGTCACTTTTTTAAACATATTTCATTACTGCTCCACTCCTATTAGTCATAGTGTGATCTTATATAGCCTATGACACTCCCCGATAAATGGACTATTCAACACAGAAAGAATTTTCAAAACCGGTTCAGTAGATCCAGTGATTACCCCCTACAACGTCACAAACACACAAACTTTACCTTTTTATAATATTAGTCTAAGATTCAAACCCATGACTGCGCGAAGGTACCCCAAAGGCAGTTTGAATTGGTATGGGAAAATTCAGTTTCAGAGTATTTGATTCTTTGCAGGAATTTTTTTAAGAATTTTTAAAATAATTTTACATTTGAATAGTTCTGCTATTCATATCTCCTTGTCGATTGTTATGTTTTACTAAAGAGGTGTACGAAAAATGGGATGCGGCAATTTTAACCCGTTTTATTTTACTTGGTTAGTAATCTTGAATATTATACGACATCTTGTGAGCAGAGTTTACTACAGCTGCTTACCATAACGTGGATCACTTGCTTGTCTACCACTATAAGGGTCGTAGCACACATATCAAAACGTAAAGTTGCAGCACTTTATTATAGTATCAAAATTGTTGTAAAATTATAGAGACGTCTAAAAAATGCGGCTACAGAGTTTTTACGCCGCTTCTTCTCTACTAGCGCCTTGGAAGCGGTGGTAAAAACTTTTAATATGTAAACTTAGATTAAGTAGATTTAAACGTGTGATTTAAACTGACGTCTTTCGGCCTTATTATTAAATACGGCCTAACTACAAACCACGATTTATTACGTCACAAAACCACTGTTGTTGAAATTTGTTATTGCAAAATCAGTCTTAACGCTAAAGTGTTAAAACTGATTTTGTATTAACAAATTTATAATTTTGTATTTTGTAATAAGGCCGAATAAGTAAGTAAGTTAGTTAGTAGTTAGTGTAAGTTTTATTTTGGAAAAATATGTTGAAAAATAAAGAAACTGTAACTGAAAGGCCTTAATGATTGTGTGTATAATACCCTTTAGGATAAATTACCGATGGTTTATTCGTATTATCAAAATTAAACATAGGACCTCTTAAATTTATTAATAACTGATATTTTCTTACTCTTTGCAGATGTTTGTATTCAAATTTCTTAATTACCAGAATATGCCACATCCATATTTCCAAATCTAGTGTTTAGTTTCCCATCGACCGTCAGTTAGTAGTGAGATATGGTTCCATTTGACACGCACGCTATGATTTATAGTTCACACCCTCATAGCCTACATAAATATGGGGAAATTTCATGTGTATATAGGAATAGACATGACAATATGTTTCAAGGTTGCTATGAGATTAATCAAGTATCCCTCCGTCACAGGAGGAGGCCCGTCCCTGCGGTGGGACATTTATGGACTGTTATGATGAACAGCCGGTATACGGACAGAGAGATAACTGGTCTACTAATACCACGCTGACCAAACAGATTGGTATAGGGTTTAATTTGAAGTTTTCCATCGTTTTATTACGTAAAAATTATATTCACGGATAGTCCCTTAGTCGATTTTTACGACACCCATGGGATGAGATAGGGTGGTGACATATTGTATTCTTACTCAATCATCACACGGATAGATTAATAATAAATGTTTATTTTACCTCTACAGCGGAATGGTTAATAGTCCATGACTGCTGCCCAGAGCTCTCGGGTTAAATTTCTGCTCACTGCACTGCAAAGACAAATTACAAATTACATTATTTATATATTCTTCTACATAGTTTTTAGCGCAATCTTTGCGTGAGAGAATAGTGTTTGTACTAGAAAAATTGTATTTTAAAGCAAATAGGTCTGCAGCAGAGTTAGGTTGATGTAGGAACTGCCGTTCATTACCAATTACAGACAAGCACAGTCTATCCTAGACATGGCCTATTAAGACTAATAACTAATAAATTCATTTATTAATATTTCCCTAATTTATGACATGTGTATGACCGTTTAAATTTGTAAGTGCTGTGGACACAATGTAAGTGGCAATTTTACTCTAGTTTTTAAGAAATTTACAATGTATTATGCATGCGCCGTTGGTGTGACATTATTAATAAATAAATAAATAACATTGTTTTTGCCTTGCCCTCCCATATAAACACAGTAAAGTTATCCCACTTCTGCTAGGAGGTAAAGCAACCACACCGGCAGAACGTAGCCTTTTCCTAAAAATGGTAAAAAAAAATCATAAATTTATTCACCCAGTAATTTTTTATAAATTCCAGCACAAAATTAATACCTCTGACATCTCTACAAGTTTAATACCCACAAAAAAGGTGACCAATTCCATATGAAATGATATATTAGATGCTTTGTATTTGGAATAGGATTTTCATATTTATGAAGACTTGGTTGAGGTACACGGAACATTTTTTTAGCTTATGTTTAGGGGAATACCGGCGTGAGTTATTATGTGCCAGCTATGCATTGTAAAAGGAATGATTTGACGTATGTACTATAATGTTTGTCGCGTTCTTATTACTGAGTGAATTAACGCCATTCAGAGTACCAATGTCTTACTGCGCAACATGGATTGTTTCCAGCAATTTCGAAACCGACTAGAGGCGATGCATGCCTTGACCACATATTTGTGAATCGTACCACAAACGCGGTGGGAATTGTATGCTCCTCGGATATCACTGACCATGATATAGTAATCCTTGGCCTATCCATCAAACAACAATCTATTAAAAACTTACAGAGGACTGGCTTTAAACGGGATGTTATAGCAATCAACAATAAACTCATAAAAGAAGATTGGTCACAGTTACTGGAAAATACAAATATTAATTTACTTGTCAACAACGTTAGTGATCGTTTGGGGAGAATAGTCGGAAAGCACACGCACAAAGTGAAAATAAGTCATACTAAGTATAATATAAAACCATGGATTACTCCTGGACTGATACGGTGTATGCAAAATAGAGACAGACTGCATATGAAATCACGAAAAGATCCTAATAATATATCTCTCAGTATAACCTACTCGCGCTACAGAAACTACTGTAATGATATATTGCGTAAACTAAAAACGGAATATGAAAATCGTGAAATTACAAATAGTACAAATAATCCCAAAAAAATGTGGAAAACTATAAAAACAATGTGGCACATTTCTAAACGTAATAAAGAACCTCAGGAACTTTTATCCCTCCACAGCAGTTCAAATGCGGAAACCTCACTGGACATGTGTAATGAATACTTCGCAACGATAGGACAGAGGCTGGCCAATAATATACTATCTAAATTAGACCTAAGTCAAGATACTTTGGCAAACAATGTGCCAAATAGGTTCATAACACACTCTTTCTATATACAACCTACGGATCAATCAGAAGTGGAGTCTCTAATACTTTCCTTACAGAATGATAAAGCTCCTGGTGCAGATGGGCTGACTAATGCTCTTCTAAAGAACATTAGAGCAAGTATAATACCACCACTCACTGTAATATTTAACCGCAGCCTAGAAACGGGAATTTTTCCCGACGTCTGGAAAATCGCTTCTATTACTCCAATACATAAAAATGGGCCTAAAGACAAAGTGGACAACTACCGAGCTATCTCTCTGTTGCCAGCCTTCTCAAAATTATTGGAGAAAATAGTCATCAACAGGCTTGTAAATTATATAGAAACAAAACATCTCCTCTCCAATAATCAGTTTGGTTTTAGAAGAGGCAAATCGACAGAGGATGCAGTTTCACTATTCACTTCTACAGTTTCGTCGCAGCTTGATGGAGACAGACGCAGTGTCGGGGTTTTTATAGACTTAGCGAAAGCCTTTGACACTGTTTCGTTTCCAATCTTGCTGAGAAAGCTGGAAAATCAGTTTGGCATCAGAGGAATAGCTCTCGAGTGGTTCAGGAGTTATCTTTTTGGCAAAAAACAGTGTGTTGGAGTTGGTGACTTTAAAAGTGGTCTCTGCACTGCAAATTTTGGTGTACCCCAGGGTAGTATTCTCGGTCCAACTCTCTTCATTATGTACATGAACGACATCCATGACAAAACTCATAATGATATAATATGCTACGCTGATGATACAGTCATTATATACAGCGGAACAACATGGCAAGAAGCGTTTTGTAAAGCAGAGTCAGGAATAAAACTCATCACGATTTACCTACAGAACAATTTACTGACTCTCAACGCAGAAAAAAACAAATATAATGTGTTTTTATAAAACCACTGCCACAGCTCCTGATAGCTCTTTTGCTTTTAAGCTGCATAGTTGTGAGAAACAGGTATGCTGTAATTGTACAAATATTAAAAGAACGACAAAAATTTAATATCTTGGTGTGATCATCGACCAAAACATAAATTTCTATGAACATATAACTTCTCTGTCAAGCCGTGTTCGAAAGACAGCAAACATCATGAAACTTCTCCGACAAGTAACCCCAATCAAAATCTTAAAAACAGTGTACTTCGCTTTGAGCCAGTCTCTTATAACATACTGCATAGGTGTATGGGGAAGTGCTAATAAAACTTTCATGATACAAATTGAGCGGGCTCAACGAGCCGTACTTAAAACAATGACTTGCAAGCCTCTCAGATATCCAACAGAAGATCTTTATAAGAAGTGTAAAGTGCTAAATGTTCGACAGCTTTTCCTACATAGCACAGTTCTAAAAATGCACCAAACGATAATTAACTCCGAAGAATACCAAACTCTCCTGAAACGTCGTGTGTACAAAATCCCTGTGCCAAAGGTGATTTCTTCTTTCGCTAGACGTTTCAGTCCCTTTGTTGGCTGTTACACATATAACAAAGTTGCAAAGTCCCTTGAAATTAAAAACTGCAGAATGAGAGAGGCCAAGTCAAAAATAAAAAATTGGTTACTCACACTCTCATATGATAGTACAGAGGTCCTCCTGAATCATTTAAATTAGTGTCATAGCGTTGCTGTAAACTCACTTAATTTTTATTTTATTTATATCTATTTATGATTATTTATTTTATCTATCAATAACTTTATGTATATTATGTTGATAAATATTTGTGTAAGTATATTATTAACTTTTTGGAAATATGAATACACTAATATTATGTTAAATTAGATGGTAATTTTATTTAATACTTTTTTGTTTTTTTTTTTATCTTCATTTAATGTTTAAAGTTAATAAGATAAAATATGTAAATGGTAACAGATACCCACAGGACAGGCTTGCCTAGTGTGGGGTCACTGGATATGTACTTATTGAATGTAACAGGTTTTTGTCAATAATTTTTTTTTATTATTTTATTATTATTATTTATTTAATGAATATTCTCCGTGTGGTGACGGAGTAAGAATACAATATGTCACCACCCCATCTCATCCCATGGGTGGCGTAAAAACCGACTAAGGGACTATCCTACTATTATACTATATACTTATAAACTACTATACATTTATAACCTTAACCTTAACCATTTAGAGCTAAGAACAAACAAATTCCAATACATGACCCACTAACTATTGATAACTTCCAACTAGAACAGAAATCCTGCGAAAAATATCTTGGTCTCAGAATGGATAGTCACTTGACGTGGACCAATCAAATTGATCACGTTAAAAGTAAACTGTCAGCGCTATCAGGTTCTCTTCGTGGTATAAGTCGATGCATACCGAAAAACATACGCTACACAATTTACAACTCCCTCGTTAAGTCACATCTTCTATATCTTATTGAAATTTGGGGGAGCGCTGGAAAAACTAAATTACAAGAATTACAAAGAATACATAATAAAATCATAAAGGTACTATTTTGCTACCCACACTTGACTCCAACAAATAAAATATTTCACGAAACAAAACTAATGAATATCAGACAACTTTACATATTTAACACTTGCATTCTTATTAGGAAAATTTTAGACAAAACCATCCACACTAACATAATATTTATAAAAAAATCACAAATCTCTAAACGAAGTCTTCGCAAACCAAGCCTACTTGTTTTGCCAAAAATACGCACTAATTATGCTAAAAAGACTATCAGCTATGAAGGAGCACAGCTGTTTAATAATTTACCTACATATATAAAAGATGCCAGTTCACTGGATAGTTTCAAATCTCTGCTATACAAGCATATAACTGAAAGCAATCCTTTTTAATGTTTGAAGTTTGATACTTTTATATAATAATGTATACTTACTTATGTACTTTGGTGACGGTTACTTATAGGTTTACTAAATGTTATATACAATGTTCTTATGTAAGTGGCTTCTGTCTTTTATAAGAATAAATGATTTAAACATAAACATATTAATGATCTACCTAAAGCAACCCCCCCACCCAATTACTTTGTTCGCAGACGATAGTACAGTAACAATTAAACATAATGAATGTGCAACATATGAGCAAGATATAAACATAACATTAAGTAGTATAATTGAATGGTTAGACGCAAATAATTTAAAGATTAATATTGGCAAAACCAAGCTCATACATTTTCGACAACGAAAAACAATCTTTATGCCACAAATCACCTATGAATCAGAGCCAGTCAACGAAGTCCTAAGACATAAGTTCCTTGGACTCACTATTGAAAGTGGACTATCTTGGAAGATACACATTGAAGAACTATGTAAAAAAATTAACAAATCCGTTTATGCTCTATATGAACTAAGACAAATCAGTAACATTAGCACGGTACTAGCTGCATATCATGGAATGGTGGTGTCATTACTCAGATATGGTGTGATCTTCTGGGGTAATTCTACAGATAATGACGTTGTATTCAAAGCACAGAAACGTTGTATTAGATCAATGTTTAGATTACAATCAACTGATTCATGTAAGCCATACTTTAAGGATTACAAAATTTTGACATTTCCATGTTTGTTTATATACGAAGTTGCAATATTTGTAAAACAAAATTTAAGTTTGTATAATTTAGCCTCTGCAACAAATAATAGAGTACAACGCGATATCTTTAGACTTTGTATACATAAGGCGAATACTACACTTAAGCACAAAAGTATATTTTGTATAGGTCCAGTAATATACAATAAGCTACCAACCGATATAAAGAAAATGAATGTAAATATTTTTAAGAAAAAACTAAAAAGCTTATTAGTAGATAAATGTTATTATAGCCTAAATGATTATTTAAATGATAGATTGTAAAGAGAATTTAATTATATTATATTACACACATCAAAAAAGTCTAAGCAACATGCATGATATTACAAATTTACCATTTATATTAATTTATTTTACCATTTATTTTAATTATAACGTTGTATTTTATTTTTAAAATAATATTTTTAGGGTTCTATGATGTAAAAATAACAGCTGTTTTCTTTATAAGTTCTTTTAATAACAGAAATTAACAATATTAGAATATACAGGTACATAAGAAACTAAACTTTTTTTTTACAAATTGAAATTTCTTAAGAAAATGAATTTATTGTGAAAGAATAGGACAATTTAATACAAAGTATGGCCTCCTCTGCTATTCAGAACTTGTCGGCAACGATTATTCATTGAATTAATGAGACTGTTTATGTCATCTTGCGGTATTCGCTCCCAATGGAATTGTAGCAAATCCTTCAGCTGTTGGGTTGTTGTCACTCCGTCCAAGTCCTTCAAAACACGTCTCTGGAGCATGTCCCATGCGTGCTCGATGGGGTTGAGGTCTGGCGATTGTGCAGGCCAGGGCAATACCTGGATGTTCTCCGTTGCCAAGTATTCACTGGTTCGCCGAGCTGTATGTGAACGCGCATTGTCATGCATTAACGTAAAATCGGAGCCAAAGGTTTGTGCAAATGGATGGACATAAGGTCTGAGAATATCCTCAACGTAATTTTCAGCGTTCATGTTTCCATTTACAAAAACGAGCTCAGTTCGCCTGTTCTTCATAATACCCGCCCATACCATAACTGTTGAGCCGCTGTATGGATGAACTTCCTGAACGCACCTGAGTCTTTCAGTATTTCCGGGTCGACGGTACACTCGCACCCTTCTTGTATCAGGCCTAAACCCGAATCGCGACTCATCGGAAAACATAATTTTATCCCATTGTTCCTGGGTCCATGTTATGCGTTCTCTACACCATTCATTTCGACGAGCGCGATTCCCGTGACGTATCGGTGGGCACCTGATAGGGCGTCGAGCTCGTAGGCCGTACTCATGCAGTCGATTTCGCACAGTTTGGGGACTTACATCAACACCACTTGAATTTTGTAGCCTCAAACTTATCTCTCGAGCGGTTAACATCGGCTGGCGTCTTGCAGTCAGTTGTATGTACCGGTCTTGCCGAGTGGTTGTACTCCTTTTACGGCCTGGATGCTGTTCAGCGGGTTCCCCTGTATTATTGTAGCGCTGCCAAAGACGACAAATAACACTTCTATGAATACCAAAATGTCGAGATACCTGAGATTGATTACTTCCCGCTTGCAACATCCCTACAGCTCTTTGCATTTCATCTGCCGTCAAATGACGTCGCTCCATGACGTAAAGAATATCTAACAATTCAATTTTGTCGCCAACTGTATTTAAATGGTTGGTAAAATTATAAAATCAAGACTAAAACGTAGCAATTAACATGCACTCAAATTCAAACAAATTCGCAGTCATTTGAATTTTATGAAAAAAAACAAAACATAATCGAATTTTTTTTTACACACACACTACCTATACCTACCTACCTACCTACCTACTTTTACCTATACACTTTGAGTGAGTAAATACTTAGAAATTAATTAATATAAATGGTAAATTTGTAATATCATGCATGTTGCTTAGACTTTTTTGATGTGTGTATTTAATTCAATTCAGAAAATATTATTACTGTTAATTATTTATAAATCCTGATGTAAATTGTAATTTATTTAGTGTAGAATTATTTTGAAAAATTAATTTAATTTTAAGGCTCAATTTTGCATGCTGTGAAGCAAAATATAGCGATACCTAAACATAATGTACTTACCATCCTTTTATACCTATATTTGGCAAAATAAATGATTTGTATTTGTATTTGTATTTGTATCCGTGAATATTATCTTTACGACATAAAAATAAGGAAAACTTAAAATTAAACTCTGTACCAATACGTCTGGCCAGCGTGGTATTAGTAGGCCAAGTATCCCTCCGTCACGGGAGTTGGGCCGTCCCTGCAGTGGGACATTAATGGGCTGTTATGATGATGATATGATATTGCCATCACATCTCATGCCACGATCCGGATTTTAACTCTACACATGCAAAAGAAGTAAAACCTTGCCATAAAATCATACACCAGTCTGTCTTACTCGTACCATCGTGTTATTAACAGAACAAGTTTTGCACCACTAAAGATGGCTTGTTTAGGCCCGTCCGGTCCCTGCAGTAGGACATTTATGGGCTGTTCAGGACAAACTACGCGGTGTTTCTCCCCAGGTGTCATTGAGCCTTCGCTCCAGGTACTTCGTCAGGGTACTTCGAAAGGATATAGGGTTATATGAGAGCTGATTTTATAGCATCTAAATAAACTTCGATAATTTAAACATAAATTTGTAATAAACAAAATTACCAAAGTTTTCAATAAATTGAACATTTCCTTGCGAACGAATTATTATTCATTCAACCAAAAGTTTTCATTTACTGAGAAATCTCTTACTTTCACTAAAAATATAAGCTAAAATTAGACGTTTTGAAATTATTTTGATTAGTTTAATACAATATTTAATAATAGTAGGAGTATAAGTTCTTACTTAATTATATTTAGTAGGCTTTTTAAATAGGTATTTAAATACGGTGTTTGTTTTAGGGAGTCAGGGGCAGTTTATAGTCCGAAATCTGAGTTTTATATTATAAAGCATCCAGTTCTTTTGCATGGTGAATTGTAGAGCTTTTCAGCCATCAAGCTAATGAATTACTAGTCACATCCGTATGTACAATGTAAAGTAAGTTATATAGTTTTTTTTGGTTGGTGCTTGGTAAGAAGACTCTAAAAAAACCGATGGATGAGTGAGGCACAGGATTGCACAAGGTGGCAATATTTGGAGGAGGCCTATGTCCATCAAGCAAAGATTTACATTGAACGGGAACTGATTACATTGACCGACTGCGCCACAGAGGTCGTCATAATGATCTGTACTTATAGATTTAATAATCGAGAGATTAAACTTTACCAATGATTGTATCTTAGAAATTCCGATGAGTCTTCATAATGAAAACTTTGAAGTTATTAGATAATTACAACTGAATTTAGTTTCAACTAAATACTTAATAGTTTTGGATGGAATAGTTGAAATAATTGGTTTTGTATTCCATAGATTAATTAAGATTATCGAACTATTAGAGTAAAGTTTTCGTAATGTACGTTTTCCCTCAATCGGAACGTGCCAGAGTGTCTTGGAGCGCAGTTCACAATATTCATCATCATCATATCAGCCAATTGATGTCCACTGCTGGACATATCATGACAGCCCATTAATGTCCCACTGAAGGAAGGGCCTTCTCTCGGGCCGTAGGGATATTTGGCCTACTATTACCACGCTGGCCAGACTGATTAGTAGAGGGTTAATTTCAAGTTTTCCCTCTACTTATTTCGTAAAGGGGGGGTGGCGAACAATGTGACTATTACACTGTTCGTCGCCTAACATAACTTCACGTTCATCTAATGAAGGAGCGTCGTTTAATGTCTTACTTAAAGAATACCTACGAGTATGTTTGCGCGTTTGTAGTTGATCTATATGGCGTTTATGAATTTGCCCATTATTTGATTTTACTGTATATGTAACGGGTCCCGTGCGCTCTGCCACTACGCCTTCTGTCCACTTATTGCCTGTCTTAGAGTAATCACGCAACATAACCGGTTCGTCACGCGTTAACACGCGTGTGCTGTTCGTCTGGAGCTGTTCACGGTGTAGTTGTTCAGTGCGCACGCGCTCTGCGGTGTCCGGCCGCAGGAGATCGAGACGACCGCGCAATCTTCTGCCTAACAGACTAACTGCGGGTTCGACTCCCGTAGTACTTTGTTCAGTATTTCGATACGTAAATAGAAATCTGTGCAACGCATTATTAAAGTTCTGATTTTCTAATTGAGCCTTTTTAAGTACACGTTTTACAGTACGCACTGCATTTTCGGCGGCTCCATTGCTAGACGGATGGTACGGAGGTATTAAGGTATGTTTAATACCATTACGTTGAAGGTATTGTGCAAACTGCGCGGATGAAAACGGCGGCCCGTTATCGCTGACTAAGCGTTTAGGGAGACCGAAACGGGAAAATAATCGTCTTAAACAATCTATAACAATTGACGCCGACGTAGTTGTGACCTGTTCAACCTCTATCCATTTCGAGTGTGCGTCAATTATGACTAAGTAATATTTACTATTAAACGGACCAAGGAAATCTATGTGTAGCCGCGACCACGGTTCTGTTGGCCACGGCCACGAATGCAGCGGCGCGACGGGCGGCGCGGGCCGCAGCTGCCGACAAGTGGTACACTCGCGCGACACTTGTTCGATGTCCGCGTCTATATTCTCCCACCACACATAATTACGAGCGATTTGTTTCATCTTCACGATGCCCGGGTGTCCATCGTGAATTTCACTTAATACTATTTCTCTTAATGATTTCGGTACTACAATTCGATAGCCCCATAAAATACAACCGTGCTCAACATGTAACTTGTCTCGTTTGTCATAGTACATGTTCTCTATTCTATCCGCTTTTTTTATATGTGGCCATCCAAACATGATATAACCATATATTTTGCTTAACAAGGCGTCTTTACCGGTTTCAATTTTAATATTTTTAAAATTAATCGGAAAGTTATCTTGCACATAATTTAAATAACTGTACTCAGTATTCTTATTTCTCAGTTGACCTTGATTCAACTCCAGAGGAAGACGGGAAAGAGCGTCAGCAAAACAGTTTTTTGAGGATGTTACAAATTCGATTTCGAAATCATATGCACCTAATTTGACAGCATAGCGTTGTAAGCGACTGGCCGCTGTCACCGGTAGTCCTTTATTCTTACCAAAAATGTAACTCAGGGGTTTGTGATCACTGCGTAATATAAAATGTCTGCCGTACACATATTGGTGGTGCTTAGTAACACCGTAAACTATAGCTAGTGCTTCTTTATCTAACTGCGAATAATTTATTTCGGCGGAATTTAACGTTCTTGAAGCGCAACAAACGGGTCGCTCAAAACCATCCGCATGGCGTTGTGTTAACACTGCGCCTATACCGTACGCGCTGCTATCTACTGACAATATCAATGGAAGGCTAGCGTCATAATGAGCTAACACAGGAGCACTGCATAACACTTTTTTAATTTTATTGAAAGAATTCGTACATTCAGCCGTCCACGTCCATGTAACATTCTTTTTTAACAAATCATAAAGGGGTTTTAATATATCACTCATATTGATACAAAATTTTGAATAAAAGTTTACAAGCCCCATGAAACTTTTAAGTTGTGTAATATTAGTTGGTTGAGGCGCCGATGCGATGGCATCTATTTTATTTCTATCTGTATGTAGTCCGTACTTATCAATTTTGTAACCTAAGTAGTTCACACTATTTTGAAAAAATTTACACTTCGCGAAGTTAATTCTGAGACCATTTTCACTTAACCTTTGTAGTACGGCTTTCAAGTTGGCTAAATGACTAATTTTATCTTTACCGGTCACACAAATATCATCGGCAAAAACTGCCGTTGACGGCAATCCACTTAGCGTTTCCTCCATTATTTTTTGAAAGTTTTCTGGTATACATTTAATACCAAACATGAGTTGTGATTGCCGTCATCGGCTGAGATTCCTTATCTAATAGGCATTGTTGAAAAGCATTAGAAAGATCTAATTTACTGTATTGTTCGCCACCCCCCAACGAGGCAAACAGGTCCTCGATCCTAGGCAGCGGGTAATGATAATCTTTTAAATGAGGATTTATCGTTATTTTATAATCCCCACACAATCGAATTTTACCATTAGTTTTAACTACTGGTACTATAGGAGTACCATAGTCCGATCGTTCCACTTTATAAATAACCCCCTCCCGCTGCAACCGTTCGAGCTCCTGTTCCACGGGGTGGCGCAAAGCCAAAGGTAATGGTCGCGCTTTTACAAAAACTGGTGTATCATTTTTTAAATTAAGTCGAATTTTAGTTCTAAAAGTACCTAACCCTTCTGCAAATACCTGTGGGAACTCCTTTTGTAATGATGTCGTCATCGAGTCGTCGTCTTTCAAGTTGTAACATTCAACCACGGCTAGTTTTAATTGTTTAAACCATGTGCGACCCATTAGTGGAGGTCCACCGTTCTCAATAACATATAAATTAAGCTTAGCGCTGTGTTGACCACAACAAACATTTACGACCAAGTAACCGACTGTCTCGATGACGTCACCAGTATACGATTTCAAAGTTAAACGTTTACTGATTATAGGAATATTAGACAAACAATTATCATAAAATTGTTTAGATATTACAGAGATTTTGCTTCCTGTGTCTATTTCAAATTTACAATCTATATTTTCAACCGTTATATTTATAAAGTAGGGACCATCATTATCACTATTAATACTTAACTTAAAAAAATTACTTTCCTCATCGTCCGTATCCGTATTATCGATAAAAAATTGACTTTTATGTTGTTTGTTTTTACGACACATCACTTTTAAATGCCCTTTTTCACCACATGAATCACAACTATATTGCTTAAATCGGCACCTGTTATCCGAGTAGCCCGGTTTGCCACAACGCGAGCACGTGCGCAGCGCCTGAGCAGGGCGCGCGCCCGCCGCGCCTGCGCCCTGTCTGCCGCCTCCAAGGACACCACGTGGCGCGCTAGTACCGGCACCTCGGCTGATCCTGTGCAGGCCGTCGTCGAGCTGCGGCGCACTGGTCGAGCTGCTCGAAGCACACGCCGTCGCCGCGTGCCGCTCCGCCGCCTCCAGTGCCAACGCCAGCTCAAGGGCGCGCCTGTAGTCAATGCCCCGTTCTGCGAATATTCTCGACCTCATGTCTTCATTGTACAACCCTGATACAAATTGGTCACGCAGGCATACCTCCAAACAAGCTCCGAAGTTGCAGGTCTTCGCTAAATGTTTTAAAGCTTGTAAATACTCACGGACGTTCTCGCCTTGTCGTTGTGTTCTTTGCCGGAACAAATGCCTTTCGGCAATATCCGACCTTTCAGGTTCTAAGTGTTCCTTAACTAGTAACACCAATTGTTCGTAACTTTTGCTTTCAGGAGCCTCGGTAGCACACAAATCGCACATCAACTCATAGCACTCCGCGCCAACCACCGTCACTAGCGTAGCTACTTGTAGCGACTCGTCTATTTTATTTAATGTCATAAATTGATTAACGCGGCGAATATAAGCATCCCAGTTAGTATTTGTAATACTAAATGGCTCAATCTGTCCAATCGGCATTGTTATTAATGGTAAAGACACACGCGGTTTCGATTATTCCTCGTCGCCAGTGTTATGTACAGGGGTACGTCAATGAAACACGGCAGGTAATTACAGACTGATTTATTAGAAGTCAAGCGAAGGACACCGATGCTCGGTGCGTGGATACAACATAGGCATAGCTAGCCATTGCATACATAACAATAATATTCACGGATAGTCCCTTAGTCGGTTTCTACGATACCCATAGGATGAGATGGCGTGGTGACATATTGTGTTCTTACTCCGTCACCACACGGATTTAAACACAAAATAAACAGCATATGAGTTGCTATTTAACGAACTCACGAACTGATGATGATGATAGTACTCGTACATAATATTTATTTATTGTTTAAAGGGTTCAATTCCCGCTCAATGCAACAACATGGAAGTTTCAATGAGTTTTCTATGTTGAATATGTATTTATTTACAAAAAAAATCCATAAGGTAGGTATGTTTAGCAGTTGCTTAGTAAGCTCAGATTAGTTTGGGAACAGATGGCGTTGAATGCCTTAGGAATATTTTCTTTAACAGGTCGTTTTAATGAATATTGATACAACTGACCACAACCTGTTAGTATCGTTCTGTTTGTGTTTGTAGCCATCTTGTGTCGTCACTATGTAGCCTTGTATTTGTAATTGTATTTGGGTCACTAGAGTGATCTGAGTGACTACATAAATATAGCTAACTGTCCAGATAAATGTTTTGAGATTACACAGAACAAACAGACAGACAGAAAATTTAAGTAGTCAATTTTGGTGTTTGGTGTCTTGTATATAGATGCTGGCGTGAAAAATTCCGAATCATTCCGGTTGAATAATACGGAATAATTTCCCGCTATAATTCTATGACATCACGACTTAGCTGTCAAAAAATCTATGACGTCACGACTCATCTGTCAAAAATTCTATGAAGTTACGACTCAGCTGTCAAAAAATATATACGTCATTTATGCGCCATGCTCATGCGCCCTGTATATGATCAATGTTTGCATTTTTCTCATAAAACACAAAGAAAAGGTAAGTAAACCTTCATAAAAATAAAATAAACAATGTTTAGTAAACTCGGCTTAGTTTGGGACTAGATGGCGTTGAATGCCTTAGGAATATTTTCCTTAACTAAAGTCTATATTTAATGAATATTGATACAACTGACCACAACCTGTTAGTATCGTTCTGTTTGTGTTTGTAGCCATCTTGTGTCGTCACTATGTAGCCTTGTATTTGTAATTGTATTTGGGTCACTAGAGTGATCTGAGTGACTACATAAATATAGCTAACTGTCCAGATAAATGTTTTGAGATTACACAGAACAAACAGACAGACAGAAAATTTAAGTAGTCAATTTTGGTGTTTGGTGTCTTGTATATAGATGCTGGCGTGAAAAATTCCGAATCATTCCGGTTGAATAATACGGAATAATTTCCCGCCATAATTCTATGACATCACGACTTAGCTGTCAAAAAATCTATGACGTCACGACTCATCTGTCAAAAATTCTATGAAGTTACGACTCAGCTGTCAAAAAATATATACGTCATTTATGCGCCATGCTCATGCGCCCTGTATATGATCAATGTTTGCATTTTTCTCATAAAACACAAAGAAAAGGTAAGTAAACCTTCATAAAAATAAAATAAACAATGTTTAGTAAACTCGGCTTAGTTTGGGACTAGATGGCGTTGAATGCCTTAGGAATATTTTCCTTAACTGAAGTCTATATTTAATGAATATTGATACAACTGACCACAACCTGTTAGTATCGTTCTGTTTGTGTTTGTAGCCATCTTGTGTCATCACTGTGTAGCCTTGTATTTGTAATTGGGTCACTAGAGTGAGAGTGATCTGAGTCAGTACATAAATGTACCTAACTGTCCAGGTAAATGTTTTGAGATCACACAGAACAAACAGACAGACAGAAAAATTAAGATGTCAATATTGGTGTTTGATGTCTTGTATATATTACGGGTAATGCTAGAAGATAAAGTAAACCTAGCTTTACCCGGGTTAACTTAATACCAAGCTTCTTGGGTAAAGTCCGAATAATAAGTAAAATATTGAATTTTAATTCGAGGTTTACCTATGTTCTCCTAGGTTTATCCAACTCTGTCTGTTAATTGTATCCAACTGTGTTTATCCAACTGTGTATGTTAATTCATGTCATAAAAACCGACTAAGGGACTATCCGTGAATATTATCTTTACGAAATATAAAGAAGGAAAACTTGGAATTAAACCCTATAGCAATCGGTTTGGCCAGCGTGGAATTAGTAGGCCAAGTATCCCTCCGTAAGAGGAGGAGGCCCGTCCCTGTAGTGGGACATTGATGGGCTGTTATGATGTTATGATGAATTACAATATTTCTCACACATTCACGCAACGCCATCGCCATCTAGTCCCAAACTAAGGTAACATTAATCTACATAATTTTAATAACATATTACCAAGACCCCATGTAACCTTTTCCGTCACTTTTACTGACAGGGCGAAGGCCTAACATCCCGTCAATAAACCTTCGAAGTACCCTTAATCAACAAAGATGTTTATCAATAATAAATTAACTTCAAACTTTTATGTTAAGTATTATAAACTTTTGAGTTAAATCAATTATACGGGAAACTTTAATTTAGTAAATTTTGATTAATTATCGTGGTATTTATAAATAAATAAATAAACTTTAGACTTGTTTACATGGTATAAATAAATTAATGAAAGAATTAGTGTGATTAATTTACGTAAAAAATGGAAAAAGGAATGAATGTATGAAAAAATATTTATTTACGACACAAGAATCATAACAGCCCATTAATGTTCCCACTTCAGGGACGGGCCTTCTCCCGGGACGGAGGGATACTTGACCTACTAATACCACGCTGGCCAGACTGATTGGTATAGGGTTAATCGGTCGAACCGATTATAACTACCGTTATTAAAGTAACCCCTTTCGGTTACTTTAATAAGCAAGGGCTACATTGATCACTCATTTTTCTCTGAATATGCTAAGAGAAGGATTACCGTTTTATAGTATTAGCCCTTATCAAGATTGTCCCATGTATGGCGTGCTTCATTTCTACAAAAATAACACTTCTATAATAAAGAAAATTGAGCGATCAATGTTACCTCACGACATCAAAGTAATTCTAGTTTACCGGTATCTATCCATCTTAATATTAACACCTTTCTCTAATAGACGGCTTTTAATACACCCTTAAAATGTGCTTTGGTGATGGTATATTTTTTTTTCCGAGATGGCCATTCATTGATTCCGCCAATAGCCAGTAAAATACTTTCAGTAAGCGAACAAGTTAATTAATTTTGTCATAATAAGTGATGGTATATTCTAGCTGCGGCATCTGACATAAATCTATAGCAAACTAGCTAACTCGGCGAACTCCGTTTCGCCACCAGATGGTTTAGTTTTATGTAACATTTCGTTTGATGATTAAAAGATGATTTTTCTTTGCTATAAACCCCACGGAGCCCGAGACCATTCCAACGAATGCAAAACCGTGGAAATCGGTTCCAGCGTTCTGGATTTAAGCGTCAGGAAGGAAAACCCGACTTATTTTTATATAGTAGAGAAGATTGTCTACTTCAAGAAGTAAAAAGCAGGTCGAAAATAAAGCAGACAAATATCTATGGTCAATAAAAATAAATACTTCAACAAATTAATAATAATGTCAATGAAACAAAATTTTACTTAGTACATATTAATTATCAACAATAGTGAATTTAATTATATAATAATCAAGTGATTTATAACTTTGGATATGGATTAAATCTTAGTAATATTGGTTAGTAAAATTTTACCTATTTATAGCACTATAACGAAACGTAAACGGATCGGCACCGCCTCGCCTTTTCCTCGGTGTCAAACGTCAAAAATCTGGTTACGTTACGATTCCGATGTGCGTTGCAGTAAGGAGTTTCATACAAATAATACTGAACGGCTTGAGTTGATACGTTGCCGATCCCTTTACGTTTAGATATAATGTTCTTGACCCTTAACCTGCGACGGTAGAGCAAGCGGCTGCTGTGCACGAGGGCGCGGGGTCGTTGCGACCACGCAGGACAATTCTTTGTGTGATCCACAAATAATTATCCTGAGTTTGGATAAATATTAATATTCCTCACACATTCACACAACGCCATCTAGTCCTAAACTAAGCAAAGCTTGTACTAGACAACGGACACAAATTAATTGACCACAATACACCAGAAACAATTTATTTAATGAAAAACTAGAATTAGTTTTTATGATTTTTTTATATTACAAACACGTTCTCCGATTTTAGAAAGTGCCTGTTTTCACAATTCGTGTATTAAAGAATACTTTAATACACGAATTGTTATATTATGCACGATAAGTGAAAATAAACAATTACAAAACGGATTATATAATACCGAGACACTATTTTTTTTTTAATTTTAATAATATTAATGAACAATCTGTTAAATAACCAAAAAAATTCAAAGACTAATTATGACCTAAAACCCTAACTGCCCTTTGCGTTTTATTATTAAATACAATAAAAACTAAATATTTATAACTAACTATATTTATCAATATCGGATTTGATACATAAGTGCCTTGGGATCATTTCAGCAAGACTTAAAATAAATAATGATGAATAGAATACTAATGTTTTTGCTTCCAGAAAAGAAGAAACGAATAATTAATACGATATGAAGAGGTCATCGCAAAAAGGAGAAAAGGAAGAAATCAGAACATTATTCAAAAAGTCTCTGGATACCCTTAGTTCACTTTCAAGAACCTGCACAAGTTCATTTATTGTCATAAATGAAGTAACACCGTATGCAAAGGAGCAGTACTCCACAGAAGCCAAAAGAAGAACAGTAAGCATAGAAACTAATAATTGTGTTTTAAGAAGACATTTCAAATCACATGTCAAGAGAAAAAGAAATGCTAACCAATTACAAATTGATAAATCTGAGAGTATTACTAGTAAAGATGACCAAAAGAGTTCTTATAATCAAAAGATTAATAAAAGTCTTCGTAGAGGAGACCCTAAAGAAAGCATGGTTAATAGTATAATGTATCTGAAATGGATTCAAAATCATTTTCTTAATGCGAATTCGAAACCCGTAATTGGCTTTAGAGAAAACAACGAAAATTCTGCATCTAATGAAAAATATGGCAGAAGTAGAAAAGACAAGCTTGCAGTTAATATAAAACCTGATGAAAGCCGCAATCAGTTCTCGGAATTTAATAAAAATAATAAAGAACCAATATGCTTTTGTAAAGATTCAGAAAATGTGACAGCATTACATCGCAGAAATATATGCCTATTTTGTACTGACAATAGAAGTGATAGCTGTTCGATAGAATCTTCAAACTTTTTCACAAATATGCCCGTAAAGTGTACAACCGATTCGAGAAGTAAAGATGTTGCGCTTGATTTAGTATTTAAACGATCCGATGTTTTTAACAGAGACCAACTAGATAAGTTATCTAGTCTGATTAGAAGTATTTATGTAACCACAAGTGCCAGGACAATAAGAAATTTCAGCTTAAAAAACATTAAATATACAGAAAATAGCAAACCTAATTCAAATTTTCATGATCTTAATTGTGATCGTAATACACCGAAGTTAAAAAATAGTGTGAGTAAGAGTGTAACTAAAATAGATATCATCCAAAACACAAAACAGATTACAAACAGCGATTTTTCTAATAACTTAACAAAACCTGGATTGCTTCCAAAAAGAACTGTGAAATTTAAAAGGAACAGGATTCATCATTCAATTATTCAAAAGCGAAGAAAAAGACGTCCTTTATTTACATACAATGCAACCAATGACACTGCACATAAACAAAGAAGTGACCAATTTACAAAGTGTGTTGTTAAATGCTTTACTTGTAATAACAACAAAAGAAATCTAGGACTAAGCCTACAAATAAACATATTATTATATCCTTCGATAGAACGCGTTGAAGATGTAATGAAAAATAATCAAAATATGGAAACTTTGATAGAACCGCCTTGTTTATTTAATGTAAGATTATCTACTAGTAAATCTCAAAGTACAAATTCAAGCAATAACAGTACCATTCGCTTCAATGATGTAGCTAATACACAAAACAAATGTAATTTTAGAATGATACCTAAAAATAACATACAGTCACAATTGAATAGCTTTGCCAATTGGAAAAAAGAAATTTTACAAGAGATATGGGATCTACGAACGATACTAATAAGTTTAGGAAATAGTGCAAAACACATTATCAACGAAGAAGAAGAAAAGGCTAAAAATGAACAAAATTCTAAAAGCTTGTTTCCCGATACAAGTACCTGTTATTTACCAAAATATAAATCAATTACAATTGAAAAAAATCAAGTCGAAAATTTAGACACTAACCGAAAAATGCTTGAAGACACTATTGCGAACACTAGTATAGTAACCGAGCAAAATCCTTCGGACCATGTAATTCATAATACAGATACAATACTAAAAATTAATGATGTGACATCAAATATGGAAAGGGCAAAAGAATCTAATAACACTATTCGAATCCAGTCCATGACATGTATTATGTCAACTCCAATGTCATCAGAAGAAACAGATATTAAAAATAGAAACAAAATTGCAGCTTTCCATTGTAAATACCCGTTGAAAGAAGTTAATTTAAATTTAAACGAATTATGCCCTGAGTATATGCTCCATAATCTAAGAAAATCTAAATCTGGTATTTGGTCAATAAGTTATAAGAATACAAAAAACACTCTTAATAATAAAATTAATAATTCTAGTCCTTCTTTAAGTGCCTACGATTACTTTCCTAACGACTATAATAGCCGTCTTAGTGGTAATGAAATTTGTGAGGCAAATAAAGAACATACAAATTGTCACCCCGCCGAGTGTTCCGTATCATACATGGAAAGAAATAATATAAGTTGTAGAGCAAAAGTGATTGGAATTAGAAAAACTTTTGTTTTCTATTTAATATTATGGATTGTAACTATTATAATAGCTGGTGTTTTTACTGTGTATGTTTTGAAATTAAATAATGTATCACTTACATTAAGTTCACGCATAGGAAAACCTTATGTGAATGATACAATGCTCCTGTTAAAATTAAAAGAATTAGGTTTTTAATATTTTGTATAAATGTTAAATATGTTCATATCATAAATAAAATATGTGCTTATTTATTTGTTTTATTGTTATTCCTACCCGGTTACAACTTATCTTAGTTTTCATTAAGGAGAATACGAATTTCTTTTATAAAATTAAATTTTATGGCTCCTCTATTATTCAATGCTTGTTCCAGATAATAAGTGCAAATATTCAAAATGGAAATAAGAAAAGAAAAAGTTCTCATACAGGCAGAGTTAATAAATAGGAAGTTCAATCAAAAGAACTATGTTGAATCATCGCAATCAGTAAAAGAACCACAAAATATACGAGAAGATGCTACTATCATTCCGAATAATGAAGATTTTCAATTGCTTAAAGAAAATGATATTACTTCAAATACTTTAAGTGCAAATAATGAAGTATACCTTCCAAGAGGCAAGAATAGTATAAATGAAGTAAAAATAAATATTTTAGGTGAAGATAATAAAGATAATAAGCGTGATCCTAATGCAGAGGTACCACTGGAGAGTAGCTGTTTTAAAAATGAGGAGGAGCCTAAATTATTATTTAGTGCTTTAAAAAATAAACATAAATTTAAGGAAAATCATAGGTTTCCGAGCAAAAAGTATGAACGCAAAGGGCATGTTAAATATAACATCAATATTAAAAATAAAAGTTTTACATACAATAAAAATTATAAAATTACTAGAAAAAATGATAAAAATTACCTTAAGTTTAAAATGAATAAACAAAACAAAGAACAAATTAAGCGAATATATTTAAAAAATATTTCCAAGTCACAGATATTAAAAAAAGGTTTGCCTAAGGAAAACTTACTTATTGATGCAGACCAAACTTCAATAATAAGTGGCTTGGGTTCAAATCAAGACACTGACTCAATTAAAACCGGATCTACAATTATAGATTCTTCTCACACTAGTCAAAATACATTAAGAAATAAAAGCTTCATGTCAGGGGAAGGCAGTGATTTTTCTTTACCGTCAACGGTTTCTGTAATTACCACTGGATTAAGATCTGTGCGCTCTATCACCGATGTAAACGCCACCATATCAGAATTAATCGCACCACAAAATAACTTTTTGGATGACAATATGCCCAAAGGAGGCCAGCAAAGCGATTTAGAAAGTTCAATTAAAAACAATACGATGGCGTATACGGGATTAGTTTTTAATTACCCACCACCTTCTGATAATATAATGATAAAAAATAGAAGCCTACATAGTAATATAATTTTTAAAGGTTTAAATTTATCCAAAAAAGTTCTGAGCAATATAACTCTAACTGGACATGGATATGAAAATAATAAATCGAATGAACCAGTTGCAAATCTATTTCCCGAAACTAGTTCAGAATTTCAGAAATCAAGTCTTGTTTCATATCAAGACATAATTGTAAGTAACGATATACTCCAAAGAGAAATTTCCACGAAGGAAAACTTACGAATTACTAAAAGCAGAAATAATTTGATTGACACTGTGTTTGAATTAGGATTTTATCCTGAAATGGCTCCAACTACCAGCTCGGCTGCAAATTTCGACGATGAATTTAATGACGTTGTCTCAAACATTATTGAACCGATGAATAACAAATCACCTAAGCCTGAAGTTTACATAGAACCTACTTTTACAAACGAAACACGGCCCCGAAATATTTGGTCAAAACAATTTGACAATACTAAGCTGGATAATAATAAGAATACAGTTAATTTACCAAAAGAAACAGCAATTAAAATTGAACTCGACGATACTAGTAAGTCAAATACAAGAACTCTATCTGAAAAATTCATGAATAGTTCAATGCCACGGGATTTGTCAATAATTTGCGATCGTGTAACGTTAATTTTAGGGACAGCAATAAAAAAAATAGAAAATACTTTAGCTGATAAGATCATAAGCGAACTAAAAAAATCATTGTCAAACGTACCTTTGGAATACAGCAAGATATCAATGCACTCAACTTCACAGACTGAAACAAAACCTGAAATAATCGAAGAAGGAAACAAGAAACCACCTTCAACCAGCAAAGAAGTTTTGAATGTACAAAAAAAGGACAATAATGAACATAAGCTGCAATGTAACTTAGTACAAAGTCACACTATTGATGAATTAATGCTTAAGCTTAGCGTAGAAGGGCCAAAGGAACTTGGCCCTCTGAAATCATTCAGAAGACCTCAAATTATTCGAGAGTATTTAGAAATTTTAAAACCACCTGAAACGGACCGTACAGAACTCGAACAAGGACCAGTTGTATCAGTGGCTACTGATACGGAAAATAATTTTAGGCCGAAACGTTATCATGTATACAATCATATAAGAAGAATATTTCATAGACCTTTTCATTTCTTTAGAGAAAATTTGTTGGTTATAGCTAGTGTCCCTACTTTTTTCATCGTAATTACTTGTTTGTTTAGTATAATTCTTATTTTTATTTATTCTTGGTAAGTAGCAATAATTTCGCTATCTTGAAATTCTAAGTGTATAATGTCTCGATTGTTTTGAATCAAAAGTAAAGTGTTAAATATAATAAAACTATAATTTAATTAGCTATATTTAGTTTCATTTAAACACTTATAACATAAAATTCCTTATTAAGTGTACTTAAAACTTGTTTAGGGTAAGGTAGAGAAAGGAAAATTAATTTCAGGGTGAAGAAAACTAATTTATATATTTCATAGGTTAGTAATTTTCTCTCGATGTGTTTCAGAAGACGAAAGCTGTAGGAATCTAAGGACAAAAGAACAATGTGCCATTAAACAGTACTACGGTACGGTTAGGACGTAGTTAACTTAATCCTTATAAGATAATTTTCCCAAGAACATGAGAAATTCAAGCAAAGATTTTGTACACTACTCAATATTTTCTCGTAGATAATCGCTTTTTTATTTTCTTATTCCTAAAATTAAGTCACTAATTTATAGACTATTTCAAAACTTTTCACGATGAGCCAAACATCAGTTGTATATTATTATAGTAAAAGCTCTTTCTAGTTTCAACGATAATGGCGTTGTGTATGAGTGGAATATTTTTTTAACCTTAATATGGCAGGCAAGTAGTGGCTTACCTGACAGAAAGTGTGTAATAGTCGTCGGCAATTTCAGATTACAGTGAATCCACTGCCTGCCCTAGAAGGTTAATAAATACAAAAATATGTACAAATAATTAGTAAAACCATTTTCTTTTTTTCAGCCGTAAGGTCTATGTAATTAAAAAAAAGAAAATTGAAAAAAAAAAGGAAAAAGGTAAGTTCCTAAGTATCTAAAGGCGCTTTTGATTTCAATAATTAAACCTATAAAACATATTTATTTTGTTTACAGTATTGCTACCCAAAGGGGGAAAAGCAGAACTAATTAATAGGTCACAATTGAATGTGAATATTTAATAAGTGTTGTTCAAATTGTGAGGAATATCATACTATACACTACATTGTTATTAAGGTCATTTTAAATTACAGGTAAATAAAAATTGAATAAACAAAAAAAAACTTTATTCAAGTAATCCAAACGCCAAATGAGAACAAAACAATAATCATACAAAATCATTCAAAATGGGTAAATATCTACAATCAATATTGAAAAACTTTAAAACTGACAAACTAGTTGATGCAGAAAAACCGAAAGAATCTGTGTCACTATATGAGATTATCACTGAAAACGCTGTAAAAGAACTAGAATTGGAAGAGCATAAAGCAGATTGTGTACCAACACACAAACAAATAACTATTGAAGGACCAAGTACAAGAAATGTAAGTGGTGATTTTGAACTACCAACTGCTTCAGTATTACTTAAAGAATTTAAAATAAATCCACTTATTGATCGTGTAACAGAAATATCGACAACACCTACATATTTAAATGAAAGAGAAAACCGCATTTACAATATTGATACTCCAAAAAATATTATAGCAACAATGAGACCGCCTCACCAGTTTCATTTCAAGAAAGTATGTGGAACGGTAGTTCGTATACCCATGACTGTAATCCGTGAAAATCCCATCACAGGCACTTTTGTGATAACGTGTACAGGAATTTTGTTTTTGGTTTTATTACAAGTGTGGGTAATTGTTAAAACTATTGATAATCGCATGCATGATAGATCGTTTTTTAATTTGTTTTGATTGGGAATTGTTTTAATGTCACCCATTTTATTTGAAGATTTTAATACTGCTATAGCAATTTTGTTGGACTACTGCCTACGAATGCTAACTTCTTTTCTTCTCTGGTATTTTTTTAATCTTCTTGTGCATGGATGTTTGAATTGAAATTTGTATATTTTCTATGTGTTTTGCATGTAGTGGCGGATTAAGTAATTACATCCATGTTCTGTAAATCTTCAGTTACGGACAGCGACGTTATGTTATAAAACACTTTTTATTATAAACCTTTATCTTACTCCATTTCTTTACTCCATTCATCATCAAACTATTTTTTTTTTAATAAAATTGATTCATTTTTTGATTCTGTTTCTTTTATTTTACCTTCTTCGTAAAGAGAACATTAACCTTGACCGGCGAAAAATCGATAGATGACGGCGACATAAAGCGTTTGTTGCCTACCAGTACGAAATTGGGAGTTGTTTTTTGTCCGTAATTCTATCAGACTGTAACAAAATCATCATTATTTTATGTGGGCAGTGGTGCTACTAAACTGTGACAGGACTATGAGTAATTATTTTTAAATGTCTGTAGATCTAATAAAATTTACCAAGCTTCCGTGGTTCAACAGTGGAAACTAAGTTACTCCATGCTGTTAACTTACTGCTTATCGCACGAACGTCATAAACGCGGAGCCTAACCAAAATTTTGTATGTTGGATAGTATAATTAATATTTAGTTTATCAATGATCCCCGAGATATATTCAGGGGTTTTTGAGGGATAGGTAAGGTTTCCCGAGGAAGTGGTAGGGGTTCCCGAAGGAGAGGTAGTACTTCCTGAGGGAGAGGTAGAGATTCCCGGGGTAGATATTAGCCTTCGCAATTTAAAACCCAACTGTACCAACGCTATCTAGGTGCAACATCCGTAAACTTTGAATGTTGCAATTGAAGAGTTTGGCATTTTGTAATAGGAAACATTTGCAAACCTTAATTTAACGGACACAATGAACATCATCTCACACTTAGAACAATAATTTATCGTTTTATTTTAAAATAGTAAGCCTATGTTGTAATGTAGTAAAACAATAATCATTTTAAAATAAAAATGTTATAGGTAATTAAAACAGCATTAAAATGTGACTTTGATTTACGTTCCAAGGTTCAAAATAATATAAATTTTATAGTAAAGTTTAATGTAAACCTATTTACTTTAACAATTGAAAATTCGATACGGTGAAAAGTGATAAAAATAATATACTTAAATAATATTGGAATAAGCACCATTCCTACTAGTAAAAATAAAATGGGGGTATTTTTTTACTTTTTCATTTTTGGAGCTGTTGCTAAGACAGGTATGGAATATATTTTAATTTTATACTAGCGAATTTATGGACAGACTTTAAAACGTTTTGTAAGGAAAGTATGAAAAAGAAAATGAAAGTATGAAAAAGGACGGTACGTACATTTTGTCCCCCATCTCAACCCATGGGTGTAGTAAAAACCGACTAAGGGACTATCCGTGAATATTATCGTTACGAAATAAAAAGAAGGAAAACTTGAAATTAAACCCTATACCAATCCCCCTGGCCAGCGTGGTATTAGTAGGCCAAGTATCCTTCCGTGACGGGAGGAGGCCCGTCCCTGCAGTGGGTCATTAATGGACTGTTATGATGATGATGATGATGTACATTTGGAAGGCGGCGTCCCATAATATTAAGGATAACTGTCCTCTAGGTAACGACGATAGGATCCGTTTAGGCTTCTTCTTTAGCTACTTTGTAGTCTAGTCTAGCCCAAACACGTCGTTAGCAAAAGCTTCCACGTGCCTAAGCTTCAATGTTGGTGTTTCTCGAACGCCATAGAATGTAATTTTACAAACGACGGTGTTGCAAGGATATTCAGGATAGCAAGTGGTCTAGCACTGCTGGTGTTGAGAATCTAGCGAGTGGCGAATCAGGGTAATTGAGAATCTGGTAAACTGCTCCTGAGGGTGAAAAGAGCCTTCCACTCTGAGCAGTCAAAACTAGGTATTAAAATAAAACCAAATAATGTTTTTTTACAGTTACCGCTTTCAAAGAATTAAATGGTGTTCTAAAATATAATGACAATGCCGTAAATGCACCTGCAGATGACAAACTTAAAAACAATTTATACGACGATTCTAACAAAGAGAATCTTTCTTACTACATGAAAAATGACCTTAATGATGTCAAAAGATCAACATGCTTTGATCACTTAATTAGTTTTATTAAAGTATTTAACAAATATGATGATGATAGTATGGAACGACTAATTGGGATAATTGATGAAGAATTTAATATTTTTCTTAACGATGATAGGAAATACCATGAACTACAAAATAATGATAAGCTTAGAAAGTTCATAGCTAAATGGCTCGATGAGGTTGTTATTCTACCCGTATCTGAAATAAGGAAAAATATTTTAAAACTAGTTACTAAAATAGAACATGAAAAACCTACAAAACATCAAAACGATCTTATTAGGATCTTTAATTCTGCATGCGGAGATGATTTTTTGCCAACACTAAGTCAAATTATAACTAAATTTAATGAATTTAGACTTAAAAAGAAAAACAGTTTTTCTGAATTAAGAAACTTAGTAAAACAAGAACTTGGACCTATTTTATTTGACAACTTAGATGATCGCAATCTACGTTCACGATCAGAAATAACATTCAAGTTAAATATAGCACTTGAAGCTTTGACTAAACTATTAGATAACTATAATGATGAAAACAACAGTATACTTGAAAATATAACTGGCTCAAACAAAAATCGGTATAAAATAATTGCAACGAATGAAAGCTATAACTCTATAAGCACCATAGAAAATAAGATACTTCAGAAGAGCAAAGATAATAAATACAAGAAAAAACCAAAGCAACATAAAAAGATACTGTCAACATTGCTAACAAGTAAAGAAACACAGTCTGAATCATCAGAAAAAACTAGCCCGAAATTTCAAATTCAAAAATTGAGACCTTACAGTACCTATAAAGTTAAACCTTATCAAAATAACCAGTAAGTACTTTTATTTTATTTTTTGCTGCTTGTAATCACTTGAAACCTAAATCTCTGCCAGCAACAATGAGATTTGGGTTGGGGTTAGTCTGGGGTACCCAATTCTGTATTTCATACATTAAAGTTTTGTTTTATGCAGTCGTTTAAGAGCCTATATCATAACCTCATAGGAGTGTTTTTAACTAAAATTGTACCTAGTCCAAACAAAATCGTTAACGCCATCTGCAAATTTAAAAATAATTATAACTTAATATAAACAATCGGATTAATTTTATCGAAATTCTATTCTAACTAACTTATACCTAACTTCAGTAATATCATTGTTGCCAAATTTAAAATTTATATATTAAATTTTAGGAAACAACCGCTTGAAAAAAGAAAAAACACCACTTGGTATCACGCCTCAACGATTCCACACATGAAACTTGGAGTTTATGATATTGTTAATTCCGTCACAGAGGTCACAGATAGATTAATTGATAAGAAAAAGTTAATCAAACCATCTAGAACAACTGGGCACCATATACTAATCAGTAAAGATACAAGTCCATGTTCAACTGAAAATAATTCTAATAGTTTAAGTAGTAATGAACTTATTCTATCGCGTCTTAAACGATTAGAGCACGAATTTAACTCATTTGAAAATCTAATCAAAAGTAAGAAGAAAACTAACCAAAAAAGGAATCCACTAAATAACATATTGGCTTATAGAAAATCTGGATTCAAAGCTAAAATCAAGCATGACATTGTTCGTGAAGAAACGAACCTTAATGATATTAACCAGGTTTTGGAAAATAATACCTTTGATAAAGTAAAAGACATCACGAAGAAAAGCAATTTTACTAAAATGAATAAGTCAGACTTTAGTGATTATAAAAATATACAAGATAAAAGATATCATAAATATATTGAAGTAACGAAAAATACAAACAAGGCTAATAACTTAAAAGATTACACTCGCCCATTTACTACTATAAGTATTGGGCGTGAAGCGGTAAAGAGTACATTAATTTCGCGCTACGTTCCGAATAGCTTTCTTTATGACGAAGAAAAATTATCAAATGCATTGAAAGATGGGAACTTTGATTTTATAGAGAAAACTCGAAGTCAAATAAAAACAAAAGATAACGATAAAAACTACCAGCTTTATGAGAGAAATATAACAAGCCCTGTTATCGGTATCAATGATTTTGGAAACGTTACGAATGAAAAAGTTATGTCATTGAAAGAAAGAAACAGTCATTCTAAATTAGACCAATATTCAGTAGACACTGATTTCTATCACGACAACTCCAACAAAAGTCAGGTACAACTTAGTATTAACCGTCGAATGTTAGACAACGTTAAATCGACAAAGCAAAACATTGATTTGGAAAAAGAAACTATAAGGAAACAGAATGAGAGCGACGATTTGAAAACATCCAAATCTTTAGATAGTCAAACTGTAAAGAATACTAATCTAGTTAATTATTACTTAAACAATGAAAGTACACAACCAAGTAATGACACAAAACTTAATAATGTAATTACAACAGAAAGCGAAAAACATAATAGGTTTTTTACTGAAACGAATACAAGTTTATCTAAAATGATTAATTATGATAATGTTACAAATAAAACAAATTCTTCAATGTTAAATTACACTCACAAAAACATTACAAATAATTTAACAAAATCACTTAATGATTATTCCATTTTAAATTCAAAAGAGTTTTCACAAAACAAGGCATTACGACAACCGCCAATAGAAAGTCTTGTACAAGGTATGAAAATCAAAAATTACAAAGTCACATCTAAAGTAAATAATAAGAAACTAAATGTAGTTCACAAAACGTTTAATTATGCCATCAACAAAAAACGAAATATACATACGAGTTTTCATCATTTTGGTGGACGAACTACACGGCGGAAATATAATAAAAAATATTAGATGCTAAGTTAAATGTAAACGGTCCATCCCCGGAAAATCCGCGAAGATGCAGAGCCAGACCAAAGACAAGATGGAGAGATGTTTTGCGAAGAGAAAGAAAGGACGAGCTCACTGACAATAACGTCGAGGTTATGGCAAAGTGGAAGAAAAAGAAAAGGATGGTTGATCTCACTACCATGTGGGATCTATAGTCAAGAAGAGAGAAAGAGATAATGATTATCAATATAGAATGCTTTCTTAATAAATAATAATAAATTACTTATGTTATTATTTAAAAAAAGCTCACAAATATAATTTGACAATATGCCTGATGTTTTAATATATATTTTAAGCGCCATGCTTTCTTTGGCGGGTATATTTGTGTTTATGTCGATGGCAAGTTATTTTTATTTAATATGTGTAAGAATTTTGATTTCATTAATCATGAATGTATTTTTTTGTTCGTAATTATGTAAATTCCTAAATAAGTATGTGGACATCAAAACATTATTATAAATAAAAAGAATATTGTTGGTAAATCTTATTATTAACAGTTGTGTTTCCTTATACTTATCTATACTAATATTATAAAGAGGTAAAATTTGTGGGTTTGTTTGTTTGTGACTTTGTAGGGGTAATCTCTGGATCTACTGAACCGATTTAAAAAATTCTTTCTGTGTTGAATAGTCCATTTATCGGGGAGTGTCATAGGCTATATAGTATCACGCTATGATAAATAGGAGCGGAGCAGTAATGAAATATGTTTAAAAAAGAGAGGCGTTTAATTCAGCGTCTAACGAAGTGGGCACGGGTCAGCTAGTTTTCTTATAATTATTTTCAAAACCTGGACAGTCATCGTCGAGTAACTTTGGACGGTAACCGTTGATCTTCTTCAGTTCATATTTTCCGTTGAAGTATATATTATACTCGTACTTACAAGGGTACAGTATTATGCATTTATTTTATCATTCAAACCTTTCTATTGATCCCCTCTATCTGTTATCAAAAACCGGCTAAAAACCCGTTAAATACTTTTAAAAAAAGATATGCATAAGTATACAGGGACGGACAGACGGTGACATTCTATATTCGAAACCGTGTATTCTACGCTGCACTGCTTTACAACATTTTGTTTTACTTTTACCTATACGAGTTTGTTATCAATAACTAATAAAATTCACGCAATTTAAGATTTCCATTTTATTATTATCGTTATCAAAAATAACTTTTTTGTAGTTAGTGTTCTAATATAAGATGCTATTCTAATAAAAAAGACAGAGAATTACGAGAGGAATCTCCACACAATACGCGCTGTCTCAAGGAGAACTAGTTTCTGCATGAAAGCCTTGACCCAACCACCTAACGGCTCCCATGAGCATCGGGTCCTCAGGTGTTGGTCGAGACTTAGCCATTAGTTCATTTGTTAACACGTCTATCAAAACAGGGACAGTATCAACATACAGGTCGACAATCTCAATAAAATAAGATATTTTGAATGTTTCATCTATTCTATCTATATTCTGTAGGAGCTATTAATAATTAGGATCCCTTTATCATAAATAAAGTACTCTTCAATAAATGTAAATACTTTTTTTGAAAAAAAAAAAGTATAAAGTGGTGCTGACAAGTAAACAACAACAAATAAAGCTCCGTAATTTAAATTAAAGAAAAAATAGTTAAAGTTGATAATAGTGCTCTATTTGAAGACTTACTTACTCAGTTTAGCAACATTTTGTGAATGTAAACACTTGGGTCCGATATATCTAAAATAAAGATCTTTTTATTTTCTCATTTATTTGAAATTTTGCAATCGCTCTTGACATATTAGTAGCGACATCTTGTTAAATATGAAATACATTATATTATTATATTGGTAAAACAGGTCACAGCAACAGATAATATTAGACCACAACTGAAATATTTGTATTGTTTGAAGTGGCGTCATCTTGTGATAAACTTTTTGAAATATGGACCAAAATGAGAATGTCACTATAAGGCGGCCGTGCAGTCGTTCATTTGACTATTTCGATATGAGTTTTAATAACCAAACATCAGATGGCACTATGCACAGTGTTGGTTCTATATCAGATGATGAAAATGATAATATTGTAAATAGTTTGAAGAAACAAGTCGACGATTTGTCTATAAAATTATGCAGTGCCAATGCTGAAATTGACACATTAATTTTAGAAAACAGCAAACTAAAAAAAGAGAATGAAAATTTGGTTCGTCAAAATTCATTAAACAATAATATCAGAATTAGCCAATCTTCAACTCCAAAAAAAAGGACACCAAAGAAAAATAAAAATACATCAATTGTACAACATAACGGGTCACAAACCAATATTTTAAAATCAGAGCAGATAAACAACTCGCAGGATCAACAAAACCAACATGACATGCAACTATCCACACAAGAGAAAGATTCACTTGCTTGTAAATATACAGTGAACCAACCAAAACAACAGCAACAGCATACTGAGAAATCTAAATTATGTATAATAAGTAGTAATAACAAAAATAAGATATTGAAAATTGCTGAAAATGAGTTCCAGAATTATCAAGTAATTCATTATCTGTCACCAGATTGTGGCATTTTAAAACAAATTGAAAATATAGACTTAAAATTAAAAAAATATACAATGAACGACTACTGCTTGTTATTTGTAGGAGACAAGGATTTTCTACAAACAAATAACTATGTTGACATAACTATTGCTATGCGAAATACACTAATAAATGTGAAACACACAAATGTTATTGTGTGTGCACCAACATTTAGATTAAATAATTATTCCACGATGTTTAATACTAGAATAGAAACATTTAATAATCTCCTATATCTGGATGTTGGTACACATAACTATGCTTATTTGTTTGACTGTAACTACTATTTGGCGTATGATTATACAATGTTTTGGAAAACCAGCGGATTAGTCAACAACCGTGGTATGAATAATATCTTTGTTAATATAGGGCAAATGTTAGAGGAATTCAAGTATTTTTATAAGGACTTACCTTCATCATCGTTTCCACCAATGAACACTGACGATCAAACAGAAGAATTGTTTTTTCTCTAATAAATATATTAAAGTTATGCATCAAAACATTGCCGGTCTTATACGAAAATGTAACGAACTAACTACATGCTTAAATGAGTTAGCAGATAAAAATAAAAGTGTGGACGTTTTGTGTATCACGGAACACTTTATGAAAGAAGGATACCAAAGTCAATTATTTGTACCGAATTACACATTGGTTGCTCATTACTCAAGAGAGGAACAAAGAAGAGGAGGAGCGTGTATACTTGTCAAAAATGATTTAAAAAGTACAGAATTACCAAAAATATCAAATATGTCATCGCTTGGCTTATTTGAATGTTGCGCTATTGAGCTGACTGACTATAAAATAATCGTTGTCTGTGTATATAGAGTACCAAACGTTAACAATCTGAACTTCTTTTTTGATAAATTAGAGACCCTTCTCCGTAAAATAACAAACAAAAGATATAAGAACATTATTATATGTGGTGACTTCAACATTGATACACTTAAAGAAAATAGTCATACAAGGGCTTTTAAATGTCTTCTCATTAGAAACAATTTAAAGTTAGCGATTAAAGAACCAACACGCATTGCAAGTATGTCCTGCATAGATAATTTTGCACATAATTTTAATACCTGTAGGACTGACGTGCTAGAGTTTGCGCTATCTGACCACACTGCCCAACTCTTACACTGCCCAGTGCAGAAAATATTCACAATAAAATATTGGTTGGCCACAAGAAGAGATTATAGTTTAGATAATGTGATAAAATTCAAAACGTATTTGACAAATTTGTGTTTTTCAGAGATATATCAGACTGAAGATCCAAACATAGCATATAATGCTTTTTTGGATACTTTTAAACTTTTTTACGATTTGTGTTTCCCAAGTAAATTTATTAAAATCTACATAATTAAGAAAACAAAATGGTTATCTAAAGGAATTAAAATATCCAGTCAAAAAAAAAGACACCTATTGTGGCAGAGTAGATTAAACCCCAATAATAATAATAAAAATAGTTTTAAAAAGTATTCAAAATTACATAAAAAAATTATATACTTAACACAAAAAGCACAAAATAATCACAAAATACATACATCTATAAATAAATCAAAAACTACATGGCAAATAATTAATCGAACAAAGTATAACTTACCTAAATACACTATCAATAAAATAAAATTAAATAAACAGACAATAACTAACCCAAAGAGTATTGCAGAAGCGTTTAATAACTATTTCATTGATAAAATTCAAGCAAAATTAAATGCCTATGAAAAACCTAAGTCATTTAATTTAAGTGTAAACCACAAATCAATGTTTATGGCTCCAAGTCTACCATTAGATATACACAAAATTATTATGTCATTAAACAATACAGGAAGCGTAGGATACGATGGCATTGCGACAAATATACTAAAGCAAGTATCAATAAATATATGTGGGCATCTGAGTCATATTATTAATTTATGTATAAGCGCCGGTATATATCCAGATGCTTTAAAAAAATCGGTTATAAAGCCACTTTTCAAAAAGGAAGATAAGGAACTAATGGAATATTATCGTCCCATATCACTTATACCTGTTATATCAAAAATATTTGAGAAATATATATATAAAGAACTTAGTAATTTTGTTGAAAAAAATAGTATTTTATGTGAAGATCAGAAAGGGTTTAGGCCACAAAAAACTATTAATATGGCGATATATGACTTTTTATACAATATTATTAATAATATAGATCAACGTCGACCCGTTTGTGGCATATTCTGCGACATGACCCAGGCGTTCGATTACGTACACTACCCAACATTACTTATGAAACTAGAATCGTATGGTATTCGAGGGAACGTCCTAAATCTAATAGAATCTTATCTACAAAATAGAAAACAAATAACAGAAATTAATCATATTAATACTGCTAATGCGAAGGAAGAAATATTTCATTCCTCTGAGCGCATGGTTTCATTTGGCGTGCCACAAGGGAGTGTTCTGGGACCTTTCCTATTCATACTATACATTAATGACTTACCTAAAAGCATTGAACAACCTTTGACACTATTTGCAGATGACAGCACAGTGACAGTACCGTGCAAAAATGTAGAGACGTATGAAACTGATATTCATAATGCTTTAAAATTAGTTATTAACTGGATGAACTCAAATAATTTAAAAATTAACATAAACAAAACCAAAATTATACATTTTAATCAACGAACTCATTGCATGACACTCAACATTCAACTCAATAATGAGGTTGTGCAAAATGTTGAAACTACAAAATTTTTAGGTCTCGAAATAGACAAAAGCCTAAATTGGAAAACACATATTAATACACTTTGTAAAAAAATTAATAAATCTGCATATGCATTATATAAATTGTCAGCAACAGTAGATATAGAGGCGCTCCTTACTGCTTACTACGGTATAGCAGAAACCCACCTCCGGTATGGAATTATTTTCTGGGGAAATTCTACTGAAAGAGAAGCAGCTTTTAAAGCGCAAAAAAGCTGTATAAGGGCTATGTTCAAACTCGAACCGATTGATAGTTGCCTGCCATATTTTAAAAAACATAGAATTTTAACTTTACCTTGTTTATACATATTAGAAGTTGCTTTATTTGTAAAATTAAATCCTAATCGATTTACACGTTTGGACGAAGTTGTGCAACGCCAAAGACGAGACAACATGCGTCTTTGTTTGAAGGCTGCTAAAACTGCCCTACTCCGTAAAAGTATATACTGCATGGCCCCAATTATGTATAATAATTTACCAAAGAGTGTAAGGGAATTACCAATGCCATCTTTTAAAAAGGTAATAAAGAATGAATTAATAAGTAAGGCATATTATAATGTCACCGAATTCCTTACTGACAAAAAGTTTTTACAATAAAGAATGTACTAGTTTAGTAAACCTTATTAGTTTCCATTATTAGATTTTATTTTATTTATTAATTTATTTTACTTCTTAATTGACTTTAGTTCTGTACATTTTAAAAAAACTTTAGCAAAGTAACTTTTTAATTTATTTTCCTAACTATAATATGTTAAATTTTGCATGCCTACAAAAGGTAAAATATAGCTGAACTATATGTTTATTTTTAATATCTTTAAATGTATTTTATACCTACCTATATTTGCAAAATAAATAATATTCTATTCTATTCTATTCTATTCTATTCTATTCTATAATTTTCATGTGGCAACTCTAAGCAGAATTTAGAAGTAAGATGACATTTTAATAAATAAACATTGGGCTTCAAAATTATTTAACAAGTAAAAAAATCAATTTAAATATAAAAAGATCTTAAATATTTATAGCAATATCAAGTTAATGATACAATTAAAAGGTTTAATCTAAAGTTAACTAAAATTTGCTGGAGGAGTACCAATTTAAGGTAAACTTTATAAAACTATGGAAATATCATTGCCAGTTCCTCTAGATGCTTCCACTTTGAAAGTGTTCACTGATAACAACTATACTGTAATTAACCTATGCAATGAAAGTGTTAAGCTTAAAAACAAATCTAATGTAATTGGAACAGACATACTTCATAATACATTATTTAATAAAAATTGTTTCAATTTTATACCATCCTTTAAGCCTAATTACAATGATATTAAAGATAAAATAGACACACTACGAAGAACATTAGAAGATGTTAAAAATAATAACACACCTTTAGAGTTTATATTAAAATGGATGATGCTGATATTAAAATCTACAGCTGAAACACTCGAAGAAGATGTAGCCAACGAAATGAAAAGACTACCAAAGGATATAACACTTCTTAAAGAATTTACAACAATGAACATTGAAACTTTCGATAATAAAAATTATTTAAATAATAATGATGAAATGAAATCTGTAGCTAATGTACAGAAAGAGTCAAAGGAAAACGAAACCAATGATAATTTAACACTAAAATTGAATATGGATGGATGTGAACTAATACAGAGTCCTCAAATTTTATTAACAGAATTGAAGACATGTCCAATCACGAAATATTATATACAAATTTCAAAACCGTTTAATGATGAAGAAGTGAATATAGAAGAGAAGAAATCCAAACCACTGTTGGTAGAAATGGAGCAGCCAAATGAATATCAAAAATTTACTAAACTAATATCCATGGTTTTAATATTTGCTCGTGAGAACCCTGCTGCTGTCGTTCTAGGTGTACCTTTGCTAATGATTATTTTCATATTTGTAGTTGAACTTGTTATTATATTGCAATCTATTTATGATGTTAAACTATATTATTATCGTTATGAACCTATTACCCACGCGTTATTACATAGTTGATTTTATTAACAAATGTTATTTTTGTTTGATTGCAACCTATTGTTTTATTATTATTATTTGGTTGCTTCACTGACACTGAACATTCTCCCAAGAATAAGTATTTTGAATCGAAAGTTTTGGACTAAATCTTAATTCAAAATGAACATGCCTGGGACAAAACGATCAAAGTGGTCTCTATATTGGTTATCGTAACAGCCCATTAATGTCCCACTGCAGGGACGGGCCTCCTCCCGGGACGGAGGGATACTCTATAGAGTTTAGGCGTCAGAAGCAGATAACCTTGTCTCCACCAGTTTCTGTCTAGCCTTACTTTTACTATCGTTGTATATGTTGCATGAGGAGAACGATGCCTTTATCTGATCGATCCATCTAGCTACTGAATGGCCGCAGGATCTTTTGCTCTCGGTGAGCTAGATATATTATTATACTTACGTCACCTAAACTACGCCATCTAGTTTCTTAATAGAAAAAGTGATAGTTATAACTAAAAAGAAGCTTTCGATATCCGCAATGCAAATATGTTCATATCAAGACCGGTTGTATTTCTCAGATTCATCATACCAGGGACGGAGATATACTTGGCCTACTAATCCCACGCTGGCCAGACGGATTGTTATAGGGTTTAATTTTAAGTTTTCCTTCTTTTTATTTCGTAAAGATAATATTCACGGATAGTTCCTTAGTCGGATTTTACGACACCCATGGGATGAGATTGGGTGGTGACATATTGCATTCTTACTCCGTCACCACACGGAGAATTTCTCAGATTGGCCTAAGTATATTGCAGTTACTTGATACCTTTTGTGATCTTTTACATTCCTGTCCTAAAAATGTGTATCTGGGTGATTCTTCGAGCCCAACATTTTCGATGTCTGGAGGTTTTTCTTTGTAACTAACAGACCAACCAAACTGCAATTATTTTTTAAACATAGTTTAGACAATTACCTATCTTGCACACGTTATTGTTTTTTAATAATAGTTTTTTATATATTTAAAAAAAAAATTAAAAAGCGTTCTTCTGATTAATATGGTGTGTCCGTACCCCAGTTTCTTGAACGTTAGTAACAGTAACATTTTTTCTTATTAACGAATCGATGTCCGTTATAAATATTACGACAGAATATTAGTTGTTTCTTTACACAAAAAAAAATGGTACTAATATTTGCGATAGTTTTTTAATAAAAAAATAAATTGTGAGTGTCCGGCACAAAAGTCTGATTCATATTCGCGCGCTTTACTCGAACGTACCTAGCTAAGTACGAAACATCAGGAGATCCCTTCTAGTGCTGGTGGTAGCCAGGGACTCTGCTGACGTGGTCACGACGTTACATGTGGCTGGTTCGTGTTGTTGCGGAGATATAAATGTAAATATCTGATTCATATTACTTTGGTTCACCTGTTTTCTGATTACTATGTTGGCTGTTATAATTAACTTAAATGGTTTTCAAACTTGAATCTGTTGGAAATATAATTCAATTGGGGACTAAAAACCTATGTATAAATAGCATACGGTAAAAACACTATATTAATTCATACGGTAAAAACACTATATTAATCAGAATTTCACACATACTGTTAATATGGCGGCACGGATAATGATTGATATTGTCAAGTTGTCAATGCTTCTAATAACTAGATTTAGGTGTGGTGATAATCATTGTGATTATCAACAGTGATTTTAATAAATAAATGACTGATTTTTATAACTTGAATTTCATTTTTGTTTCTAATTCTGATTTATATGACCTCAAAAAGTTTAAAGTTAATTATCTCGAAAAGCATTTCATAAAAAAGAGTGCCTTTTTCAGAAATTGTATATTAGGTTATCATCTTTGACAAAAACATGTTTTAACACGTTCACTGCGTTACGGGGTTTTTTGAACCTCGTGCAGTGCCGTCATTCAGTGCGGACGAAAAAAACTAGAGTATACTCGCTGGTGCGGGAGCTGTATCTATGGAATTATTTACTGTATGAGAGAGATAAATATATATTTTTCATGTACGCTTATTAAAGAAACAGTTAAAATTATAAAATTATACGGGGTCTTACAAACCCCGTTACGACCAGAGAACAAAAATTACCTTCCAGTGCGATACGGGGTTAAAAAATCCCGTAATAATTATTGTGCTCCCGTACGGGGTAGTGACCTCATTATCATTAGTGTTGTTAGTAGCGCAAGATGTTGTGTTTAACTATCGATAATGTAGCGATCGCGACGTATGTTAGAACTGTCAAATACTAAAAAGGATGATGAAATTTCGTCGTCTCCAAGTTCATCCCAACGGCAGTCTGCATCCTCAACAATTTACCGCAAGGTTTTTCAGCGGCATCAGCAACGCGCAACAGATGAGTTTGATATTAACACTAGTCCTAGTACTAGTCATACCTATCACGAGCTACGTAATGTTTATGTGATTTTTTCTAGTTGTTCAAACAAGAAAAAACCAAAGATCATAATTTTGGAAAATGTTACTACTACACAACTACTAAAACTGCTACTAAATAAGCGGATGCAAATTTTAAGTCAATTGATCTCTGTCAAAGGTCCCAATTGCCGTTGAGGTCAGATGAAAATGTTTTAAAGTAATTTTGGATCATTGATTCTCTCCTCCCTAAGTTCTTAAATAAAGTTCCTAAGCCGAAATAAATATTTTAAATTAAAAATTATCGTTTGTCTTATTTCCCAACACTATAATTTTATCGACATAATTGAGTTCTGTGCGTTACGGGGCAGTAGAATCCCGTATTTTATTATATCAAGTGCGGTACGGGGTTTCCCAGGCCCCGTACAATTGGTTTTCTTTGTATTTTCGTAATTTTTTGTCAAATTTACTGGCGAAAGGACTATAACATAGCCCATTTCATAATCTATCAGACAATAAAATAAAACAAAAACAATCATTAATTTTCAGTAAGTTAAAGATTAAAAAAGCAATAAAGGTGTACGGGGCACTTTTATACCCGTAACGCACTATGAAGGTAACACTTCACGGGGCTCATTATATCTCGTAACGCACTCAAATTCGAGACGCTTTTTGAGCTCCCGCAGTGAACGTGTTAAAAGCCAAAATGTGAAAAAAAAATTAGCCCATATGAATCAGACAAAGAATCGAATTTCGGAGAAACACCCATCTAGTTAGGTCGTCTGTCCATTGTGTCAGGGGTCTTCTCACACTGCGTCTTCCGTTACAAACAAGAAAGAAGATCGTTAAGAAATTGGACATTCATCATAATCATAACAGCCCATTAATGTCCCACTATAGGGACGGGCTTCCTCCAGTGACGGAGGGATACTTAGCCTACTAATACCACGCTGGCCAGACGGATTGGTATAGGGTATAATTTCAAGTTTTCCTTCTTTTTATTTCGTAAAGATAATAGGTATTCACGGATAGTCCCTTAGTCGGTTTTTACGACACCCATGGAATAAGATGGGGTGGTGACATATTGTATTCTTACTCCGTCACCAGATGGAGAATTTGACATTGGACATTTAAAAGAAAAAATAAGTAGTATTATAAATAATTTATTCAAAATGAGTTGCCGAAATATGTCCACATGAATATACCGTCGTAACAGCAACTTTGAGATTGTTACATTTTATATTTAGTTAGGCTTTTGATCTTGATGTCATTTTATTGTTGAGCCAATACCAGATGTCCTGATTTGTCCAGAGTGAATATTGGACGTACCCGACTTCTTCTGTAAAAATAAAATTGCATTTTTAGTTTTCATACTAGTGATCTGAAAAGTCTACTAAGTATATAAAAATAGGTCTGGTTTTCCTTCCTGATGCTATAACTCCAGAACGCACGAACCGATTTCCTCGATTTTGCATTCGTTGTAAAGGTCTCGGGCTCCGTGAGGTTTATAGCAAAGAAAATTTATTAAAAATTTCAACAGATCAGCGGGAAATTAATGCCCGTGCGAAGCCGGGATGGGCCGCTAGTCTACTATATAAAAATAAGTCTGGTTTTCCTTCCTGACGCTATAACTCCAGAACGCACGAACCGATTTCCTCGATTTTGCATTCGTTGTAAAGGTCTCGGGCTCCGTGAGGTTTATAGCAAAGAAAATTCAGGAAAATTTTCAACAGAAAAGCAGAAAAATAATGCCCGTGCGAGGCCGGGACAGGCCGCTAGTCAGGTATAAAAATATAAAATGAGGTATTACCTAAGCTTTGCACTTTTCTTTCTGCTACCATCAGCAATAGCTACCGCGTGGGCTACAACCGGTCCATCATCAGTTACTTCCTGAAAGTATATGATAAATATCCCTTTAAAAGTTTTTAAAGTGGTGAGTGAGATTGGACGACGACACTAGCCTAACGGGAAAAGTCTGTGGTCGTAATATCCAATTCTTGCCTGAGCAGGCTATTTACCATCGTCATTGAAGAAGTATATATAAGTAATCCGTGTGATGACGGAGTAAGAATACAATATGTCACCACCCCATCTCATCCCATGGGTGTCATAAAAACCGACTGAGCGACTACCGTGAATATTATCTTTACGAAATAAAAAGAAGGAAAACTAGAAATTAAACTTTAAGTCAATCCGTCTGGCCAGCGTGGTGTTAGTAGGCCGAGTATCCCTCCGTCACGGGAGGGGACCGTCCTTGCAGTGGGACATTAATGGGCTGTTATGATGATGTTGATTGAAGAAGGGTTTTTATGATATAATAGATCTCATTAAGAGCCAAAAAATTAAATTATAGTGTGACCACAGGAGCTGTGCACCCCCTGAGGTATGCGCGGCGAGGTGGGGGACGAAGAAAAAATAGGTGTCCGTTATGGTAGCGTACACGTGATAGTTCTGATAGAAAGGGAACTTTTCTTTTGAAAAATTCTTTATGTAAAAATAATGCGTGAAATTCTGACTGAATTAGTATAGGTAAATGCTTTATGTGAATTCACAGTGGAATATGTCAAAAATCCATGTTAATTTATGTTCATAGTACTGGTACAGATAATATGCTCACAAGTGTTTTGAATATCTCGAGAACTACAAAACATAGGTACAGTAATTCTGTTAATACAGTAGAAATGTAACCCTGAAATAACGCCTGTGTAACACTTTATTTTAATACAAAATTCAATATTATCGGAGATATTAACGGTTCTTAGGGGCCGGGCTGGAGTTATTTCATTACGCTATAATATTAAAACTACAACAACTATTTTTTTTAAATGTAGGTACAGTCTGTCTATAAAGTCCAGACAAAAAATTAGGGCGCCACTGTGCTACACGTAGCAACCCTATTTAGTCTGACAAAATAGTTTTCAAAACAATTATGTTCAAATAACACTACACTATTAGACCACTTATAATACTAGGGCATTTCTTGTAGGTAAGCCTATTGCATTTAAAGTTTTGCGTAGAACTTCAAGACTACAATTAAAATCCATCTCAGTTCTAGCTATCATCTGCAATTTTCTGAGGGTTGGAACTCGAAATTTTACAAAAGTTATGTAAATTGAACATTTGATTATACCTACAATAAATTTAGGCATAACTAGAAACAAAATACAGGTAAAAGAAGAAAAATGTTATATACCTCTTTTTTATTGTAGAACATAATTGTATTTTGTGGGGGAGAGCAGAAATATAGAAACATACATTTCTTTCTTTGGCCGGCCTTGCCTGTGTTTAGCAGGAGTTTCAAGCGTTTCATTATTTTTAAATCAGTTATTTTTAAATTTAATAATTCTAATGGAATGGAAAGAATCAATACCTAACTAAAATTTATTCAGTGTTAAATATTAACCAACAAGATATCATTTAACATGGATTCACTAAGAGCTAAATGATATAAAATTTAATAAAATATTGCAATTAATTATTTTTTGTAGACAGACCAGTCGATGCGAAAGTGACATAGTTTAGTTATCAATATCAACCGTAATATAGACATAAAGCAATTAATTCAAATTTAAATTGGGATAAATCTTGACTGAATTATACTAATGCAACTGATAATGTATCAACAGAAATGGTCGTACTACGATTTTTCTTACTTACAATGAATATCTAACCTAAAAATGTGTTATGTACACAATGCCTGTTTTTGGTCTCTAGATCTCAAATGGAGTGAATTTATTACTTGAGACAGATTACGAAAAACAGTAACACGATTACATACCCATCAAAGTTGCAGTTCGCCCATAAGTATCATCCAAATCGCATAAAAGTTAACCAGAATCGTGCTCTGCTAAACATCGCCTTATAACTTTAAAAATCACTTCCCGCGTGCCACTTTGATTTACTCTACTCATTGTTTACATTGATCTTCGTAAGTCAGTATTAGTTTATTGTAGATTAATGAACTAATAAAAATCACAAATTTGACGACTTTATAGACATATCTGTAATATATTACACTTACTTAGTTGATCACAATGTAACCCAAATATACTCATATTTTATTAAAAATATGCAGGTGATAAATCATCTACTGGTGTGCCCTTTGTGCCCTGAGCGGTGTACGATGGCTGATATTTACGCGGCCACTCCAAATGCCATTGAAGTGGCCACTCACTATTCAAAAACTGTTTGAGTTCACGACCATTGACACGAGAGAAGAAGAAGAAGGTGATAAATAAGAACTCACCCCTTACTCATAAACGCCTCTTAAATTTAATCACTGTTTAGCGAGATTATTATTTGTAAAATCAAACTTATACTAAACAAAACCGTAAGAATTTAAGGTAATCAATTAACTTAAATTTAAGAGGCGTTTATGAGTAAGGGGGTAATCTGTATAAAGTAATTCCTAGGAATACTGTAGTGTTAACGATTTCTAATTCCTCATCATTAATCTTAACAAACGGATTTTTTTTTATTTTTATTTACTTATGCAGAGTTTTTTGGCATAGTAACCAACTCGATATAGCTCTTGTGTATGCTACCATAACGGACACCTACCAGCTGTCACGAGTTTTGACGGCAGTGTCATAACAATTCGAACATTATATTTTTCTTTAAGAATTTCATGTTCTTAGAGTATTTGATACATTACGCTAGATGTCATTTTTCTCAAAGTTACATTATAAAAACACAAATAATGTTCCTATTTACGCTTAAAACTATACAACAATGTAAATGCTTTCTTGGAGTTTTTAAAAAAACTGTCTTTTAATAGAAAACTGCTACAGCCGCTCGTGCAGCGACCAGTACCAGCCAAATAACTTAAGTATATTGCGTCAGATGTCGCTAGTAGCTACATCATAGACTGTTTATTCTATACCAGTATTTATCATGTACTCTATATGTCCACCCCCCTCTCGCCGCGCGCATACCTCAGGAGGTGCACAGCTCCTGTGGTCACACTATAGTGCGTATTTGAGTAGTGGTGAACCGTCTTGTCACTCTAAAAATTATCTGTCATTGCTTTCTTCTCATAACGTCTTCTCATTGACAACCTCTGTGGCGCAGTCGGTATATTACATGGTCGAGGTCTCGGTTTCGATTCCCGCTCAATGCAAATCTTTGTGTTCATGAACATGATTGTTTGCATTGGTCTAAATGTTTTCTATGTATAATATGTATGTATTTACAAAAAGAAAAGTATGTAAGTATGTTTATCCGTTGTCTAGTACCCAGAGTACAAGCTATGCTTACTTTGGGACTAGGTGGCGATGTGTGTACAAAAAAATTGACAAGGGATACATACCTCAATTGCCGCTTCGGTAGAAGTAGCTATCGCTGGGGAATCTTGACTTTTCCTAACAGGGAATGGTGCTCCATACTGTGTGTAAACTCGTGGCTGTGTTCTGTAAAAAAAAAGGTAGTGTATGTTAAAATGTCTTCTTTCTTATAAGCGAAATGCGGGTAACCGGTATGTAATGGTATAGATCCTTCTAGACGCTCAGTGGCCTCTGCCTACTGCGTGGGGAAAAGGTGTGAGTGTATGTATGTAGTGACTAGAACCTAAATACGACTCCTGGATGTAGCCAATGCCCTACTGGAAGGACGGGCCTCCTCCCGTGACGGAGGGATACTTGGCCTACTAATACCACGCTGGCCAGACGGATTGGTATAGGGTTTAATTTCAAGTTTTCTTTCATTTTTATTTCGTAAAGATAATATTCACCGGTAGTCCCTAGTCGGTTGTTACGACACCCATGGGATAAGATGGGGTGGTGACACACTGTGTTCTTACTCCGTCACCACACGGATATGTAGTAATTTATTAAAAGAGAAAATAAGGACACACAAACTAGACTATATTATACAATTAATAAGTATAAGTTATAAGTTACAATAAAAATATTTTACCTCTTGTTTGTTATTGTATATCATGATATCAATCTATAAATAGAGTTCGTGGGTTTGAATCCCACGCAAGGTATAGGAACCTGTGTAATCTTGGGTGTTTATTTATTTCATGTTTGTATAAGTCCCCGCGGGCTCTCTTCCTAGTGTGGGAGGTATCCTAAATAAATTGTTGCTTAGTGTTTTATATTTAACAACTTTGGTGGCAAAGCTTTCGTGCAGGTCGGGGGTTCGATTCCCAACAGAGATCCACAAATTATTGTCCTGAATCTGGATAATCTTTGTGTGTGTTAAATTGATGTTTGTAAGTTCTCCGCGTCATGGCATTATCCCATTTAATAAAATATCCTCACACATTCACACAACGCCATCTAGTCGCCAACTAAGCAAAGCTTGTACTATGGGTACTAGACCACGGATAAACATACTTAAAATACTTTCTTTTTGTAAATATATACATATTAAATATACATAGAAAACACCCAGACCAAAGCAAACAATCATTTTCATGCACACAAAGTTTGCATTGAGTGGGAATCGAACACGAGACCTCTGCGTAGCTGTCATGTTATATAACCACTACACCACAGAGGTCGTCTGTGTCGTAGCACAACTTTTTAATTTGGCATTGTACACTAATTGTCTTTTAAAAAATAGAAAAAACGAATATTATTCCACGCTTTTTCTGTCTAGTCTAGACCCTAATGACGACAAAACTTCTAGAATTCTTTCACAATACAAGAACATCGTCTACATATAAACTTAACCTTATTTCAAATCACGTATCACAATCATAATATGTAAATACTTGTAGTACAATGGCGTTGGTGGCATTACCCTATTTTGTTTTGAATATTGATCAATTTAATGTGACACTATAGACATTTTAATGTGAAAAGGCCTTCGATATAAGTTTTTTTGTTGTGATGTAATAATGGCCTCTGTTGAAAGTAAAATTAAAGGAGTGAGGTAGGTCTGCATTTTTTAATGTAGCGGAGTGCTACATTCATTTCGCAAATTCTCCATGTGGTGACGGAGTAAGAATACAATATGACACCACCCCATCTTATCCCATGGGTGTCGCAAAAATTTACTAAGGGGACTATCCGTGAATATTATCTTTACGTAATAAAAAGAAAGAAAACTTGAAATTAAACCCTATACCAATCCGTTTAGTCAGCGTGGTATTAGTAGGCCAAGTATCCCTCCGTCACTGGAGGAGGCCCGTCCCTGCAGTGGGACATTAATGGGCTGTTATAATGATGATGAACCGAATTAACAACTTACGTTAGCTAGTCTTTTACTATTTTTTTTTAAATGCTACTTTTCGCTTTCTATAAAAATAGATGTCAAAGTGTCCGACACGTAAGTAATCTCGGAAGACGCGTTGAATTCCGTCTAGAATTTTTTTTTTATAATCTGTCATTCTTTTCGAAAAAAGTAATAATAATTGCATCACCATGATTAGTCGTTATTAAGGATATTAACATAAATTTGGCATGATTTGTAAGGGGTTTAATACTCTAGTTCGAATGACGTTACCTCGATGTCTCTACCTCGACAGTACACTTCACCGATGGTTCGTTACTTCGAAAGGTTAAGACCTCGTAAGATTGGTAAATAATAGTTAATTAAATTTTAAAAATTGCTACAAGTAGCGGATAGTAAAATTTAAAATTTTATAAGCGCTTTTTTGTTTAACATATTGTATAAATAACTGTATTTATAAGTCTTACCTTGTACCGAAGGCTGTAGCGACAGCAGTGGCCGTTGTATCATCCTCCTGATTTTCCTCATCCTGACCCTGGGCTTCATCAATATCATTCCCTTGCTGATTGGGATCAAGACCACTTTGAAGAGCATCGGGCCCTTGGTTTTGAGACTGAATCTGTTGTTGAATTTCACTTTGCTGCTGTTGTAATTGCATTTGCTGTTGTTGAATTTGACTTTGTTGTAATTGATATTGCGAGAAATCTTGAGGGTAGTTTATAAGCTGAGCTTGCACGAAACCAGGCTGAGGTTGGGCAGGTTGTGGTGCTAAATATGGTACTTGATATAACTGTTGTTGGTAGGAACCTTGGTCAATGTTTTCAGCGTCTTGGTTATCTGATTGTGGCTGAAATTGATTTGGCTGAGGCTGAAATTGAGCTTGCTGGGGCTGAAATTGGGCTGCTTGAGGCTGAAATTGAGCTTGCTGTTGGGGTTGATATTGAGCAGGTTGGGGTTGAAATGGAGCGGGTTGGGGCTGGTATTGAACTTGTTGAGGCTGAAATTCAACTTGCTGTGGCTGGAGCTGTTGAGGTTGATATTGATTGGGTTGAATATTTGCTTGTGGGCTTAAAGCAGCGGGTTGTGCTACAAATTGAGGCAAAGGCTGTAATTGGAATTGGGGTTGAACTTGCTGTGGTTGGTAATTTACCGGTTGATATTGAGCAATCTGTTCAACATTAGACTGCGAATATACATTCTGTGGTTGCACAGCAACTTGTTCTGTTTGGAATTCTGTTTGTTGATATGCAGTGACTGGTTGATATTGCTGCGCAACTTGAGGTTGTTGAACAACTAACAGAGCTGGTTTCTGCAAAACTTGGTCGGCATTTTGCTGTTGAAGCTTTTGCTGAGCAATAATCGAAGGTAGAGCAGCGAAATGAGTTTGTGCGTCAAAGGCTGTAACTTGTTTTTGAGATTGAACTTGCTGTAGATATAACGGATCTTTAAGCTGACCGAATTGCAGTGGCACGAATTGTGGTTGCAATTGTAATTGAGCTAGAGAACTCAAAAATAGTTCTCCAGGGTATTCCTGTATCTTTTGAGCTGTAACTTCTACAGATACTTTTTCTTTTTTATCATTACTTTCTAGTGTTTCGCCTTCATTTAGATTTATTTCTGTGGTAGAAGCTTGAGTAGAGCTTTCAGTAGTAGTGCTAGCTTCTGTAGTAGATGATGTTGTTCTTGGAACGAATGCAGCAGGAACTTCGGGTCTTTGTTGATTCCTATTGATTTGAGCATCTAATGCTCTTTGCCTTTGAAATTCGCGGTAATTTGCTTGCTGCTGTTGATACTGAAACAATAAGCGAATAATTTTGGTTAATAAAATTATAATCAAACCTATTCAGTTGAAAAAAAATCGAATAGTTACTTATTCTAAACAGTTTGAGCTGTCAACTTCATCAAAACAGCCCATTAATGTCCCAGTGCAGGGACGAGCCTCCTTCCGGGACGGAGGGATACGACCTTCTAATACCACGCTGGCCAGACGGATTGTTATAGGGTTTAATTTCTAGTTTTCCTTCAACTTTGTAGATAATTATTAGTACGCCAAAGTTCCTAAAATCGCTCATAGATTAGCCTGTATAACTTCTTGACACCACTTTACTTCATCCCGAGGGGGAGGTAAAAAATGGATAACTTAAACATCAATATTTTTAATGAAGAAGGAACCTAATTTTTGACACAAAATCTGCTACCCACCTCCCTATAAGGTGGAGGTTTATCACTGCAGTAGGACATAGGCTGCTGTATTAAACTATTGACGACCTCTGTGGCGTAGTGGTTATGTAACAATATGACTGCTACGCAGAGGTCTCGGGTTCGATTCCCACTCAATGCAGATCTTTGTGTACATTATCATGATTGTTTGCATTGGTCTGAGTGTTTCTATGTATAATATGTATGTATTAACAAAAAAAAAGTATTTAAATATGTTTATCCGTTATTTAGTACCTATAGTACAAGTTCTGCTTAGTTTGGGACTAGATGACGCTGTGTGAATGTGTGAGGATTATGTATTATATTCTTTTCTTGTTAACTTTACCTGAATCTGCTGTAAATTCTGATTCAAATTTCTGATATCAGCATCAAAAGCAGGTCCAACATTCTGCTTCCCATTAATAGGAGATCTCTGGAAGAAGGTTACTTCTTCTCTTTGTGGTGGTAGACCTTGAACGGAAACATCCTCTTCTGGGACCCCGTATTCTACATTAGGTATGTTGACATTGGCTGGGTAACGTGGGTCTAGAGGTGGTAAGTATTGAGCAGGCTGGAAAGAAATTAGTTCGTGTTAGTTAGTTGGTTTGCCTCTATCATCCCACTGCTGGGCAAAGGGGTCTTGCGAAAACTATAAATACACGAATACTATATTTACAATTTACATTGAATATAAGAACTAAGTCAATTTGGTATAGTTTACTTAATGATCGAGTAAAACTTAGTTTATTGAGCAATTATTTAATCAAATTATTCAAATAAAAAAAAATTAATAGTAAAACTTATAAAAGTAGTTTACACATTTTTAACTTTTCTTTCATTTTTTATATTCGGAGCACTACAACGGGTAAAACTTACACAAGCTCATTAAAACTTTAACAGTTTCTTGCTAGATCTTTACACGAAAGACACCATTAGATATTTGGACATTTTCTTCGTCATGTTCCTGTCGAATTGTGGGTCAAATTTCAAATTTATTTATTGTCAGTAATTTTGCAAAATGTTGTGCAAGGAACAAATCGGCGTCATGGCACGAGGCCTGCCATGACGCCGATTAAGATTAATTAAGAGTGGAAGAGATGAGCTATACAAAAAAATTTGAACTAATTTTTGAAGGAAGGTACAATGAAATCTCTCATTATTACTAAGTTTGCAAATACTTTCACGATTGACCCATTTCATCAAATGTCTCATCATAACAGCCCATTAATATCCCACTGCAGGGACGGGCCTCCTCCCATGACGGAGGAATACTTGGCCTACGAATACCACGATGGCCAGACGGATTGGTATAGGGTTTAATTTCAAGTTTCTCTTCTTTTTATTACGTAAAGATAATATTTACGGATAGTCCCTTAGTCGGTTTTTACGACACCCATGGGATGAGATGTGGTGGTGACATATTGTATTCCTACTCCCCGTCACCACACGGAGTAGTGTTTCCTTACAAAAATAAAATTAATCATACCTGCTGCGCTTGTCCAGATTGTGGTAGTTGGAAAGCTGGTCCGTTTGGTCTCCATCCACTTGGCGCGTATGGTGCTGGGGGCTCGGCTGCCACCAAACCCACTAATAATGTTATCACAGCCAGTTGCTCCTGGTGAAATGTTAAAGGCGATAAGTTAGTATTTTGTGTTCGTGTTCTAGGCGTTCTGAGGTCTCTGCCTAACCCGGACGGGATAAGGCGTGAGTTTATGTATGTATGTTTTAGGCCTGCTTTCAAGTGTGGGTTTACTCCTTTTGAGGAGAGTTTGAGGCTATTGAAAATTCATGTGGTTAAATATACCATTTTAAATCAGTCTTTTATAGTCTTATTTAGATTTTCAGGTTTTATTTTTATTTATTTTAATTATCATAATATGATTAATTTTATTATAATAAGGATATATACTCGTATGAATATTTAGAAATTAATACTTAATTCGTTGTGATTATAAAATAAGTATTTTTACCAATTAATAACTAATTAATTTAATGTAAAAATATAATTTATTAGTGTAAAAATGTCTAACTATATAATTTTAAAGGTAGTTATTGGTTGATAATGAGGTTCTCCAGGAACTATTTCTGAACATTAAAGTATACTAATCTCAATTATGAAAAAGAGTAGGATTTCAACCAACGTCTTCTTGCACAGCTGACGGAAACACAACCACTAAACAACCGGACCACCGCACCAACCGCCCACTTCGTTAGGCGGCGAAAAATACGCGTCACTTTTTAAACATATTTCATTACTGCTCCACTCCTATTAGTCATAGTGTGATACTATATAGCGTATGACACTCCCCGATAAATTGACTATTCGACACATAAAGATTTTTTTAAATCGGTTCAGTAGATCCAGAGATTACCCCTACAACGTAACTAACACACAAACTTTACCTCTTTATAATATTAGTATAGATAACATATTTTAATTCTTTATGTCATAACCTTAATAACCATTTTGTAACATCAACCCCAATTAATAAAATAGCATTTCGCCACAAGTCAAAATTGATAAGACAGGGTTATTTTGGACCCCGTATAACTGTACATTGAATTAACCCCTTCCCTAACTACTTTGTGGGCGGTTTCATTATTATACCAATTTTAATTTTTAGAAATATAGGGTTAGTAAAGGGTTCTTTGGGTTTGAAAGTAACCGGTTAACCCGAAGGTTTAATATTGAAGGAATAATTCTATTTTAATAAATAATTTTTTTGGTAGTTTTGTAAAAACGTTTTTTTATTGTCATAACAGATAACTATTTATTTAATTATCATCTATATCTTAGCTTTTTTTTTAGTATGTATCTACTTATTATTATTTTTCAACATTAACATTAATTAAATAAAAAATACTTTTATGTCGAATTCATGTTAATTTTAAAAATAAACTACAATTTATTTACAAATTAAAATTAAAGATGAAAAAAAAAAAGTAAAATAATAACTTCAACATTACTGATAACTAGCATCTTCAACTTTATTTTTTTTTTATTTTTTTTTTCTTAATTCTTTTTTTTTAATATTTAATTACACTCCCAAAAAACTGATTAATTAACACACTACACAAACACAAAAAAAAACACACAATAAATAAATACGTGTTGCTACCTTCATTATCGATGTGTTTCGTTCATCACATAGCACACGCTCAACGCTTTTATAGACATATTGTGAGCACATTGTAATGCTAGGAGCGTTTACAACGACCTTTGTGGTTTAGGGCTGAATACAAGGCGTTTCTTTAGCCTTACTACCAAAAGAAACAATTTAAAAAAACACCTACTGTAATCATTGATTTCCCGGGGCAATGATTGATGAGGGAGGCACAGGATAGAGGTAGATGGAGATGTTTGAAGGAGTGTAGAGTGGACTTCTTTTGGCTGAGATGAACCCTTCGGCCACATTCGAAACCATGTTTGGAAGCAGAAATATTATTCTTTTATCAAAACTAGTTTCGGAAGAAGAAATATTATTCTGTTTTCGAAACCGGTTACGAAACATGGTTTCGAAATTTCTATGTGTTATTCTGATGTGTAAAAGCTATATTATTGTAAAGTTTTATTAAAATCCATTCAGTAATTTTACGTGAAAAATTTTACGTGGGGTGATGGACATATTGTATTCTTACTCCGTCACCACAAGGACAGTAATCTACTATATAAAAATAAGTCGGGTTTTCCTTCCTGACGCTATAACTCCAGAACGCACGAACCGATTTCCACGGTTTTGCATTCGTTGAAAAGGTCTCGAACTCCGTGAGGTTTATAGCCAAGAAAATTTTAGAAAAATTTCAACAGAAAAGCGTAAAAATATTGCCCGTGCGAAGCCGGGACAGGCCGCTAGTTATGTATAGATGCTTGTTATTAGCATCTATACATAATTACTGTCCTTGTGGTGACGGAGTAAGAATACAATATGTCCATCACCCCATCACATCCCATGGGTGTCATAAAAACCGACGAAGGGACTAACTTTACAATAATATGTGGTGTTTGTTTACAAAGTTAATCAAGTTTGGATCAATACCCTATAGTTCAAATATTTTTCATTTACACACAAAAGTAGAGAAATATTAAAATGCTTTTTGGCTTCGACCCAAGCTTAGCTATTGTAATATTTGGCGAGTAACTTGCATTTTAAATACGTACAAAATTAGTGTTCGTTTGATGACCTACTAAGCATATTACTTAATTAATTGTCAATACCATTTCTTCTCCTATCATAACAGCCCATTAATATCACACTAAGGGACGGGCTTCCTCCCGTGACGGAGGGATACTTGTCCTACTATTACTATGGCTGGTCAGACGGATTGGTATAGGGTTTAATTTCAAGTTTTCTTTCTTTTTATTTCGTTAAGATAATATTCATGGATAGTCTCTTAGTCTGTTTTGTGACACCCATGGGATGAGATGGGGTGGTGACATTATTGTATTCTTCTCCGTCACCATACGAATAATTTCTTTTTTATTGTAATAGTGCTATCCGGTATTAACGCGTAAAGATTTTAGGTAAACACTTTAATTATTTACCTTGAGCCGCTCGACGTTTCGGTCAGGTTAGAGTCTCCAGTAGTATACTCGTGACCATAGCATGACTTTTTTTTTAAATAGTCTTTTTAAAAATAAATTTTTTTTTTTTAATATTCTGGATAAAACCTCATTGGAATATCAGAAAAACTCAAAACTTAGATTTAATAAAAGTGGCCAGATTATAACTATAGAAGAATCTTACAATAACATCAAGACCAGACACCTTTCTTAGAATTTGTAAAAACTTTTAATTAGCCTTATTTCTGTTATGTTTTTCCATATCAGCCCATAGACGCCCACTGCTGGACATAGGCGTCCTCTAAACGTTTCCACCCTGCGCGGTCTTGTGCCTCCCTCATCAATCGGCTTCCCGCCGTCCTAATTAGGCGGGGAGCCCCCTCACACGGTGGACCGACGACCTAGGTTTGTTTATGACTGTCTTTTATTCATCTAGCTGTAAGTTTTCCTTAAATTAAATTAAATATTAATGAAACCATCCAAAGATCCGTCACTGCAGTGGAAATTTTTGATCCTACTATGCTTGAAGGCTCTCACGTTATAGGAAAGAGGAAACACATACGACGTTTAGGGAAGTTTATTCAGCATCATTATTGTTCAGCATACCGGTGTGGTGACGGAGTAAGAACACAATATGTCACCACCCCCCATCTCATCCCATGGGTGTCGTAAAAACCGACTAAGGGACTATCCATGAATGTTATATTTACGAAATAAAAATAAGGAACACTTGAAATTAAACCCTGTACCAATCTGTCTGGCCAGCGTGGTATTAGTAGGTCAAGTATCCCTCTGTCCCGGGAGGAGGCCAGTCCCTGCAGAGGGACATTAATGGGCTGTTATGATGATAGGTACATTCCGTATTATACTCGTAGTAAATGTAAAAGATGTATTTATAAAACCTAAGCTATGATCTAACAAAACATAGTAAACAATTGTGCAGAAATTTAATATGCAGATAAGCGAGTTGTTTATTTGGCAATGTCACTGTTAACAAATGAATACTACTTAACCAAACGGTAATCAATGTGACGGCCATTGAGAACGGAGAAATCATCATTTTAGTAAATTATTAAGAGCAGAATTATATTTACTTTCAATTAAGTAAATTATATTATTTATCTATTTATATCAGTTTCTCCCAAACACTATAATATAACCATACCACTACACATTATTTTATTATTATTTTTTACGTCTACAAAATGCAGTATTAGAGTTTGTTACACCGCTTCTTCTCTACTAGCGCTTCGGAAGCGGTGGTAAAGTTTTCTAAACTTTAAAATGTATTTAAACTTATATTAAGTAGTATAAATGACGTCAAAAAGGTTGAGCGAAAGTTGTACAATTTTGTAAAATATTTTAATTTAGTGTCATAACAGCCCATTAATGTCCCACTGCAGGGACGGGCCTTCTCCCGTGATGGAAGGATACTTGGCCTGCTAATACCGTGCTGGCCAGACGGATTGGTCTAGGGTTTAATTTCAAGTTTTCCTTCTTTTAACTTCGTATTGTTAATATTCACGGATAGTCCCTTAGTCGGTTTTTACGACACCCATGGGATGAGATGGGGTGGTGACATATCGTATTCTTACTCCGTCACCACATGGATGATAATTCAATTGCCCGAATGAAATTATAGTTCTAAAGTTAAAAGGAGTTTAAAGTGGTAGGTTTGAAGTGGCTTCAGTATAGGTACATACAACTTGCCTCCTCTTCCATGCCGGCTTCGGTTATCTTCTTCTTCTCTGTATAATATAGTATAATTCATGTGCTGTTAACTAATATAATAAAAGTTATGCTTAGTTCGCGACTAGGTGGCGTTTCATAAACGACTGAAAAATATTACATTCTCCCCCCTCCCCCTCTATTCTATAAAGCAATAGTCATAGACATTAGTCTATAGTTCTATGTCAAGCTGTTTGGGATTCATCTCTTGCCTGGGTCAATATCAATACGTGTCAAGAATAAGATAAAAAGAAAAGAAATGTCCGTAATTACGTAATTGTACGAGTACTGGGAATCTTTAGCGTTATTATGTCCTACAGCAAGGACGGGCTCTTCTGCAGAGATGATTTTGCCTCCTTGAACATAGTGGGAATCTTAAGCGTTTTAATATGTCCTACAGCAAGGACGGGGCCTTCTGCAGAGATGTTTTTGCCTCCTTAAACTATTACTATATAAGTATATACATATTTTGAAGGTTGAAAATCTTTAATCCACACCTAAAAATTTGCTTGTTATTCAACTTGACCGTAACAAAATACTTTTTTAGACTTTGTGTAATCCACTAATTATTGACCTAAATCTGGATGTAGGTACTTTGTGCCCGTTAAATTGATGTTTGTAAAGTTCATGCGACATAAGGAATGATCGCAGGATCCCCGTTAGGGAGTTGTCTTTTCATCATAACAGCCCATTAATGTCCCACTGCAGGGACGGGCCTCATCCCGTGACGGAGGGATACTTAGCCTACTAATACTACGCTGGCCAGACGGATTGGTATAGGGTTCAATTTTAAGTTTTCCTTCTTTTTATTTCGTAAAGATGATAAGTATTCACAGATAGTCCCTTAGTCAGTTTTTGTCGACACCCATGGGATGAGATGGGGTGATGACATATTGTATTCTTACTTCGTCACCACACGGAGATATAAGGTATAAGGTTTGCTATGTAAAAATAACGAAAAATAAAACAATACCAAGAGTAAGAATTGTATTTTATATTTTTAAAACAATTTTTATTACAAAAATAGATCTCTTTACCTAAACATATATATTGTATTAAAATAAATAAAATTACAAATTAAATTTTGCCAAAATTTAAGTAAGTACTTAAATCTTAATCTTGTAATAATTTTAAATAACTATATTTTTTAAATGCACTTTTAACGTGAATGTTTGTAACCTCTGTCAAAAAATAACTATCACATAATTTTCCCTGGTCTGCAACCAGACTGGGTTTTTGGTTCCATAAAATTTTGTTAAAATAAAAATGAGGAAAAAATATTATTTTATCTTAAAATTACAGTAAGTGCGTAACTTTAACGTTTGTTGCTTTTTTAAATATAAATAAGTACTTATAACAATTTATTAAATTATTTTTCACACACTTTCAAAATTTACAATTTAAAAATATATTTACACATGGTAACGATTTTTTTCTTATAAAAAATTGGAATTAAATCAATCATAGTTTTTGCCTTCTTCTGGTTCATGAGCCTGCAAAAAAAAACAAATATAAATTAGATTTCAAGTATTAAAGAAATAAATAAGTATTCCTCACACTTTTACACAACGCCATCTAGTGCCAAACTAAGCAGAGCTAATACTATGGGTACTATACAACGGATAAACATACTTAAGCACTTTTTTTTTGTAAATACATACCTACATATTTATTATGCATAGAAAACACCCAGACCAATGCAAACAATTATGTTCATGCACACAAAGATTTGCATTGAGCGGGAATCGATCCATTAAAAGTATGTAATACAATCAGAGGAGTTTTATTACAGTTTCATTAACATCCATTCAGTAGTTTTTTTTATGAGAAAGAATTACAAAAATCTATACAAACTTACAAAGATTCACGTTTATAGATAAGACTAGCTTATGACCGCGGCTTCACCAGCGTTGTATAGGTAGCTTAAATCTTATTCTACACCCTAAACTACCTATGTTCCAAAGGAGAATGAAACCTTCACTAAGAGTTTTGGGCCAAAATGAAACAGAAATGAGAGTATTATCAATTTATAGCTTTACACTTATTAGTCTCGTGCTAAATCTAGATAGAAGATAATTTTTTTTTGAAGGAGATGGAAACTTCTGGGCTAAAGCTTGTACATTACTGTACAGAGTAAGGATATACCCTAAAAATCTTTTCTATTTTATTCAAGTTCGAAACCTAATACAATTGAGTAATTTTATTATTGTTTTATTAAAAAAAAGGAAAGAATTTTAAGGCATTTCCTTACTCTGTACAGTAATGTACAAGGCTTTAGCCCAAAAGTTTCTATTTCCTTTCATCAAAATCCATTCAGTAGTTTTTGCGTGAAAGAGTAACAAACACACATCCGTCCATACTTCTTTCACATTTATAATACACTAGCGGCGCGTCCCGGCTTCGCACGGGCATTATTTTCCCGATTTTGTGTTTTTTCTTTGCTATAAACCTCACGGAGCCCGAGACCTTTCCAACGAATGCAAAACCTAAATCGGTTCGTGCGTTCTGGAGTTATAGCGTCAGGAAGGAAAACCCGACTTATTTTTATATAGTAGATATTAGTAGGAGTACGATAATATTTACGAACAATGTAAACAAAATTATTATAAAACAAAAACAAATTCTTCCGGACTCAGAACAATCACTTTAAGATCAAAACAATAAATTATTGTCACGCGTGAGATTAAATGAAAGTTTTATTGTCACGCGTGAGATTAAATGAAAGTTTTTAACACATCTCAAAATAATTTTAAGATGTTTTAATATGAAAATCTATCCTTAATTAAATGTTTTCAATAACTGTAGTAGTTAGTTAGTGTTGAAAAGTGTTAAGATATTATGGACAGTTCATGTTGTAATGACGACCTCTGTGGCGTAGTGGTTATATACAACATGACTGCTACGCAGAGGTCTCGGGTTCGGTTCCCGCTCAATGTAAATATGTGTGTGCATGAACATGATTATTTGCATTGGGCTGAGTGTTTCTATGTATAATATGTGTGTATTTACAAAAAAAATTACATTAAGTATTAAAGTATTTAAGTGAAAGTATTTAATTATGTTTATCCGTTGTCTAGTACCCAAAGTACAAGCTTTGCTTAGTTTGGGACTAGATGGCGTTGTGTGAATGTGTGAGGAGTATTTATTTATATTTTGTTTTTAATATGGCGCAGGCTCTTGATTGCTCATTGGCTCTTCTTATGTGAAACGAGTAGAATGTAATGTCTTTAAAAATAATATGTTAAAAACAAAAATATTAAAGTAATGGTAGCCATACACGTTCCTTCCTATCGTCCAATCGGCATGACGCTACCGATTGGATCAGTTAGAATTGACCGTGTGTGCGAGTGGATCTGCATGACAGTTACAATTGATGGCAGTATCGAACTTCGTTTCTTTTGATTGAGATTGGATCAAGCCTGCAGTGTCATGCCGATTGGACGATAGGAAGGATCGTGTATGTCCACCATAATAGTTTTCATACCTCTAAAACAGTAATTTCATAATCAGTATTTACAAACATATCTGGCAGTAAATGTGTTATGTCATCCGATCTGTCAATAACATCCACTTTACCACTATTTATCTTTATCTTCTCAGCAAATAACTCGGCATAATCTTGAACGACTTTTTTCAAGGAAAAGTTTTTTAAAGGATAGTATCTCTTATGCTGTCGGAATACGACGTATTTTTCTGTACTAGAACGTGCTGTAGTTATTTCTATAGAATTGAATGTCACTGGATCGATCCATCCATCCATTGTATTTTTGAAAAGCTCTTCCTGTGTAAAAGAAAATAAAGTTTTTAAACAATCGTCATATCAACTGTTTTATTTTTGTTATAAACTAACCATTGGTAAAATACCTCTCCCAACAAGCGTCACAGAACACGGTCTTGCGCCTGCGCAGCCAGACCGATCCAGCGGCCTTTTTACATACATGTAAGCTTTTGAATGAACTCCGTGTGGTGACGGAGTAAGAATACAATATGTCACCACCCCATCTCATCCCATAGGTGTCGTAAAAACCGACTGAGGGACTAACCGTAAATATTATCTTTACGAAGTAAAAAGAAGGAAAACTTGAAATTAAACCCTATACCAATCCGTCTGGCCAGCGTGGTATAAGTAGGCCAAGTATCCCTCTACCATGGGAGGAGGCCCGTCCCTACAGTGGGACATTAATGGGGCTGTATGCTGATAACAAACTCTCAACATTTTAAGTGTTTTTCAATTAAACAAATATTGCATTACAAAAACGGCCGTTTTTTTTCGAATGCGAAAGGACAATGCTCACAATGTATGGGGAAAAAACCCAGGCCCGGCGCAAATGAAATGTATCTCAGATTTTAAGTATTTATATGTGACATAATATTCAGTAGGGGGCATTACCAAAATCTTTTTTTTTAATGTCATAAATTGCTAGTTGTTTTATGTAAGGAGCTTCAAAAATGTGATTTTTTTTAAATTATTTCTTTCTTTACTCTTATTCTATAAATGAATGATAAGGTACGAGAATACAGGGAACCTATAAGTGCGAGTGAAATAGCAGTTGACTCTTGGTTCGTTTTTGTAGCGAGCGACGACGACCGAAAGGTATTGTGTGAACAAACAACCGGTTTAGTTTAGTGCCTCTCCGCCTTGCAACAACCACTGAGAATATTATAATGGTTAGCGTAGTATGTTAAAATATATGTATATACATATTTTCTTTAAATACTTCTATTTAAAAATTACTTTCACGAAAAAAGGATTAGCAAAATGTTACGTTTAAAAACGAATTTTTTGCTATTTTTTTTTTTAGTATGAAACTACTATTTTATACTAAGAATTTGAGATATGTACCGTTTGCGCCGGGGCCTGGGTTTTTTTTGAGCATTATCCTTTTACTACTTAATTGAAAAACATTTAAAGTGTTGAGAGTGTGTTATACAAATACTTTATTCCCTTTTCTCAAGACTTTGTTATCAACGTTTTACATTATTTATCCTATTTGCGAATTATGATTTTTCTATTGGCGGCGCTAGTGAGCCACGTACAGGCCCATAAAGCAATAACAAAAAAGAGGGTTTTTTTTACTTACAGAATCGTAATCAAGGTTCATTGATTGCGGTAATCCAAGTAGTAAATCCATTTTAAACATCGCAGCTACCAGCCACAACACTATTAAATGTGTAATTGCATCCATTGGAGCAACTGAAATTAAAACATCAGGTCAAACGTTACTTTGCGAAAATACATGACTTCAATTTTTGACAAAAATAGTTACTGTTAACTTTTGCTAAGTATACTCATAAACGCCTCTTGTCAATTGATTAGCTTGAATTCTTATGGTTTTGTTTGGTATAAGGTTGGGTATGCTAATAAAAATCTCGCTAAACAGTGATTAATTTTAAGAGCGTTTTATGAGTAACAAAGGTAGTGGTTTTGAATGAAATGCTTGACTGGATGCATTTTATCCAAAAAGTCTTTACTTAGCGGAATTATTAATGTAATTATTAATTATTATTAATTATTAATAAATACCTACTTATGTAAATGCATATTATAATTAGGTAAGTATATAGTTTATTAGGTTTAAACATTAAATTATATTAATATAGTGTACTGTTATACCTAGTTATCAGTGAACTGAACTTTTTATTGTATAAGAATAATAGTAAGTACATAGTTATAAATAAGAGCGCCTTTTTCGCCAACAAACTGTATTTACAGTTTGGCGATTTTGTTAAGTTTGTAAAAACAATGTACATTTTTTGGAAATAAACGTTTCAAAAAAAATAAACGTTTCAAAAAAAAAAAAGCAAACATTTCATCCAAAAACACTATTTGGACTAAGTTAACACTTAATATTTTTTAACAATATTTCAAAATTATATTAAGTATCTAAATATATTGTGGTGTATAATTTTACCCTTAAATTATATTTTACTTACCAATTATATTTTAGACGCCAATAATTAATTTATTTGTCCCACAATTTATCAATATTTATATTTAAGACAAATTCTATTATTGTTGAGTAACTCACCAATTATATTTTAGACCCCAAGTAATAATTAATTTATTCGTCAAATTATTTTTTTAATTAAGTATATTTTACACTCCAATTATATTTTAATCACCAACTAATATTTTAGAATAATAATTAATTTATTCGGCAAATTATTTTACAATTATATTTTAGACACTAATAAATAATTTATTCATCAAATTATTTTTCATCTATATTTTATACTTCTAATTTCTTTTGCACTTTACTTAAATCCAAATGGCAAGCACGTTGCACAAGGTTATAATTAATAATGATAATATAATTTTCCAAACGTGTCTGTATGTTACAACTAACCAATTGTTACTGATCTCTTTAAACGCAATTATAATACTCAACAATTATGAGAAATGCGTATTGAGATACAGGTTGATACTAAAGTATAAATAATTTTAGTGAACATGCTGTATACTGCTTTCATAACAATAGTTTCTCGCTTTTAATATATCAACCAATCAATCAACTAGCTTTTCGCAGTCCACTGCTGGATATTATAGGCTTAAACTATTACGTGCCACATAACACAGTACTGCGCCTTCCGCATCCAGTCCGAGCCAGAGATCTTTTTGAGACTTTATTTCATAACTTACTCGCTTTTGCCCGCGGCTTCGGAGCCGCACTGTTCCCCTTTCCTGGACACGGAAAAAAAAAGATAAAAAAGTAGCCTATGTTACTCTCCATCCCTTCAACTATCTCCACTTAAAAAATCACGTCAATTCATCACTCCGTTATGCCGTTTTGGGATATGCTTCAGAGAGGAGCTCTTGGGAATTTCCCTGAAGATATTGTGCATGAAAACCAGCTATTCTTGCATCTTAGCAGGACTTGGGACAGTATTCCACAACAGGATATTGACACCCTTGTTTTGAGTATGCAGAACCGCTGCAAATGTGTCAGGAGAGTCTTAGGTGGATCCACGGATTATTCATTTTAAGTTTTCAATTATTAATATTTAACATTTTTTATTTTATTAATATTTTACTAAAATAATGTTTTGTTTACATTTTGAAGTATCAAAAATAAAGTTAAGATTGAAATTTTGTCTGAGTTTTTTCTCTACTTCTTATTTTTTTTTAATTTAACTTTATCAAAAAGTTTATTATCAGGTAAGATAGGCTATTAAACATGGTTTATTTTAATGTATAGGTGTCTTAACAAAAAGTTTATAGAATTTTAGTTAATTAGGTTTAATTGAAATACCCCTAGACCATGTTCAAAGTCAAAGTCAAAGTCAAATAGCTTTATTCACTTAGGTTACAAAGTAACACATGCAAATCGTTATACATGTAGTAGAATAGTATAGAGAAAAATGTCTGCCAAACTACTACCACTTTCGCAGACGACTATAGTAGAGCTCTGAGAAGAATGTGGCCAAGAAACTCAGGCCACTCTTTTCAAAAATAATAATTTGACTTTGTTACAATTACCAACAGCAGCGTGAAGAATGATGTGTGCAAGCAAATCTTACATGCATAGCAATTTAAAGTTTAATTGATAAAAAAAAATTTCATTGTTAATAAATTGATTTAAAAAAAGCTTTAATTGCATGGCACGTTCATCAGTCATCTCGTCACTGCGATATCCGACAGAAATTAACACACAAGCATTTGTGTCGTCAAGTTGATTTTGTTAATCTTTAAGTAGTTGAGAATGGAATAGAATACCATTTAGATAATATAATTAAATACATTTACAAATGCAAGTGAAGTATTTCTATCGTTACAATAACAAATAAAACTGTAAAAGAAAGTAATAAGGTAGTAACATAACATCCGCACAACTACCTAGGTTAAGCCACAATCTACACCATGGAACAAGCAACATGAAATCACGATAATTGAAATCTAAGCCCATGAGTTTTTGTCATTAATATAATCGTTTATTGTATAATAGCCTTTCGATAATAGCTGATTTTTTACAAATGCTTTAAAGTTTAGTAAAGGTAGATCCATTACATGCTTAGGCAGTTTATTGAATAAACGTATACCGAGTCCCGCAAAAGTGTTATGTACCTTATGTAAGCGATGTTGTGGACCTATCAACTTATGCCTATTCCTCGTACCAATGCTATGAATGTCGCCATTTCTATCATACTGTTCAATATTTTGCTTAATATGTATTATATTAGCATATATATATTGTGAAGCAACTGTTAAAATACCTATTTCCTTAAAACGATCTCTCAATGAAACATTCGATTCAAGATTGTAAATAGCTCGAACTGCACGCTTCTGAAGAATAAAAATAGATTCGATGTCTGCAGCCCTACCCCACAAAAGAACACCATAGGACATTAAGCTGTGAAAGTAACTAAAGTATACCAATCTTGCTGTCTCTATATTCGTTAGCTGCCTCACTTTTTTAACTGCATAAGCAGCTGAACTTAGTTTTCCTGCTAGAGCTAATATATGAGCACCCCATTGCAGCTTACTATCCAACGTTATTCCTAAAAATACAGTAGTGTCTACAAAACGAAGGACCTCACCGTTTAAAATCAGATTATTACTAAGGCTTTTAACATTGGGCATAGAGAATTTTAAGCATTTTGTTTTGGCAGCATTTAAAAGCAAATTGTTAGCAGTAAACCAGTTCAGGACTTGTGCGAGAGATTCGTTAACTTCATCTAAATTAGTTTGCTTACGGTTTACTTTGAAAACGAGTGAAGTATCATCTGCAAATAAAACAATGTCGCACAAACCCTGAGCAAGAAACGGCAAGTCATTGACATAAACTAAAAATAGAAACGGACCTAGAATGGATCCTTGAGGCACGCCCATACTTGGCGGAAGACCAGAGGACCTACTACCATTTACTTCGACATACTGAACCCTATTGCTTAAATACGAAGATAATAAATCAAGAGAAGCATCCCTAATTCCATAATGTCTAAGCTTGCACAGAAGTGTCCCATGATCAACGCAGTCAAAAGCTTTAGAAAGATCACAGAAGACGCCTATTGCATCCATAGAATTTTCCCAAGCATCATAGATATATTTCAGAAGAGAAACACCCGCATCAATCGTTGAGCTACCCTTCCTAAAACCGTATTGCTGCCTATGAAAAATATTATTTAAATGAAAGTGACTCTCCAATTGGCATAAGATAATTTTCTCATAGATTTTACTAATCACAGGTAGTATTGAAATTGGTCTAAAGTTACCAGGGTCGCTTTTTGATCCATTCTTGAACAAAGGAATAATCTTACTGTGTTTCATTAGATAAGGAAATACACCTATGGCAATACACTTATTAAATATAATAGATAAATGTGGAGATATATTAAATATAATACCCTGAAGAAGCTTGACAGACATACCCCATAAATCAGCAGATTTCTTGGAATTGAGACTTTTGAAAGCTTTTATGATATCATTATGGTTAATAGACCTAAAACTGAAGCGGTTCTTACATTCAATTACTTTATCTTTTAGTAAAAATTCTGCTTGGTTTGGAGAGGAATTTAAGGAGGTTGTTGTATGAATAGGAACATTGACAAAGAAATTATTAAAAGCATGTGCAATGTCAGCATTATTGGTGAGAACCTTATCTTGAGTTTTTAGTACATAATTAGTATCACGAATTTTCATCCGGCCGGTCTCTGCATTAATAATGTCCCATGTACTTTTAATTTTGTTGTTTGATTCCTTTATCTTATTACTCAAATAAGAAGACTTTGCTATGGCACAAGCCCTCTTAAAAGTTTTCGAGTAGTTCCTGACATATTGAATGAAATCTGGTTGAGTATTATATTGTTTCATACCATACAATTCATACAAGCGAGCTCTACTTTTATATATACCTGTTGTTGCCCAATCACAGAATTTAGTTTTAGAGTTACTAACAAAAGTCTTAGTTTTAAAAATATTATCATATTCAAGCTTGATAATGTCTAATAAATCTTTATAAATATCATCTGGGCTATACTGATTAAGATTAATTCTAGTCACTTTGATTGCAACATTATCACTAAATTGATTCAGGCGGTTTATGGTAATTGGCCTGCATGTGATTTTGTTCTCTGTGGGAGTAGTAATAGATGGAAATACTACCCTTTGCCCACAGTGGTCAGATGTTAAATCACTTAAGATATCCTTATTAACATATTCACAGTTGCAAAATACATTATCTAAGCATGTAGCAGAATGAGATGTAATCCTAGTGGCTTCTTTAAATAATAACTGTAAATTATAAGACTGAAACAAACAAATTAATCTAGCACTAGTTGAAGATTTTTCAAGTAGATTTACATTAAAGTCCCCGCATACTATAATAAATTTATTTCCTGAGCATAGTCTTTCTAACAATTTCTCCATAACACCCTCGAATAGACTATAATCACTCTGCGGTGGTCGGTACACACAAGCTACGACATGTTGCTCAAGCTCCACACAAGAGATTTCGACTGTGCGCTCGATAGAAAGATTTGCTATGTCTTTTCTTTCTTTAAATTCAACTTTATTACTTATAAATATTAGAGAGCCACCGCGTATAGCCTTCTTTCTTACAAACGCACTTGCCAATGTAAAGTGTGCATTATTAAATAATAATTCATGTGACTGTAACCAATGCTCGGTAACACAAAAGATTTGTACATTATGTTTGTTTAAAAACAGTTCTATTTCTAGTTCTTTGCCAGATAGACCTTGTATGTTTTGATGAACTAAACAAAGATTAAGGCTACCCTTTGTCTTATCTAATAGTTTAAACTATTAGATGGTTTAATAAATGTATTAGTAGTGGACCTACTATCTCCTACCAAACTAATGAGTACTCTATTAGTACTTGTACCTATACCTATATTAAATGCTAATAAATTAGCAAGTTGTTTTCTATAATAAAAAGAAAGATACATGGTATCTTTTGTTAAGTAAAAACTGTTCCTAATAAAAATATTAGAGTCAAAAAATAAAATGTCACAGTAGTGACGTGTACTATTATATAATAGTAAATTTAATTTACCTATATGCCTATTTTGTTCTTGAGTAAGTGTATAAGAATATGGGAATGCACACATAATAAATTTGCAACCTACTGATGCCTGGATTTGTAATACCAGTTCTACTAATATAATTACATCCTTCTTGGTAATAGAAAGGCCATTTCCAAGTAATATGACAACTGTAGACTCTTCGTTAAGTTGTAACTTTTTCAGATTATTCATTATAATACTTAAACTAGCTCCAGGTGAACAAACATTAACAACGGGGCAATCTATGTAAGTCTTAATTAAACTACCCAAACCAACACCCAGTTTGTCCGAGACAATAAATGTATTTTTACTTTTACATAATTTTGAAGACTTTGTTAACATTTTAGTAGTTTTAGAACACCCTGTTTGTATATTAGGTGAGTGTTCAGAACCACCATTGCTGGTACATTGCATACTGTGATTATTACTAATAAGAGAATTGACTTTCTCTAAATTTTCTTTGCCAATTCTTGCTATTTCATCATATTTGGAAATATAATCATTAGTTATTTGTTGATTTTCTAATGTAATCCTATGTAGCTCTGCTTGTGAACTGTTTAGTTTTGTGTTTAGTTCACTAACCTGTAAATCATATTGAATCTGGTTACTTATTAATTTGCTATGGCACTTTTCTAAGTCCAGCATTGACATATTAATTTGCCTACTAAGGTCAACATTAGTAGCCTGCAGTTCCTTTACTTTATGGGACTTGTTAAGAGCAGATTTGAGTTGTTTAACCAATTTATTTAACTTATAATATTTTTTACTTTTCCTTCTGGAATCAAATTTTACTGTGCACCTATTTACCTTTGTTACATCACCTAGGAGCTCTGAAAAATGATTCTGAGTGGCAGTACTATTTAGTGTCTGTATTTTTTCTTCTAGATAAATGATTTTGCTATGCGCTTTATTCAGATCTTTCTCTAACTGTGTATTGCGACTCAGAACCTCCTCATACATAATGTTGCAATCAGCAAAGGAAGCAACTTCTTCAGCAAATCGATCCCGCTGATCTAACACATCCATATATTGGACATCTAATTCGGCAAGTTGATCCTTTAATTCAGCTACTTTACGATTGACATTGAGAATTTCCTCTTCACTGTCACTGCGTTCCTTTAGTAGCTGGCTGTTTTCCTCCATGTATTTCTTTAATTCCATCAATGCAGTCTTCAATTTGTTTTCTGTATCTTTTGCTGTAGCCCTGCGGGTCATGGTGTATGAACTCATTGTAAACTACAGCAAAAAAAACCTAAAAATATAAAGAATAAAATGAAATAAGCAATCTATAGAATAAGAGGAAAAAAGTTAAAGGACTAGGAGGGAAGTTAGAAAATAAAATTTATATAAAAAGTATGTAGGGTAGGTATTAGAATATTATTATGGAAACTAAAATTTATAAAGATAGGGATAATATTATAAGAGGTTTGAAAAAATACTTAAGTAAGTAAATACTATGTAAAATTGCTATTTTACTTATTTTATACTTTAAATGGGAACTATTATAATCATTATAAGTATGATTCTGTCAAAAGGAAAACTTTTATGCAACAATTATGGACAAAATAAATTATAAATCCTAAAGATATTATACTATTAAGTACATAGATGTACAATAAATGAGGTGCTTGTGAGTTTCATAAGAGTGTCTTATTGTATGGGCTGGCGTCTTAGTCTTCGATTTTACTTCCACAAGTTGTCAAGTAAAAGGAGACAGAAACTATGCCGATGAGTGATGGACGAAGCTCATATAATTATGCAGATGAGCAGAGTTAAACGTGTTGTGGAGTGTATAAGTAATTAATACAAAACGATACGTAAATACTCCCTGGGATTTTCAAATCAAAATCCGTTTGTATGAAATCCAAACACTGTTCAGCAAGCTCCTTTTGTCATTTATAACACTTATATTGTAATCTTAGATGATTATATTTTGATTTTGTGGTTAAATTTAAGTAAAATTTATAACAATTATAATATAATTATATTAAAACAAAACTTTTAATTTGAAGAGCAAAATTTTTCACGTCTGACGTTTACAAAGCCAGTGTTGCCATTGTGCCAGTTGTTGATGTGTGTAGTAAGTAAAAATAAGTAATTTTAATACCTAAAAATCTATAAACAAAAATAACCATCTCTCTCTTAGTTCAAGTTACGCATATTATATAAACACAATGTGTATAATATAGATGAACATTTACACAATTTACAAAACATACATTCACCTATGCTCTTAATACATTATTATTTATAATACTCATTGTTTTATTAAACAATAAACTAAGTACAATTGATCAATGAACATTGAATCTCTTAATACGTTTACTTTCTCAAGCTTGTATACGTCCGGCCATTTCTTTTTTATCAATACCATGGTAAAGGGTGAAACGTTGAAAAAAGGATATTAATCAGTCCAAGCATAATTCTTTACCAGATGATTGTAAACCAGAACACCATTAAATTCTGGTTAACAACCATCCATGGTTGTTAACCAGAATTTAATGGTTGTTAAGCATAAGTGAATGGTTTTCAACCAGAAGTTAATGGTCGTTAACTAAAGGTGGGTGGTTATTAACCAACTGTTAATGGTTATTAACAAGAGCTGGGTGGTAAATAACCAGAAATTTAAGGTAAAAATCCAGAACAGAATGATTAATGAATTTTAATACAGAATTTAAAACAAGTTTTTTTTAATAGAGAATTAGGAAGTTATTTTTAAGTAAGTAAGTAGTGATTTTTGTTATTATAAAACCATTTATTGTTTGATTGTACAAGTTCTACTTGGGGCTTTGACAGGCTGTTAGAAAATCGTGAATCTATATTATCAAAAAGATTCATATTGGGTCCCAATCATTGAATCATAAAAGTTACATCAGTGCATAAGTTAATTACAAGTTTTACTTCTTTTTATTTCGTAAAGATGATATTCACGAATAGTTCCTTAGTGGATTTTTACAACACCCATAGAATGAGATGGGGTTGTGGCATATTGTATTCTTACTCCGTCACCACACCACACGGATACTAGCTTACTATACTAGCTTATTATACTTACTTTATATAACAATATTTATTTATTCGTCTAGTATTATAATGCATTATGTAATAAACACAATTACCTTATTGTTTGCAAGTATATAATTTTATATAGTATTGGTGCAAGTAATTAATAGAGACAGTGTTTTTCAAAATAAACATACATACATAATATATTACAAAACAAAGTAAATACCTCATATAAAATACATAATATTATGTATATAAGAGATAAATATAATATATTTATCTAAACATTTTATTTTTCTTTATTCTGTATATTATACAGAATAAAGAAAAATAAAATGTATGTATATATATAAGGTAACGTCTGTAGGGGGCGCCCTAGAAATACTTCAGGGACATAATTACAGTATATCCCGCTTAAGACGATTTTCCAGGGACCCCACCAAAAACGCGTATTAAGCGGGATAGGAAAAAAAACGTGCTACATTTATTATGGTTTTTGTTCTTATTATCTGACATTATGTACCTACATTCAATACATTATTACAAATAACCACTTATTTTGGTTTGACAGAAAGATTTTGATGCATTAGCAATTGCAGGGTTTTCAACTTTTGCACCGCGTCATCACTTTCATCCAAAGAAGCAACTTATTCATTCATTAAATCATTAATAGCCGATAATGCCTGACTTATCTTCGTCCTCATCATTATCAGTTAGGCATAGGGGCCTCAGAATAAGATATTGATTGAATTTCGTTCGTGCTACATTGTCATCAATGGAAGAATATCCAGCCTGAATATTTAGCCACCCGAGATACTGCAGGGTTTTCCTGAATCCTGGTATCTCAGGAAGAAGCACCCGAGTTCTTCTTTCAGCACGACGTCAACCACGTTATTTCAAGAACCGGCTTTTTAAAACAACTTTAAAAGGGCCCCACGGCTGGCCTCGAGTGCGGTTGTAGGGCCTGAGCGCGGGCGTATTAAACGGGATGACGAATCGTATTAAGCGTTAAGAAATGTATGAAAATATGTCTCAAATTGCAGGGACTGGCGTAAAAAGGCGTATTATGCGTGAAATCGTATTAAGCGTGATCGTATTAACCGGGTTCTACTGTACTTATATCCACCCTGGAAAGTGGTGACGAAGGAAAAATAATGTCACCATCCCATCTCATCCCATAGGTGTCGTAAAAACCGACTGCGGGACTATCCGTCAATATTATTATCTTTACGAAATAGAAAGAAGGAAAACTTGAAATTAAACCCCATACCAATCCGTCTGGCCAGCGTGGAATTAGTAGGCCAAGTATCCCTTCGTCACGGAAGGAGGCCCGTCCCTGCAGTGGGGTATTAATGGGCTGTTATGATGATGATGCAAACAATCATGTTCATGAACCCGAGACCTCTGCGTAGCAGTCATGTTATATAACCACTACGCCAAAGAGGTCGGCAATATAATCATTTTGAGCAAGCCAATGTTCAACACATAAGGGTTTTGGATGATATAACGATGATCGAAATTTGTAAATCTTATTGCAAAACATACGGAAGGAGGCCAGTCCCTGCAGTGGGACATGAATTGGCTGTTATGATTGCAAAAGTATTTTTCGAAGCAGACATCCTTGTCAAAATATTATCTCTTTAATCTTGAGCCATCAAAACGTTCAGGTAAAATAAACGTAGATAAGTTATTTACTGTTTTCTTTCAATTTGTTACATTAAAATTTCTGAGCTCCCATTAGTAAGAAATTTTCCTTGTTCTTTGAAAAATTAGGAAGAGCAGAATCTAAAAATAAGAATTCTTTACATTTAATCTTGGTACATTTACATTTAAAATTAATTACAATCGTAACGTTTAAAATATTTTTGGAGAAAATGTTTTATTTTCTTAAAATTTCTTTTTTCAGTAACACTTTATAATAGTGATAATAAACTTAATAATGGAAAATAAGGTATTTTTCGTTAAGATGATAGTCCCTTAGTCGGTTTTTACGACACCCATGGGATGATATGGGGTGGTGACATATTGTATTCTTACTCCGTCACCACACGGAGAATCATCGTAACGAAATAAAAAGAAGGAAAACTAGAAATTAAACCCTATACCAATCCGTCTGGCCACCGTGGTATTAGTAGACCTAATATCCGTCCGTCACGGGAGGAGGCCCGTCCCTGCAGTTGGACATTGATGGACTGTTATGATGATGATATTTTTATAATACGGGATTGTTCGTCGTACGGGTTGTCGTAAACGGTTGTCGAGCACGAGATTGTGGGTTCGAATGGGGAACCTATTAGAGGCCATCCAACCACTTTTGACACAGGCGTTTGTGGGTTTCTCTGAATCCCAAAATGATGGAAATATGGTGCAATAAATAAAACACAAAGGTTCAATAAATTTTATTTTATTTTAATTAACTTAAATATTAACGTAAAAACTAACTAGGTATAAGTATACATTATTTTCGACATATTGTGTGTCTGAATTCTTGAATAAAACTTTTAGCAAGAATTAGTCTAAGTAGTTTACCCCCGGTTTCTGAATGACTGATCAAGTAAAAATCAACTAATCAAGTGTCAAAACTATCATTTTCAGGAACTAAATTGAAAGTTTTGATACATTGATGATTTTTACTTGATCAGTCATTCAGAAACCGGGGGTTAGTATAACCGCAGCTGTGTTTACTGCATACTAAATAAAATAATATTTGTGAAGTCACCAAAAGAGCGATAGGAACCCAGCAGAGTTTCTTGTGGGTGTCTTCTCTGACATGGTCGTGTTCCGAACCCTCAGTAATCTTAGCCGTTAAGTTAGACGTGCTTACGTGATCACTATAAAACGACTTTCAAGCAATACCGTTGTATCTTAGATGAATAAATGAATTTTTGTTTGTTTGTTTACACCTTCAAGCAGTAGTGTGCTAATGTTATTATTGCGTTTACGTAGAAGGGTACAGTAGGTTGTGACATTACAGAACTATGGGATTTAACTGATTGTTGTTTTAGTGACGAACGCAGTACGAATGCACACTAAGCTTTATAATAGGTTTTTACCTATAAAATTGCCGTTTTATTTCGCCGCAGTCTTTAGCCTTTTTTTTTTTTTTTAAACATAGATTGCTTGTATTATTTGGTAAATACAGGACATTACCAACAACTAACAAAAGCTTCTCGCCGTCCTAATCAGGTCGTCGGTCCATCGTGTGAGGGGTCTCGTGTGAGGGGTCTCACCTCCCCATTTTACCATTTAAACAAATGTAACTTCTTCCGTTATATATTTTTTCTTATGATTAAAATGCGTTAAGTTAGCTAAGATGTGCACTATTAATCATAACAAATTTTATTCTATTAAGTTTAATAATTATTGAAAAAACTAAGAAAACGTTAGTATGAAAAATCAAACTTCGCATAAAATCTCCATACAAAACAGCAATTTCATAGGTCTTTACCTATGAAGTACCTAATAGGTATACATGTTTAAGAATTACAAAGTTCAGTTATTGACAGGACTCAGGAAAATGTGTGATCTAATTTCCCAAAGGACTGTATTGAGTCTAAATGTTCTATGTATCCGTTAAATTGATGTTTGTAAAGTCCCGGCCACACATGGCAGGATCCTTAGTGTGGAAGTTATCTTTAAAAAAAAGAATTGTCTATAAAAAAAACAAAAGAAAGAGGAAGCAGCTATATAAACCAAAGAACTCTCCACAAATCGCTGTTACCTATCCTGCCATACTTCAGAAACCATCTTTTTCAACTGCCTACCGCTACCTTCCGTCCTAACATTACACATACCATAATTCGGTATTAAATAATACAATTTATTTGTATCCGCATCATAGTATATAATGTTATTAAACCTGTCAAACACAGTTCTGAAAGGTGAACCACTTCCAAAGGCACCTACTTCAATCAATGTCCCGTCCCTATAATGAATTTTATACAATCCTCTATTCTCCCTTTGTACAAAATAGGCATTATCGTAAATATCTGTAGTTAGAGAATAAATTATATTTGAAAAATAAATAGGTTTTTTATCCCCCTTTTTTAATTTATACACAGTAAAATTGCTCATGAAGTATATATCATCATTTCTGTCAACTATAAAATCATCGATATTGTATTCGTTTAAAGCTGTTACGCTTTTGGACGCCATATTTTCGTAGATGTGCAGTCCTTTTGTCATAAATATCGTGTAATACAGCTTGTCTTTGAACTGCATATGCCATATAGTTTTTCCTTCTAACCCGTAAAAGCTAGTTGTGTTTCTCGCTGGCTTGTATTTGTAAATTCCTGAAGCACCGCCAATGTAGACATCCCTTGTTGCCTGGTCAACAGTTCTAGCGAAAGAAAACTGTATATCGGGGACATGAAGGAATCTTATATCATCGAGATCAAAAGCGACAGTTTGATCTGACGTTTTAGGGTCTTCGTAATGAAAATAGACAACGTTTTCTACCCTGTCTATGGCCAGTTGCCCGGAGACCGGATATTTCTTGAATATCCGTGATTTCGTGTAGCATATCCCTTCGAAACAAGCGTGGCATATGCCTTTGCTGGATACGAGTGTTGGTGAAACCAGTGCTACTATTAGCAGTATGAGATATTTCATCTTTTACCTGGAAATTAAAAAAAAACACGGTTAATGGTGGTGTGTTATTGGACATGGTGTTTACATCCTATGTAGCCCCATGGGTGAAAGGCGATAAAGGGTAAGTTTGCGGGTGTTAACTCTACGATAACTGTACTTACATAAAACCAAATTCGATTTTTTTTACACATTCACACTACGTCATCTAGTCCCAAACTAAGCTGAGCTTATACCTACTATGGGTACTAGACAACGGATAAACATACTTAAATACTTTTTTTTCGTACCTAAATACATAGAAAACACCCAGACCAATGCAAACAATCATGTTCATGCACACAAAGATTTGCATTAAACGGGAATCGAACCCGAGACCTGTGCGTAGCAGTCATGTTACATAACCACTACGCCACAGAGGTCGTCGAATTTGTCTGGCTAGCGTGGTAATCGTAACACTGGTTTCCCTACGTTACTGGTTGAGGTCCTTTACTGTAGTGGGTCATTAATGGGATATTATGACTGTTAATGAGAAATAAGATCTCTTGCTTAATCAGCAAGTTGGTACTTCACCAATCTGACAGTTAAACCTAACAAAACCCATTCCATTAAAATGTTATAAAATATTGATATATTATGATCTATTGATTACCAATTTATGTCCCACTGCAGGGACGGGCCAATTGTATATATTTTTCTTAATTACTTGACTGTACTTATCATAAGTTGGAGCACGGGACCTAGCAAGTCCCCGTGCTTCACCCAGGTGGAGAACCTAGATGGAGCACGAGTTCGGCCCCTTCTATTCTATTCTATTCTATTCTATTCTATTCTATTCTATATGCCCATCGATTCCAAATACTACGCACTTAGGTACTTATAGATTTATTTCTTACAAATAATGTAAACAAAGTATTTATTTAAAGAAACAATCAAACAAATATTTTTACAACACAAAGAAGGAAGCATTGTTATTGTTTTTTTTTTTAATTATTTAACATAGTCTAAACAGGAAAAATAAACAAAACATATTATATGGCTTCCAGAGCATTGATAAAATGTTGTTTACTTAATAATGAGAGAATTTTCTAGAATTTAATAACATACTTATAGATAGATAATTAAAAGATTATAATATTTCTTGACGTTTATTTGTTTATTTAAGTAAGTATGTTCGTATTTTATTAAGTATTTCTCATCATAACAGCCCATTAATGTCCCACTGCAGGGACGGGCCTCCTCTAGTGACGGAGGGATACTCGGCCTACTAATACCACGCTGGCCAGACGGATTGGTATAGGGTTTAATTTCAAGTTTTCCTTCTTTTTATAACGTAAAGCTTATTACCCTCAGTCGGTTTTTACGACAGCCATGGGATGAGAAGGGGTGGTGACATATTGTATTCTTACTCCATCACCACACGGAGATATTACGTATTTCTAGTACCTAGCATTTATTATAAATACAATTTTTTTATGAATTGTAGCATAAAATGTGTTATTTTACCTAAAAGTTATATTAATTATTGTAAGGTTTCATTAAAATCCATTCTGTAGTTTTTACGTCAAAAAGTAGAAAACAAACGTCTTTATAATAATACTAGCTTTTGCCCGCGGCTTCGCTCGCGTCTTTTTGACTTTGGGAAGTGGGGGGTTAGAAAGGGGCAAAAAGTAGGTTACTCTCCATTCCCTTCAAATATCCACTTAAAAAACACGTCAATTCGTCGCTCCGTTTTGCCGTGAAGGAAAGACAAACAGACACACTTTCCCGTTTATAATATTAGTACATATTGTTATTAGGAGAAAGCGGTCATGTTCAGTTTAATCCCAGGTTCGAATCTCACGTAAGATATTTATTAGTGGGATTCACAAATTATTGGCTTGAGCCTGAATAGAATTTGTGTTAGTTCATTTCATCTAAAAGTCGCCGCGTTTTTTTAAGTTTTTATACTCAATACTCAATTATTTATTGCGTTCCACAATGTTTATATAGGTACAAGATGGCGAAGTTAACAATAGTTCAAATTGTGGACTCTGTCGGGCACAGTTTAGTGTAAGGGGGAGCAGCAAGGGCGCTAGAATTTTACTTAAAAAACTATCAAGCATAAATCCATAAATAAGTGGGTATAATGTAGCTATTTTAAATTATTAACAAACCAATATCAAATGAATACATTAGGTTACTATTAAGTTACTATTTACCTCTTTTTATTAAGGTATTCAACAGCTCTCCTTTAATTATCCCCTTAGGACGAGAAATTATTTTTTATTAGCTAGTCATCACCCAAAACAGTAGGTATTACACGGTATTTAAAAATAAGTACAAATATCCAGGTACAAAACTTGTTTTGTCTTTATAAATTAAGTACATATATTTATTGTTTTCGTTTTTTGTACTTATCGGTTTTCGGTTTCGGTGTATGAACGGTGCAAGTTTAATAAATTTACTATTCAATACAAAAAGTTGCCATTAGTTACTTCAAGTTTTTGAGTTAAAACGAAACAAACTGCTGGATTAAATAAGAAATATTAATTTATAGAACTTACCTAATATTTACATTTATTTTATTTCGCAAACAATGCACTATAATTCCTTTTACTTTAACTAAGGAGGTCAACCAACGACGTAATAAAAACTCCTTTCGGCTCTTATTTGTTTAGCTTTTTAAAAACACTAATTCGCGCGCTTTTTATTTGACATTCATAAAAGCTATGACGTTTTTTTTTTCTAATAATATTAATGGGTTAATTGTTTTATTATTTGCTTTCCAATACAATTAATATTATCTTTACATTATATTAATAGAATTATTGCATAAAATACACTTTATGTAATGACTTATTGACACCGCGGAGTTATATGATAAACTAGGCGAATTCTTTGTTTATTCCGATGCTCTATCATTATCGCACGTGGTCTAAATGGCAAAAGTCAACGTTCAAATGATAAGAAATCAAATACTTTTGTTTATTTAATCTTTAGTCTATGTGGCGACTTAACCTATATATGCCCAGGGGGTCGGTTTCGACCCGTTAAATAGAGTTCTGGGAAAGGAGCGTTTTTGTGCAACAAAATATTTATTTCTTGCATCTAATGCAGTGTATGGATTAACTAATATATTATCTACCATAGGCAAATAGTTATTTTGTTAAGGCGCGTAATTATGTGTCACAGGTGACATTTGATGTCGTGACTCGATTTTTTGTGACAAAATTTTACGACTCTGCTGCTAAAAATGTAAGTATATCCTTTTTCTACATTGAAAAACTGATTTCGTTGGTTTTATTATGAAATTAGATAATTTTTCCGTTTCCTAATAGTGCAAGTGTCATAAAAGAGATATTTTGTTACACAGATACAGTTGTTCAAACATAAGTGGGTCGATAACGACCCTTTGGGCATATGTGTGCGTATGGTTAACACAAATGAAATCATCAAAGTGTTAGAAATTTTGGACTGTCATGAGAAAATATAAGGGGGCTGATATATTTATTGTTCCTCCGGGGACGGCAGAGTATCTGACGGTAATTCTGAAGATAAAGATGATGTAATTTTTATCATATATCGCGTAGAAAGCTACTCGAGTTCAACATTGAGACGTTCAGTTGCTAATGAAACTGTGTCCAGCGACAATGACAAACCAGAGACGCCCTTGCCATTAAATCAAATAAGTCGTACATGGAAGAGCACGTGGAAGAGGGAGAGGAACAGTTACTCAACATCAAGTGGGTGGAGATCACACTTGGGCAAAAAGAGATATTTTCAGTAACAATCTTGAGTAAATCACACCTCTGCCTAGGTCTGTTACTACCTTGTGTGAAAATAGTGACCGCTTAGAACAGCGATGAATCCTTGGTGCCGCATTACGGTAGATATGGTTGCACAAGGGACATAAAAAGAAAACTTGGTCGGTTTTGAAATGTGCATTGCTGCGACGAGGTTAGGCTACTGCTTATGTGCTGATCCTTTACCAAGGGCTACTGCTTATGTGCTGATCCTTTACCAAGGGCTACTGTATGTGCTCATCCTTTGACAGGTTTAGAAAGTCACGCAATCAACAAATTAATTACCGAGGTTCAAGCCGAGTTTACTAACTATTAGTTTTATGCCACACTGTTGCCAATATTGAGGTGACATTGACACGTTAGAATTTCGCGGATCTATTGCCTGCACTTTGTTTCAAAATTACGAAGCTGATAGCCGTAAACCTGGATCCACAAGAAAGATCCAAACTAGTGTGCCTCATGCGGTGCGAAATTCCAATGCGGAGCATATGATATGAAAGGCTCAGTAAGGCTTCGCTGTGCTATGTGCAAAAATAAAACTATAATTTCATGAAGTAAATTTGGTGTTAATTAACATGCAAAATGCTTTTCTCAATTTCATTCATAATTGTTTGTTTAATTGTTACATTTCCTTGTCTAAATACATATTTGAGAATATACTGGCATTTGTTTACATTATATCTTTTAAGTATCACATTGGACCAGGGGGTCGTTTTCGACCCATTAAAAAAAACAGCCTTCTGGCACTGCTATCTGAAAAATTCACTTAATATCTTTATAATACCCCTTTAGGTACTCACATATCCAAAAATGAAAGATTTCTGAGAAAAAAATAGTTCTGGGCATATAGGTATGGGTTAATAAGAATACTTACATAGCGTCACTATCTTTTAGTAAATAAGTCGTAAAAGCCGACTAAGGATCATAGATTTATTTACAAATTAAGTTCTTGCACTGCGGATCAAGCCTATCTTAATGTTTTTTCTTTTTTTAAAAACTCTTGGACTTTGGATCAAACTATCTTTATTCTCATTTCTATTTTTTAAAAATCCTGTATTTGTGATCGAGCCCTAAGTCACAGAGACTTTTACAAACATTAAATTAAAGGACACAAAGTACTTCTAGCTCAAAGCGTGAATTTCTGGATCATACAAATAATTACCTTCCGTGGGATTCAAAGCCGCAACCTCATGCACGCCAGCCGCATTTACGACCGCTTTGCTATCGGCAGCTAAGATGGTTTCGTTTTTTTTTTAGTGTAGGTACCTTTCTGCTTTCTGAGTTACGCGAGAATCGAACCCATTCAGGCATTCGATAATCGCGTATGTCTCATTATTATGTTTTTGTAGATTAACGTGGCTTATTTAATTACGACAGTGATGCAATGTGTCATCAGACGTTATGTCACAGTATTGACAATCATATTAATATCAATTTACTTCCTCGGTAAGTGAGATCCAGCAAACACGCAAACGTTACGCCAGCAAAATCTTGAATATCTCGGAAACCTTAAAACGTAAAAATTCAAATTATATCGAAACATTTACTTGCGAACTAAAAATGTAACTAAAGTTTATTCAATAATCCCATTATTTCAAAAAAGATTTTGCTGGGGTAACGTTACGCCAGCAGAAACTGTTTTTGTCAAATATCTTTAAAATTAGGTCCGAACTAATTCCAAAAACTACACAGACATTTACAGGACCTAGCGAACTAAAAATCTGATAGAACAAATTACAAATTTCGACAACATTTTGCTGGGGTAACGTACACTACTTATTTTATGCATTCTACAGATGATTCTGTTCAGGACTAATATTATTATTATTTGATATCTATATTGATGTACCTACCTATGTGAAAACCCCAGCGACATAGGCTAACCCTGGTGCGCAATTTATCGGCATATTCGTAGGATAAATTGTTTTGAAATACACTTTCGCACAATAAAAATTAAAAACTTACCACCAATGACTTGTCTATGTTTAACCCTATTCCCTGTTTTTTTTTTTTAAACTTAATAAAAAAAAAAAACTTACCACCAATTGGCTTGTCTATGTTTAACCCATTTCCCTGTTTTAATTTTTTTTTAAACTTGACAAACCTTTTTTAACAAACTTAACAGTAAAAATGCGAACAATTTGATAATAATATTAAAAACACAAACGTCCGATAACAAAGTGGATACATTTCTGTTACTTTTATTATAATATCGTGTGAAGATTCGACTGTTTTACCATACGTGGTTTCTAAGTACCTAAGTATTGTACTTACCTTGTGACGCGACGGCCATTATTTATTAAAAGTGCTTATCGACCATTCACTTTAATGTTAGTGTCTCACTCAATGTCATGGTCACGCAAGGGAATAATCCCTGTAGTATAATATTGTAGCAATTTAAAAAAACTTACGGTATTGAATTTGGAATTTGTCAGAAAGCGTAGGATGGAGAGACCCCTCACACGGTGAACAGACGACCTGCTTAGGACGGCGGGAAGCCGATGGCTGAGGGAGGCACAAGACCGCGCAGGGTGGAAACGTTTGGAGGAGGCCTATGTTCAGCAGTGGGCTTCTATGGGCTGATATGATGATGATGATTGTCAGCAAGGCAGTTATACCTAAATACTAGACATTTCTTCGAATGCTGCGAATGAGCACTAGTTTTTTCAAAAAAACCTTTCATTTATTCATTAAAGTCTCAATTTTCATCATTGCGCTGCATATTTGTCTATTTATTTAGTGAATGACAATTGTTATAATAATGATAACCTTTGACCAAGATATAGTGGGTTAACTAAATGGAAAGTTCTAGATTCTTATATTGTTATCCTTATACCCCCTTACTCATAAACGACTCTTAAATTTAATCACTGTATAGCGAGATTTTTTTTAGTAAAACCAACCTTATACCAAACAAAACCGTAAGAATTTAAGATACCTATTCAATTGACAAAAATTTTTAAGAGGCGTTTATGAGTAAGGGGCTTGGTCCCGAACTAATCATCATCATCATAACAGCCCATCAATGTCCTACTGCTGGGACGGGCCGCCTCCCGTGGCGGAGGGATAATTGGCCTACTAATACCACGCTGGCCAGACGGATTGGTATAGGGTTTAATTTCAAGTTTTTCTTCTTTTTATTTTGTAAAGATAATTTTTACAGATAGTCCCTTAGTCGGTTTTTACGACACCCATGGGATGAGATGGGGTGGTGACATATTGTATTCTTACTCCGTCACCACACGGAGTTCTTCGGAGATTCTTCAATAAAAGCCCTTATTCGTCATTAGTCTCAATTTTCTTCATTGTTACATTTACGCACTTCATATTCGCCTATTTAGTGAATGATAGGTAATTGTTATAATAATGATAACCTTTGACCAAGAACCTTAACCTTTGGGTTAACTTAATGGAAAGTTCTAGATAAAGTTCTTATATTGTTATCCTTTTACCCCCTTACCACAGAACATTTATACTCAAAGGAGCACCTTACTCATAAACGCCTCTTAAATTTAATCACTGTATAGCGAGATTTTTAGTAGCAAAACCAACCTTATACCAAACATAAACGTAAGAATTTAAGCCAATCAATTGACTAAAATTTAAGAGTAAGGGGGTTAGTCACGAACTAAGAATAGGATATATCCGTTTCTTCATTAAATGTTTTAATAGTCGACTTATGTGGGTTAACGTTTAGGTGTGTACTTTCCGTGTGGTGACGGAGTAAGAATACAATATGTCACCACCCCATCTCATCCCATGGGTGTCGTAAAAAACGAATAAGGGACTATTCGTGAATATTATCTTTACGAAATAAAAAGAAGGAAAACTTGAAATTAAACCCTATACCAATCCGTCTGGCCAGCGTGGTATTAGTAGAGCAAGTATCCCTCCGTCCCGGGAGGAGGCCCGTCCCTGCAGTGGGACATTAATGTGCTGTTATGATGAATATAATAAAACACATTTATACATAAAATACTTTAATTTAACAACATTAATTTCAGCCTTCCAAAAATTTAACACAACTGATCATTACAAAACCAATATAAAAATACAACATTTAAGTATCCACAATATAAGGAACGAAGCCCAAACGGTAAGACTATAAAGACACACGAAAACATACTTTAAAACCATAGTAATAAGGTGCATAGAAAGACCTCAACAATTTTTACAACAACTTCAAACAACTATACACTTTATGGCTATAGTTTTACAGTTTACTTTCGTGTGTTTCTAGATAAGGCCTTGCGTTTTGGCCTTGCCTTGTAAGCGACAGTGTTTTTATTTACACTAAGCAAGGCTTACACTATGGTTACTATAAGAATATGTAAGTAAAACGCTCGCCACATCGCTATAAGTGGCAAGGCCACAAGGCCAAAAATTTTCAAAAGTCACATAACGTTACTCAAGTAAAAAGGATAATAATTTTAATGACATATTTTATCTTAATAAACTTATTACGTAAAATAACTAATGAATAAAATACAATTTAAAAAAAGGGGGGCTTACTTTATAATTATCTATAAAATATTTAAAAGAATAGAGGCCCAATAATCATAGAAAAATTTACAAACAATTTTATAATAAAAATAGGAATATAAATATTACAATATGATAATTCAGTCTTTAAATACCAATTTCAATCTTTGGATACCCACAAATATCTAATATATATAACACATAGATATTAATAGAGATGTTTATGAAGACTTTAAATATTTTATTATTTTTATTTACCAAAGTGTGATGAAGAGAAACATTGACAAATGCGCAATCTTATCCAGCCGGCCTTAAGTTAGCTATCAGAGAAGTTCGCGCATGTACAGTCACTAACACAAGTGCGCAGTCTGCGCAATCTGCGCAGTCGAAAGCAACAACTTTATGTCGGCACACCTTAGATTGCGCGTTGTGACTATCAGAAACTTTACAAGTAATTTAATTTTTTAATTAGTTTGATTTATTTGTAAGTATACCTATGTATTTTTGTACACTATGTACTTCTTTTTCTAGTTTTAAATTTATTTAATTTAAAAGATTTTGGAGAAGTTATGCAAAATTTCTTACGTTAGAAAAATTACCAAAGAACAGTAAATTATAAAAATACTTAACAGTAAACATCCTAATAAAGATAAAATTTAAATTAATTTTAATTTTACTTAATTATAAAAATTTTGACTGGTTTTGTAAACAATATAATTATTTAATTCTTTAATAAGGAAATTTCTTATAAAAACATAGAACAATTTAAAACCTCATCGTATTTAATTAAAAAATATATTTTTGGCAATCTCACTAATTTTTTGGAAGAAAAAAGTATTAATATTTTATGATGTTATATTCCACAACCAAAATATTTTTATAAAAAAAGCTCAGTAAATAATTAATATAAATATAAGTTAAATTATTCCCATAAAACATCGAACTTAAAAGGTACATTATTCATTAATAAAAATATGCCAAAAACAATAGAATTTATTGCAATTAACATCAGAAAAATTTCAAAGACAATAATAACATAGTCTAGTTTTCACGAATTGCAATTTTAGCAACTAAGTTATTTATTAGTTTGACTTTTTTAATTTTACGTTTTAATTTTTAAAAAAATAACTAGTTTTAAAATGTTTGCCAAAAAAGCAAATTAAAATTTACACCACCATAAATGTCACAAAATAAGAGGTTCATTTTGACTCAATAGACAACATTAATAATTTAAAAAAATACAGTCATTAAGACAATATATTTTTTGCGAACATTAATCACTTTTTTTTGCGATCTTTTTTACATTATTTCTCTTTTTTGTGACAAACACAGTTTAACTTTTTGGTTTTAATTTTTTTCGCAACGTCTCTTTTTGGCGACAATTTGACTTAGGCCCCATTCGCACGAGCGCTTTTTTAACGCGCGTTAAAAAAGCGTCGGAATATCGTCGGTACAATAGTCAACTAACCAAAGTGAAATTTTGACAGTTTTGACTTAAATACATGACATTATTATTTTCTGACGACACAATACTGTGCCAAAATATTGTATCTGTGGTACTTCAAATCCACAAGATACAGACTAATTATTTTCTACGTAACTGCAAAAAATACAATTTCTGCAGAGGTAAACTAATCTATGTGATGTGATCCACAATGCAAAACTAGCCAAACTGGCAGATTGAATACTTTACTCTAGTGCAATATGATGCTACAATCAAAAGCCACAATGCGCAATTGTCGTAACTGGCAGATTGGATACTTTACTTACGTGCAATAAAGCCTACAAACAAAAACCAAAATGCTCAACTGGCCTAAGTGGCAGATTGAAAACTTTACTTTTGTGCAATTTAACCTACAAACAAAAAACCACAGTCTGTAACTGGCCTAAGTGGCAGATGTAATAATTTACTTTAGTGAAATATAACATATAAAACAAAAGCGACAGTGTGTAATTGGCATATGTGGCAAATTGGATACTTCACCTCAGTTCAAAAGTAACTTAATTGTTTAAAAATACAATAATCAAACAGTGTGTGTGACAGATAGTGGTTCTAAAAGTTGTTAAAATATGGAGGTGCTCTAATGAACTGCCCTAATTCGGTATGTAAAGTAAAAGTTAACCTATGTCGAATCCAAAACCATTTAGAGATTTTAGATCAATAAGTAATAAAATCATATTTTTAGCGCAGAAAACCGCAAAATTGTGTTTATTTTTACAATTATACATTAATTACTTTGTCTTTCATTTTTTTGTCTAAATGATGATTTTTGTCTAAAAAAACAGAAGTTTGTTTCTGCTTTCATTACTCAATAATTAAAACAACTAATTTGAGTATTTTTGCTTTCCTACTTATAGTTTATTTGTAGTAAACAGTTAAAGTAAGTAATTCGACCGCATCGATGACGTCATAGATGCGGTCGAATTACTTACTTTAACTATTTACTACAAATTAACTATAGGTAAGAAAGCAAAAATACTCAAATTAGTTGTTTATAATTTATAAACCTTTAAAATAGAAACATAAAAAAAATACCAAAAAAAACTTTACATACCGAATTGGCAGATTGAACACAATATTAACTTGGATCAGAAATAATTTAAATATTTTTTCTACTACTCCTAAAGTTTTACAAACTTATTTTCATCATATTTTAAAGAAATAAATATTATTTTTATTTACCCAGCTCATTCGTTTTCAACACATTTGAAAATTATGGTGTCAACACTGGCGCGTACAAGTGTTGCTAACCATAAATAACTTTTTTAAGTTTTTCCGTTACTGGCGAGCGAGCGGGCTGTCTGTCAATTTTTTTAAATATTAATTAAATTGTGAATACAAGATGCTTCGAAGAAATAATCGTGTGCGTCAGATACTTAAAAACGCAGGTATCGATAACAGTTCTGGCGATGAAAGTGATAATACAGGTAAGTGTTTTGTATTATAACCTATAAAAGTTAGTTTTTCAACAAGTTTCACTTTGCTAAGGATACTTAGTTCGTTGTTTAATGGTGTGTTTGCAGTATAAGGGCGAGGTGATGGTGGGCTTTATTTATTCAGAAAACATAGGTACTTAATCATTTACCTATACAGAGAAAATGATGAATAGAATTATGTGGAACAAGTTTAAAGGTTCTATTTAATAACACCATTTGTATTTTATCATAATGGTATGTTAGTTTGCAAGGTGTCTATGTGCCAAAATAGCCTGAAAACAAATGGATGTGTTATTGCATAAATATGACTAAAATGCATGAAGGTGCTTATCGAATACCTACTAGCTTCGGGGTTTAATCTATAGCTTGCTCTTGCTTTTATTGCATTACAGATATAATAGAAAATACACCTACAGCTAGTCCAGAACTCAACTGCGGTAAAGGCGATTCCCATTCAGGTATTTTTGTTTTTTATTAATACAAACAGAAGATTTATATACTAGCTTATGCCCGCGACTTCGTCCGCGTGGAATTAGACTTCTGACAAAACTTAGGTTTTTCACTAATTTTCAATTTTCCCTCGGGAACTACTAAAGGAATCGGGATAATAGGTAGCCTATGTTCTTTTCCGTGTCAAAGGCTATATGCATGCCAAATTTCATCCAAATCCAAACATCAAAACACACACACTTTCACATTTATAATATTAGTAGGATAGTAGGATTAAATAATATCATTTTCTGCTAACAATAAGCAGCCTAAACTGTTGGATTTAAAACACAAAAATTGTTCAGATAATTATCTGTTTTAAATCTATAGATTTGCAATTTTTTACATAAACACAATGTTGGTGGTGGTATGTTTTAAGGAGTCTACACACTGAGGCCGGCGCCCTATATCCTACAAGTTGCCGACATGTCGGAGGCCTCAGTGTGTAGACTCCTTTATGATTATTAAAATTTATAAGGTTGATGCAATTGCACCAACCTTATAAATTTAAGTAAACTAGCTATTCCCTATAGTATAGGGAATAGCTAGTTTAAAATAATAGCTAATAAAATTTTGATAATGGCTAATTTACAATGCTAAACCCTAAAATCAAAAATTTGCAGTGGTACTTATGTGTCCTAGGTGAACACTAAGAAGTTTTTATTTTTCACAGATCTGAAGTTTTCAAAAGAAACGAAAGAAACAACAGCTTCTATTCCACCTTTAACACCGAAAACTACACACGAGATTGGAGAAACAAGCATAGATGCTCCAGCCTTTTCACCACTAACTCCCTTATTATTTCAAATTACTGAGAAAAACATTCTGCCTTTACCTCACACAACTACTCATGAACTTGGGGAAACAAGCATAGAAGCTCCTGCCTTCTCACCACTAACTCCCTTAATATTTCATATTATGTCCAAGAAGAACATTTTACCACTACCACACGAAACTACACTCGAACTTGGAGAAACAAGCATAGAAGCTCAAGCCTGTTCATTACTAATGACTGAAAATAATATTTCGCCCCTTCCACCAGCTTCTTCCCCTTTACCCCAAATGTCACCTGAAACGCGTAAAGTCTTCAATATTTTGAGTAATGAACAGCTTGATAGTGATGATTCCGTCCAAGACCCTAATTATTTAGAACAAAATCACAATGATTCAAGTACGTCAGATGAAGATTACAATGATTTAACAGATAGAGTAGAGAAACATAGACGTAAAGGAACATCTAAAACCAGCCGAGCAGTCAATGAATCACCTTCGATATTAACAATTGGAGAATTTGATGTAGAAAATACAGACGAGCAGAACGATAGTCAAAATAATCCGAAAAAGAGAAAAGTAAAAGACCCTAACATGTGGAAAGTGAATATAGAAAAAAGTAAGCGTTTAAAAGGTGAATCATATAAAACAAGGAAAGGAAGAATAATACAAGCCAGACCAATAAAACCAGCAAAATGTTTAAATACTCCTAAACACAAGTGTATTTCGGGTGTCCCTCAAGATGAGAGAGAAAAAATTTATTCTCAATTTCGAAATATGCCAAATCTTATGGAACAGCGTCATTTTGTTTTGAAGCATGTGACTAAGAATAAAAAAAATCGAGACACTACCAAAGGTCCTTCCAGGCGGAATTTTACCCTAGCTTATACATTAAGTGTTGGTAATGAAAAGAAAGTCGTGTGTCGGGAGTTCTTTTTAGATACTCTCAATATTACTGGTGGGTTTGTAAAAGGAGCTTTAAAAAAAGTTAATGAGCACGGCCTCTTACAACCAGACGAAAGAGGGAAAAAGACACCCCCAAATAAATTAAAACCAGATGAAGAAAAATTTCTTAGGGACCACATACTTTCCTTTCCTGCTGTAGAATCGCATTACTGTCGACGTGATAGTACGGTAAAATATTTAGATTCAACTCTTAACATATCAACGATGTATAACGAATATAAAAAACTATGTTTAATTAAAGCAGTGAAAGTAGTTTCCTTTGAAAAATACCGCAAAGTTTTGAGAGAATACAAACTGAGTTTTCACAAACCAAAAAAGGATTTATGCAAGCACTGTTTGGCATTTCGAGAAATGAATGATGAAGAAAGAGCCAAGAAAATTGAAGATCACACACGGCATCTATTAAGAAGAGATGAAGCACGCAAATGTAGAGATGAAGATAAGCTGGAAGCACAAAATAATGAAACAGTTCTTGCATTTAACTTTGACTTGGAAGCAGTACTAAATACACCTAAAGGTGCAAGTGGCCCATTTTTCTACGTACGAAAGTTAGCTGTTTATAACTTAACTATTTATAATCTAGGAAACCAAAACGTTGAATGCTACATGTGGGATGAAACTGAAGGAAAACGTGGGACCATCGAAATTTCAACGTGTATAAATGCATTTATTGCAGCAAATAAAAACATCCAGGCAGTAAAAATGATGTCAGATGGATGCGGCGGTCAACAGAAAAACTATCATTTTTCGTCCATGTGCTTGCTCACGTTAAAGAAACATTCGACATTAAAAATAATTGATCACAAATTCTTTGAAACGGGACACACTCATATGGAATGTGATTCAATTCATTCAAAGATTGAATTGAAATCAAAAAATATACCTGTGTATACTCCTGACGGTTGGGCACAGGTTGTTCGATTAGCACGTACTAATCCTCGGCCATACAATGTAAATACATTACTTCACGATGATTTCAAAGACTTTGGTATGTTAAACCAATACAAGGCCTCGAATGAAGGGCACAAAATTGGTATCAATGACGCTGTATGGATACAATATCGAAAAGAGGTACCTAATACAATATTTATTAAACAAAACTTTGACAGTAATGAACCATTTACAGCATTAGAGTTAAAGAAAAAACGAGGTAAAGCATTAAATTATCCTATAGCAGCCTACTCAGGGAAATTTAAAGTATCAGCTGCGAAGAAAAAAGATCTTTTAAAATTGTGCACAGACCACCAAATACCAAGAATGTATCATAACTATTACCAAGACCTTCCTTGTTCTGATACGACAAGAGACTGCCTCGCAGAACCCGACATGAATGAAGATAGCGAATAGCTCGGGTGAATACGTTATTCACCCAGTCTCTTATAGTTGACTTCAAAAACAACATTTCTGTGTCAATTTATTTTTGTCTAATTCATTTAATTTTAAGTGTAACACTTTCTATTACAATATTATTATTTTAACACGCACAGACTTTAATTTTTTATATTTATTTACCTACCTATATTTCAGAATAAATAGAAAATACCTAAAACGTAACGTCATATATTGCAGTTAAGCGAGTTTAAATCATTGATTTCATTCTAATGTGATTTGGCACACATCAGTCTACTTGCCAATCTAACACATTGGCCACTTTCATAATGTACAAAATCAGTAATTTTGATTTTTATTGCCATAGTAAACCAACCAATCTGCTATATCTTCATGTCCGGTAATAATTACATAATTTTGTTTTACTGCACTCAAAGAAGGTCATAAATATTAATAAAATTGATTTACTTGAATCGATTTTAAGAAATCACTGATTTGTAGCAACATTGTTTTTATTAATAACCACCTCCTCAACAATTTGACATTTGCAGATTGGCTAGTTGACTTCTGACCCGACGATATGTTCCTGTCACACGCCAGCGCTTTTTTAAAGCGTCGCTTTTTTATCGTTCGGCGTTGGAAATTGTGTTCTATTTCCAACGCCGAGGAACTATTTCGACGCATTTGTTCTATTTCAAAGCATTTTTAACGCGCGTTACGAATGGGGCCTAAATTTACATATTTTTTGACAACAATGTCTTTTAAAGCACAACCTATAAATGATAAGTTTAATATATAAAATAACCCTATTATACCCATGTATTCTTGCATAATCTTTCCGTCCATATTGTGTGTATGGGCGCTAGAGAGTGCGATTGTAAATTTCTCAACCACGCCAGGGAACTACGACTCTGTCTGAAAAATGAATAATTTGTAACAATTGTTATTAGTATGTCTAACTACGATGATACTAGATGAGGTGTACTATAAGCTAATTATAATGAACGCCTTGACTAAGTAGCGTCGCGACGCCTTCTCTTAGTAGCGTCGCGACACTTTGTCTTAGGAGCGTCGCGACGCCTTCTCTTAGTAGCGTCGCGACACTTTGTCTAAGGAGCGTCGCGACAACTTCTCATAGTTGCGTCGCGACACTTTGTCTTAGGAGCGTCGCGACGTTTTCTCTTAGTTGCGTCGCGACACTTTGTCTTAGGAGCGTCGCGACGCCTTCTCGTAGTAGCGTCGCGACACTTTGTCTAAGTAGCGTCGCGACGCCTTCTCTTAGTAGCGTCGCGACACTTTGTCTTAGGAGCGTCGCGACGCCTTCTCTTAGTAGCGTCGCGACACTTTGTCTAAGGAGCGTCGCGACAACTTCTCATAGTTGCGTCGCGACACTTTGTCTTAGGAGCGTCGCGACGTTTTCTCTTAGTTGCGTCGCGACACTTTGTCTAAGGAACGTCGCTATGCCCTGTCTGTGTAGCGTCGCGAAGCGTCTCTTATTGGACGTCGCGACACCTCTCTTACAGAGATTCGCGTGTTCGATTACTTCTAAAACTATATTTCATTTATCCATCACTAAAAGGATGTTATACTATTATGATGCTGAAAACTAATTACAAATAAACAGCAGTATTAGTATGAAAGAAGTAAACCAGATGTTTAATTTTAAAGCAATATTTTGTTATCTCTTCGTATGTCCTCAATAACCGCTATGCCATACAGAAAATAAAATAATTATTATATAATTTATACGTACAGCCAGTCCAGTACAAACTTTCTCGTCAGGCTTCTTATTGGCCATTGTATCTGGCTTATACTCGTTTTCAAGGCCAAAGTGCTGTAACAGAAAATAAACTAATTTGGATTACAATATTTACCAACTTTTTTCTTTTATTGGCAGACAAGGAAACAAGCCACTTCATTTTAAGGACTGTAATACTGAATTGCAAAGTTTAAATAAGCGATGAACGGGACCCTTAAACCCGATTTACACATCGACGAGTACAGTATCGAGTTAAGTAGTAAGTTGTTGATTAAGTTGATTTAAATAGATCTCCATCCTATTTTTTGTATTTTAAGTACGAAGTAGCTCCCTCTCACGAGTCTCGCCAACTTAACTCGCCAAAAAATAGGATGGAGATCTATTCAAATCAACTTAATCAACAACTTACTACTTAACTCGCTACTGTACTTGTCGATGTGTAAATCGGGCTTTAAAGTACTGGAACTCGATTATAACCTTTCGACAATCATATCGATTATGGGAAACATTCGAAATTATGTATGTAACGCACTTTTGCAATAACGTGATTCCCGTTTCATTACTTTTTTTAAACAGCATGTATATTCTCGTACCTTAAAATCGTAAAAAAATCGGTTCAGTTAACTTTTACTTGTCAAATTGTCACACAATAGGTAAGAAATTTAAAAAAAAATAATAATTTAATTTTACTCTAATGGATGCTTAAAATCAGGCACCATAGAGTCATTCTGGTAGACCAATTTAAAAAAAAAACAAAAAAGAAAAGACAATTTGACAACTTAAAGTTTTTAACGATTTTAAGGTACAAGAATAAACATACCTAGTAAATATTGACAATGAAACTCCGCTTCTTGTTTCTCCTATTTATCTTGCTGGCATGATTAGTAGATAAAGTTTTTTCTACATTAGTGGCCCATCCCAGCAGTGGGACATGGGACAATAACTTTATCTAAAAACAATACTAATCTACAAAATCTAACTACAAACCTTCAATATATCCAGATTAGACAAATTGTCACCGGGCCCAGTTTGCACAAAGCTGTGAAGTAGGTTCCCTCCCTTTTCGACCAGTAAGGCACCTCCAGTTTGTACCCAGTCTCCTTTCAAGTCACCCCCTAAGCCTAGTGTAATTAAAAAAAAAATACAAAAATAAGTAACTACTTACATGGGAAAAGCGTTTAAATCTTTTTAGTTGTTGTAATTTGGTAGATAGAACGCATATTTGTTTCACAACATGCTTATTTGATATAATATTACATGGTATAATGTAAAATGATATAATACAAATTTCAATTTTAATGACAATAATGTCAAAAGGTGTGGTAAGTACGTCAAACAGAATCACGCTTTACGATATGACTATACCGTAATCCTAATAGTTCGTAGAAAGCACGTTTCGCCAAACCATACAGTTTCTATAATTCGGCGTAACGTGCTGCCTACGAATAGTGATTTCTATTAGCTCTACTTTCTATAAGTAGTTATTCAAGCGTGCTTCTCTTTATGCTTCCAGGCACAATGTCAAAAATAATTAAAATCCAAAATTATTGTAATCCAAAAAAAATACAATTTATTTCTACACACGTAACATGCAAATTTTGTACACTGGCAACACTTAGTGCAAAGCTACGCGACAAGTTGAGAAACAAAATGTCAAAATTCAAAATCCGAACAATTCAAAAAGTGTCAAGACAGAATCGCTCTTCCCATCACTTCATTGACAATACAATATAACCTGCATGATATCCATGTTCGCCATAGCATGTGCCGGTCCATTAGAAATGAAGTGGTTTTTTATCTTTCCTCCCTTTAGTACCAATAATGCGCCGCCGGTTTGCAACCCGTCGCCGACTAGGTCGGATTGGAGACCTGGAGGTTACATTGATTGATGTTACAGTACGCGCAATCTATGTCGGCCGGCTTAAAGTTGTTGCAAAAGTTGGCGCGCAGATTTTTGGAAATAATTTGTGTGGTAGAGTCAAACTGTTTACAGCATGAATGGGCCGATTCGTCTGGGACAGTACCACCCTTTTACAGAAAACAGACGCAAAGTCGCAATTTTGTTTTATTGCTGTTTCGCTTGGTGAGTGTAAAGTACCAAAGGCCCAACTATACTCTTCACATTCCTCTCCTCTGGGGTAGGTCTCTTGGGAAAAGGAGGGAGAATGTGAAAATTATTTCTAATGCAGTAGGCAGCGGTCTGTGCCCTAACATAGCTTGCATCCTTGTTCCTGTACATGCGTGAATTTCTCTAAAAGTTAACTTCAAACCGGCCAAGTAAGATTGCGCGTACTTATTTAGTGATGACACCACATTTCAGTATCGTAATTGACCAAGATCTCCGTGTGGTGACGGAGTAAGAATACAATCTCATTTCATGGGCGTCGTAAAAACCGACTAAGCGACTAACCGTAAATATTATCTTTACAAAGTAAAAAGAAAGAAAACTTGAAATTACATCCTATACCAATCCGTCTGGCCAGCGTAGTATTAGAAGGCCAAGTATCCCTCAGTTCTGAGGCCCGTTCCTGCAATGGGACATTAATGGGCTGATATTTTTAAATAGTAACCTATTCCTAATAATTAAATTAAATGACTTACCCATGCCTTTTCCTTTGAATATAGCCTCGCGAGTCTGCTTCCAGAACAGCGAAGTGATAATGCTGAATACGTTGAACCGCTTGAAGCCGAGTAGTTGATATGTGGATATGTCATCCACGTAATAGAGATCTGGTAACAAATACATACCGTTTTTTATTCGACACGGCAATGTGAATGTATTTATACTACTAGTGGAAAGCGCGAGAACAACCCAGGAATAAAAAAATAATCAATTTCAGCATGGAGACAGCTCAAACTTACACTAGCTGATGCCCGATGTCTTCACCCCCATGGTATAGGTAGCCTAAATGTTATTCTACACCCCGGTTCACAGAATACATCTACCTACCTACCAAGTTTCAACAGTATAGCTCTCATAATTTCGGAAAAAAAAATGGCTGTCACATAAGGACGGACAGGCGGACAGACAGACATGACGAATCTATAAGGGTTCCGTTTTATGCCATTTGGCTACGGAACCATAAAAATGATCTTACCTCCGTCAAAGTAGTTTCCATTGACAAACTCCTTGGAGCCAGCCTCTTCAACACCGACGCCGACCAACTTTATATCGTGTTTGGATAGAATCGGAGCTATCTCTCCTAGCTGAAATTATATTAGAAAGAGCGTATTAATAACATTATCTTTTATTCAGCTGATTTGTTAGGACTTGGCGTTCAGTAGTCTCTTGCTCACTATCTAGGTCACGGGTTCGATTCCCGCTCAATGCAAATTTTTGTGTTCATGAACATGATTGTTTGCATTGGTCTGAGTCTTTCTATGTATAATATTTATTTACAAAAAAAAAGTATTTAAGTATGTTTATCCGTTGTCTAGTACCAAGCTCTGCTTAGTTTGGGACTAGATGACGTTGTGTGAATGTGTGAGGATTATTTATATTCATTTATTTACATTTCATTTTGCATGTTAATGGAATCCTTAAAAGGTGTTTTATTTGAAACTTACCTCTTTAGCCCAGAGTCTACAAAGCATGCATCCCCAACGCCGGAAGAATATGATGGCAACGTTCTGGTTCTCCCAAAATGTCTTCAATTCAACTGCCTGAAAATATGCAATAATAAAATAAATAATAATTAAACATTTTAATATACAGTATGCGCAATCTAAGTTGGCTGGCTTGAAGTTGTCGCTGCAAGCTGCGCAGATGTCATTTTTGTAACTAAATGGAAGGGAGCGACTAATTTGTTTGTTCCTATTCATACGCGAAAATTGATAAAAGCTAACTTCCTTCGAGTTTTGTAATATTTGTACGTTTTTTTTTTCAAACGTAAAAGAAGTCAGTCGTTGTCAGACCGTGCGTTGCCGTCGCCAATTATCGCGACACAGGGCATTATCCTTAGTGCTAGAGTTGTCCTTTTTAATAACTTTAATTAAGACCTGTTGAAAATTTTCTTTGATGCTTATTATCTAGACTAGAATGATATGTATTTTACAAAAAAAAAAGTAATTCAAGTATGTTTATCCGTTGTCTAGTTTGGGACTAGGTAGCGTTGTGTGAAATGCGTGATTTATTATTTATTTATTATTTATATCATGTAAACTTTTTTCCAGCAGTGGGACGAAGGCCTAATAAAACTGATTTTGATAATGATTATGATAAATATACTATCTTCTCCAGCATTAATTCAACATATCTATTAAACTTGAGACACCTTTATCTAATCTAAAAATAGTTTTGTAATTATCATAATTAAATTATTTTTTAAGATCTTAATCATGGTTTTGCTTACGTAATACGAGCTTATGGGTTAATTATATGTAAACTATATTACTGCTAAATTTCAGTCAAGTTTCTAGTATGTAGTTTTTCCCTAGAAAGAAATTAACAAACATTTTATTCATTCATGACAACCTCTGTGGCGTAGTGGTTATATAACATGACTGCTAAGCAGAGGTCTCGGGTTCGATTCCCGTTTAATGCAAATCTTTGTGTGCATGAACATGATTGTTTGCATTGGTCTGGGTGTTTTCTATGCATATTAAGTAAAAAAAAAATATTACATTATTTACAAAAAAAAAGTTTTTAAGTATGTTTATCCGTTGTCTAGTATCCATAGTACAAGCTCTGCTTAGTTTGGGACAAGATGGCGTTGTGTGAATGTGTGAGGAATATTTATATTTATTTGTATTCCCAACTCATCTTACAAAAGTGCATTTATAATATCAGTAATAATGGAAGCCTAATGCTTCTTTAGAAATAACCCTGTAAATAATTGTATGTTTATATGCCTCGGAACCAAAACTAAGTAGCAACCATGCATGAAATGATTGTTTCAAACCCACGCAAAACAACTAATTACCCTAAACCTTTAAGGGCCTTTACGTGGCTCACTAGCGCTGCCAACAGAAAAAAAATCATAATTCGCAAATAGTATAAATAAATATAAATAATGTAAGTATGTTGATAACAAAGGCAATAAAGTATTTGTATATTAAACTCTCAACGATGCAAATTGCAGCAAACACTGTTTTTCAATTAAATAAATATTGCATTATAAACAAAAAAGTGCGTTATTTTTCGAGTCCTATAAACGCTCATAAGTCTGTTAATTTCATAGTTACCAGGATTTCTATACTACAATAGAAGTTATCTTTATTTAACAGAAAAGTAAGCAGATCATATTATAAAACTTAATGTTTTCAGCACTGCCAAAATTAAGTACAGCAACATTATTTAAATCTTATCACTTCCAAACATGCAACAATATTATATTATATTATTTATCTTATATATTGCATTACATCATACAGAGAGAAATATATCTATAAAGAGACATTTGATAACCTTTGTCTTATAATAAATGAATCATATTGGGTCACCCTTGACAGGCTATTTTAGTATAACACATCATAACAGTCCATTAATGTCCCACTGCAGGGTGCAGGGACGGGCCTCCTCCTGTGACAGAGGGATATTTGGGCTACTAATACCACACTGGCCAGAAGGATTGGTATAGGGTTTAATTTCAAATTTTCCTTCTTTTTAATTCATAAAGATAATATTTACAGTTAGTCCCTTAGTCGGTTTTTATGACACCCATGGGATGAGATGGGGTGGTGACATTGTATTCTTACTTTGTCACCACACGAATGTTTGTATAACACAATTCTTTAAAAGTCTTATAAGACCTATTCTTAGCATTCCATTGATTCTCCGCGCAGGTGGCAGGTCCATCACATAATATAGGTTGGAACACTTGCATAACAGCATCTACGACTTATGACCTAGATGTAAGTTTAACCCCTTGTGTGTGAGCGTGAGTAAGCCCCTTACATTGCATTACAGATTTCTTTGGATTTTTAAAAACTAATAGACTGAAACTGATAGACCAAGCACATATTTATCTCCGTGTGGTGGCAAAGTAAGAATACAATATGTCACCACTGACATGTTATAAAAACTCAACTCGAGCAAACTAACAATAAACTACTAAATCCATAAAGTGGATCTTTCGTCTAATTTTTTGTTAGTAACCATAAAATGTAAGTGATCAATCTACTTTTAAATTATTACAAGCTGTGCGTAAAAGTCCCAAATAAAATATGGAATTGAATAAAAAATATTATTATTTTCCCTTTCATTATTCATGTAATTAACGATAGTCAAAATATCTGAGAAAATTTTACTAGACCGTGAACATCTACGCGTCGACATAAAACTCATCAGAAATTAATTTAAAAAAATATAAATAAATGTTACGAGACATGAACCGTCGCACATCGCTGCCCACAAACTTGTAAAACAATTAAAAACATCGATCAAAACCCGTTATAAATTAACGAATCTGTACAAACACAACTGGAAATTTATTTACCGGCATGATTTTTTAAATATTATATAAAATAAGTAAGAAAATATACAACTAAAACGAAAGAAACTTTAAATATTTCATAAAAACTTTACCTCGCCATTTGCAACACTCTTCACTTTTTGCGATCCAATTTCAGTAATGCTCGAAGACATAGTTGCTATTTTAAAGTAGTCACTGTAATTTTTGAAATAATTCTGGATATAGAATTCCAGAAATTTAAATAAATATTACTTCACAAGAACAAAATGAACTTTCGAAATGAAAATCTGGAAAACACAAACTACAAATAAAAATGCTGGAAAATGAACGAAGTTATGACATTATTGACATTTCACTTGATATACACTAAGACAAAGTAATGTACAGGACTAGAATTTGGTATACCTTGTCAAACGTAAAACCTTTAAAGGTTGCCGATCCACTCCACAGGCAATATAGGAAACCCTACGAATCAATTCATCACCTAAACTCCACGGTACAAAACAACGTAAAGGTGAAAAGGTGTTTCATGTTTTACTTTTTTGTAGGTTACTACAAAAAAGTTGAGTCATTAACATAATCGATGACGGAGACTGTTATTTATAGAGCTTTACATGTCGCCAGCTTAGCTTTAACGAATAGCCCCCTTACTCATAAACGCCTCTTAAATTTAATCACTGTTTAGCGAGATTTTTATTACGAAAACCAACCTTATACCAGATAACGTAAGAGTCTAAGCTAATTAATCAATTGACTAAAATTTAAGAGGCGTTTATGAATAAGGGGGTTAATGTTGTCCCTTTCAGGGAAACTAACGAATTAGGGAGAATGACGAGATAGCGAAACTGACCAGTTAACGACATATAATTACTAACGACAGAATACTGACGAGTGGAAACTGTCGAGTTAGGGAAAATGACCCTGACGGGTGGCCACCTAAATCGAACAGTCTGGGTGTTATCTTTAAAAGTTTAAAGTTTGTATCGAGTTGAAACTTTCCGAATAATGCCTGCAATAATGGGTTGCTAGTATTGCTTGTGGTTGTGAAAGAGAGACTATACGTCTTAAGCTTTACTGTGTGCAGCAAGGGCGAGTAGTGATGATATTTAGCGATTGACGACTTCGGTGGCGCGCCGGTAGAGCCAGCGGCTCTTTAAATTATTGTCCTGAGTCGGGGTGTTATATGTGTCCGCTAATTGATGTTTGTAAAAGTCCCCGTGACACAGGGCATGATCCCTAGTGCGGGAGTTGTCTTTTTAAATAAAAAAAATAAATAATTGTTATCTTGTTGTATGTACGACGACTGCTCAAATCGTTGGATCTTGTATTAAATACAAATTAAATAAAATAAATCCTAATAATTTTATTCTTTTTTTTATTGAATATAATAAGCAGCTCACCTATAATATATTCTTTATCCATAACTTCTCAAAGAATCATTCCTTTTTCTTTTATTTTAAACAAAGAGGTTCTATACCAGGATGCCTCTAAAAATAATTGGACAGAAATAGTCACAGATTGCATGAAGTGAAAGTCCAAAGAGAAGTCCTTTGCCGTCTAGTCTAGTCTGCAAAGGCTTTAAATAAAAATAAAAAATAAACATCGCTCTCAATCCTGCTTTTGGCAGAATCTTGAATTAAGTTTTATGAAAATCTCATTCTTCATTTCATTAAATTTTATGAAAATCTCATTCGTCATGAAGCGAGTCATTTATTTGTTCATTCGTTCATTCTAGTTCTTGAATTCTTGTTGCTTGTCACCGCGTGTGTCGCCGGTTATTACGTTAACTTTAATATTTATCATCACCAAAACCAGGTAAGTCCCTACATTTTGCCATTATTAACTATAAACAGAAGTTTTTCATATAAAAAAATTCTTGTTTGAAATGACAGAAATACATAAGATTGCTAATCACAAATGACCTTGTAACTTAAGTAATTTCGTCTTGATTGATTTTTGTTACGTGTTTAGTCTTATATTTACGTTATTAGTTATTATTTAAGCTTAAATATATTTAAATAAGACCAAGAACTTTTAAAATATGATTCGATGATTTGAAACGTTTAAAAAAAAGACTAAAATGAAGTGCTGGACGCACTTGAGAAACGACACGCTATTCAAGTCAGATTTTATGCGTCACTTGTATTCGTAGTTGACATAATCATTATAATGTTCTGGTTATATTACGGAATGTTTTTTCTTAACTTTAAAGTATGTATAAGTAGATTTTCATAACCTTCATAACTTCAATATTTTCTACTGAATATGGTTCATTTTTCATCAACATCAATAAGAATTTTATTTTTTAATATTATTCATTATTATTGGGCACAAATTTTAAGGTTTTACGTACGGCATTTCTCAAACTACCCACTTTACTTTAGATACTACAGTCTAAAACGTTTATTTTCCTAGTCAATTATAGCTTTAAAAGTAATTTAGTGGCTTCTACACTAAGCTTGGTTAATCTTATAGACTAGGTGCCAAGTACATAATTAAAATTAAGTTAAAAACATAAGTTTAGGTAATGAAGGTGTAATAGTAGTTAATGTAAGTGTATGTGTGCAATTGCGTGGTGCACATCTATAAATTTATGTACAACTAGCTGACACGTTCCCCTCTTCGTTGGATGGCGAAAAAAACGCGTCCCTTTTTTAAACACATTTCATTACTGCTCCACTCCTATTAGTCATAGTGTGATACTACATAGCCTATGACACTCCCCGAAAAATGCACTATTCAACACAGAAAGAATTTTTAAAATCGGTTAAGTAGATCCAGAAATTACCCCCTACAGCATGATGCCTTCAAAAATAATTGGACAGAAGTAGTCACCACTACGTAGATCCAGAAATTACCCCCTACAGCATCACAAACACACAAACTTTACCTCTTTATAATATTAGTATAGATAGATTAGTAAATCTTACTTGGCCAGCTTGATATTAGGAGTCGGGAGACATTCAGGCATGTAGATTCATTCAGAAAACACCCACTCTCTGCTGTTTAGTTTGAATAATTACATCTGGATACCCATTTTCAACAACTTCTAGTCAGTTGACGTAACTGTTTAGTTCATTTGAGGTTTAAACTCTTAGCAGGTTATCTGTTTTATCATAATCCAGACAAAGAAGCCATTTTTCTTCATATACATTTGGTTTTATATATTGTGTGCATTATTCTCTTTATTTACATTTTTCACAATCTTTTACATTTTTAAATATAATAATAAAAACACAAAAAAGGTAGACCCATCATCATCGGGTATAAGGACCGAGCTACTAGTGGTTAGGGCTCCAGAGATAGGAACCTCCTCACAATACGTGCCGTGTCAAGTGTGCCTTCTGCATCTTTGTGCATTATTATTATTATTGTAAGTAAACATTCTAATTATGTAGCTATTCTATAATAATGCACAATTTACAGTTTAAACAATAGATAAAAGCCTATTCTTCTATAAAGAGAAATGATTAAAAAAAATTCTTTATAATGAATAGAAATTATAAATGAATAAAAATAAATAAAAATTGAAAAATTCTTGCTTAGTGACATAACATTAGAGTCCTACAAGTATGATATTTATGATGATAGAACTTTTCCTAAGTCAATAATATAATCATAAATCATAACAGCCCATTAATGTCCACTGCAGGGACGGGTCTCCTCCTATGACAAAGGAATACTTGGCCTACTAATACCTCGCTGACCAGACGGATTGGTATAGGGTTTAATTTCAAGTTTTACTTCGTGAAGATTATTTTCACAGATAGTCCCTTAGTCGGTTTTTACGAAACCCATGGGATGAGATACCCCATCTCATACCGGTGACATATTGTATTCTTACTATGTCACCACACGGAGAATAATAATATAACAATACTCGCTGATGTCCGCGGCTTAACCTGCATTGTATAGGTAGCTTAAATTTTATTCTACACCCTAAACTACCTACATTCCAAATTTCATCAAAATCCATTCAGTAGTTTTTGCGTGAAAAAGTAACAAACATACATCCTTACAAATTTTCGCATTTTTAGTAGGAAGGATTATAAATACATATTCCAAATATCACACAATAATGTGCTGTCACAACTATGTAATGAATTAATTATGCACTTAATCTTCTGTGCTATTTCTATTTATTGCTTTCCATCATAAGCTGCATGATATGCCCGCTCCTGGGGTTTGGGTTGGCCCAATTATTTGTGTGATCCCCAACTAGCCATCTGAAGCCAGTTGTTTAATTAATGGTCATGATGCTTAGTGTGACTGTTAAACTTAGTAATAACTAGCTGACCGGTGCCTACTTCGTTGGGCGGCAAAAAAAGGGGGTCCCTTTTTTAAACATATTTCCTATGCCTATGACACTCCCTGATAAAAGGACTATTCAACACAGAAATAATTTTTAAAATCGGTTCAGTAGATCCAGAAATTACCCGCTACAACGTCACAAACACATAAACTTTACCTCTTTATAATATTAGTATAGATTAATTAGTATTTTTAAAAAGTACCTAAAATGACTAAATTAATTACCCAGACATAAAAATTTCTTTAGTAAGTATTTCTTTTCATTGTCATTTAACAAAAGTTAATTGAATGCAATCTAGGATTAAAATTATCTGATGCTCACTAATTAATAAATTATTATCTAATCAAGTCATTATTTGTTTAAAAACAACTCTGTTTTAGTAATAGTTTAAACAACAAGTCTGTTATAGTGACAGAGAATAATTAACTCTAGCAACACTTTTTTTGTTTAAACTGACGACCTCTTTGGCGTAGTGGTTATATTATAACATGGCTGCTACACAGAGGTCTCGGGTTCGATTCCCGCTCAATGCAAATCTTTGTGTGGATGAACATGATTGTTTGCATTGGTCTGGTCTGGGTGCTTTCTATGTATGTATTAAAAAAATAAGTATAAGTATGTTTATCCGTTGTCTAGTACCCATAGTACAAACTTTGCTTAGTCTGGGACTAGATGGCGTTGTGTGAATGTGTGAGGAGTAGTTTTTTTTAAAGACAACTCCCGCACTAGGGATTGCTCCCTGTGTTGCTGATCTTTCACAGTCATGAAGTTACCGAACACAAAGAACATCAGGATAATATTTTGTGAATTACACAAATGATCTTGTGTTGGGGACTCGATAAACAGCAAGTTGATCTATACTGAAGCCAAACTTGATTTGAAATCTATGTAAACAAACCTTATGTCATTGACTTGTAGAGTTATCTCACCATTCCAAAATATTTGCTATTAAAAAGGAGAATTTCATTAGTATTTCCGTATTTTATGACATAATTTGGCATTATCTGCTATTAAGACGACATGAAGTAACTACGGCGCATGTGATGGGGTTTCGTATTTGCCCAGAAAAGTAAATTAGGAAATTCCATGTTTTTTATAACAATGAACAACACTAATTATTTTGCCTGTCAATGGTTGCTAACCATAGGCTTGTTATTAAACATGTCACATCGACTTTGGCTTTAGTATATATGCATGAAGGAACCCTAACTGAAAGAAAGCATAAACGCAATGACACACTTACGAAAATAAAAAGTAGTACACAACAGCAACACATCAAGTTAAACATTTTCATTTGAAATTGTGTCTTATTTCAAGGTATTAAGGTACATGAGTGTCTAGCTTGATTAGTTGCTGTTTGTACATAAACTTTCTAACTAAAAAGAATAGGTAATAGCAACAGTAACTTTTATGCATGTAGTTTTATCGCCGTGGGAACTATTTTCTTACTTGCAAGCTGTTTAGTCAGGTAAGAGTTAACTATAAACTATTTATTATCGCATTTTGTGTTACTCTGGCGACTGAGCGAAGTGAACCGACTGCCGAGGCATACGCGCGCGAGTTTTACGTAATTTCCATGGAAAAAAAAATTCCTCACACATTCTCACAATGCCATCTAGTCCCAAACTAAGCAGAGCTTGTACTATGGGTAATACACAACGGATAAACACACTTAAATACTTTTTTTTTGTTAATACATACATATTATTAGAAAACACCCAAACCAATGCAAACAATCATGTTCATGCACACAAAGATTTGCATTGAGCGGGAATCAAACCCGAGTACTCTGCGTAGCAGTCATGTTATAACCACTACGCCATAGAGATCGTCAAAAATGTATTTAATATATTGTGTAGAAGACTCCAATTTACTTTGGCACATTGTGAAAAGCTTTTTGATAAGGTACGGTGCGGTCCTTTTAGTGGCGTAACGCGCAATGCTGTTAAAATTTGTTGTGATTGACGTTTCGTGACAGTTACACTGGCTGAAGCCGACTGTGAAATACGGTTCATTATTTTAGCCAATGGACGTTAACTGCTGGACTAAGGCTTCCTCCAAATACTTTTTCCCTACGCGGTCCTGGGCCTCCCGTCAATATCCATCATAACAGCCCATTAATGTCCCACTGCAGGGACGGGCCTTCTCCAGTGACGGAGAGATACTTGGCCTTCTAATACCACGCCGGCCAAACGAATTGGTATAGGGTTTAATTTTGAAGTTTTCCTTCCTTTTATTACGTAAAGATAATATTCACGGATAGTCCCTTAGTCGGTTTTGACGACACCCATGCGATGAGATGGGGTGGTGACACACTGTATTCTTACTCCGTCACCACACGGAGGAATATTGAAAACGATTATTTACTATTTAACATCGCATTTGGCCTCTTAGCAGCTAATTATCATCGGTATATATTATTATATAGATTATATTACAAAAATAATAAATAATCCCAATTTGGAAAACTTTAATTAAGCCGGACAAACCCGCGAGCTAAGCTTATATTAGAAAGAATCGGTCACTCGGTCATGTCCACAAGAATATTTTATCGCGTGTCAACTTCTAATAATATAATCAATAGTTTCAACCTAGTTTGACTGTATATGCTAGGTACTAGCTGACCCGTGCCCACTTCCTTAGGCGGCGAAAAAAACGCGTCAATTTTTTAAACATATTTCATTACTGCTCCACTCCTATTATGTAGTCATAGCGTGATTACTAACACAGCCTATGACACTCCCAGATAAATGGACTGTTCAACACAGAAATAATTTTTAAAATCGGTTCAGTAGATCCAGGGGATTACCCCCTACAACGTCACAAACACACAAACTTTACCTCTTTATAATATAAGTATAGATTTTTACTTTGATGAAAACTGCTTCACAAACTCTCGGCTGCATGGATATTTGCAAAATGGCTCGTAATTTTTCAGTTGCGATAGACTTCCCCAGCGATTGAAAGATTAGGCCTAGTGCATGAAGGCCAGAAATTTTGAGAAAAGGATTTTAAGGCGAATTTTCTCGCAAAAGATATTACATTTGTCCTAATAATAGTCACTAAGTTTACTTTTACCACATTTTCAGGAAGAGATATAATTAAACTAGCTTTTGCCCGCGGCTTCGCTCGTCGTTAAATTCGGGGTAGCACTGTTCCCCTTTCCTGGACACAGAAGAAAAAAAAAGTAGCCTATGTTACTCTCCATCCGTTCAACTATCTCCACTTAAAAAATCACGTCAATTCCGTTTTGCCGTGAAAGAAAGACAAACAGACAAACACACTTTCCCATTTATAATATTAATATTGATAATTATTCTTAGTGTTTCATTGCACAAGGACCATATTAACGTATATTATGTTATTACCAAAAACTAATATTTGGCATTGATCAGTCCGAATTCTTAGAAAAGCTGTCCACTAGATGCATCATATTTAGTTTTGTCTAATGGTTTTAAGGCTCAGTCGCAGAACGTACCTTTCGCAAAATGCACCCCGTGCGCAAAACGTACCTTTCTCATAATGCACCCTTCTCATAATGTACCTTTCGCAAATTGCACCTTTCTCAAAATGCACCTTTATCTTATTAAACGGTACGTAGTTTACAAAATGTACACTTATCTATTGCAAAAGATATTCTTTTATTTGGTTTCCATACAATCGTGTTCCAGCTAAACTATTGCAATACATATTATTATTTTATGTGTCCTAGGTTAGATTAGAACTGCGAACCGACTCGCTATTGTTTTACTTGCCCATTACAGATAGGTTCAATTGTCAAGTTCGACTCATTTGGTTAGGTTAGAAGTGTGACCCTTCGGAGCCGACTCGCTATTGTTTTACTTGCCCATTACAGATAGATTTTTATTGTCAAATTCGACTCAGTAGGTTAGTTTAGGTTGCAATTAAATAGGTTAAGTTAATAATATTATATTATCGGATAAAGGTCTTTACGTCTTAGGTGGATTTTTAACATTCATAACTTTGTAATTCTATTTGTTTTATTTTTGATGTATTCCCATAGTAATTAGTTTCTAAAATTGTTTACAGCTATCGTAATTATTTATATAGTAATCTAGTGCATATTATTTATAACGTTTTATATTGATTTTAGTTATTTTTTTTTCTCTTACTTCATCACAACCGGCAGATGGAGTAGGCTAGTTAATTTATACATTTATATTTACAATTTAATTTAAAGAACAATGGGCAAAACGTCCCCACCCTTGTAACACTTTCAGCTATACATCAAATGAAAGCCCTTGAAAAGTGAAGCATTTTACTGTATGACAGCAAAACTGTCAGTCATGGGAGAACAGAGTTATTGAGGAGAAGAAAATAAAAATAATGAACGATGATATTACATACTTTATGCTAATGTTTCCTATGTAAGCACGATAGAGTCAAAGGCTATCTTACTAGTAGAGGGACCATACATGTAGAACATCCTACATCATCCAGAAAACCATGAATTTCGCTTTTCAAATAAAAAACATACAGCTTTCATAAATATAGAAACTCGTATATCATATCAGCCAATTGATGTCCACTGCTGAACATAGGCCTCCTCCAAACATTGCCATCCTCATCCATCGGTTTCCCGCCGTCCTAACTAGGTCGTGGGACCACCGTGTGAGGGGTCTCTCCACCCTGCGCTTTCTGATAGGCGGTCGCCATTCCAGAACCTTTCAACCCCAACGGCTGTCGGTTCTCCGCGCTATGTCCCCTGCCCACCGCCACTTTAACCGGTCAATTCCGAGCGCTATGTTCGTATGCACAGTTGGGTATATTAGAAAGATAACTGGACCTGACGCAGCTACTACTTCCAATGCAACAGTAACGAGCTAATGCTAATCATTAATGAAAACCACGCACCTATTTATTATTTATTGCATGAAACTGATGCATTCATACTACCACCCCGACACCGACTCCGTTCATATCCCCACAAAGGTGATCACTGATTGGAAGAGGCTCGAGGAGAAACTTGCGTCTGTCGAATCCTCCCAACTAGATAGTAGTCCCTACAGTTCGGATACTGTAGTGGACACTGAGGCGGCGATCGGTGCCCTGACAGGTCGTGTCATTAATTAACAATTGCTCTTAGACAGTGGCTATGCTGGAAGACCTCCGCATGCAATTACCTGGAGAACTGCGTGATCTGTTAAGCCGCAAGATCCCTGCCACACGTGCCTACGACAGGGACCTCAGCGAGTCCAATAGGGTTAGAATTAGACAGCTTCAATGGCCTGTTAAAGTACGCATAAATGAGTTTTGTCAGTCACGATGGTATGCGCAATTGAGTGAGATCGAACCTTTTTATCTCGCTTTCTAGCAGGTATACCTGCTAGAAAGCGAGTTCATTAAAGAAGGACGTATACTCTACTATGCCTCCTTTGGTAGGCCTGATAGGAGGCTAGCGTTCGAGTATGATGACAAGGCCGAATGCCTGGCCAAGAACCTCGAGGCCCAATACGCAGTTCTCCTCAGGGTAACAATCACGATATAATATCAATCACATACACCAATTTCAAATATTTGTCAACAGCGAAGTAAAACGGTGAACTTCTCTCCAGGAGTCAAGGCAGACAACGGCGATATACCGTTAGTTACACCTACCGAGTGGAACCGTTAAATAAACTTCTCGCCCCTAAAAAGGCACCAGGCTCAGAAAGAATAACAAAAATAGTCATTAATTTATTCCCCGAACGTCTTTTGGTCCTTGACATGCATCTGCAATGTCCCAATATCAAATTGTGTCTTCCCACAACAGTGGAAAGACGCCGTGGTTATCGGAATACCGAAACCCGACAAAAAAATTCCGACCTGTTAGTCTGAATCGAGCCGTTTCCGAGCCTGAGGAACATAAATTCTGTCGTTTACTATTTCTGCAATGGTTGTTGAATAAAGAACATGTCCTATTGGTTCTCTAAATGTTTATATTAGCAAAGCTAGCTATCCGAAAGTCAGGAAAATGCTGTAGATGATTTTCTGGATGATGTAGAATGAGCTAGATGTATAGTCCGTCTACTAGTAAGATAGCCTATGTTTAGTTTAGCAAAGCTAGCTATTCGAAAGTCAGGAAAATGATGTGGATGATTTTCTGGATGGTGTAGGATGAGCTAGATGTATAGACCGTTTACTAGTAAGATAGCCTGTCACTTTATCGTGCTTATATAGTAAATATTAACATAAAGTATGAAATATTATCGTTTATTATTTTTATTCTCTTATCCTCAATAACTCTGTTCTCCCATGACTGACAGATTAGTTTCATACAGTAAAATTCTTCACTTTTCAAGGGCTTTCATTTGATGTATAGGTGTAAGTGTTACAAGGGTGGGGACGGCTTTCATACAAAAATGCCCATTCTTCTTTGTGCTTATTTATTTAATCTAGTAAATATTTTATTTATTTCTACTTACTTCACATATGACTTCTTCTGACTCTTCAGATGACCATTTTTCTACCTGCAGTGACGACACCAGTTTTGTTAGCATTCCATCACTCTCTGAATTTCTTATCTCTCACTTCTCTGATGTCCCAAGGAACCTCAACGTGGTTCATATTAACGCTCAAAGTATCCCGGCTCATTTTCCTGACTTACTGGCATCTTTTGACTGTACAAATCTTCACGCTATCCTTGTCTCAGAGTCCTGGTTAAAACCATGTCTTTCGTCTAACTCTTATCTCTTGCCTGGATTCCAACTCATTAGGAACGATCGAACTGTTGGTAGGGGAGGAGGAGTCGCCATCTATCTCCGTTCACATATTCCTTTTAGTATAGTTAGTTCATCACCGCAACCCCCTCCACAAAATGCAGGTGAACACCTATTTATAGAAATAACTCTGCAGCATTCCAAAGTTTTATTAGGTGTTTACTACAGTCCTTCATTAAAAATTGATTTCTTCTCTTCTTTCGAAGTTACTTTAGAAAACTTACTTCCCTTGTACAGTCATAGTATAGTCATGGGTGACTTTAACACTTGCTTACTTAAAAATAATTCACGTTCGTCTTCCCTCCGATCTGTCCTAGCTTCTAATAACATGTCAATACTTCCTCTTAATGCTACCCACAACCTCCCTAACTGTACGCCTTCCTTACTCGATCTAATTTTAGTTTCCTCGTCTCAACATGTCTCCAAGCATGGACAATGCTCCGCTGATTCTTTTTCCTATCATGATCTTCTTTTCTTATCTTATAAAATTCGCTGTCCTAAACCTAAGATCATACTTCAGCGCAATTTTCGTAGTATTAACCTTGAGAGCCTTCGAGTAGATGCGCTTAACGTTGATTGGAGTACTGTCATTGATGCTACTTGCGTTAATGATAAAGTAGAGGTGTTCACAGATAAGTTGAAGCTTCTTTATGATGTACATGCTCCTATTAAACCTATTAAAATTAGACATCTCCCCTCGCCATGGCTTACTGACGAAATCAGGGAAATAATGGCGAAGAAAGCTGCGGCTCAATCCAGATACAAGCATCGACCGAACATTATTAATTGGCAGAAATTCGTCGATATAAGAAATCACTGCAACAAGATGTGTAGGAACGCTCAACGCCGACATATTCATAATTATGTTCAAAACGAAGATCCAGCTAAAGTCTGGAAATTCTTAAAGTCACTAGGAATTGGTAAAACTCAACAAAATTGTCTCCCTAACGATATTAACATTAACTCTTTAAATAATCACTTCTCAACATCGTCGTCCAACTTTGATAGGACAAAAAAATCTATTACTTTACATTCTCTTTCATCTTTACCATTGCCTGACTATTCTCCCCTTGTCTTTTGTCAATTCTCTGCTTGTGATGTTAAGAAGAGTGTATTGACCATAACTTCCAATGCAGTTGGTAGTGATGGTATAAGTCGCAAAATGATCGTACCAATTATTGATGAGATTGCACCGATAATTTGCCATATCCTAAATTTCTCTATAGCCAGTGGCGTTTTCCCAACTTCTTGGAAAGCAGCCCAAGTAATTCCTTTACCCAAAATCAGTAAACCCTCTTCTTTTTCTGACTTCCGTCCTATATCTATTCTCCCTTTTCTTTCTAAAGTCCTTGAACGTTTAGTGTACTATCAACTTAAAACTTTCCTTTCTAATGCTAACATCCTTAACCCTTTACAATCAGGTTTCCGCCCTGGTCATAGTACTACTACAGCGTTAGTGCATATCACAGATGATATTAGATTAGGCATGGAAAAGGGTAACGTTACAATTATGGCTCTCTTAGACTTCAGCAATGCATTCAACACTGTTGATTTTGAAATCTTGCTTGGTGTATTACACTCTCTTAACATATCTCCAAGCGCGATTGACTGGTTTCGTAGTTACCTGTTTGGTCGTCAGCAGCAAATTTGCGTAGATCAGCTACGTTCCTCTTGGTGTAACACATCTGCTGGCGTCCCGCAGGGCGGCGTTTTGTCTCCATTACTCTTCGCAGTTTTTATTAACTCTATCACAAATAAATTACTCTCTTCCTACCATCTTTACGCAGATGATTTACAAATTTATACGCAAGCTCCTGCATTAAACCTATCAGATGCCATAGACAGGATAAATAAAGATTTTATGAATATTTGTGACTGGAGTAAATCATTTGGACTAAGTGTCAATCCTTCCAAAACGCAACTAATTGTAATAGGCAGCTCAAAAATGATTTCGAGAATTAAATGGGACCAACTTCCAAGTATTCATTGTGATGGAGAGATACACACATCAAAAAAGTCTAAGCAACATGCATGATATTACAAATTTACCATTTATATTAATTTATTTTACCATTTGTTTTAATTATAACGTTGTATTTTATTTTTAAAATAATATTTTTAGGGTTCTATGATGTAAAAATAACAGCTGTTTTCTTTATAAGTTCTTTTAATAACAGAAATTAACAATATTAGAATATACAGGTACATAAGAAACTAAACTTTTTTTTTACAAATTGAAATTTCTTAAGAAAATGAATTTATTGTGAAAGAATAGGACAATTTAATACAAAGTATGGCCTCCTCTGCTATTCAGAACTTGTCGGCAACGATTATTCATTGAATTAATGAGACTGTTTATGTCATCTTGCGGTATTCGCTCCCAATGGAATTGTAGCAAATCCTTCAGCTGTTGGGTTGTTGTCACTCCGTCCAAGTCCTTCAAAACACGTCTCTGGAGCATGTCCCATGCGTGCTCGATGGGGTTGAGGTCTGGCGATTGTGCAGGCCAGGGCAATACCTGAATGTTCTCCGTTGCCAAGTATTCACTGGTTCGCCGAGCTGTATGTGAACGCGCATTGTCATGCATTAACGTAAAATCGGAGCCAAAGGTTTGTGCAAATGGATGGACATAAGGTCTGAGAATATCCTCAACGTAATTTTCAGCGTTCATGTTTCCATTTACAAAAACGAGCTCAGTTCGCCTGTTCTTCATAATACCCGCCCATACCATAACTGTTGAGCCGCTGTATGGATGAACTTCCTGAACGCACCTGAGTCTTTCAGTATTTCCGGGTCGACGGTACACTCGCACCCTTCTTGTATCAGGCCTAAACCCGAATCGCTACTCATCGGAAAACATAATTTTATCCCATTGTTCCTGGGTCCATGTTATGCGTTCTCTACACCATTCATTTCGACGAGCGCGATTCCCGTGACGTATCGGTGGGCACCTGATAGGGCGTCGAGCTCGTAGGCCGTACTCATGCAGTCGATTTCGCACAGTTTGGGGACTTACATCAACACCACTTGAATTTTGTAGCCTCAAACTTATCTCTCGAGCGGTTAACATCGGCTGGCGTCTTGCAGTCAGTTGTATGTACCGGTCTTGCCGAGTGGTTGTACTCCTTTTACGACCTGGATGCTGTTCAGCGGGTTCCCCTGTATTATTGTAGCGCTGCCAAAGACGACAAATAACACTTCTATGAATACCAAAATGTCGAGATACCTGAGATTGATTACTTCCCGCTTGCAACATCCCTACAGCTCTTTGCATTTCATCTGCCGTCAAATGACGTCGCTCCATGACGTAAAGAATATCTAACAATTCAATTTTGTCGCCAACTGTATTTAAATGGTTGGTAAAATTATAAAATCAAGACTAAAACGTAGCAATTAACATGCACTCAAATTCAAACAAATTCGCAGTCATTTGAATTTTATGAAAAAAAACAAAACATAATCGAAATTTTTTTTTTACAACCAGCCAGTATGTCATCAATAACAAAAAAGTTTACTTACCTATACACTTTGAGTGAGTAAATACTTAGAAATTAATTAATATAAATGGTAAATTTGTAATATCATGCATGTTGCTTAGACTTTTTTGATGTGTGTAGTTCCATTCTCTGAAAAAGTCAAAAACTTAGGAATATATATGGATCAAACTTTATCTTGGGTTCCTCAATTGCAGGAGGTCAGCCGCAAAATGTTTGCCTGTCTAGGTTCGTTGAGAAGGCTGCGCAACTTTTTGCCAACAACTACGAAAATTGCACTGGCTCAGTCCCTTCTACTTCCCATCCTTGACTATGCTGATGCCAGCTACCTCGATCTTACTGAAGACCACTTTAACAAACTTGAGAGACTCCAAAATATTTGCATCAGGTTCATATTTGGACTTCGTAAATATGACCATATCTCAGAATTTCGTCAAAAACTCAAGTGGCTTCCCATTCGTCTTCGTCGGGATACTCATATTCTATCTCTACTCTATAATATTCTTTTTAATCCTCATACTCCTCCTTACCTTAAAAATCGTTTTGAATTTCTTCACAATACACATTCGAGGGCCCTGCGGTCATCAGAGAATCTAAAATTAAAAATGCCTTCACACACCACACGATTTGTCGACAAATCCTTTTCAGTGCAAGCTGTAACGACTCTGGAACAATTTGCCTGAAACAATAAGACGATCCCAAACACAGCAGACATTCAAAAACCGTGTAAAGGAGCATTTTCTCACCCACATAGCTAATTCTTTCCAAAATTGATAGCTTATTACATTTTTATAGTATCTGGTTTGCTATATGTTTATGCTATATTTTATCTTTCTATATATTATTATTTTATTTCCTTTCAGTATGAGTAAGTATTAATATTACTATTTTTATTACCTTATCTTTATAATTTTCTTTTCCGTTTCTACTATTATAAGAATATATAATTAATATAATTATACTATTCAGTACACCACACAACATAAAAATCATATTACACATTTTCCATCCAAAGGTTGTCTGGAAGAAATCACTTCGAGTGATAAGACCGCCATTTGTGTCACCTAGTTTTTAAGATAATTTGTGTACTTACCTGTTGTATTTTATTTTGGTGTACATTAGAGCAATAAATAAATAAATAAATAATATTAGTAAGAGATAAAAGGATTTAGTTTATCTGGATATCGTTTGTTAGAATTTTAAAAATTTTGATTTGAAAAATCTGGATATTCTTTGTCTGGATTTCAATAACATGGCAAATAAAACTTCAAAATTTAAAAAAATGGGATAATGATGAAATGTCCAAACGTTTTCTGGATTTTGATATCCGGAATATTAAAATTCGGGATTAAAATAGGTAACCGTATTTTGTGCACAGTAATACAATTAGTTATAGGTGCATTTTGAGAAAGGTGCAATTTGCGAAAGGTACATTATGAGAAGGGTGCATTTTGCGAAAGGTGCATTATGAGAAAGGTACGTTTTGCGCACGGGGTGCATTTTGCGAAAGGTACGTTCTGCGACTGAAGGGGTTTTAATCGTGAGTCATTGGTGTATTTTTTCAGAAGCTTTTTATCTGCTGTAATACATGCTGACTTTTCTCGTTAGCTTTTTTCATACGTAGAAAATTCAATGCCGACTGTTGTCTTAAGTTGGTAGAATGTCTATCTACGTGTCTCATCAGAAATGCCACAAAATCCAATTCTGTCATCGCGGCGATTCAATGTGTTAGGGGTTTTCCCATCTTGCGTTTTCCGGTACGCGGTCTTCTGGTTTTTACTTTGACTTATGTTTCTAAGTCCACAGTGCGTCCCCATCCCTGTTGGTCTTGAGCTTCGCGTTTTATTTCGCTCCAAGTCTTCCCTATACCCTTCAGACGTGGACTTAGTTCTTAGACGTGGTCCCAAAACTCGAGACTGGTATAAAAGTATTTTGTTAACGTAATTTAGAAATCAATGTATACTAATAAATTCAGGACAAAGAACAAAATTCGTTCTTTATTAATTACAGTAGTTTTCTTAATATAAACTCATATCCATTTATTGCAATAGGTAGAGCTTTTAGCTTGCAAATCGTGTTTAAAAAAAATGCCTCGTTTTATTATTGATAATATTATTGATTAACGCACAGTGCAGTAAGACAGCTTTCTTTTTCACATGCTAATCAATAATAATAATTGATGGCATGGAGTAGTTTCAATATTGTTGTGCCCGACAGGGTGCATACGGAACTTGATGTACTCTGTACCTATATTCAACACATGTACCCACCTATTAGGGCATGCAATTCCGGAACTCCGGAATTCCGTAACTCCGGAATTCCGTAACAATTTTAGCATTATTTCAATTCCGGAATTGAGAGGACTAATACCGGAATTCCGATATTCATACATTTTTGTTATTTTGATTATTATTTCTGCTAAACGCAACTGGCAAGCATATTAACGTGGTATTTTCCACAAAACGCACTAGCCCGATGCCGACGGGCTGCTCGCATGCTTCCCTTCCTACCCCACCCCGCGCGTCCTACCCCCGCGTCCTGTTATTGCGGCGAACCTAGCTCGTCAGTTACCCAAATAATTTTATCGTGAGTGCATGTCGCATCGCACGAGGCTCACTGCGGGTTAACGATACGAAATGTGAGTATTATTTAACGTTATTATTATACTTTTAGGTCACTTGATGCTTTTATTGTTTATTTAGCAAACAGTCAAGTTATTTTAAAGTATTTATATTTATTTAGGCTATGTATTTAACAAATCATTTGTTTTGGCGGTTAAGAGCGTGTAGGCAGCTCACTTGCGCCGCTAATTGAAAAATAAACATAATTTGGAAATAGGAACACTACTGCTAAATGTTGTAAATGAAGTCTTTAAAAAAGGCTATAAAGTTTTTGTATAACACACTCTCAACACCTTAAATGCTTTTAAATTAGTTAAATTTCGCATTTGTAAATAAAACTGCCATTGTTTTAAATGCTATATTTATCTAATTTAAAAGCATGTAAAGTGTTGACAATGTGTTATACAAATACTTTATTGCCTTTTCTAAAGACTTTGTTGACAAGATTTTGCATTAGTAATCCTATTTTTATGAATTATGACATTTTAAATGGCCGGCGCTGGTCAGCCGCGTAAACGCTCTTAATGAATAAACAAAAGTGGGTTGTTTATTAACATGTTTGTTTTTAATTATTACAAAGCTTTAATAAGTACTAATTTAGTGTAGTTTTAACACTAAATTAGTATTAAAGTTTTGTAATTTAATTATCATACCCACGCGCTTAAATGAACTTTAACTATCAATCTTTCGCAAAACGATAGTTCTACTTCTAAATTATTATGGATGTAAATTTTATACCAAAGAAACCAGGTTTTGAGAATAGGAATTATAAACGTTGAGAATATTGAAATTTAGGTATTATAAAAGTCGGAGTTATGATTAAGTTTTTCGCATTTATATAGTGTACCCATCTTAGTCACTATTCTTTTTCGGTCTTAAAGTAATTCGTGCTCTGTTCTAATGTTGCATTTTATTCGATCAGTCGAGAGACTTTCAAATTGAGTTTTACAGAATCGATAGACAGGAAACAGGGCAATTGTTATCAGATAAACGATCAATCAGGGCCAAGTCGCTTTTTTTGCTATTCTATTTATTTTGTTTTAGGTCGACGAAAGAGAATATTGAATACTTACCGTTCTCCAGTACAAGAACAAATACTAGGATTTGGAACCACTTCCTACGTGCAAGTGATGGTCAGTCCGCAAAGTGCAAAATATGTAACAAAATTTTAAAATCTGTTGGCGGTGCCACTACAGGCTTGCATACTCATATACGGGCATTTCACTTAAATTTAAAAGATGCTGAAATTGATAATTTTGCTTCTTCTTCGACCAGCGCCAGCGTGACAAACATCACTCCGGGGACAGATAAAACAATACAACCTGCAATAGTATCAAAAAAGAGGAAGGTCATAACAGACTTTTTCAAGTCATGCGATAGCGATACAACAATGGAAGTGGTTGTGTCGCGAATGGCGGCGCTTGATGGTTGTCCCTTTAGATTGTTTACTGAAAGCCAAGATCTGCGAGCAATATTTAATAAATATGGATACGTATTACCAAAATCACCAAATTCAATAGCTAAAATAGTGATTACACAAGCTGAAGAAGTTAAAACGGAGACCAAAGGTAAAATACTAGAACTTAAAACAACCGGAGATAGATTCACTTTGACTCTTGACGAATGGACATCGATGCGAAATAAACGTTACATGAACATAAATTTGCATAGTAAAGGATTTGGTGGTTTCAATTTTAAAAATCTTGGATTAGTTAAAATAACCGGATCAATGCTAGCTTATACAGCTTTTACTATTTTGAGGACCCATCTTGCAAAATTTAATGTATCTTTGGAAGACGATATTATTGGCCAAACCACTGACGGCGCAAGTGTTATGGTGAAAATGGGCACCTATTGCAAAGGCCATCACCAGCTTTGTCTTGCTCACGGAATCCAACTTGCAGTCATTGATACTCTATACAAACCTTCAAGAGAACCAGAACAAACTGTTCAGCATGTCTCAGACGATGAATCTGAAAATGATGACGAGGAAGAGGAAGATACATATACACGTGGATTTGAAATTGAATCTACTACTGCTCGTGCTGATCCAAGCTTGTATAAAGAAATTATTCTGAAAGTTCGTCGACTTGTTAGATTAATAAGGAAATCACCAATAAAAGCTGATTCACTACGTGAATACGTAGTGAAACAGCACCAAAAAGACATACAGCTTCAACTTGATTGTAGAACGCGATGGTCTAGCATGTCTGACATGATTGGAGTGTTTTTGAAAATAAAAGACTCGATTCTGAAAGCCTTAATTGATTGGAAATCCGAGATTTCTTTTTCAGATGATGAAATTAATACTTTAAGTAACATTCATCACAGCTTGGGTGTCATAAAATTAGCTGTTCTGTCCCTTTGTCGTCGAGATGCAACGCTTTATACAGCTGATACAACATTAAAATTCATGCTTAAGAAACTTGACGAACAGAACAGCTTTTTGAGTTCAAAACTGGCGATGAATTTGCGAAGTCGCATAAAGCAAAGACGCCTTCTGCTAGCAGGCGTGCTCCACTATTTACATAGCCCAGAAGACTTCTTTGCAGAGGCAGAAGACGATACTTTTACTAAGCCCAATAATGAAGAAATTACTGATATGATTGTTAATTTATTACGTCAGCTTAAATTCCAAACTCCTAGCGAGTCCATTGATGCTACAACTGCAGAACCCTCCGCACTAGAGTCCTCTGACAATATTGAACCAACTTTGCAAGAGCAGCTTGATAAGGAACTAGATAAGTGTACAAAACCTAGTAAAAATCTTTCGATAAATTTTGATCTCTCTGGTTTTGTTAAATTGGAAAAAGCTATGTACGACAACGGAGGAGACCGAGGCGTGTATCTGACAGAAGCATACAAGTACATTTTATGCGTTCTACCTACGAGTGTGGAGAGTGAGAGGGTATTTTCCTGTGCTGGCTATTTTTGTAACAGTATACGAAGTTCGCTTTCTGACAAGATGTTGGATGCTTTATTGTTCTTGAGAACACATTTTCAAGAACAACGAATCCACTCGAAGGATTAAAAAATATGCTAGTTGATGTTATGTTACCTAACTTATATTTTGATCTCAATAATATGTTGTTTTTATTTTTTTTCTATCTTATAATGACAATTTTAAGACTGAAAGGAGATACTTTACCTGGTATGATTTAAATATAGTATGTTTTTATTTGTTATGTTTAATTCTAATAATATGCTATATTTTAAGTTTTGTTGATTTTTTTGTTTAAAATGTTTAGTTAAAGATAAAAAACTGTTGATTTTTTTTATTCAAAATGTTCAATTAAAGATATAAACCTGTTTAATTGTTTGTTTACAATGTTTAATTAAAGATAAAAAACTGTTCATTTTTTTGGTCAAAATGTTTAATTAAAGATAAAAATCTGTTGATTTTTTGTTTAAAATGTTTAACTAAAGATAAAAATCTGCTGATTTTTTGTTTAAAATGTTTAATTAAAGATAAAAAAAACTGTTTATTTTTTGTTCTAAATGTGCAATTAGAGAGAAAAAACTGATTAAAAAGACTGATATTATTATAAATCTTGTTTAATTTAAAAAATAGACAAAAAAGTCACCAACTCCGGAGTTAGTTCCGGAATTCCGGAATTAGATCTCCAGTATTGGAACTCAGTTCCGGAATTGAAAACCTTCCGATATTGCATGCCCTACCACCTATGGAATGCAATAAACAATTTGAGTTTGAGTTTTTAGTGGCATACCGTATATGACTGGTCAACGGTCTGAGATACGATTTCTGCTCAATGGTAATTTTTGTACGTAGAAATATGAATGTTTGGAATTTTGTATCAAGTTCTGATTAGTTTAGGACTAGGACACATATAGTTCAAGTTCCCTCTAATCAATTATGGTGCTAGACTAATTATTTATATGTTTTTGTATACCTGCTCAATTAACATGAGAACTTATGGATTATAATGGTGATTTACTTTTTTTGAATAGCTTTTACTGTTATTTAATTGAAAGTGCATTTCATCATAGTAGTTTTATGTATCATATTAACTAAAACAATAAAATCTTCGCAATAACTCAAAGCAAAGTGACTCAGAAAATTTTATGACTATTACCAAATATCCTTGTATTATACACAAATAGCTAATTTAGTGGTTAAGTGCTTAATGTGAGGTCAAACTCGGGAACTACTAAATAGATTAAGATAATATCAGTTTGTGCACAAAAGAAGCAGTAAATTATTTTATCAAAAGCTGTTTTGTCGTTTTTAGGAAACATACATCTATACTTAATATTATAAAAAGGTAAAGTTTGTGAGTTTGTGTTGTGGGGGTAATCTCTGGATCTACTAAACCGATTTTAAAAATTCTTTCTGTGTTGAATAGTCCATTTATCGGGGAGTGTCATAGGCTATGGAGTATGGAGTGTGTCAGGCTATGACTAATAGGAGTGGAGCAGTAATGATATATGTTTAAAAAAGTGACGCGTTTTTTCGCCGCCTAACGAAGTGGGCACGGGTCAGCTAGTTAAAAATAATTTTCTATGTACACATTCATTTCGTTTACTTAAATAATTTCTTGTAATTTTATGAAATTTAAATGAGATTAGGACGTGCGGTCCTGTGCCTCCCTCATCTATCCTCCTCATCTTCCCGCCATTAGTTGAAAAAATCTAATTAAAAACCCTTTTTTTTGGAGACGGTTAATAAATAGGTTTTATATTTTTTTAGGAGGTCTGAAACTGAAGATATATTGTGCAGACATTTACCTTGAACAAAATTTATTTAACGTAATACGTAATATTTAATGTTATTCATTAAATTTTCAATTTTCCCCTTTGACAAATATTATTTTCCTGTAAATATTTTGTATTGGTTTCCCCGCGTTTTATTTTAATTTCTCCTTTTCTGACCTAACGGTATTTTGGAATTAATTTGTAACTGTTCTTTTTCCTCGTCTAGGATCTCATTTATCATACTATAACCACAGTACAACCAGTAGTCTATCTCGGCCGAATATTTATTATAAATGCCTACGGCTGCGCGGTACGTAAACAAGCGATAGGGCTGCCCACCTCCAGCTTTTTAATTACATTTACCAACTTTCCCGCTTGTTATTGCGGCACAGTCGCGACTGTCCGCAAAGACACCGCTGTCGTGAGCGTATAGGTATAATTCGGGTTTCGTCCGTTTCTATGAAGTCGAAATACTGTATATATTTGTACTATGCCATGGCCCTCTTTCCAGCTTCTCTTTTACTTCGCACGGTCTTTAGCGTCCTCTATTATTGATTCCATGACGTCAAACTCACACTTCTTCGGTCTACTACCTCCTTATACATTTCTATGATGTTATTGCAAACATTATTATTATTGTTAAGTTACATTATTATTATTGTTTACATTATTATTATTATTGTTAGTTGTTATTTTTGCATTTATTGTTATTGTTAAGTTCACCTTTCCTAGTAGTGTCTTATTCGGTGACATTTCGTCGCTTAGTTAGACTCTTTATACTTACCCCCTTACTCATAAACGCCTCTTAAATTTAATAACTGTTTTGCGAGATTTTTATTAGCAAAACCAACCTTATGCCAAACAAAACCGCAAGAATTTAAGCTTGACTAAAATTTAAGAGGCGTTTTTGAGTAAGGGGTTTAGTCCGTACTACACGAAAAGGGTGACTATAGCAATAAAAATGGGAAATCCCCTTTTAAAATTAATCTATCCACATCATATTATAATTTAGGTTTCGTTCTATCAATAATAGAAAATATACATTTCCTTCCGTGAAAACTATCTGGCAATTGGATAGACATATTGGGAGCACGCCAAATTCACAACTCAAAGCAAAATTGTTAGTCTTGAAGTTTGCCTAAAGTTAGCCTTTCTTTTGCAAAGATTTATGTCTCTTTTTACTAGCTCTTATTCAATGCTGATTTTCCAATCGCTTAACTTTGACGACCTCTGTGGCGCAGTCGGTATATTACATGGCTGCTACGCAGAGTTCTCGGGTTCGATTACCGCTCAATGCAAATCTTTGTGTGCATGAACATGATTGTTTGCTGCATTGGTCTGAATGTTTTCTGTGTATAATATGTATTTACAAAAAAATAGTATTTATGTATGTTTATCCGTTGTCTAGTATCCATAGTACAAGCTTTGCTTAGTTTGGGACTAGGTGGCGATGTGTGAATGTGTGAGGATTATTTATTTATTTATTAACAAGAGTAATCTCTCTAAGAATATCTGCTTGTGACTCTCGACCAGTTAACCTCTTTGTAATTATCCTGCACGTAAGTTTTTATTTTGTCTCCATAATAAACCAGAGGGCATAATTTACTTTAATTGATTCCTTACGGGACTAAGAACACATGCTTTTACCATCCAATCTCATCCTATGGCTATTTAAGACGGAATAAGGGAAAGTTCACAGATATTATTTCTTCAAAAACAAAATTAGCAAAAATTTTATTACAGAACACACACACAATCCATCTCAGCACTCCGCGTGGTGACGGAGTAAGAATACAATCATCCCATGGGTGTCGTAAAAACCGACCTAGGGACTATTCGTAAATATTATCTTTGCGAAATAAAAAGAAGCAAAACTTGAAATTAAACCCTATACCAATCCGTCTGGCCAGCGTGGTATCAGTAGGCCAAGGATCCCTCCGTCATGTTATGATGACACCAATCCATCTCAGCTTATGAACAAGACAAGTTTTTCCTCTGACCGTGTGAAAAGTAAAACTCTTAAGTCATCTATCTAACACACGGCCCCAATGACTTACTACTCCATTCATCACAAGTCATTCTGATATATCGTAATTTCCACAAACACTACTCAACAGTAGTTTTATACCAACGATAATTAAGTTCCCTATCGGCATTACCATGACACAACATTTTCTGAAGGTCGCAAAATGAATCATTAATAAAAAAAGTAAATGACGTCACTAGTTTTGAAGACTTGGCGTCTTATCGTATCGTCCTTGTCACGCTTACGGCTAATTAATCGAGAATAAAAGAGTAAGAATATATCCTAAGCTCCCTAGACTATGATATAAGTCGCATAGTCGAGTATTGTCAATAGTGAAGCGAATTACGCCATTCTCTTGTTCGTAGTAATTTAGTTTAGTATTTGCTCCGCGGCCGGCCAGTAAGGACGTGTTTTGTTTTAAAATAAAATAGGCACTATATTAAGTGCCTCATTACTCTGTGATATTATTTAGTAATTTACTTTTAAATTTACGGTAAGTGTTAATTATAATAAATTTAAAATATTTACCTTTTGTTTTGTAATGAATATAAACAAGATTTTTAAAAAGCAATTATCTTGTATTTTATATTATAAATGAGGTGTAACTTATTCGCCTGTGGCTAAACCAAGGTGACTCTTAGTTGCTTCTAAAACACGTTTTTTTTAATAATCAAGTATTATTATCAATGAGAATTTATCTCTGTTTTTTTTTTACTGCGCTTGTCTTTGTATCGTTATCGAGTATTTGTTGAATACCGGCGACTTTGCGTGATTTGTTAACCGGCTTCAAAGATATGAGAAGGTTCAATTTGTTTATTTTGCACCTGATGATAATGTTACCTCCGTGTGGTGACGGAGTTAGAATACAATATGTCACCAACCCATCTCATCCCATGGGTGTCGTAAAAACCGACTAAGGGAATAACTGTAACTACTATCTTTACGAAATAAAAAGAAGGAAAACTTGAAATTAAACCGTATACCAATCCGTCTGGGTAGCGTGGTATTAGTAGGCCAAGTATCCCTTCGCCACTGGAGGAGGCCCGTCCCTGCAGTGGGACATTAAGACGCTGCTTTGAAAATTTTCGAGTTGAATTCGGCCGTGGCCAGAGGGGCGCGCCCCTCGGCGCGCGAATGAGACGGATATACTCTCGCTCACGCGCCGCCGCGCCGTGTGCGCCGTCGTCGTCCCACCGGCCCTCAAGGACACGTTATCGCTCTGTGCCATAGTACAAATATATACAGTATTTCAACTTCATAGAACCGGACGAAACGTGAGTTTATACCTACACGCTCACGATCGCGGAGGGAACAGTCGCTACTGTGCCGCAGTAACGAGCGGACTGTGTGTTATAAATTGAAACTAAATAGGTATATTATTCATATGTCAATTTCAAACAAACATGGCTGATATAAATACCTACCTTACTAAATGACTTAGGTATTTAATATTATAATATAGTATTTTTTTTATCACGAAAACGGTTTGTTGTAGGGGAGCGAGGGGCTTGTTGTAACAGGGGTAAGTAGTAACAGGCTCTTTTCACTAGGATCTTAAACGCAATTGACCTACTTCTTTGACTAGATTTAACCTATAAACCACGCCGTATCATGCTACCATAGATAGTGTCCTGCCCGGCTGGCGCAATGGGTGGAAGTGTGCATGCGCTTCATTTTTGCCAGGTGACATAAAATTGTACTGTCGTACAATTTCGGTTTGCGTTATTATTATCGACTAATTTCAAATTTTCTGTGTCTTATTTGCATTCAAATTGATTAATCTCTGATAATGTGTAACAGTTTTTATGATTGCTAAATTCTTTAAATAGTTATCTTGATAAATGTTAAAAATCATATCATGGGGTTAGTTGTAACAAAATTCGGGGGCTTGTTGTAACATGTTAAATGTATGAGGAAAAGATGAAATAAAAAAAAAGATGTCAAAATTAAAGAAAAAGTCAAAGGAAAGGGGTAGGGAAGGGTAAGTTAACAAAAAATAAAGATTTCAAAGTGCCATGATGATTAAAAGTAGTGATTAACTAAATAAGACTGCTAATTATTTAAGTTTTAAGTGTTGATTACTAAAAAAGTGTATTTACGTTGATTTTTGATAAGAATTATACAATACTTACTTTAGAGAGATGTAAATTTTGTTAAAAACAAGCAAATAATAAATGATTAGAGGTATTATTGTCGGTTTTTTTTGGCGTTACTACTTGCCCCTGTAGATGTTACAACTTGCCCCAAGCACGAGGTAAGTTGTAACACCGCACTTCTTCCAGAAAATAATTTATTGTAAAATAATGAAGAATAGTTATGGTATTATTTTTACTTGATTTAGTTCAGGAAGAGTTACAGCATCCATCCATATTTATTTAGTAGACATTTAATCAATAGATCTCAAGATATATTAGTTTTAATGAAAACTGTTACAACAAGCCCCTCGCTCCCCTACTTAGGTGTGATGATGGTGTGAATGAAAATTTAGCCCCCCTTTATGTAATCCCCCATGCGTGTCTTTCACTTTGATCTAGGTAAATTTAAGCAATGACATCGATGTCATTTTTTGAATGGATTGGTCACCCATCCATAAAGTGACCTCGATGCCTTTATTTTGACGTTAGAATAGATCTAATAGACCTGTTTAAAGTTTGGTTTTGGTTATCGATAAATTCAATTTCAAACAAACATGGCCAATATAATAAATACAGTACCCGGCCGTAAATATTACACATCGACTTTTTCTCTGACGCTCTACGAAGCCGAAATTGACCGATTGTATTTTTCTATAGGTTGATATGCAATATAAACGGCCCGGTACTGTACCTACTTTACTGAATGACTTGTTAAGTACCTTCTTAATATTATAATTTAGTATTTTATTTATATCACAAACATGGTGGATATAAATACAAACATATACATGTTTCTTTAAATTAAATGTATCAATCATAAAACAACACGTTTTTTACAGAACACTTCCTATTTATTTAAATATAAAATAGAAAAATAAAAAGTATTAATATACAATTACAAAACTAAATGGAAACACAAAGTAGATCGCATGTTTACTATTGTTTATGTACCGCGCACCCATTTATAATAAATATTCGGCCCAGTTTGACTACTGGTTATACTGTGACGTCAGTCCGCGGTAGGTAACAGAAAATTCTGTTACAGAAAAACCTATCTACCGGTCTATTATGTTTATACATGTAGCCCCTATTTTTTTTTAATTTACACCCGCGCAAGGTATTATGAAGGCACAAAGCGCATCCAGATTCAGGACAATGATTTGGGGATCACAAAAATAATTTGACCGCCTCGGGGTAGCGGTCGCAGTGCACGAGGTCGCGAGTTTGAATCTCACGCAAAACAATAGAACTTTTAAAAAAATACAATAGCCCCACTATGTATTGTCCTGTGTCGCGGGGTATTTACAAACATTTACTTAGCTGACTCAAAGAACATCCAGACTCAGGACAATAATTAGTGGATGGAACAAATAAAATTGTCTTACGTGAGATTTGAACTCTAGGTGATTTTCCACCAGAGGGGCGAAACGAGGCAAAAATTGAAATCTTTATGTAAAAATGAACCGTATTGCTTAGGAAATAGAGTATATATTAACTTTGTAATAAAAACACTCGCTTCTCGCGATATATTGTTGTTTGTTGCTACTTTTTGTTTGTGTAAAAATGAACCGTATTTTTTTTTAAATAGAGTTCAAAATACATTAACAAGAAACACGCATGTCGCGATGTCAATTTTTGGTGGAAAGAGTTCGGTGCGATTTCAATTCTCGTCTCGTCTCGCCCTTGTGGTGGACTCTTCATGCTGACTTACGATTACCGATTACTGCGCCCGCCACTGCCTAAGGCAGACAGTTTTTTTGTGTGATCCACAAACAACGGTCCTGAGTCTGGACGTTCTTTGTGTTCGTTTGTTTCATGTTTGTAAACGTTCCCGCAGTGGAGTGCATGAGAGTTCAAATCTCACGTAAGACAATTTTTTTTGTGATCCACAAACAACTGTCCTGAGTCTGGACGTTCTTTGTGTTCGTTTGTTTCATGTTTGTAAACGTTCCCGCGGTGGAATGCATGAGTTCAAATCTCACGTAAGAAAATTTTTTGTGTGATCCACAAACAACTGTCCTGAGTCTGGACGTTCTTTGTGTTCGTTTATTTCATGTTTGTAAACGTTCCCGCGGTGGAGTGCATGAGAGTTCAAATATCACGTAAGAAATTTTTTTGTGTGATCCACAAACAACTGTCCTGAGTCTGGACGTTCTTTGTGTTCGTTTGTTTCATGTTTGTAAACGTTCCCGCGGTGGAGTGCATGAGAGTTCAAATCTCACGTAAGACAATTTTTTTGTGTGATCCACAAACAACTGTCCTGAGTCTGGACGTTCTTTGTGTTCGTTTGTTTCATGTTTGTAAAAGTTTCCGCGAAAGTAAAAAGTATTATTTAGATCTTATCAGTAAGTACCTAAGCTTGCAAATAAAATAGGTGAGTAATATTATTTCTTAGATTTTTTCAGTTTCACACAACTCCTAGGTACTGTCGCGGAGACTTTTACAAAGAACATCCGAACTCAGGACAGTAATTTGTGAATCGCTCAAACAACTTTTTTGGTTGGATTCGAGCCCGCGACCTCGTGCACGCAAGCCACTACCGCGACCGGCCCGCACTGCCCGCGCCACTGAGGCCATTTCAATTACGTGATCTTGACGAAAACGGTTATAAAACTTATTACACTTGAGCATATAGTCTAAAATCGCTTATATAAACAAACGCTTGCATTATCAAAAGGGTCAACAGTAACTAGGTACTTGGTTGAGTTATGGCGAACATTACCTAAGTTTTATAAAAGACATAACTACAAAAATATTTTACGAACCAATGTTATCGAAATAACTATTATAAAATAATACTATTATTTACTTATAAAAGAGAACAAAGTATTAATAAAAACTTAGGTATATATTTTAAACCTAACCTATATATTTTACCTACGATTAAAAATTACGCGATAAAATTTAGTACGAACGGTGAGTCGACATGCACAGGTCCGGCGTCGAAGAGGGCCATCGCCCGACTGAATCGTCGACCGTACTCATTCTGTATCGATCGTTAACTAATCGGTATAAGGTCTGAAATTGCGATGCGCCCGCAACGATCCGGAGCGCTTAGAAATTGCTAAAATCTTATTTGATTCATTAAAAATTATTGGTTGTAGTTATGTAATGATATTCTACAGTAATACTAATATTGATGTTACGAATGTATTTGAGTAATTCCTAAGCATAATGATAGTGTACTTTCCGTGTAATATGTAAAAAACTGTTTTTGTAGAGGTGTTTTCAAAAATAAATATGATCGAGCCAAAATCAAGCTATCGCGTTTTGGTAATTACAAAAACCTAGTTAAAGGTATCAATTTACCTATATTAAAATTCTAGATCAATAGGTCTTTTCATAGTCCTGTAGTAGTTGATGAAAGATAGTGCATTTTATCAATGTATCATCTTAAAGGGCTGTTATGATAATACTCACCTTCTTCGCCCTGGCGTGAAAATATGTATGAATGAGTGTATTCTTAGTGACGTAATTGTCAAATTGTTTAATTTATTTATATAGCTATGATACACATTTGCCTCATATAAAGATATTATTACTATTTGCTTTGTGAATTATACTTTATAATAAAACAATGCTTATTGTACAGTCAACTACGAAAGTTGATTATACTATATTATTTATAAGGTCGCATGTCGTGTTCATTGATATAATATTATAAAGAATTTAAAAACTGTAGACTTTATTAGTAATAAGACTTTATCACGATATTTATTTATGAAAGCTTTTAATATAGAATGTGTAAGGCAACTTCTGTAGTTTTTTAAAAACTATATTTTAAAGGGTTCATCCCATATAGGAGATATGTCAACCCCATTGTGACCTTCTTAAGCTTAAACTTATACTAACCCCCGGTTTCTGAATGACTGATCAAGTAAAAATCAACTAATCAAGTGTCAAAAATGTTATTTTAGTTCCTGAAAATGATAGTTTTGACACTTGATAAGTTGATTTTTACTTGATCAGTCATTCAGAAAACGGGGGTAAGAGTTAAGAGTCATTGCGTGGTTTTTTAACCACCCTACTGCAACGCAATGCCTATATCGTACTTATTTAACTATTTATAATATAGATGTATTTACAAAAAAAAACTAATTAAATAATACGTTTATCCGTTGTCTAGTACCCACAGTACAAGCTCAGCTAAGTTTGGGACTAGATGGCGTTGTGTGATAGATATTTATTTATTTATTCAACTTCTGTAGTTGACTGTACCGTATTACCTTTTATTAGATATCAGTTTATACACAGTTACTCTTATCTTAGCGACTACTTACCTGTAAAGAGTTTTTCCTTGTCATAATTAATTGCTTTATGTTAAAACCGAGGCGGAAAAATAACTCTATATAAGCTTTATGGCTTAAGGAAATATTTTCCGTCTCCTATAGGCACGTATTTTTCTGTATATCTTAAACACAGTGGAGTGTGAAAGACATCGTAGCTTAGTTATATTACCAAGAAAGGGAACTTAGATTGTAAGTGATTTTCTAATTAAATAACAGACTACAATTAGAGCGTTGTTTCTGATTGTAATATTTACGGAATTTAGATTACAGAGATAAATCCCATAAATCGATTTTTTTAAATTGGTCAAGGGGTGACCTCACAAAACAAATCAATAATTGTCTTGCATGGTATACATAACTTCGCATGGCAGATGCACTTTTACCGCTTTGCCAACAAAGTTAAGATGATTGATTCTATTTATCTTGATAAAACTTTATAAAGGACGATATGTTATATTGTATGTAGGTACATATCGTCGTTAAATCATTAGGTTAACATACATAATCTGAGTATTTTAGCTTCTTTAATTTCGAAAAAGTCCACGAGGCAGAAATTATTTCTGAACTGTTTTTGCTATAATTACAAGTATGTATGTTTAGGAAAATGTGTTACGTATTCAACCACTAAAATTGGGAGAGGTCTATGTCCATCAGTGGACTGCGATAGGCTAGTTGATTGATTGATTGATTGATTGATTCAACCACTAAAACCCACCAGCTTCTGGTCACTTAACGTTAGATTCCTATCCTTGTAAGACGAATCACCAACCTCGTGTCTATATGACCCGTCCGTCGGGTGACGAAAGGTTTACGTGCATGTAGTTCTCTGCAACTATAGTTTTAAGGCCGAATCTCTTGAAGAAACTGTTGTGCGTTTGCCTTTTCAGACGCTCTTCATCATTATCATGTCCACTTCTGGACATACGCCTCCTCTAAACATTTCCATTGATTCCTTAATCAATACTAAATCTTATGAAAATTTTCTATCTATTTCAGATAAAATGGCAATTCACATCAAGGATGTTGATGATCTGAAGACGAGGCTCGTTGAAGCCGGCGACAAGTTAGTCGTGATCGACTTCATGGCGACCTGGTGTGGGCCCTGCAAGATGATCGGGCCTAAACTAGAGGAGATGGCCAATGAAATGCCTGATTCTATTGTTGTATTAAAGGTAATATACACTTTACCTACATTAATTTACATATAATGTTGTCCGTGTGGTGACGGAGTAAGAATACAATATCACCACCCCTTTCTTCCCATGGGTGTCGTTAAAAACCGACTAACGGACTATCCGTCAATATTATTTATACGAAGTAAGAAGGACAACTTGAAATTAAACCCTATACCAATCCGTCTGGCCAGCGTGGTATTAGTAGGCCAATTATCGCTCCGTCACGGGAGGAGGCCCGTCCCTGCAGTGGGACATATAATGTAATATACATCTAGGTCGTAAGTCCTAGACGCTGTTATGCAAGTGTTCCGTCCTCTATCACGCAATGGACCCAGCACCCGCATGGAGAATCCATGGAATGCTAAGATTTGGTCTTATTTAAATAAAAATGAAAACATTTAAAACCACCAGCATCGGGTGATAAGGACCAAGCTACTGTTGGTTAGGGCTCCAGAGATAGGAACCTCCTCACAATACGTGCTGTGTCAAGCAGTACTGCCTTCTGCATCAGACCTATGATCCAACTCGTCGCCTGAATGCTTATTTGCTCAACCGACCATTTTGACGAATTTCACTTTTTAATGCAATTTTATTAAGGATCAAATTGCGGTTTGATTGGTATATAATACTTGCTGTTTGAACTTAAAATACATTATTTATAAGGAATTTAAGTTTTTGAAAACTAACACTAGAGAATTTAAGCTTAATGCTTAATTGCTCAAAGTCCGTAGAGAAACACCAAACGTGCATCCGAACATCGATTAAGTGCTTAAGTATTCAATCTCCTCACAGGTAACCAATCACGACATCGCATTTCGATGACGCAATACGCCGCCATTATTAATTTATTTTGTGACGAAGCTGGTGCTCGCACGCATTTGAGTTAAAACTAACGCGAAATATAGAAAAAACGTATTAATTTTAATAGAAAACAGTATCCGAAATGTCCGTGACGAAATATAAATCGGAAAATATAGTCACAACTATAAAAAAGAATCGGTAACTTGTATTTTTGTTAACATTTCTTTGCAGATTATCACTGCGTATCGTTAACTTATAGTACAGGATGTTTAAATTTAATTCTTATAATTTCAGATTTAATTAAATCTTTAAATGAAATTGTGACGTATCTATAAATGAACAGATTGTTTCGAACATTTCGTAAGGTTGTAAAATATAATTAATATAATTATAAAAAATATTGCTTTTGTGCGGTGACTGTCAAAATACACCTGCTACTTGCATGTTTGCTAATTGTTAAAGTTTTGTGTTTACTTATATACCTACGCTTTGTGTTCGCAATGATGTTAGATGCTAGATAAGAAGATTAATACTATTTTTTACTCGACACAGATCCATTGCTCACATTGTACATCTATTTTTATTATGTCCGTTGCTTTGCATTTTCTTCCCTATTTTGGATGAGAAATTCAGAACTAATTACGCCGTTGAGGTATGAATAGCCCATAAACTAAAGAATTCCTTATGAAAACATAAAGAATCGTCAAAAAAGGCTTAATTTTCTTTAAAAAAATCCATTCTAAATTGTTTAAATAGTGTCAGTATATTAATTATTTTTTATACGTATAGGTATGATCTTATCACCGTTTTATTTTCAATTTATGTCGTTTTTATTGTACATATTGAAATGAAGAAGTAGAGTCACGGTAATACCATAGTTCCATTTTATGTTGACATTACGTACGATGAATCGAGAATCCGACGAAAGAAGAATACGACAAATAAGGAATAATTCAAATCAGACACTAACCGAAAAGAAAATAAAATATATTAGAAGTACCTACAAATATATGAAAGCTGACGACAAAGCCTTTATGGAATCTCTAAGGTTTTGACAGGATCAGACAACATAAACAATACCAGGCGAAGTAAACGATCTTGTATCGGTACAAAAACAAAAAAATATAGTATTTTTTATTTATACTCGTATTGTATTATGTATGTAGGTGTAGGTACCTAGTGTAGCAACCAACCAAATTCTTAATTTATGAAAAAAAAATATCTGCTGGTCAAAAAACGTTGAGTTTTTATTTATTTTATCACCAATATGTGTTGTGAATTATTAATAATTACTACTAAAAGTAATAAATTTCGATCGATTAATCACATTTACCAAAACATGTAATTATTATTAATAATAACCGGTAATTATTAATAATTTTCAATTAATCACATTTACCGTAACATATATATCAGTGTTTTTTTTTAATAATAAATAGCCAGTTAACTAGTTATTTTTTTTTACCACGTACCCAAACACACTGTATTTGGTTATAGGGCACTTAAGTTCTAAATATATTCGAATGCAAAATGCTCAACCTCCACTCCAGTAGTGGTCTATCTCCAATTGCATAATTTGTTTTGTGTTTATTTGCTCAACCTCCATAAAAAATTGTGAAAATAAACATAACTGTTTGACTTTTTAATGATTATTTGTAATATATCATTTCATAAACACGTTAACTATTTTTTTAATATAAAACTTTTATAAAATCATATTATTTGCTTAAACTAATCAATAAAACGTCTCTGGTGTAAAATGTTGCAAATGGAGGTTGGACACTTAAGTATTCGTGCGACGAACTGCCAAGCGAGAGTCTCCGTAAATGTTGATTATGATTATTACGAAAAGTTAATAACATTTCATAATAAGAATTTTTACCCTAGATTCAAAGCGTTTTTATGATTATAATACGCAATTTATTTTAGATTTTTAAATTGTATTTTTTGAAATAGAAACTAAAATTACCTAAACGTATTTTAATTAAATATTGAAAATATATTATTTGTTTGACATAATGTCACAAATCTTTCTTGTAAATAGGTATAGTAATGCACACCTAAAAACATGTTTGGAGAAATTATCTCTAAATAAAAGCAATAATATTAGTAGGCCAAGTATCCCTCCGTCACTGTAGGAGGTCCATCCCTGCAGTGGGACATTAATGGACTGTTATGATAGATAGTAATATTAAGATCTGCAGACTTGTCCCTATTCGGCTTTTACGACACCCTCAAGGGATTTATTGACACTACGGCTTTTCTTACTACACGAACGTGCGAAGTAATAGTATAAAAAATAGCCAATATAGGTTGACAACGAATAATTATTAGTTTTATATTTTGTAACTATTATTTATTATCTAATACATAAAATATTGTTGGTATCGGTCAACCATAGATAAAATGACAATGTAGGTATAATAAATACTTTTTAGATAGATAATGTAAAGTTGTCTGTTTTAAAATAAACTTGCTAATAACAATGTCAGTTATGATATTCATCATCATCATAACAGCCCACTAATGTCCCACTGCAGGGACGGGCCTCCTTCCTTGACGGAGGGATACTTGGCCTATTAATACCACGCTGGCCAGGCGGATTGGTATAGGGTTTAATTTCAAGTTTTCCTTCTTTTTACGAATCTTTACGAAGACTTAACTAAACTATTTACTAGACTATTTTAGACTAACCGTAAATTTTACGGTTAGTCCCTTAGTCGGTTTTTACGACACCCATGGAATGAGATGGAGTAGTGACGTATTGTATTCTTACTCCGTCACCACACGGACAACTTATATAACAATACTTGACCTACATAGGTATATTATGCTAGCCAGATGGGTTTTGTTTCAAACTTACCTTTTCTTTTCATTTAGATAAAATAACTTTACCTTAATACTTTGCCGTTTATTTATCCATAGCCACGTTACACAACATACTTTGCTGATTTAAAGTTATTATGAACACTGTACCACAATACAACCAGTAGTCTATCTCGGCCGAATATTTCTTATAAATGCCTACGGCTGCGCGGTACGTAAACATGCGATAGGGCTGCCCACCACCAGCTTTATAATTACATTTACCTACTTTCCCGCTCGTTACTGCGGCACAGTCGCGACTGTTCCCTCCGCAAAGCCACCGCTATCGTGAGCGTGTAGGTGTAACTCGCGTTTCGTCCGTTTCTATGAAGTCGAAATATTGTATATATTTGTCCTATGACTGTACTAATCACTTATTTAACAATTCCAGGTCGATGTGGACGAATGCGAAGACATCGCAACAGAATACAACATTAACTCGATGCCTACATTCGTTTTCGTAAAGTGCAACAAGAAAATCGAAGAGTTCTCCGGCGCTAACGTAGACAAACTACGAAATACCATTCTGAAACTAAAGTAGAAAGATACCAATGGCCGTACGCTTACCATAAATCCCTTGGACGGCATTTATTAAACACCAATTTGCTGGATAATTTGGTATTAAAATGAATTCGCCTATGCGTGGACCCGCCTAAATACTTACATCATAAAAAAAACCGCCAAGGGTTAAGCAAAGCCCCAAATATCACGCACATGGCCCTAGCATAATATATTATTTAACGTCCAAAGGATAGAGAAATATTTTTTTTTTAATTTTTGGATTGTAGTTATTTCTTTTTAATAAATGATGAAGTGTCTTATTAGCACCAGCGTGTGCTTATTTTACCACAAACTGCTTGGTTAGCGTACATTATTAGTATCGTATTAATTTGCCGTGTTTTTGCATTATATGTATGTTACAAAGTATTGTTACTTCAATAAAATATTATTCAAAGTTTTTGTTTTTCTTCTGTATATTCTATAACAGTTATAACTCGTCTGATTTTTGGGGGTAGGGCACCCGCTTAACTCTACACAAGCAGGCTGTGGCGGAAAAACCCTAGTGGGGCTACCCCGGTGACGTGATCGCAAAGCCATTTAGGGTCTTTTCACACAGACCGGCTCGAAGAGGAGAGCAGATTCTTTATCACGTTGAAAACAGAGATTTTAGTATTTGTAGTAAGGTTTATTATTGCATCTGCACAGCTTATGTCATTAAGAATACTCGAACGCGCTTGGTGTGAAATAGTAAGAGGAGCCGACCGGCTCCGATCGCGTACTTTTCTCGTTCGCTGATGCCGGTCTGTGTGAAAGGACCCTTATGCGATTAAAATCCGCTGGAGGTCTTTACGATCAACCTTCCAAAGAACCTCCTACACTTGACGACTTGGACAAAAACTATGTGGTTTTAGTCTGTTCTATTTCGGTATGCCTGAGCTTTAAATCCGTTTGGGATTTCCACAAGTTTAGCAAAAATAATGAACTGATTCTAGTAAGAACTAGGCCTTCTAATTCCAAGCCAGGCAGACGCGCGGAATGGGTTTCGTCAAGTTTCCTTTGTTTTTGTTTTCATACATCTGTAATATCAGTCTCCTTATAGGCTCTTACAATTTAGACGTTTACCGTTCGACAAACATACAGCACGAAACGCCTAAATTGGAAGAGGCCTAAGTTTACCTTAAAAAGTAGGCTCAGGCGCAAAATGTATCATTTACAGGGGACATTTTGAGAAAAAGAGACGTTTTGCGCCTGAGCCAAAAAGTGACTATAAAGGCAAGTATTTTTTTATATTTTCTTTAAAATATAATTCCCACACACGGGGTTCCCGTTTCAATTCGTCGGCCACGACACGCAAACAGAAAAAAAAACAATGTCAGGGATTTTGTCGAAATCGAATGGTACAAACTAAAAATTTGTCGAAGTAGAAATAAAGAAGTTATAGGGGTCTCTAATTTTGGCCGCGCGAACGAAACGCGGAGAATTGCGCGGCCATTGAAATCTCAGCAACTAGAGTTAGAGATCTAATTCTTTTTGTAAAAAAATTACCTTTCTATGTGCCTCTTTATAGCAATTTTCGAAAGATTTGCATTGAGTAAAAATCGAACTAGAGAGTGCTCTGCGAAGCAGCCATTAACTATAAATATTACGCCACAGAGGGCGTGATAATATCATCTAGGTACAAAGAAGGAAAATGGCACAAAAGTAGGTGTATGTATTTGTAAATAATTTGTCCGAGTATATCGCATTGCAGTCATTTATAAGGTCAAGCTCGTCCTTTGTTCTAAAAACATATATGCAGCATAATAATAGTTCGATATCGTGCATAGAACATGAAATGGTACAAGCATAACGTACAAGGTACATATTAGTTCCTTATCTATGAAATTGGCCAATTAAAATGCTAACTAGGGCAAAGATCGATTTTTTACTATATTTGCGAAGGACGTACTAGCGTATCAGTATTACTTGGAGAAGGATTACATACATACCTACTTTAAAACTAGATGGGCTAGACAGAGACTAGGTACTGTAGCGTCATCTACCGACTTACTCAAGCGAACACACCTACACTATCTTAGTACCACAATCAACAGATGTCGCTGTCTATTGATTAGCTTGTCCGCCAAATACGGAGCCACTCCCACCTGGACACGCCCATGCCCACCTGGATACGCCCACGCCCCCCGCCCTCCGGGAAGAGGTTCCCGAGGGAATACCGGGAAGAGGTTCCCGAGGGATAACCGGGAATAGGTTCCCGAGGAAATACCGGGAAGAGGTTCCCGAGGGATAACCGGGAATAAGTTCCCGAGGGAATACCGGGAATAGGTTCCCGAGGGAATACCGTGAATTCCAGAAAGAAGTTCCCGAGGGAATACCCGAAATATGGAATAACGAAAACAGCTTCCCGAGGGAATTTCGGGAATAACGGGAACAGCTTCCCGAGGAAATTCCGGGAAGAGTTTCACGTGGGAAGAGCGGGACGACGTTCCCAAGGGAAGAGGCCACGCACCCCACCCGCAAGGACATGCCCCGCCCACGTGAACACGCCACCGCCCTCCTGGACACGCACCCCGCCCTCCGGGAAGAGGTTGCCGAGGGAATTTCGGGAAGTGGTCCCTAGAGTATACTGGGAATACCGGGAAGAGCTTCCCGAGGGATAACCGGGAATAGGTTCCCGTTCCAACTGAAAATCAGCGCCAGGATCTCAGGTCTCTTGAGTCCTGGCACATGCTGAGTTGGATACCTATTTGGTACACGGGGTGCATGTTGCTGATTTTTGTTTTTATTTTATTTATTTTTTGTTTACTGTAAATTGCTGTCTTATTTAACTTGTATTTTTAATTTTATTGTTATATGTGCCTTAGTGTTACCAAATAAAATATGTTTCCTTCTTTCTTTCTTTCTTTCTTTCCCGGGGGAATACCGGGAATAGGTTCCCGAGAGAATACCAGGAAGAGGTTCCTGAGGGATAACCGGGAATAGGATCCCGAGGGAATACCGGGAGTAGGTTTCCGAGGGAATACCGGGAATATGTTCCTGAGGGAAGACCGGGAATTCCAGGAAGAGGTTCCCGAGGGAATACCCGAGATATGATCCCGAGGGAATTCCTGAAATAACGTAAACAGCTTCCCGAGGGAAATTCCGGGAAGAGTTTCCCGTGGGAAGAGCGGGACGACGTTCCCAAGGGAAGAGGCCACGCACCCCACGCACCCCGAATTTCAAAAGTACTTCAATAACCAATGGATCCTCAAAATCACAAAGAACATTAGCTGTTACAACGAAAAATTTAGGACAACGAATGGTGTTGAGGGATGGCACCGGAGGATTAATACAAAAATACCTAAGAATCCTTCACTCTTCCTATTTGTACAGCTATTAAAGAACGAAGCATATTTCCAAGATCTGAAGTTGACCGGCAATAGCATACCACAAAAACGTTCTTCTCTTATTACAATGAAAGATAAAATAATTGATCAAGCTATCACGAGCTTTTTGAATAATAAAAATTCTGCAATGGAATGTTTGATACGTTTGGCCAAAGTTAATAAAACAAATTAAATAACTTTTAAAATTTATTTTGACTTCAGTGTGTATCTGTACTTCTGCCTTTATGCTAATCCGTCCATCTGCTAATCTGGGATTTTGCTATTCCGGGATTTTGCGTATCTGTCCTTCTGCTACAGAGGGAATGGTACTAACGTACAAGGTACATATTAGTTCCTTATCTATGAAATTGGCCAATTAAAATGCTAACTAGGGCAAAGATCGATTTTTTACTATATTTGCGAAGGACGTACTAGCGTATCACTATTACTTGGAGAAGGATTACATACATACCTACTTTAAAACTAGATGGGCTAGGCAGAGACTAGGTACTGTAGCGTCATCTACCGACTTACTCAAGCGAACACACCTACACTATCTTAGTACCACAATCAACAGATGTCGCTGTCTATTGATTAGCTTGTCCGCCAAATACGGAGCCACTCCCACCTGGACACGCCCATGCCCACCTGGATACGCCCACGCCCCCCGCCCTCCGGGAAGAGGTTCCCGAGGGAATACCGGTAAGAGGTTCCCGAGGGATAACCGGGAATAGGTTCCCGAGTAAATACCGGGAAGAGGTTCCCGAGGGATAACCGGGAATAAGTTCCCGAGGGAATACCGGGAATAGGTTCCCGAGGGAATACCGGGAATAGGTTCCCGAGGGAATACCGTGAATTCCAGAAAGAAGTTCCCGAGGGAATACCCAAAATATGGAATAACGAAAACAGCTTCCCGAGGGAATTTCGGGAATAACGGGAACAGCTTCCCGAGGAAATTCCGGGAAGAGTTTCACGTGGGAAGAGCGGGACGACGTTCCCAAGGGAAGAGGCCACGCACCCCACCCGCAAGGACATGCCCCGCCCACGTGAACACGCCCCCGCCCTCCTGGACACGCACCCCGCCCTCCTGGACACGCACCCCGCCCTCCGGGAAGAGGTTGCCGAGGGAATTTCGGGAAGTGGTCCCTAGAGTATACTGGGAATACCGGGAAGAGCTTCCCGAGGGATAACCGGGAATAGGTTCCCGTTCCAACTGAAAATCAGCGCCAGGATCTCAGGTCTCTTGAGTCCTGGCACATGCTGAGTTGGATACCTATTTGGTACACGGGGTGCATGTTGCTGATTTTTGTTTTTATTTTATTTATTTTTTGTTTACTGTAAATTGCTGTCTTATTTAACTTGTATTTTTAATTTTATTGTTATATGTGCCTTAGTGTTACCAAATAAAATATGTTTCCTTCTTTCTTTCTTTCTTTCTTTCCCGGGGGAATACCGGGAATAGGTTCCCGAGAGAATACCAGGAAGAGGTTCCTGAGGGATAACCGGGAATAGGATCCCGAGGGAATACCGGGAGTAGGTTTCCGAGGGAATACCGGGAATATGTTCCTGAGGGAAGACCGGGAATTCCAGGAAGAGGTTCCCGAGGGAATACCCGAAATATGATCCCGAGGGAATTCCTGAAATAACGTAAACAGCTTCCCGAAGGAAATTCGGGAATAACGAAAACAGCTTCCCGAGGAAATTCCGGGAAGAGTTTCCCGTGGGAAAAGCTGGACGACGTTCCCAAGGGAAGAGGCCACGCACCCCACCCGCGAGGACATGCCCCGCCCACCTGACACGCCCCCGCCTTCCTGGACACGCCGAGGGAGTACCGGGAAGAGCTTCCCGAGGGAGTACCAGGAAGAGCTTCCCGAGGGATAACCGGGAAGAGGTTCCCGTGGGAAGAGCGGGACGACGTTCCCAAGGGAAGAGGCCACGCACCCCACGCACCCCGAATTTCAAAAGTACTTCAATAACCAATAGATCCTCAAAATCACAAAGAACATTCTTAGCTGTTACAACGAAAAATTAAGGACAAAGAATGGTGTTGAGGGATGGCACCGGAGGATTAATACAAAAATACCTAAGAATCCTTCACTCTTCCTATTTGTACAGCTATTAAAGAACGAAGCATATTTCCAAGATCTGAAGTTGACCGGCAATAGCATACCACAAAAACATTCTTCTCTTATTACAATGAAAGATAAAATAATTGATCAAGCTATCACGAGCTTTTTGAATAATAAAAATTCTGCAATGGAATGTTTGATACGTTTGGCCAAAGTTAATAAAACAAATTAAAAAATAACTTTTAAAATTTATTTTAACTTCAGTGTGTATCTGTACTTCTGCCTTTATGCTAATCCGTCCATCTGCTAATCTGGGATTTTGCTATTCCGGGATTTTGCGTATCTGTCCTTCTGCTACAGAGGGAATGGTACTAACGTACAAGGTACATATCGGCACCAGAAGTATCAATTAACGTAAGGGACAAAACACGACTTTTCAGGAGAGCCAAAAACCATTCCGATTTTGCAAATTCTTCTGTAACTTTTTATTAGTTGCCCTAATCTTAAAAGTGTCTAGGACAAAGTTTCTTATAATTTTCTCTTCTTTATAACTATAAATAAAATATTTACGTAAACTTACGCGTTTAGAAAAAAACATGTCCCTTACATTAAAAAAGTTGCTTAGTTCCTGCTAGTTGTCCTTTAAGGCACTCAAGCTTTCAATGTAAACTATCCCATATTAAAGTAAGCATCAAGTTTAATAGGAAACTATAACACAAATCTACTGTAAAGGACATAAACTACTATGAACTGGATGAAATATGATGTATGATAAACTATTAAGAGCAATTATCATGTAATTTTGGACCTTATATCTTTATAATTAAGTCCATTAGTAAAAATATACTTAAACTTACAATATCTTTAGATTAATTTTGGAAATTTTGGAGAAAATTCGGACTGGTCGAACAGTAAATACGACTGTGGTAAATGCTGTTAGGCAGTTCCTAGAGACAGGATCTTATGAACGGAGACCAGGTCACAGTCGTAAGCTGTGTAATTTGACTTGGCATAACCGTTTTATCGTCAGAAATGTCTTCATGGACTGGTTCATTACAGCAATTCAAGCACGTAACCAACTCCAAGAAGTAAAAAATGTGTGTGGGGGTATACGTACGGTCAGAAGAAGGTTAAGCTTTTAAAACTGCTAGAGGACCACAGTTTCTTATTTCTCTCGTGAGTACAGGCAATGGACAATATATATAAGGCCTTTTCGTCTATTGCAGACGATTTATGAGGTGGTGTCTGTGATACATCGCTTTTGATGACTGGTACAGACCGATACCACAAGCTTGACAAAAGAAGTAACTGGACATTAGTGTCGAACCATGTTCATGTCGTTTTTGTCTCTTGTCAGCAAGCACTTAACTTTATTACAAAATTTGGCTTCATTACGTTTGCGCCACTCAGGACGTTTTTCCGCGAGCTTCTCCCAATCACGGTGGTCGATTTTAAATGCTGCTATGTTTTGCTTGGTGCAGTCTTTCAAACGAAGCAGCGGCCTCCCAGTCCCAACATCTCTTTTTCCATTCGCTACTGCACCAAGAAGAACACGTTGTTGTAATGGAGAGGGTTCCATCCTATGCACATGCCCTAACCAACGCAGACGTCTCTATTTAGGAAGCACTACTTAGCATGGCAGGACAAGATGACAAACGAGAACCTTCTCGTTTGTCATCTTGTCCTGCCATGCTAAGCCCAAGATCTTTCGTAAGCAACGCATGTAACATAAGTTAAGACGACGGCGACGTTCTTGTTTTGCATAAGATGTCCAGGTTTCAGCTCCGTACAAGAGTATGCTTAAGAAAGAAAGAAAATAAACTTTATTTGACACAGTAGACACTATACACAAATAGAATTCAACCCAATTTACATAATTACAAGAATTACATATCTTAATATTAAGTTGTCTATAGTTATACAAAAATATATAATTGTATGTATATAAGTAACAAAAAAAATGGCAAATGTGTCTTAAACCTGCGACAAAAAGGCAACCAGCTCAGCATAAAGCCAGGCGATGATACCTGGCGCTGATTTTCAGCTGTAGCCATGATTTTGACATATGGATGCCAGCCCATTTTAAATACAAATAACATGATAAATATCTTAACTTAAATTAAATAAAAAAAAAATTGAGATTGTCGGACAAGTGCAAAAAAAAGTGTTAGTAACATAAACAATTATTACTTTATAATGCAAAAGTATGTCTTTTGTGAAATTTAATAACAGAATGAATCAAATGTCGTAAAAGATAACAGAGCGGATTACTTTCATTTCGATAGAATTAGTTTCACCAACAATTGAACTAAGTAGGTATAATATTTAATCAAGTCATTGACAGATACAATTAATGCAGTACCAATAAATCTAATTTATTCGTTTACTGCGTTAGTTAAATTTAAACATTTATTACGATTCATAATGTACACGGAGTGGTCCGGAGGTACACTACTTTTTTTTAAGATTTTTTACATTTTTATTTCTTACGTACTTTATAAATATCTCATACTTGAAAAAAATTTACATTAAAATGTATCGCTTAGGTGCGGACGCAGACGTTAGCGGGCCAATTGCTGACCATGTGCTGGGCACAGCACGGGCACACACAAGCACACATACCTACACATGTAAACCAACACATACACAGGATACATATAAATACACCAATAAAAGACACTCAACAGATAAATAATTAATTTACCACCACATAAACGTACCTGTATATATTTTATTTATACCCAAATACACACAGAGAAATGCCTATGGCTGAAGTTTGTAGACATCAGCCAGTAAGGCCAACATGACTAACCATGACTGTATACACCAAACAATGACAAGGAATACCCTGTAGACTAAAACGATCACAGCCTATATTAATGAATAATTCATGTTCACATTACTCATTTTTACCTGACCATCTATTAGATGTTTTTTTAAATGATTCCTGAAAGAGTGAATTGTGGTCAGGTTTTTAATAGGTGGGGGTATGTTATTCCATATTTTAGTTGCAGCATAACGAAAGCTGCCTCTAAAAGCGGTCGTACTATGCTGAGGTATTGACAATTGCTGCGAACATTGCCTTGTCGTGCATTCTCGCCTTGTAGACATCCACGCAAGTTTTTGGTACAAGTATTCTGGGACTCTGTGCTTAATAATGCCAAACATAAGACATGCAAGATGTAACTTCCGCCTCGACTTCATTTTTAAAATTAAATGATCATTAAGAAAAGGTGTAACGTGACTACGTCGAGGAACAGAGAAGCAGAATCGAGCACATGCGTTTTGTATCCTCTGCACAAGCTTATCTGTACGGGAGAGCAAACGAGGTCCATAAACAGTATCAGCGTAATTAAGTCTAGACAGAACTAATGCCTCTACGAGTTGCAAACGTAGTTCCTCTGATAGGTAAGGGCGTATCTTGTATAGAACTTTTAACCTATAGAAGCAGTTGCCAACAACATTCGCTATATGAGACTCGTACCTTAAGTTTGCATCAAGATGTAAACCCAAATTCCTGGCCTCATATACTCTCTCAATTTGTTTGTTCATCAGACTGATGTTTAGTGTTGATGGTAAAGACTTAAGTTGATGTTTAGTACCGAAAACCATATATTTCGTCTTGCAAGGATTAAGAACCAAACAATGCAGAGCAGACCAATCAGATATCCTTTGGAGATCGTCATTAAGCTTTGTGAGAGCAACCTGGTAATCTTTGGGCTTAAATGAGGCATAAATTTGTACGTCATCAGCATACAAATGATAAGCTGAGTTCTGTAAGCACTTGGTTATGTCTGCGCAATACAGGGAAAACAAAATAGGTCCCATTATAGCACCTTGGGGAACTCCTCGATTTAAATAAGATACCTCAGATTTTTTCAACTTTCCATCATTCATACGCAGCTCTACAAGCTGCCTACGTTGTGATAAATAGCTTTGGAACCATTGTAACGCGGCACAGTCTAAACCATAATAAGCTAACTTCGACATCAATAATGACACATTAATTGAATCGAAAGCTCTAGAATAATCGAGTAATATCAATATTGTACACATACCTGCATCTTGTGCTGCCAAGATGTTATCAGTTACATCAATAAGTGCAGTAGATGTACTATGCTGCCTCCTAAATCCTGACTGAAGCATGGGTATGGCATTTTTTGTCTCCAAATAGTCTGTCAGTTGCCTGCACACGACCCTCTCGATCACTTTTGACAAACAAGGTAAAATACTGATGGGCCGTAAAATAAGATGGAAGCCTGAAAGACAACCATCTTGGTCTTAGTAGTAAGGTGCTTATTGTACCATACCCTTGTACCTAGCTTCTCGAACATGGTTGCCGCCTTGCCAATACGGATCTCGATCCGTCGAGAGCATTCGAAAAATGTGGTGTTTACAGACGAATATCGGATATCATTAAGTTATCGTGAAGGTCGTCAGAGTTCTTACAGGCACAAAAATAAAAGGTTTGCCCCATGTGCCCCTTGAAACTGTGTGCCAAGGTGGTTCAATAATGTTTTGGGTGGCATCATTTACGGGGCTCGTACAGTCACGAGCATAAATATATTACTATGGGCAGGTTGGCAATAACATCTGACATTTCAATGAGTTCAATAATATCTCTCTGCACGACTAATTTTCTATAAGAGTTTCTTTTAGAGCTAAAAATAAGGATATTCTAGAATATTATTTATCAAAATGGTTGAATAAAATACATAAATGCGAGGCTGTTACGCTTTTTTTTGGGGTAACTAATTGCTTGATGTTACTCATAATGGGATGAGATGGGGTGGTGACATATTGTATTCTTACTCCGTCACCACATGGACAATACGTACAGCACTCCATAAGTGCGTGTTGAGACGCGTCTTCTGCCTACATGCTTGTTCTGCAAACGGGTCTGTTTGTGACAACTTATCATAGATCAAAGATTCATCTGTTAAAACGGCAATCGCTTTGCGGAATTTGCCTCTTTTTAAAATAAGATGGTCCGTCAAAATAAAATATAAGTCTGAATACTTACATTTAACATTTTTATTTGGTCATCTCTATAAGAATATTTAATAAAACAACAAAATCGTTCAAATGTTTCTTTATTCAGATATATTTACATAAAATAATTAAGTATTGAGATAATTCACATAATGTAATTTAATATTAGATAATAATTTAGATTTACAAAGTAATTTAAACAAAAATTAGTAAGAAATGCTAGGTAGAGTAGAAAGTGTTACAATTATAAATAAATATTAATTTTAAATGCATGGTAAATTGGATCCTTTGTGAGGATATGTATAAAATTTACAGAAATTTATAATTAATGGCACTTAAATATAGCTTGAAATACGTTAGTGATGAGCGAGACTTAGTTTTTTTGCGAAAAGAAGAAAGACAATGGAAAAAATCTGTACTCGATGCGGGACTCGAACCCGCGTCTCTGGACTATACGTGTCCTTTTCGGATTTTTCTAGTTATACCTAAGCTAGGTTAAAATATATGTAATTTAGTTTTTTTAGTCGTAAAAGTGCCTTACCTTCATGGAAAAGCATTTAAATTCGCCATAGGGAGCACAATATTATGGTTGACTGGTTCTATAATGGCGACCCCTTACAAGGTGGATCAACGACCTAGTTAGGACGATGGGACACCGATGTATGAGAGAGGCACAGAAACGCGCAAGGTGAAATAATTTGGAGGAGGCCTATGTTCAGCAGTGGACTTCAATTGGCTAATATGATGACGATGATGACGTAGGAGCCCTTATGAAATTGTTCAAGTCTCGCTAATCGCTAACATATTTTAATTGAAATAAAATTAAATCTGAACTGTTCGATATAGGATAACCACTGGATATATACTTTGGATATGTGGATTTTTTAAGCTAAAGAGTGCCAAAACGATCGCGCAATCTTACTCGGCCGGGCTGAAGTTAGCTATCAGAGACGTTCGCGCATATAGAGTCATTAAGACAACACTCGCTCCCCGACATTAAGTTACAAAAATGACATCTGCGCACCCTGCAGCAGCAACTTCAACCCGACCGACTTAGATTGCGCGTAATGTATTACTACTGATTACAATGTTCCACGCTTATTACACGGCGCATATTGTCGAAGAGTGAAAAAACAAATTATTTATAATTCGTATTATTTAGAAGCATACGATTCTATACAATATAAAATGCGTTTTTTTTTAAATATCAATTTTAGCAAAATCTACGTTTTTCTAAACCCGTTCGAGTATTGGTATTTTAGGGGCTTTTTTATTATTCTTAAATACATTTTTTCCTTATTTCTAATGTTTTTTTTTTATAAATTTTGAGATAATGAATTATTAGGTTATACATTTTGCCAATCGTAACGTTTACGTTTTCTTATATATTTTAATATTATCAATTGACAACAATTTTTATGGTGCGTTTTAGTGATGTGAGCACATTTATCGATAGTCTATTTGTATGAAACTATCGACAGGATAACTTTAAATAAACGGAATGTCAAATAGTCGGAGTGTAAATAACCCATAATGCGCGTTTATTTGTTACTTCAAAATATCGCCAAGTCAAATAATTATCATTATCAAAGAGTACTAATTAGTATTAATTGAGAATTATTTTGTAACAAATAAATTAAAATATCATTGTCATTTTGCTAGCATAATCTAAGCAGACATTTTATACATCATTTTGAGTTTAGATCGTAGGTTTAGGGGCATAGCACATATAACGTAACGTAAACGGATCGGCATCGCCTCGCCTTTTTGCTCGGTGTCAAACGTCAAAAATCCGGTTACGTTACGTATCCGATTAGTGTGCGGTGCAGTAAGGAGTTTCATACAAAGAATACTGAACGACTCGAGTTGATACGGTGACGTTCCGCTTACGTTACGTTATATGTGCTATGACCCTGATCCGTTGATAAGTGACACGCGTCGAGAGGTTCCTTTGGTTACATGTTTACTTATTTATGGAAACAGTTAAAGGGGTAATGTCCAGCAGTGAACTTCTTTTAGGTAGAATGATGACTATTATAGATTTTCGTTCATACATATAACGAGGGGGAGGCATTAAAACTAAGTATAATAATAATAATAATATAATAAAAATCATTTATTTCTTACACAGATATGAACAGTACAAAAAACAAAAAATAAATAAAAGACTTTAAAAGAGTATTGTATTGTGACGTCACACCTGTGCAGGAAATAGGACCCCTACTCAGCTTCATGCCGATTGACAAGCAGCCGCTAGCCAATCAGCGCTGGTTTTCAGTAGGTACCGGATGTAACGCCCTTTAAAATGTGTAATACGGACGTGTAATGTGTGTGTAATGTGTGGTATGTATATAGAAACGATAAACTACTTATAGTGAAACGGGTACATATAATTAATAAAATGTAATGTAATAAATAAATTTAATGTAATGTAATATCATAGATATAATAAAAAAATAATAAAAAAAAAAAAATATAACACATAAAACACTAAAAAAATCAAATAAACAATAGTAATAGTAAACCATCAATTGATTATTTTATTGAACAGACCAATCAAGCAGCGGTATGGATAGCTTCCTGTTGGCCGCCATCTTAAATTCTTTTGTTTGTTATTGTTGGATATTACAACACAAGACCAAACAAAACAAACATTGCGTAATGATTGTCTCAGTGTGTGTGGTGTGGTTTGTGACAACTTTTTGTGTTTATTGGTAACATGATATGTATGTTTAGAAGTGTGGAAAGAAAGAAAACCACTAACTATTGTCTACTGACTATGGACTATGCAGGAAAAGTGTACGCTGTGAAGTAAACAGCTCGTGAGTATTATGGTGTATTGTGTGAGCGTCGTCGTCGTCAGTCAGCACGCACCAAACACAGTTAGCACGTGTTGGCAGGGGCCAACCGACGCCGCGCCGGCAGGAAGGATATAAGGTATGCAAACATAATGCAATTGCAATAATGATTGTAATAAAATTAAATAGATAAATGTAACAAAATAAAATATAATTATAAAAATTGTATATGATTAGTAGTTAAACTTAAAACATTATTAAACAAACAAGAGATCATCTTTCGTCTACTGTCCAAGCCTGATCTGCTCTTCCATTTGCAGTTCTTTTAGAAAATATTCAGAAGTGTGCTTTATTTTCAGGCTTTATAAGGGGTGTAAAAAAGGGCTAGCCTGGCGCCAGCAGGAAGAACTAGATGATTAAAAGGTAAGCAATCAAGCAGATGTTATTGGTTTTGATAATATGTAATATAATATAATATATATATAATGAAATAAGTCATGGCGTACACAAAAATAAACCTTATATCTTTTATAGATAAGGATTACATTTCATAAATCGGGAGGCAAATTATCAAATTATTAGACATAAAATGTCATCGTATACTATACTCAAAATTAATACTCAGCGTAATTATTATAAAGCAAAAAATACCGCAATAATAATAATAATATAAAAAAAATCATTCGATACCAAGATCTTTGGATAACTTAATAATAATAATATTTAATACACCTTATATTGAAAGAGGAAGCGACAGATAAAATAAGTGCGAGTAATTTTTAGTAATTTCGTTCAAAATCATTCGTTCATACGTTCATTTTGTTCATAAAAATTGCGTTTAATTATTATCTTAAAAATACTTTAAATAAATATTGATGCGTAACAATTTATTAATAAGGTCCGTTAAGTTTTTTTTTTTTCAAATTATTCGTTTCATACACATACAAGTATCGCTAAACTTATTTAAAAAAAATCTCATTTGTCTAAATCAAACTAAATATTATTATTACCTAAAATACACATGAAGACGTCGCGGTCACGATTCAAAATACAGTCGAATATAAACAAAAAGACTAGATTGTTAAAAAAATTTAACAATTATTAAAAAAAAAATACATGCTTAGTGTAAGTTAGTTGAACAATCACAAGATAATTATGAGATTTGATTTATTACGACACGATAGTGTACAGCTCGCGCAATGTTACTAGGCCGGCCTGAAGTTGTTTTTCCTCAGGGAAGTTCACGCATCTACAGGAACTAAGAAAACATCCGCACTCCGACATTTAGTTACAAAAATGACATATGCGCAGCCATTTGCAGCAACTTCACGCAGGCCGACTTAGATTGCGTGTACTGTAAGATGTCGAATAAATTATAAAGAAAGAGAAGACATTTTAGAGTACTTATTGCAAATACATGGCATTTAATTTATTGCATTTTTTGTAAATAAAAAATCGTATTTTTTTACAAGTTATCGACAAATTTTCATAACATTACTTTACACACAGAGTAACAAAAGTAATGCGAAATATAAAATAGAGGGGAGAGTAAACAAAATTGAACCGAGGCTTAATTTAGACCACTGCCATTTTTATTTTCTAAATAGATAGAATAGTCAATATAATTGCGTCTCAAGCGCTAATTTTTCGTCATAAATTGTCAAATTTGACATTAATGACGTTTGAGTGTAACATTAAGGTACGATTTTAAACAAATATAATTAAGAGAATTAACTATCGGATTTTTTGCTTTTACTTTATGCTTATTTTCAGCAATGGATGTTAAGTGGGCCAATTTAGTCGTCTGTTCAAAAATGGTATAATATGTCACCCTCTCTTAAACATAAATAAAAACTTACACGATAAGAATGTGACGATTATTTCAGATAAGTATAATAATTACATTTTTTTATTCATTTAAAAAAAATAAAAAATAATTGAAACGATCACATTGTTCACTTATTAAATATACAAAAAACTTATATGTATACAGTATACAATTATACACGTCTAGCGATATTATTACAAAATAAATGTTATTATTTATTTTATTTTATATAAATCACCAACAAACATCGAATTGCACACGTTCATGTAATTGGATATTTATTGATTTAATCGATTGGTTTTTTTTAAATCGATTATTATCGATAACTTTTTGTAAACGTTTTATCGAATGCCAACATGTCTAAGGATTAATAATTGTTCTCTGTTGGTATACTACTACCCGCCCTATGTAGGAATGGCAGTAAGGATTATTTTTATATAATTAAAGTGAATAAAGTTTAAATAATTATTTTTTGTAAAATTTAATTGTGTTAAAGTAACCGAACTTAATTCGATATACGTTATAGTTTATAGTAATGTAAGCTCTCTCCTTTTAGTTATTGGAATGAGAATACTAAATAATCTAACGAGAAGCCAAGGGCCAAGTTTTAATTATTTTAAAAACATCATTTTTAACGGATACATTGAACCTCCAGACTCAGGACAATAATTTGTGGATTACACACAGAATTGTCTTTTGTTTTGTACTCGTAGCCTCGTGCAAGATCGTTTTGCCACCAAGGCAGTAATATGGATATAATATTTCATCATAACAGCCCATTAATGTCCCACTGCAGGGACGGGCCTCCTCCCATGACGGAGGGATAATTGGCCTACTAATACCACGCTGGCCAGACAGATTGGTATAGGGTTTAATTTCAAGTTTTGTGTGAAAATTAAATATAGATATAATATTTATTAAAACAATATTCACTTTAATTATTACATAAAAAACATTTGGTTTAACTTGCAAGTTATATTTTTTTTATTATAATTATAATACATTAACTTGTCTACGCGTCAAAAAATAAATAATTAAAAAAGTCGGAGGTTTTAATACGTCGCTTTTGGACGTGGAGTATTAAAAAAAAAGCATTTAAATACATTTTGGTTAGTAAAAATCTAATATCTATATTTTTTTTTTCATATATTATTATATTATAATATGTCGTATTGTAATTAGTGTTTGTATTATATTTAATACTTATTATAATATATCAGAGTCTGTCATGATAGACATATTTATATTATATAAATTAACATTAACTTTACAAAGACGTAAAAAAGGTAGGACTGGATGCGAAAGGCGCAGGACCGTGTTCTGTAACGCGTGTTGGGGGAGGCCTATGTAAAGCAGTGGACTGCAATAGGCTAGTTGATTGATTGATTGATTGATTGATTGATTGATTGATTGATTGATTGATTGACATCTCCCAAACTAGGGATCATGCCCTGTGTCGCGGTGACTTTTACAACCAATAATTTAACGGACACAAATAACATCCAGACTCAGGACAGTCATTTATGGATCGCAGAAATAATTGTTCTGCGTGAGAATCAAAAAGCTTACGCGACCGTCCGCGCTACCGAGGCATTAATATGTGTTATGATGATGATGATAAAAAATAATATATAATACAAAATGTGGTGCGAAGGGACATGGGGGAGTGCGAGCTCAGTGACGGTGAGGTCGAGGATAGAGCAGGGTGGAGGAGGAAGATAAGGAAGGCTGACCCCACCACCATGTGGGATACATAGCCAGGAAGAGAGAGAGAGAGAGAGATATATATATATATATATATATAATACAAACACACATTACATTATAACGTATTTCTTACATAATTTCATTTATAAAATACGTAATACGAGTTAAACAATGTGATAACTAATTGACCTACAAGTCACATTGGGTTTATCTATTTTATACATCGCAGTAATGATATTATTAATACTTAAGTTAATATTTAAAAAAAATCTATTAAATTTAGGCCGCATGGTTTAGTAAAAAAATATTTTTTTAAAACAAAAAAAAAATATCGGTTAACGACTGTGTCACTACAATGACAGCCGGGACAGATATGTTACGTGCCTTGTGTACTACGGAGACGTGAAGATGAGATACCATTCAATGGTAACCCATCCGTGAAATGACCTCATCGGCCTTGCTTACCCATTTTTATCGTTTACAAATAAGTGATTCTAACAGACGTAAAATTGAGCGTTTCTTGTTAAGCATCTTGCGTGGACTTTTAATAAGTCCAAACTATATGACACAAAGTCCAGATCCAGAACATTCATTTGAAGATCACAAAAATGATTAACAATAAAAGTTTACTTTATAATACTTAAGTATTCCTAATATCATTATGCGCGTATCACATCTTAACAATATTAATTAATATTTGTTATTATCCTTTATTGGAAGGTATTTGTATTATTTGTTTTATGCAAAAAAAAAAACAATTTATAAAACACCCTCGCAAATAAATAATTTAATATAACAATTGCAAAATAAATTTTTAGAATTAATTATAATTCGTTTAGGAACCAAATATATTGATAATAATTCATTTAAATAACTACACTATTTTATTTGTTTATTTTTTATGTATATGTGAGGTTTAATTATAATTAATCATCGCGCAATCATACACGGTCGGGCTGAAGTTGGCGCATGTGCAGTCACTACGACAACACGCGCTTGTAAAATATCCGGGTATTTAGTAACAAAAATGACATCAGCACAGCCATTTGCAACAACTTTAAGCCGGCCTAGTTAGATTGCGCACTGTAGTTGAGACGAAACTAGAACGGGACGTGAAATTGGTTCTGTCCTCGTATCGTGTCTTATTAAATATATTGCATTTAAATGTGTACATAGTTTAAATATTATGTAGGGATTTCTTTCTGTCTGTTCATACGGCCGTGTATACAAATAATAGTTTTAATGCTAATCAACATGGCTTTTTAAAATAATTCATGATCGATATGAATAAGGAATCAATTTAAGGAACATCTATTTTAATGAATGGCTTAAACTTCATTTAACAGAAAATTGTTTGGCCTACACTCGTTTAGTATACATTTTACATCGCGTAACATTGAGAGATATTACAACGCAGAATCAACATTTCGCATAAATAACTTTATGCCAAGTGTGTTTTGCGAAGTAAAATTCTACGAAATTTAATTCTGCCAAGTAGCGGTAACCCTTGAATTGCTATCCTATAATTGTACCTATAATTAAACCTCATTCATACACATTTGCGCATATAAATATATTTAAAGCATCCTCTTGCGATAAGACAAACAATTATTTATAACGGTATACATATAGTTAACCAGTCCGTGCCGACATCTGCTACACTGTGCTGTAATTATTTAAATTAACAGAAGCAGGCGTAGAAACGGGACATGTCTATAGTCCAGTATTGATCCGGTGGACTTCTGAAATGGGACAAAAAATAAAAATGTTAATTATTAGATTCGTTTGGTTAAAAACACAACTTTTCCGGACTACGGATTATGACTTTAAGTACTACTCGTTTCAAATAAGAATGTGTATGACCCTGCGCCGTATTGTGTCGTCATCCAAAGAAATTCTTAAGGTGTCCGTACTTTTTAATCGAACTTTGTCAGATAGAGGTCATTGACGCGTCCATTCTTATTTGAAACGCATACCCCCGGTTTCTGAATGACTGGTCAAGTCAAAATCAACTAATCAAGTGTCAAAACTGTCATTTTAGTTCCTGAAAATGATAGTTTTGACACTTGATTAGTTGATTCTCCGTCACGAGCTGGCCAGACGGATTAGGGTTAGGATTTAATTTCAAGCTTTCCTTATTTTTATTTCGTAAAGATAATATTCACGGATAGTCCCTTAGTCGGTTTTTACGACACCCATGGGATAAGATGGGGTGGTGCCATATTGTATTCTTACTCCGTCACCACACGGATATTAGTTCGCGTATGACAGGAACAAATAAAACACCTCATGCCATTTAGTTCGAAAGCTGACATCTGCGCAGCCTGCGGCAACAACTTGAAGCCGGCCGAGCTAGTTGAAGCTTGCTATATATTTGATTTATATGTATTCACATTAATTCATTATTGTAGTTAGACTGTTTCACCCTTTTAATACTAACACTAGAATTAAGTACCTATGTTTATGTCTCTAATTAATAAGTCTTTGAACTGTGTAGCTCTATTTATTCGTTAGTTAATTATAATTCATCTACTCATAGCTTTAAGTTATTGGTAATGATTCGTCTAGATTTTATATAATTTCCTTGTTTATTACATTTGTTTTGCTAGTTACATACATTATTGAGTTACAATCTAGATCATATCTCTGTATCTTTTGTTGTGTATTGTTTTAATTGTAATTTGTCGTGTGTAATATACAAATAAATAAATAAACATACAACTTTTGAATAGTTAAAACTTAGTTTTTAATTAAAATGCGCTAAGTATCAAATATGAATTAGGACCTATAGTTCGTTCTTGATTAGAATGCAGTGGGTAAGGGTGTATTTATAGTGTGTTAAAATTCAAACAAATTATATTTAAAAATATTTATTCCAATAAAGAATGATGGCGGTTTCGTCCCACCCACCAACAGGTATAAAATGTGGCTCAATGGATAGATCATAAGATGATGATTTTTTAATATGGCATTTAAACAAATATCTCGTTGACGTTGTTAACTAATTCCAAAATACCTACTCATTTAACTAATCCATATTTTTAGGGTTCCGTACCAGTTTTGAAAAAACGGAACCCTTATAGGATCACTTTGTTGTCCGTCCGTCCGTCTGTCCGTCCGTCCGTCCGTCCGTCTGTCTGTCAAGACCATTTATCTCAGGAACGCGTGAAGGTATCAAGCTTAAATTTTCACCAAATACTAAAGTTTGATGCCTCTTAGTGCTGTAAAAAATTCAAAGTGCTAATCCAACGCAAACAAGAGATATAGCCGTTTTTGTCGCAAAATTTAGAGGGGTAAGGGCAAAAACCTACAGGGTACTTCCAGTCTACCTACAAACTTGAAATTTGGCATGGAGCAAGGTCTTGTAGTACATGTAATGGGAAAATTCCGAAAACTTTAAATTTTTACTTAAATCACATTATATTTTGATTTCATAGAATTTTGGCGGGAAAGCTGAGTCACGTGACCAGTGACGTCATAGAATTTTGACAGCTGTCAAAGTGACAGCTGTCACTTTTGACAGATGGGACGTGACGTCATAGAATTTTTGACAGATGAGTTGTGACGTCACAGAATTTTGGCGGGAAAACATTTTTTGACAGTTGTGTCGTGACGTCATTGAATTTTTGACAGATAAATCGTGACGTAACAGAATTTTTGACATATGAGTTGTGACGTCATATTATTTTGGCTGGAAAATATTTTAGACACCCGTCACTTTGACATCTGTCACAGATGGGACGTGACGTCATATAATTTTTGACAGGTGAGTCGTGACGTCACAGAATTTTGGCGGGAAAACATTTTTTGACAGTTGTGTCGTGACGTCATTGAATTTTTGACAGATAAATCGTGACGTAACAGAATTTTAGACAGATGAGTTGTGACGTCATAGTATTTTGGCGGGAAAATATTTATTAATAGAGCTGAGTCGTGCCGTCATTGAATTTTGGCGGGAAAAATAGTATTTAAACAGCTGAGTCCTGACGTTATCACAATTTGGCAAATAGGTTTGTACGGAACCCTCGGTGCGCGAGTCAGACTCGCACTTGACCGGTTTTTTTTTAGTTATAGTGAACTTGACCTTGGAAGTTTTACAAGATTTGATTGGTTAGGGGGCGGGGCTAGGTCGGCGGACATTGACAACTCACTGCATTCTAAACGCGAATGAACTGTAGTTATGAAGATAGGAAATAATGTAAATTAAAGGTGGAGATCTATGTCTAGCAGTGGACGTCCATTGGCTGACATGATGATGATGATAAAACAATCAGAGAGGGGCAGGCGTGTATCCCCGAGGGTGATTAGATCCCCACGGGGATACACGCCCGCCATCTCCAAATGTATTTCTTGTGTAGATGTCGCCAGCATTTGAGTATTTTATTTCCTTGGTCGTTCGTGACTAGGTAACAACAATATTATATTTTCTCACACATTCACACAACGCCATCTAGTCCCAATCTAAGCGAAGCATAATAGCTTCGCTTAGTTTGGGACTAGATGGCGTTGTGAATGAATGCTTATCCGTCGTCTAGTTCCTACTAGACGACGGATAAGCATACAATTTTTGACGATCTCTTTGGCGTAGTCGGTTTATCATGGCAGCTACGCAGAGGTCTCGGGTTCGATTCCCGCTAAATGCAAATCTTAGAGTGCATCAACATGATTGTTTGCATTGTTCTGGGTGTTTCTATGTATAATATATGCATGTATTTGAAAAAAATAAGGTATGAAAGTATTTTAATATCCGTTGTTCGGATATCCTAGCTTACTTTGGGAACAGATGGCGCTGTGTAGATATGTCCGTGAATATTTTGTAAATACATACATGTTATAGGTATAAAAATATGGTATATTTGAACATAAGCTTACCATCAGGGATCAGCAGGATGGGGTGGCGAGGCGCCGCAGCTGCTGTCCTCAGACTGCACACCCTCGCACATGTCTGTACCAACCTGATACACAAACACACACATGTTTTTAGATAACTGTCTTTAAGAAGGCGTACTGTCACTCAGAGGCCCAAAGGGGAGATGTTGGGAGTTTTCCTATGATGGTGTCAGAAATGAGGATATCTGTAGGAGAACCAATGTGACCGACGTTGCGATGACAGATATAAGGGGAGTAAGGTTCTGGAATGGGTAACAAGTTGGAGTGGGAAGACCTCTTACACGGTGGATAACATACCGTCGCGACGCTTTCCTCAAAATGCATCGCGACGCTTTTCTGAAAATGCATCGCGACGCTTTTCTCAAATTGCGTCGCGACGCTTTTTCTAAGCTAAGTGCACGAAACTATCGTATGCTGAGCGATGGCGACAGCGAACAGATACGTTTCATGCCTGTCGTAATACTTTGCAATGATTTTGTATACGACGCCGTCACCCAAGTTACGTACGAGGTACTACGAGTAGTAAAGGGGGATTTACACGCGTCACTAAAGCCCTTTTTTTTTCCGCGCGGCTTAAATCGACCATTTAAATGGCAATCCGGCTAGGCCGCAAGGGAGAATTTTCAAGGCGGTTTGGTGAAGCGACTTAGCAGCACGGCGAAAAACGACCCGTGTAAATCCCCCTTTACTACTCATTATAAAAAGGAATGTCCATGAGTCTGCGCCATATTGTGACGTCACAAGTCTTACATTGAACGAAATTACATAACATTACATTCATGCACATAAATATGTCTCATGCACATTCTAATTTGAAACGAATAGTAAAGTGGTTCGCGATCCTCTCGTCACATTGGACGTGTATAGAATATAATTAAATAAATAAATAATAAGTGTATTATGTTACGAGCAATTTGATAAGGCCGGACACTATTCATAATGCCCGACTCAATTGGACAATGTTATTAAAACAGCATGATTAATCACTTTTCCCGGCCATTATGAATAATGCCCACCCTATCTTGGGCAAAGTAATAAAATAGGTAAATTGAAGGTTTTTGTTCATTAAATGAAATTAAACTTAGACAATTTTCATGAAAAGTTAACAAAAAATATACATACCTTGAGCACATCATGCAGCGAGCTCATGCTGCCCAGACTGAGCGGCGTGATGGAACGTTCCAGCAGCGACCCGCTACCCTGCGACCCTCCGCCTATCGACCTGTACACGTATCAATACTTTAGAGAACAATGGACTTCCAAACTCGATAGAATAGAAATGAAAGAAACAATGTTAAACAAAGTAATAAATAATTATCTTTACAAAGTAAAAAGACGGAAAAATTGAAATTAAACCCTATACCAATCCATCTGGCCAGCGTGGTATTAGTAGACCAAGTATCCCTCCGTCACGGAAGGAGACCCGTCCCTGCAGTGGGACATTAACGGGCTGTTAAGAAGAAGAAGAAACAAAGTAATTCTGTATCTTGTTGATCGGCTTGAAACGTCAAACAAAAACACGCATGTAAGATACGATTACATACAGCAAGTACGGCTAATAGAAGTAATTATTTGTAGACAGCACGTTTCGTCGAATCATATAAAATTTGTATTATTCGACAAATTGTACTTTATACAACTAGAGACTTTTATTATCTGTACTTTTTTTCTGTGTTGAATAGTCTATTTATCGGGGAGTGTCATAGGCTATATAGTATCACGCTATGACTAATAGGATTGGAGCAGTAATGAAATATGTTTAAAAAAGGGACGCGTTTTTTTCGCCGTCCAACGAAGTGGGCACGGGTCAGCTAGTTTAATATAAATGCAACACCCGCACCAAAAACCGAGCCCTGTATCGGCGAAAACTTTACAGGCATAAAATAAACTGACACAAAGACAAAACTTCCAAGCTCTAAAAAATCATTCCTGAGTCACACAAGTAATTAACTTGAGTGGGAATCGAACTTGTATAGGGTATTGATCCTTACTTGATTAACTTTGTAAACAAACACCACTATCTCTCTTAAATTTTAAATAAATGTATTTTTTTTTTCAACGTTAAATTTCACAGATAAAAATTAATTTCACCACTTGACATTTGTAGATTCTAGAATTTGTCCTTGATTCCTATACATTTCTCATAGGTCAAAGACTAAAGTCTTTAGTCTGTGGTTGACACGACGCCATAGTTGTTTACCTTTATAATCAAGTCGTAATTAATCAACAGTAGACGATAGTTACCTGTCCATAGGTCTATGGTGTGATAGCGGCGGTGACGGCGGCGCTTCCGTAGGTTCCCGGGTTCGACCTCCGCTACGCCATGAACCTACAACACACGTAAATAATATGATCACTTATTTAAATAAGAACAAGCGTTACGAATCTTATTTCAAGATGCATAATGCTTGGATCTGAATTGTCCTGTTTACTAAATAAAATAATATTTGTGAAGTGATCATCAAAAGAGCGATAGGAACCCAGCAGAGTTTCTTGTGGGTGTCTTCTCTGACATAGTCGTGTTCCGAACCCTCAGTAAACTTAGCCGTTAAGTTAGACGAGCATATTATGTGATCACTATAAAACGACTTTCACAAGCGGTATCGTTATATCTTACGTGAATAAATGATTTTTTGTTTGTAATTTTATTACACCTAACAAAAGATTGTATAAAGGAAAATAATTATTATTCGTCTTGATAATAAGCCTGTAAATATGGCTCAATTTTATTGTTTAATTTGCCTGATATTTTATTTCTTATGATTAGATTGTTTTATAGTTATGTAAAATGCACTTGTTCAGTTTAGTTATTATTTACATAACTAAGAAAACATTAGTAAGTATGTAAATCTAAATTCAAATAAAATCTTCATTAAAATGCTTATTTCATAGATCCAATATAATTTTTAAAATCAGAAGCATGTAATCAATGTAAGTACTTTATTTTTACACACAATCTCCCGATCCTACTTATGACTAGCTTATCAGGAAGCCCCTCATCATAACAGCCCATTAATGTCCCACTGCAGGGACGGGCCTCCTCCTGTGACGGAGGGATACTTGGCCTACTAATACCACGCTGGCCAGACGGATTGGTATAGGTTTTAATTTCAAGTTTTCCTTCTTTTTATTTCGTAAAGTTAATATTCACGGATAGTCCCTTAGTCGGTTTTTACAACATATGGGATGAGATGGGGTGGTGACATATTGTACCTTACTCCGTCACCACACGGAGTAAACTTATTTATAAATAAATAAATCTTACCATTATATGATCCAGTGCCGTGCGATATCGTCAATGGCGATGTCCTTTTACTACTTTCTCTACTGCTGTACATCTATTAAAAGAAAAATTAAATAACTTTATTTATACATCCGAAAAGAAGAAAGACAATGGAAAAAATTGGTACTTGAGGCGGGACTCGAACCTGTGTCTCTGGACTATACGCGTCCAGCGCCATGACCAACTAGTACCAATTTTTCTATTGTCTTTCTTCTTTTCGGATTTTTCTAGTTATACCTAAACTTTATATGTAAAAATTTATATGTAATTTATTTTTACATATTTTACTGTGTAGTGATTTGAATTTCTTTATCATAATGGTGAGTGATCATCCTGGTGTGGAGAGTTGTTTAAACCGCGCACAGATCTTTATAATTTGATAGTATTATCTGTAATATGGCGCGAAAACCGTTGTATAACATAATAAAAATAATTAACTAAAACCAAAGGTTATATATTTTTATATTTTAAAAAGACAACTCCCGCACTAGGGATCATACCCTGTGTCGCGGGGACTTCAATTAACGGACACATAGAACACCCAGAAAGGTTAAACTCAACTATCAATGTATTTTTTTAAATTTATTAAGACTACTGTATTATGTTTTGCGTTTTAGCTTCTAAGAACAAAATGCGTTTAAAACAAAACATTATACCACTTTGTACTATAATGTATCCATCTATACTTAATTAAGTTCGTAAACAAACACCACATTGCAAATTCACTAGTTTTTACATCAATCGCAACACTTCGATTAAAATTTCTGTAAAGTAGCATTAGACATTTATGCTATACAACACATAAATTACTATGATTTAACCACTATCTTTCTTAAATTTTAAATAAATAAAAAAATTCCAACGTCAAATTTTACAGAAAAAAATTAACTAGACCATTTGACATTTGTAGATTCTAGAATTTATCCTTGATTCCTATATATTTCTCATAAGGTCAAAGACTAACCCCCGGTTTCGAAATGAGTGATCAAGTAAAAATTAACTTATCAAATGTCAAAACTATCATTTTCAGGAACTAAAATGACAGTTTTGACACTTGATTTTTACTTGATCAGTCATTCAGAAACCGGGGGTTAGTCTTTATTCTGTGGTTGAGACGACGTCATATTTGTTTACCCTTTTTATTTAAGTCATATTAAATGAATTATATATTAAGTAACGTGTAAAATATTATTAACCAAATGATGAACTATACTCTATTCTATTTTCGCTTTAGCGTCTTATAGGTAGTAAATTATTTAAAAACAATTACCTATATAGTAAACAAAATATTACCTGTGCTAAATCGTCGGCAGTTTCTAACGTGGTGGGCAGATCAAGCAGTCGTTGTGAACGTATACCGTCTCCAGGACCCATGTGGGATAGGTGGGCAAAGTTCGTGGGCGCGGAGATCAGACGCGAACGACGTTCCGACCTGTTTAGGAAATAATATAACTATTAAATTACATTATCATAACAGCCCATTAACGACCCACTGCTGGGACGCGCCTCCACCCACGACGGAGGGATATTTGGCCTACTAATACCACGCTGGCCAGACGGATTGGTATAGGGTTTAATTTCAAATTTTCCTTCTTTTAATTTCGTAAAGACATTATTCACGGATAGTCCCTTAGTCGGTTTTTAAGACACCCATGGGATGAGATGGGGTGGTGACATATTGTATTCTAACTCCGTCACCACACGGATTAAATTACATTATAAATTAACTGTTAGACTGATAAATTAACATTATTAATTGTTAGACTGCGATAGGCTATTGATTGATTGATGATGTTTTATAAGGGAAGTATATAAATCTGTGTAATAACTTACAATCTGTTATGTGCCTCAATAGCTTGATGAGATTGTTCCCTGACGGAGAATCGTCTCTTGGTCCCCCATAAAGTCTGGTCGAGCAGTAGTGGCGGATCTGAGGCTCGAGGATCTAGCAAAACAAACAAAAATCATTTTAGACATGTTCTAACAAGACTGTAGCGAGATCTGACTCATACCTCGATAGATGGCGTTGACTGAATCTAGCTAGAGTTTCGTTTGCAGGAAAAATTGAATTTTTTCCTGATACGGTAACAATTAATATTTTTTTTAAATATTCAAATTATAGTTTTTTTTTGTGTGGCCAAGTTTGCATAAGATGATACAAATAAAGTAAACCTTACGCACAATCTAAGTTGGTCGTCTTGGATATATTGAAAACTTGTACTGCATACAAATCATAACAATCACTTATTTGTAGAATTGCACAATAAGAATTGGTTAATTATAGACTCTGTAGTCATGTCGTGAAATCAGTCATTTATAGACTAAATGGGTATTTTATAGGCTGCTATGGTATATATGTATGTCGTGGATAGTCAAACGGAACGTCAAGCCCGTTGGGTGTATTCGTTATTGGATTGGCAACACTTGTCATAGATAGCATATCGTAGACGTCAGTCGACGTCAACTGTCACAGCGGCTTTGTCAGTGAGTAAGCAGTATTGGCGGGGCACTTGTTAACGAGACACCGAGCCGCGCGGTCGTGTTGTCATCCGAGTACCGACTTCACCACGTTCCAACGTAATTCGTTGAGTGAGATCCAAGCTAGGATAGCTTATTTTCAAGTAAATTGTTATTAAAACACTATAGTAAAATGTGTAGAGTTTTATTTTTAATGTAGTTAAAGTGGTTCTTCGATTTGACCGATCTATCGTAAAATGTGCTACCATAACCTAACGTCGACATGTATAATAATAAGTATGAACTTACGTGTAAGCAGAGGCCTTAGATACACGATATAGGGGGCGGCGTCGCTAGAGAAGGGGAACCCGTTACCCCCTCCCCCTCCCACTGCGCAGATCCAACCTGACTCGTCCAGTGGTCGGGCATTTGCTGTCAACATTAATATTAAATTCATAAAATATACTTATATTAACATACAGTAGAGAAAGGGTAAAGAAAAGTAATGGCACTAGCCTATACTAAGGGCGAAATCTGTACAGATTCGATATAAAACCATAAGCCAATTAGGCTGGCGTGATATATAAGATCAAATTCATCCAGTATAGGAGTAAAAAGCCTAATACTAAAAATTGTTAACAATTCAACGATTTACATGGGGATTTTATCAGACCAAAATTGTTAAATACACCTCCTACTTTTAAAACAGGTAGACGGCATTTCAACATTAACAAAGTAGATAACGGTCTGCCTTTGATTAAGAGCAAAAAATCGACAACTGGGAAATGGATGGAATGGAAATGGCAAAAAAATTGACAATATTCCTCACTCCTCCAAATATATCTTGCGCTTATTACATAAATAAAAAAAATAAATTTAAATTAAAATATAATTTAATACATACGTATATTCATAGTTTGCACCCAGTCGCCGGTCTCGATGTCATACACGTCGATGTGTGTAGCAGTGAATATTAGTAGATGTGACTCGTTGATCGCTGAAAAATAATTTTAATTTTTATAATACAACTAGCTGACCCGTGCCCTTCGTTTTGCAGCGAAAAAAACGCGTCTTTTTTTTAAACATATTTCATTACTGCTCCACTCCTTTTAGTCATAGCATGATTCTATATAGCCTATGACACTCCCCGATAAATGGACTATTCAACACAGAAAGAATTTTTTAAATCAATACAGCAGATCCCGAGATTACCCCCTACAACGTCACAAACACACAAACAGACAAACTTTACTTCTTTATAATATTAGTATAGATAAATACTAACCGTGATGTAAAGGATGAGCAGTATACATGAGCTCGGTGTCCCTTGCCCGGTGACCGTTCCTGTCGACGTAGAGTGCGAGGGAGTTGAACACAAGTAGAGTATCCCCACTGTTGGGAACCGCCGCACAGCCCAGCGGTCTCGCGCCGGAGTGCGACAGAAATAGATTCACTTGGTTCTCTGGGTGCACCAGCGCTGTAATCATAATTATATAAACACGTTACAAAGTGTTTATTTATTTTCAATGAATGCAAAACCCTATCATACATAGGCCACACCGAAATGATCGGGAATAGAAACAACTATATAGTTATTACAATAAAATTTATTTTCATTGCTTTTCGAAGTATTCTCCGTGACAATCGATTCACCTCTTTATTCGCTTAAAGCATTTATTGTAACAGTATTCCAGTCTGAAGTAGACATAGTCAAAACGGCCGTTTTGTAAGCTTCGACTGTCTCTTCTGGACCTTAAAATAGTTGACAACGTAAGTAATCTTTTGTTCTTGTAAATGTAAAGTAATCATTGGGGCTCAGGCTAGGGCTGCATGGAGGATGGTCCATCAACTCCATGTTTTCCTGATTTAAAAATGCGATCGTTTGCCGAGCGGTGTGAGAGCTTGCATTTTCGTGGTGAAGGATTATGCGACGATTCGGATTACTTTTACGAAGTTCTCTTCGGACTCCCGGAAAACAAACTATTGTGTACCAATTAGCAGTAACGGTTCTTCGTTTCTGTAAAAGAATCGTTGCCACATGTTCGGTTTTCGAGACAAACGAAGCCACCATTCTTTTTGACACGCCACAAGAGCGCTCAACTTTTGTGGCTTGACCTCATCTTCGTAGACTCAAACAGCTGATTGGTGTTTACATTTGTGCTTATATAAGTATGTATATATCTACGATTTATTCGTCTGTCAAACGGTAGGGCCCACTGGGTCCAGGGCACCCAGTGGGAAACTTACTTTCTAACACCCAATTTATTGTGCAATATTGTTTGAATGGTTGTCATATCAATGCTGAGGGAAGCCCGTATCTGCTCGCATGTCACATGGCCTTCTCCTTGTATTGATTGGAGTACAGCATCAACTTTTTCTTGACTTAATGCTGTTTTGGCAGACCAGTAGAAGATACTGTCGTAATAGAATACTTAGAATAACAGCGTAAAATAGTCGTTTGACTAGTTACTTTAAATCCATAAAGAGAAACAAGCTCAGTGAGACAATTGTTCTTGGGATAAGCCTCGGCGAAAGTTGTGAAAAATTATCGCTCGGAAATGTTCCCGCGTAAGTTCCATTTTCACGCCGACCTGTCAATTTGAAATAGCTACAACTCTTTTGTATTATTATTTGTTAAAATTTCAATAATAGAATTGAGTTTAAAAAAGCACAAATTTTCAAATACCAAAAAGATTTTAAGTCTAATTTATACAGAAGTATTTCATTCCCGATCATTTCGGTGTGGCTGTCGTATTGTTTCCAGGAAGTAAACTTATAGGGACCTCGCCCACGTAGACTTTTTATAGCGATGCTGTCAAGCTTTTACTGTGATAGTGACATACATAAGACACACAGTGAATATATTTTTTTACCCATAAAGCTTAAGTATAACTGGAAAAATCCGAAAAGAAGAAATGTAATTTAATACATAACTTAAAACCATTACGTAGACTCTTCAATTGCAACATTGAAAGTTTACGGCTGTCGCGCCTAGATGGCGTTGTACAGTTGAGTTCTAAGCGGCCCGGCGGCGCCGTATAAAGCAATGGTTAAATTTGGTAGTCGAGAAGGATGGTCGGGTGGCCTAGTGGTCATGGAGCTGGACGCGTATAGTCCAGAGACGCCGGTTCGAGTCCCGCCTCGAGTACCAATTTTTTCCATTGTCTTATTTCTTTTCAGACAGTGAGTACTCACAGACGGCGGGCTGGTCGAGGTGCGGGCGGCGCGGGTCGGGCAGCGCGTGCGCGGCGAGCCCCCCGCGGTACCCGAGCACGAGGCGCGCGCCGCACAGCTGCACGGAGCACACCGCGCCGCACGCGCGCAGCTCCGCCACGCGCACGCGCCGCGCCGCCGTGCGCGTGATCTCGTACACGTTCACCACGTACGCGTTCTGCACAAACGTGTACTAAATATAGCCTCCGCTAAATTAGAAAAGATAATAATGGACCTAACGAGCTACCCTGAGGGACACCAGATTTCAAATACTTGAATTTCTACCGTAAACATTAAATTCCAATAAAATTATACCCCGAAAATAGGTGTAATTAGTTTCTTTACGTATCGTTTAATTGCGATCTTTAAAAAAAAATAGAATTTCTATTTAATGATCATGGGATGTAATAAATCAAATGCAATTACCAAATCTGTAAGCACAAAAATAATCATATCAATATTTGTAATACGAAAATAGTACGAAATACAGGTAGTATCATCTGCATAAGAGAAAACGAAATGATTTATCTTGTAGTGAGAAAACAGTAAGAAATAAGAGTAGTATTAACTGCATAGGGAAAACTGAAATTAATTCTTGTAGTGCAAAAACAATAGGAAATAACAATTGTATCATCTGCATAAGAGAAAACGATATAATTTATCTAGTAGTGAGAAAACAATACGAAACAACGATAGTATGATCCGCATAGGGGAAAATTAAAATTAACTAACTCGTAGTGAGAAAACAGTAGGAAATAACAATAGTATCATTTGCATAGGGGAAAATGAAATTAATTATCTTGTAGTGAGAGTACGAAACAACAACGGACATATCATCTGCAAAGGGGAAAATGAAATTAATTATCTTGTAGTGAGAAACCAGTACGAAACAACAACGGTAATATCATCTGCAAAGGGGAAAATGAAATTAATTATCTAGTAGTGAGAAAACAATACGAAACAACGGTAATATCATCTGCATAGGGGAAAATGAAATTAATTATCTTGTAGTGACAAAACAGTACGAAATAACGGTAGTATCATCTATCACCTGCTTAAGGGAAAATGAAATTAATTATCTATACCCTTTCCAGCGTAAGTTTGGCTTTTTGACAGTTCACGTCCATGAAGTTTCGTAATACTTCCGCTTATTTTTCGAACAAATAATATTGTATTTCATGGATGTACCCATTTTTTTTTCGGTTACCATGGTTACTTAGTGATGGACACTCATAACGATTACAACCATTATGAAACATATGACAAAAAATCGGTAGAAATAAATGCTATGAATAAACCTGAACTCTTCTTAATACGTTTTTAAAATGTAATATGATATTTTAGACTAGCTATAACCCGCGAATGTGTCACGATAAATTATGTATTTAAAAAAATACCTAAGCTAACTGTAAATATATAATTTTAAGCTATAGGCTAATAATTCTCTTAACATAGAGAAAGAAAGAAACAATAATATAATGTAAGAGATGATGTCAGGATCCAAATATGTAAAATAAAGCAATTTGGAAAATCGTAAAATCGCTTACAATCGAATGGGATTACATTCGAAATACTGCTAACGTCAAGCTGTCAAATGTTGTTAAATATAGTGGAAAGGGTATAGTAGTGTGAAAACAGTACGATACAACGGTAGCATCATCTGCATAGGGGAAAATGAAATTAATTATCTTGTAGTGACAAAACAGTACGAAACAGAAAAAGAGGAAACAAAATATTTTGTAGCGGTAGCTAGGAAAGGTCGTGGATGTATAGCAGAATCAACTTCCTGTCACCCGTGGTGTTCCTCAAGGTAGCATATTAGAGCTAACGTTGATTCTGCTATACATCAACGATCTTTGCCAGCTACAGCTACAAGATAATGTCATTTTCCCCTATGCAGACGATATTACTGTTTTTTGGACCTTTTTGCTCACTACTAGATAATTTATTTCATTTTCCCCTATGCAGATACTACCGTTGTTTCGTATTGTTTTCTCACTACAAGATAATTAATTTCATTACCCAAAAAATCGGCAACTTTTACACAATATTTTCTAAAGGTAAATTAACATTTGCACAGGATAATTGAGTACCTCTGATACTAATTCTGAACTCAGAAGAGGGATTGAAACTGTGTCAAATTCTTTTGCTATGTCCAAGAAAATACCAGCAACCGTACCACAGCTATGAATGGTCTTTATTATTTATACACAATATTAATAGGTTACTAAGTACTAATAGAGTTCTAATTTCTAAGTGTTAATAAAGGCGAAGGGCCCACGCCCACAGCGACTTATTGTAGCGATGCTGTTGCGCATTTACTAAAAGCGCGACAGCATCGTCACTATATAACACGCGTTAGTCGCATTTGCAAAGCGCTACAGCATTGCGACTGCATCGATGTAGAGATGCGACTCGATCGCTACAAAAAAGTCACAGTGGCGAGGGTCCTAAATAATGTTACCGAATCATCAGAGTATAGCATGGTAGTCGACTGTTGTGGTGTAAGCAGTAAGCACTGACCTGTCGCTTGCAGAGCACTGCGAACCCGTGCGCGCTGTGCGAGAGCGCGCCGGCCGCGAGCGTGAGCGCGCCCTTGCTCTCCGCGAGCTTCACGCACTCCACGTCGGCGCACTCCAGCGCGCGGATGGGCACCAGCCGCACGTGCCGCCCGCGACCCGCGATCACCACTGCCCACACACACATTCTTTATTACATTGTTAGAGTGTCGGTCCCGCCGACTATACAGGGTGTACATGACAATGGCGAATAAATTTTAAGACGAGGTAAACAAAGGGAAAATTGAAGTGGTAATATCTACTAAAGGGATAGGCATTTTTAGAAAAAAAAAATGTTAGTTTCTGCTTTGTAAAATGAAGCCCTCAATCAATCAACTAACCTATTACAGTCCACTGCTAAATATAGGCCTCTCCCAACACGCCCAAAATTATGCCCTACCTCGTGTTAAGTATGCGCCATTCTCAATAACAACCTGTATAATTTATTTATCATTACACACAAATATAATACACAAATTTAATTACTAAAATCATACGATACCCAAAAACGGCTGATCTTCTTCGATGTACAACGTAACGCGACCCCGGCGAATGCCAACGGATTATTTTACATATTACATAGAATCCGTTGGCATTCACCGAGACCGAGAAAAGTCGAGTAGAATCTTCCGTTTGTCTTCAATCTTCTATCTTCAAAAAAGCTTAACAAATTGATATGACAAAGTGGAATATTAAAGAAACTAATAAGCGAGTAAAAGAAAAATAAATAGCATGCGCTTTAATGGAGATTAGCGCGCATCCTATTTACCTTCATTTAACTTGACGTTTCGGTACTGGTTGCACGGGCCGTGGTCGCAACTGACATCATTAATCTTCCGTTTATTTAATATTTATATAATGAAACGCGATAGTTTAAAAGTTATGAGGACAAAGTACAAAACAAGATATATGAAGATATAATATTGACTCTGTTTTAGTTTCTGGTCGATATGTGTGAACCCTGCTTACACATTTGTTCATGTGGCCCAATTTATAGTATAGTTAATATCAATTTAGATTGTTTGCAGTGTATTAATGTGTGGTCTGACATCTTTTTTTATATGGGCAGCCAATTGAAGCATGTTCAGGCCTGCTAAGTTATTCGGCGAGTACCTACTGTAGGTGATATTAGGGGCTCGCAGAATAACTTGGCAGGTCTGAACATGATTATATGTAATTCACGTTTTGATTCTGCGCAGTCTTTAGTCTCTATTTTCTTTTAAAAGATGGATCGCTTGAATTGTTTTTGTTATTTGATAAAAATATAGGACATTACCAACAATTAACAAAAGATAGTAAAGAAAAATAATTATTATTCGTATTAGTAATAAGCCTGTAAATATGGGTCCAATTTAAGCCAGCTGATTTTAGCATTTGTTCAATGGTAACTTCTACGCTGATATTTCTTGTGTTTAAAATGTTATAATTAAGCTAAAATGTACTTATATCAAATTTCATTCTATTAAGATTAATGATTAATTATCGAAAAAACTAAGAAAACGTTAGTATGAAAAATCAAACTTCTGATAAAATCTTCATACAAAACATCAATTTCATAGGTAAGCTAATATAAATATGGTGTGTAGTTACCGAGTAGTTGTTCGTGCGGCACGTAGGCGATGTGCGCGACGGGCGCGTGCTGGCGGCGCGGCGTGAGCTCGGCGCGCTCCAGGTCCACGAGCGCCAGGCCCTGCTCGCCGCCCAGCACCAGGCGCGCACGCTCCAGCACGCACGCGCACATCGCGTTACGCACCAGCGCGCCCGCCGAGCCCGCCGACCCGCCCGCGTCCACCACCACCACCGCGCTGTACACCTGCACACATACGGAAACTCATCATTTCCCTGCCCTTATGCCTATTTTATTTTCTTTTGGGGTCGGCGCAGCATGTCTCCTGTAGACCTTTATGGCGTAGTGGTTATCAAGACTGCTACGCAGAGGTCTCGGGTCTCGTCAAATTCACACTAATGTGCTACACCGTCATCATCAACATCGTTATCATCATTTGTAAGGGCCAACGACCGTACATTTGCCGCGATGAGCATTTTACGTCCACTACGACGATTTTGTAATAAATTAAGTTAGTTCACTTTCAATAAGCGTATCGTATTATTATTAATCGTAATCACATTGAAAATATACATTTTGTGTCCACTCAGACTATAATTTCTATCAATGCGGATTTGATGTACGGTGTAGCACAAATTCCTACATCATCAGTGTCGTCATTATCATCAAATACAGCGACGGAACTAGCTGAACGCTATCTAACCTGACCTCTTTTCCGTAGTAGTTCCTACCCAAACTCCAGTAATGAGTATTACCGTGTCATCGGCATATGTACACATTCTGATACTTGATAAAGACATATTACAGATTATGATCATTTTCCATTAGAATAGAATAGTTTATATTTTTACAAACATGGGTATCAAGTTCAAGTTCGTTTATTTCTCAACACAATGTTATACAATAACAACTAATTGACCTCAGTTTAAATTTACTTAATCTAAGTATACATATACACGTATATAGTCCAAGGCGCTAGTAGAGAAGAAGCGGCTTAACAAACTCTATAGCAACATTTTCTAGACGTCAATGTATAATTTAACAACATTGTAACTGTAAGAAGGTGCTGCCACCATTGTACACCATATAAAAACTAAGGATTATACTAAAGGATCTATATACATTTTTAAATACGTTACTAAAAAGAAGCGTCCTTTAGGTAGTACATAAAAGTGGGAGCACCAAATCACATTCATAAACAGCTTTTTAGTAATAAAAACGTCACTCAACTAAGTGACCCCTTAGATAAATGACATGTACCAAAATAAAAACTTTTTAGTGTCATGGTCAAACAACTACCCCGAGTAGCACCGTTCACGAGTATCAGGTACATTGTACATGATTTGTTACATATAATTAAATAAGTTTATCTAAATTTTATACGTTTGTCGTTCAAAACATATATTTCAAATAAAATACACTTCAAATAAAACAAACTATTAAAGTATTATAAATAAGTGCAAAATGATTTAAATTGCGTTCTTCTTATGTGGTATTTTTTTTTTTTTTTAGTACAATTTTATACTCATTACGTTAGTTTAAGGAAGGTTCACGTTTTGTTCAAAAAGTCTCCCATTGAGTAGAAGGCTTTGTCCAATAGGAATGATGTATGACTCTGTTTATTTTTTTTATTGAATATCTATTACACTATTTGGTATCTTATTATAAAAAAAAGTGTCTTTGGAATGGCACCTATTCCAAAGACACTTTTATTTTCACACAATGATGAAGATAGATTTAAAAAATATAGCTCTTTCTAAAATGTAAAGACATGGAAAGGTAAGCAATTTGTGTTTCCTAAGAATTTTCACTTCCACCCTCGTATATAAAAAAATATTATTACACAAAACTGTAATATTAAATTACAAAAACCATAAGATAAAATCATCGATACTTACCCAAAAACAGCTGATCTTCTTCGATGTGTAACGTAACGCGATCCCGGCGAATGCCAACGGATTTTTAGATCCGTTGGCATCCAAAGACCGAGAAACGTCGAGTAGAATCTTCTGCTTCTCCTCAACCTTATATCTCCATTGATGATTATTACCGTGTCATCGGCATATGCAAACATTCTGATACTTGATACAGACATTACAGATCATGTTTCATTGATGAGTATTACCGTGTCATCGGCATATTAAGCAAACATTCTGATACTTGATACAGACATTACTGATCATGCTTAATTGATGAGTACTACCATGTCATCAAACACTTTCATAGTTTTCTCTTTGCTGTGCAGGCCAAAATTGCACCCTTTACGTTGCAAATTTTCTACCGAATTGTCTAGTTCCTTGATCTACATCTGAATTAATAATGCCCTGATTTATATTAAACTACAGTACAAGTAAATCCGCCTCTTTTCTTTCCATGTCCAAGTTTCGCGAGCCTATTCATTCACCCTCGTATATAAAATTATTATCAAAATCTTAAACTTAACGCAATCCCGGCGAATGCCAACGGATTTTCTTTTATTACATAAAATTCATTGGCATTCGCCGAGACCGAGTAATATCTTCCGTTTTTCTTCAATCTTATATCTCCATTGATGAGTTTTACCGTGGCATTATGCAAAGATTCTAGCATTTGATAAAGACATTACAGATCATGTTCCATTGATGGGTAGATTTATATAAAAGTACAGTACAAGTACATCCATCCCTTTCCTTTCCATGCGCAACGCTCTCACCCTCGTATATAATATTTTTATCATTACACAAAAATAAAAAGTACACACTATTTTATTACTAAAGTCATACGATACCCAAAAACAGCTGATCTTCTTCGATGTGTAACGTAACGCGATCCCGGCGAATGCCAACGGATTTATTTTTAAGGTAAATCCTTTAAATCCGTTGGCATTCACCTGGACCGAGAAACGTCGAGTACCATCTTCTGTTTCTCTTCAATCTTCTATCTTCTTACGATGGAAATATTTGAGAAGAGGCCTTAGCCAACAGTGGATGTCTATTATAGAAAACACGTTAACATCATAGTAGTCCAAAAAGAGATAGATGATATAATATAAGAATAGAAGACCAGTAAGTGCAAGCGAGATAGACATAGAGAAATGATATGGCTTTAAGACTCAGACGATAGTGTGATATTTATAGCTGATATGGTGATAATGATAGACACATTATATATTGTAAATAACATGTAATCTAGTACTTACACATTTGTCAGGGAGATTATTTCTCTTGAGTATCCTATGCAATTCGCTCAAAGCGACCACCCATTTCGTTTTCTCAGACTCTGATTCGGCTAACATTAGCGTATGAGATCTTTTACCGCCCTCCAATTGTGACGTTGATATCTAAAATTAAACAATTTTTTTTATTATTTTTGCACTTTTAAAGGGCAACTTTCGCAATAAGAATGGGATGGAGTCGCAGGGATTTAAAAACACTAATTTAAAGGACAGAAGGAACATCCAGCACAGGTTTTTTTTTAAATTGGTCTATCAGAATGACTCTATGGTGCCTGATGTTAAGCATCCAATAGAGTCTAAGAATGGAGAGCACCATGCCAGGTATAATATTTGTAGAGGCATGAATGTCTCCACTATGTCTATCTATAATTTGTAAGTATTATATTATATATTTGTTAAGTATCCCTCCGTCACGGAAGGAGGCCCCGTCCATGCAGTGGGACATTAATGAGCTATTATTTGTAGATGACATAAAATATTATCATGCGTGGGATTCGTAACCCGTGACCTCGTGCACATCAGTCGCCTACACGACTGCTTTGCGATCGACGCAATTAATACTTTTATCACCGGTGATTTCCTTAGTTCTGCTTGTCCCCCATTGATGGGACGATAGAAAAAAAAATAACCGTAGACCTATTCGAACAAAACAGAAATACAATTTGCAAAAAAACTAAATAAATAGTTAAAACTGATGCCAAATTAATAAAATATTTAACATGGAGTAAAGTAAAAAACTGTTAGGCCTGTTAACTGTTTAAACAAATATTTTCGGTGGTTCCATTAGCAAATGGGACTACGGAAAAAAAACATCGTCCCATCAATGGGACAACCAATGAAACTATGAAAAACAATCGTTTATTACTGGAAGAGGCTAGCAAGTAGTGGGACAGTACAAAGACAATAATACTCACCCTAAATATACAAGGTATGTCCCGTTTATTCGCGTGTATAACGTCAGATTCCTTCACTGACGTCACGCTGAATTCAGGATCCCTCATATCTAATACTTGACTAACACATACTGATGGTAAGGCGTTTCTGAAAATAAAATGTCTATTTTACTAACTGTTAAAAAGATGCATTCTAATGAAAGAGCATTTACATGACCCGCCATTTGATAAATCTATACTAATATTATAAAGAGGTAAAGTTTGTGTGGCGTTGTAAAGGGGTAATCTCTGGATCTACTAAACAGATTTTAAAAATTATTTCTGTGTTTAATAGCCCATTTATCGGGGAGTGTAATAGGCTATATAGTATCACGCTATGACTAATAGGAGTGGAGCAGTAATGAAATATGTTAAAAAGGGACGCGTTTTTTTTGCCGCCCGACGAAGTGGGCACGGGCCAGCTAGTCTAATATATTTTACTGTTTTTTTCTCTCAAAATAATTTGGATTTGATATAATAATTATTATCCTTACTACATCTGTTTGCTACCATAATCTAAAGATTTCTAGAGGAAATTCATGAAAATTAAGCTGCTTACGAATAATTTCCTTGACAGTATTAAATTTGCAATAATGTTCTAGGGATGCTAAACTATAATACAATAGAAAAAAATGGCATATTACCTATCTTGTGAAATATCGTAGAGAAACAATTTGAAGTCGCACACAACGACAAACTGTCTCATCCAGCCTTTCTTCACACCACCCGGTTTAGGAACCTGTAGAACAAAACACATATTGCTTTATACAGATACAAAATTGAGAAATAATATTATTGTCGAAATTTCTAGTTGATTTGTAAGCAAAGAACAATGAGTCATGATTCACTACCCCTCGTTGTGTAGCACGTACCTTAACGTATCCCTCGTAGGCGGTGCCCTGTCCGCGCGCCGGGTCGATGCCGAGCGGGCGGCGCGTGCGCTCGGCGGGGAGCGGACAGCGCGGCGCCACGCGCGCGCAGCACCACGTGTGCACGGCCAGCCCGCACGTCTCGCACACCACGCCCTGACGGGTTAACCCGATCTGTGGGGGACATTTATCGTCTATACAAATCGCGAAAGTTTAAAAACGATTGACTTTCTGGAAAGAACGGAAAGTGGTTCCTTAAGGAAGACTAAAAAGAGGTTACCGAGGGAGGACCGCGAAGAGGTTCCCGGAGGAAGACCGGAAGAGGTTCCCAAGGGAAAAGGGAAATGTTTCCCGAGGAAAGACCGGGAAGAGGTTCCCGATGGAAGACTGAGAATAGGGAAAAAAGGTTCCCGAGGTAATTACGGGAAGATGTTTCCCTGTAAATTACGGGAAGAATCTTCCGAGCAAATTCCAGTAAGATGGTTTCGAAAGAATTCCGGGAAGACCTGGATGATGTTCCTGAAGGAATTCAGGGAAGTGGTTTTGAGCAAATTTCGGGAAGAGGCTGACGAGTGAATTCCGGAGAGTAGCCCCAGACAAGACAGGGAAGATGTAACCGAGGGAAGACCCAGTTTTGGTTTCCGAGAAAATTTCAGGAAGGAAAGGAATTTCGGGGAGATGTTTCCAAAGGAATTCCGAGGAGACATTAACGAGGGAGTTCCGGGAACTTCCGGTTTATACCTTCATACAAGCATACGTATATTTTGTTAGCTGCAAAATAAATCAGTTTTCTTAGTTAGGAGTGCTCCAAATCCATCGCAGAAGTTTGCTATCAACGAGTTAACTTCAAATTGGCAAGTCACCTTATTGTTTTTTACAATACACTCTGTTTTGGATATAGAAAACTGTTCTTAAAATATCACTGTTCGGCAGTTATCACTCAAAATTGGATTTTTTTGATATTATAAGGGTGATCTTATATATTTTATTAGCGGAACTTGCTAATAATTGGTTGAACAGATTTGTTTACATTAGTGCCCATCGAGTCGAACCATAGACACATAACGTCAAACTATCAGACTTCACAAAAGGCAAAGGATTTTCATAAACAGCCACATTTGACCTACGGGCTTTTAAGACACAAGAAAAAAATAATTTTTATTCGAATTTTAATCAGCAAATGTATTAGTTTGCGTCACTGGAGAGGCCGCAGAGTCCACAGTTCAAAGGCACGATCAGTGTGAAAAGAAAACAGCACTATCGAAAACAACGACAGTGAGCGCTGTTACTTCTACAGTTGCGCATTTATAGGACAAGTCTCTGCGCGTGGCCCAAGTAGATACTCATTGTTTAACTAGTAGCTATATCAATCGGTTCGCTGCAATGTATAAAACTCCACCCAAGACCACAAAAGAAGCCACAGGAGGTGAGCCTGATACAAACCAAAAAAAAATATCTCCTCAAGTTAAAACAACTCCTTCGCGTTCCGAGTCCGATATCAGGAGACTTTATGAAGAAGAATCCCTACAACTAAACGCCACTCAGCGAGCCAAGCGTAAATTCACGTCATGTGAGGTCGACGGTGATGATCTGGTGAGCTTCAAAAATGAAATGAGATCTCTGATGCGGGAAATGACTATCGCTCACAATACTCGCCTTGACAAATTAGAAGCTCACATTATGGAAATTAAAACCCATAATACGGACATCAAGACAGCAACAAGTGAACTGGAAAAGTCTATGACTTTCGTCTCTGACCAGATCTTATCTCTCGAGGGTAAAATCATCGATTTGGAAAAGGAGCGCAAAGCGACGCTAATTAGACTGTCTACAATAGAAGACAAACTTGAAACATATGAGTGTAACCTTGTGAAAACATCGATAGAAGTACGCAATGTACCAAAAGGAGAATATGAAACGAAAACTATGCTGTATGAAATGACTAACCATCTGTCACAACAACTGGGTTTTACTCAATCGAACTGCATTCGTGATGTAAAACGACAGCCAACTAAAAGGGAGAATAAAACATCCAATATTACTATTGAGTTTTCAAACACTCTTTTCAAGAACAACTTCCTGATGGCGGTGAAAGCATACAATAAAGAAAACCCAAACAATAAAATAAGCTCTAACCATTTAGGCCTGATTTCCTCACCCCGTATACCTGTCTATATAGCTGAGCTACTGACTACATCCACCAAGCGATTATTCTATCTAGCAAGAAATTTCTCCAAGTCACACCACTACAACTTCTGCTGGTCTTCTAACGGACGTATCCTATTGAAAAAGGACGCAGACAGTCAACCCATTATAGTGAAAACCGAACAGCAGCTTCAACAACTGATCTCAACCAGCCCTGCATGACTACGCATGTACTTCACCTTATTTTATTTCTGTTACACTTTTCTAGTATTAAGTTTAATCAGTTACTCTATTTTAGATATTAGTTACCGAATTGTTAAATCAATCAATCCAATTAACTTTACTTCACACAAAACTCACAGTCATTATCTTACGCCACATACTTATAATTTTACAAACACGACTCGAATACAACACACTATCTTTCATTCACATACAATTCAACTACATTACACTAACTCCCAATGTACCGACACATACACTAACTACTTTCGTTTGTGCTTTTTAGATTTTTGCAAACATTATTTCCACATCTCTGATGCATTCTTATGCCTTGCTTATCACTCTGTCGTTCTTCATTGTTTTACATTATTTTCCTATTACGTTGAAATCAACTGGTTAAATACGTCTGATCCTGCATATGTTCAATTTACTATCTACCTACATTTTTCAAACATTTTTGGCATGCTTTTAAATTTTAAAATTCGATAGTCTCAATGATCTTCACAGTGACCTTGATCAAATTTCTGTCGCCCACTCGGCGGTATGCAGCATTTCGGATTGCAGTCGTTTATCCCTCTCGCACGGACACTCTATTAAACTTCTGTGTCAAAACATTAGAAGCCTTAAGAAAAATTTTGACGGATTACTAACCTTACTGCATAGAAGCAACGTACACTGGGATGTTATCGTACTGACTGAATGCTGGTTGCAAACCTCACCTATAATTCCTAAAATCCAAGGCTATAACTCCTTTGCGACTGTCAATGTAAATACCCAAAACGAAGGCGTAGTAGTGTTCTACCGGAATCATCTCCAAATTTCCGTCACAGAACCTTCTTTGAAAGAAGCAAATTGTTTATGTCTCACAATTAACAAGGATACTATACTTTTAGCTATTTATCGTCCTCCATCTAATCAAAACGTATCCGTGTTCATCAACTCCTTAAATCAACTACTGACAACTTACCATTCATACAAAAATATTATACTGACGGGTGATATTAATATAGATATTTGTGAAAGCAATAATGACCCTCGCTCTACAGATTACCTCCAAATGACCGCATTCCATGGTATGTTACCAGCTCATACACTGTGCACAAGATACAATCGCTCATGCCTCGACCACCTAATACTAAAATCTAAATTACCCGCATCTTGTTATGTAGCAAATACCTCTCTCACAGATCATGACACTATATTATTTTTTCTCCGTTTAAAACACCCTACTAACAACACGACACGTCAGCTCAAAAAAGTCATCAACTATGACAGTATTGAGTCAAATATTAACAAAGTTGATTTTAGCCCCATATATAGCTTCCATGACGTCAACGAAGCCACAGATTATTTTATAAAAACTTTAAATACACTAATAACAGCAAATACTATATTGAAAACTGTCCCAAACCGAAAAAGATTTCAAAAACATTGGATGACACCAGGTTTATTGAAATGCCTACGAAATAGAGATAACTTACATCTAAAGCTTAAAAACAATCCTAGTAACGAAATCCTTAAATTAACCTTCAAAAGATATCGAAACTATTGTACTAATTTACTCAGAGACACCAAACTAAAGTATAACAAAAACCAATTAGACAGCGCCAAGGGCAATACTAAAAAAGTTTGGGAGGCAATTAAAACAATCACACACACTACAAAAGATAAGACGAGACCACTGGAACTCCTCTCCTTGTCAAACCCAAGACAATCCATTAATGACGTCAACACCTATTTTGCAAACATAGGACAATCAGTCTCCGCATCATCTATTAGCAATAACTCCCACCAAAAGCCAGCGGATACTCTCCCCTATCACCAACACACCTTCACAGTTTTGGAAACCGATAAGGCTGAACTGGAAATTCTCATATCGAACCTAAAAAATGACTCTTCTGTAGGAAGTGATAACATCTCTGCCAAATTCCTTAAAAAGTTTAAAAATATTTTAATTCCCCCAATTTCCTTCATCTGTAATAAAGCACTTACTACTGGAACATTCCCAGATGCTTTTAAAATTGCCGTGGTTCACCCAATCTACAAGGGAGGAGATAGAGATAAACCTAGCAATTACCGACCCATATCAGTACTTCCTAGCCTTTCTAAACTGCTAGAGAGAATTATGAATAATAGGCTTACAAAATTTCTTGAGAGAGAACAAATACTTTCTCCGAACCAATATGGCTTTCGTTCTGGCTTATCAACAAACAAAGCAGTACTAGATTTATCTAACAAAATAACTGCAAAACTTGATCAGAAACAGAAAGTCATCGGTGTTTTTCTTGATATATCAAAGGCTTTCGATACAATTTCTGTCCGAATCCTTTGTAAAAAACTTGAAAAAATCGGAATCAGAGGAACTCAGTTATCTCTTTTTAAAAGTTACCTCTCGAATAGAAGACAGTATGTAAAGATTAATGACCACTATAGCGATCAACTTACTGTTAAAAATGGCGTTCCGCAAGGTAGTATTCTCGGTCCTTCCTTGTTTTTGTTATACATAAATGACCTTTGTCAATTACAGCTGGAGAACACATCTATTTTTACCTACGCCGATGATACTGCCCTTATTTCTTATGGTAACTCGTGGGAATCCACATTCGGTAGCGCACAATCCAGCCTCAACTCAGTTACTCAATGGCTAACTAACAACAGACTGAGCCTCAACGTAAGCAAATCAACCTACCTCACTTTCTCACTTACTTCACCTGGTAAAATCCCTTCCCTCTCCTATTCACTTACTGCACACACTGGTGAAATTACTCCCGCATCTGCCTGTAACTACTCTATTCTGACTCAATCAAGCTCCGTTAAATACCTTGGGGTACAAATTGATGACATGCTTACATTCCACACACACATAGATGCGCTTGCCTCCAGATTACGAAAATTAATCTACATTTTCAAAGACCTACGTAACTCTGTTGATAACCACGTTCTCAAGCTTACTTATCTCGCTCTCTGTCAATCCCTTACGCAATACTGTATCGCAGTCTGGGGTGGAGCAAATAAAACATATTTACTAAAGCTAGAACGTGCCCAGCGAGCTGTCCTAAAAGTGGGATGGCGGCTGCCGTATCGTCACCCCACGACTGACGTTTACAGAATTTGCGATGTTCTCTCTGTTCGCAAATTATTTATTCTTAATATAATTCTCATCACTCATTCACTAACTCCTTATGACCCCGTTAACACAGTTTCCGTACGTAGAAAATACCAAGTATGTTCGTCTATATCAGTCAAGACAAGAATGGCCCAAAGATCTTTTTATTTCCTGGGAAACTACACGTACAACAAGGTGAATAAGATATTAAATATACACCCAATGACCAAAATAAATTGTAAAAAGTCAGTTACAGATTGGCTAAAAAGTTTAGATTACGAGCAAACGGAAAAAATCATCCTCATATTAAAATGAACAGCACCCAAACAAGCGAAAGGACACACACAAAAGCATACACATACATACACACACACACATCCACACACACATATGCACACACACATACACACACACACATACACACACACACATGCACACACACACATACACACACACCCAACTTATTTTTGTTTTACTCTTAATAAGAAATTCTGTTATTACCTATCACTAAGTACTTGTAGTATGCTCTCATTTCAACTTTAATGTATTACTTATGAGAGAGCCTGGAGATTTGTCACACAGGTCTCGAACCTAGTATAAACTCCAGCTCTCACTAAGGTTCCTTCACATTTTCTATCATTTACTTGTTTTACTATTACACTGTATGTACCTTATTGAGAGAAATAAATAAAGAAATTGAAGACAATGATGAGGTTTCCGGGGCAATTCCGGATTGACCGGGTAGATGTTTCGGCAAAAAAATCCGGGCTGAAGTTCCCTAGGGAAGACTGGGAAGAGGTTTCCGAGAACAAAGAAAAGACAGATAAGATTTCCCGTAGGAATTACGGGTTCTTGTGGGAAGACCGGGAATTGGTTCTCTCGAGGAGTAACCACGTAAACTTAGATAAAATATGTGTAAATATATAATATTAATATTAATATTAGCTGTAAGTCTTCCATATTGTTTAAATAAATAAATATTAATGGTTGATTAATTGTTTGAGTTTTGAATTTTTTATAGGTAGTAAAAGTAATACTGCGCAGACGAAATCGCGGGCGCCATCTAGTATTTCATATAAGAACTTCACCGAAGTGGCTTTAGTAACACAATGGCATTGATAAACTGTTAGTCACTTTACAACGTTTTAGAGAATTGCAACGCTGCCTATGACTCAAGTCTTTCTCATAGTCTACAAACGCCAAGCGTAGAGGTGAATTTCTTTGTCTATATCTAAGTGTCCCACTCTACACTTATTTCTCCATATAAAGCTTCGCGTTAAAGTCATTGATAAATATTAATTTCATCTTCCTCTACACTATAAATGTATATTTAAACTTCATATAGATTAACATGTAGAGGTATACGCAATGTTCCTCATTATGACACAGAGGTTTAACTATGTTTAACGTGAAATATTGTTAACCGAACTTAAGAAAAACGACGTAAGAGGTTTACTAACATACCTTAAAAACACTGCTTTCAATATACTAAACTGACTAAAGAGGTTGTTAACTACGTTTCAAAAAACCGGCAAATAATGTATGGTGTCCCACAGGGACGTATTCTGGATCCACTTTTATTTATTCTGTAAATTATCAATCTATCAAAATCTACTCCAATAACGCTCTTTGCGGATGATAGTATAGATACTATATGTTTTCATAGAAAAGTAGGTACAGATAGTTGCCATCCGCGTTTTATTAAATACATTCTACTATAAATATTTTTATGTTTATGAAGCCCAGCTGAATATACAGTAGAAGTTAAAGTTAACCTTCTACCAAAACAGAGTAACATAATAACATTGAACAGTGGTACAGACCTAGGTTATAGACTTGTGTTATGTGACCAACACCTAATAAAGACATTATCATCATCATGATATCAGCCAATCGACGTCCACTGCTGGTCATAGGCGTCCTCCAAGTATTGTCGGTCCTGTGCCTCATTTTTAGCGCAAAAAACCGCATTTATACAATTATACATGAATTACAAACGACAAACAATTACATAGACAAACTTCTGTTCAGCCGAACGCATGACGTCATTTAAAGGTCAAATGAAAGACAAAGTAATTCATGCATTAATTGTAAAAATGAACACAATCTTGCGGTTTTTACGCTAAAAATATTTTATTTATTTATTTATTTATTAATTTCAACTTTATTACAAAATATCATTGTACATAGGCGGACTTAATGCCTAGTGGCATTCTCTAACAGTCAACCTAGGGTGATGCAGAGATAACAGAAAGTAGGTGCGTTCTGAACACATTAAGCAATAAATAAATCAAATACCAATAGATACTTAATTAGCCACATTATATACAATAAGATAAACATACACAGATAGATAAAAATATACACTTACATGAACATTTTACATAAATAAATACATACTACATAAATAAATATAAATACTGGTAATGACGATGGGAGAATATCATGTATTTCGTAGCAATAGTTCACGAACTTTGCGCTTAAAGTCTATTTTACTGTCTCTCATTCTAATTTCTTGAGGCAGTGCATTCCATAAAAGAACAGATTGTACAAAAAAAGAGGAATTTATAAAGTCAGTGTGATGTGTTGGACACAGAAGAAGACGATTATTAGAAGAGCGGAGCTGCCTATCGTGAGTACTACAAAGATATTGAATATGAGATTCTAAATAAACAGGAGGTGTAGGTGAAGTAAGCAAAGAATAAAGGGTGGTAAGAGCACGCAAGTTACGGCGTTGTCGAATAGGCAGCCAATTAAGTTCGGAGCGAAAAGAAGAGACGTGATCAAACTTACGAAGATTAAACACAAATCTAATACAGTTATTAAGAAGCCGGTCTAGCTTGTTGAGCAGTTCTGAATTCAGGTCAAAGTAACACACGTCACCATAATCGATGATGGGGAAAATTAAAGCTTGCACAAGCATTATCTTGGTCGCCGATGGAAGGAAGTTCCTTAAACGGTAAAGCGTCCGTAAAGTACCTGTCACTTTTTGACTGACTTCGCTTATTTGTTTCTGCCAGTTTAGGTTGTTAACAATGTGGAGACCCAGGTTTTTAACTGAGGAGGAAAAGTTAATGATTGTGTCATTGTATATGACAGGTGGTATAGCAGCCTGGTCCACTTTAAACAAAGTTCTTTGACTACCGACAATAATTGCCTGGCATTTGGAAGGATTCACGTTTACCCCAAACTTTTGAGACCAATTATAAATAGTGAGTAAGTCATTATTTATCAGTTCTATAGCTGAAGCCATACTTGTACTATCAACACCCGCCTGAGCATATATCTGCAAGTCATCAGCGTAAAAGTGATACGAACACCGAAGATTTAGACTTAAGAAGTTAATAAAAATAGAAAATAATAATGGAGAAAGAATGCCGCCTTGAGGGACGCCAGCGTGTAAGCTGCACCAGTTTGAGAAAGATTCATCGCAACGAACCGACTGCTGGCGTCCTTGAAGATAAGTAGAAAACCATTCCAGCGTCTCTGATGAAATATTGTTATAGGATAGGATTGAAAGAAGGATGTCATGGTTGATAACATTAAAGGCATTTGAGAAGTCCACCAATGCCAGAACAGTCACCCGTGTGTCCTCCATACCCGCTCTTATATCACCTGTAACTTTAAGAAGGGTGGTAACTGTGCTATGGCCTTTCCTGAAACCAGACTGATATGGGCTTAGAAGATTGTTACCATGTATGAAGTTAGCTAACTGCTTATGGACACAGGCCTCTAATACTTTAGAAAGAAAAGGAAGGATAGATATTGGACGATAGTGACAAGGAAGAGACGGATTAGAAATTTTAGGTAATGGACGAACATAAGCGCTGCGCCATAAAGATGGAAATTTCTTAGAATGTAGAGAATAATTAATTATATGAGAGATGACAGGTACAAGATGATCCAAGATAGTGATAATCATTCTGCGACTTATATTATCACACCCCACTGCATATGATTTTATTCCTTACCTATCTAAAATATCTAAATGGTTTTGGAGTCGACATAGGTAAACTTCTACTTTACATACCGAATTTTGACTTAAATATAAAAATCAAATATTAATAATTACGATATTATACTAAGCACTTACCATAAGTGATGTACAATGGTTGCATTTAGTTGGACTACTGAAAGTCCTCACTAAGAACTGGTGGACTTTCTGCTTGCCAGGCAACGCTGGGCCTAAGGACGGATCCTGAGGACAATGCAAAAAAAATGGATTAGGATTTTTTTAGGGATATGGTTTGAAACCCCTAACTTATAAAAGTCGACGGCAGGATATTTTTTAAAATTTTATCCACAAAAACAAAAGAAAAAGTTATTTACGTACAAAAACAAAAAAAAAATCTTTACGTAAATCCTATACCAACCCATTTGTCTCTAACGAAAATAAGTATGACACGGGCCATCACTGTTCATATTTTAATCCTTTTACAGTGGCGCCAGCAGACGCAATAGTAACACAATGCACGTGGGAATTACAAAATACTCACCGTTGACATTTCACTTGGCGAACTCTTACTGGATGCCGGCGAGGCGGCCCTTGGTTCCAATTCATCTTGCAGCTCCACAGAACCGCTCAGCGCACCGGATTGTTGTGAGCCGTACATTAACTGTATCATAAGACATACTATTAAATAGGATATTTAATTAAAGTGAGCTGAGAGCTGAAAAGTGAACTGACAGCCATTGGGGCAGAAAGGTTCTGAAATGGCGACCGCGTAAAAAAATACAGTAATCACATTTTTTTAAGACAAATTATCGTACAGCCAGTAGCATATAGATTGCAGCTGTAAAAATCCTCAAAAAAATCTAAACAATGAGAATTCAAAGTTATTACAGCTAACAAATACATTTGTGAGCCGTTGAGTTTCATAGTAAATATGTCTCTCCAAGAAGGTAATTTTCCTAATGATCTTAAACAATCCATTGTTAAACCTTTACATAAAAAAGGAGAAGAGGGAGACATGAACAACTACCGACCAATTACACTCATACCAGTATTTTCAAAGATTTTTGAAAAAGTTATGCTAAGTAGACTGAATGATTTCGTTAGCAGTCAAAAAATATTAAAACAGGAACAATTCGGTTTTCGTAAAGACAGTTCTACTTCATTGGCTTGCTTTGAATTAGTTAAAAATATTACAGAAACTGTCAATAAGGGGGTACCTATTACGGCTATATTTCTGGATATGAGCAAAGCGTTTGATTATGTTGATCATAATTTACTACTTTATAAATTAGAAAAATATGGCATAAGAGGTATAGCCAATAAATGGATCAGCAGTTATCTAAAAAACCGATTTCAATGCGTTGAAGTAACTAAAATAGAAAATAATACTAAATTGACATGTAGATCTGACTTTCAATTAAACAAATTTGGGGTACCACAGGGAAGTGTTTTGGGGCCATTTCTCTTCCTTATGTATATCAATGACCTTCCAAACATCACGCATCATAAAACTATCCTATTTGCCGATGACACAACCCTAATTATCAAATGTGAAGGCAAAGACACATACGAAAGAGACATAAATATAACACTTGATAAAACAATCAACTGGTTAAACGATAACAACTTAAAAATTAATGTTACTAAAACGCAAATAATTCAGTTTCAAAATTACAGAAGACAAAACATTACATTAGACATAAACATTAAAGCAGATAAAATAGAAGAAGTAGATACGACAAAATTTCTGGGAGTATTATTTGATAAACATTGCAACTGGAAGGCGCATATAGAATCCGTCTGCAGTAGATTAGAACGTTTCGTATTTGCTATTAAACGGCTACGACAAACCGTATCGACAGAAGCTGCTCTGAGCGCATATCACGGCTATGTAAGTTCGGTTCTCTCATATGGTCTCATTGTATGGGGAGGATCTGTTGAAGTAGAGAAAGCATTTCTCGTTCAAAAGAAATGTCTGAGAGCAATTACTGGTGCTTGGTTTATGGACAGCTGTAAACCAATATTCAAAAAGTTGCGTATCCTGCCACTGGCTTGCATGTACATAAGGGAGCTCTGTGTTTTTGTCAGGTGTCATCCACAATATTTTCCATTGCATTCAGACGTAATATCTAGAAATACTAGACATAAATATAAACTCGATCGTCCTAGGTGTCGTTTAGACATATATGAAAAGAATGCTTATGTGAGGGCAATAGATGTTTATAATAAATTACCAAATGTTTTTAAGGAATTGCCAATTAATTTATTTAAAAGTAAAGTAACACTGTGGTTGACTGACAAATGTTTTTATTCCTTATATGAATTTATGACATTCAAGGAAAACAATGTAATTAATTAATGTAAGATATTTTTTTAGAAATTATGACATGTAAGAATAACAATGTAATTATTTAAGTTATAATAATATATACAATAATGGCACTTTACGTATTAACATTTTACAATCTGACACTTTACCATTTTGACTTTAACATATTGACATTTTAACATTTTATACATACATTAACAAATATAATATAATAAGTACATGTTGTTATTAATTTCAATAAAATAATTAAATGATATAATTTGTTAAATAACATCTAGAATAAGTATAAATATTGTACTATGTTTTTAATTTTTTTAAGTTTATTTACTATGTTCACGCACCATTGTTATGGTAGAATGTGTTGGACTTTATTACTTCACCAGCTCTATGTACCGCATTTCTTGTGAATAAAATGATCTTTATCTTTATCTTTAAGCAATTTGTCATTTTTATTGAAACAGATAAAGCGCCAAAAGTAACTCAGCAGGCACTGCAAAGGTAAACGGGCGTTTTGTTTGGACATATGACCCATGGCGTACACGAACGAAATATGGCTAGGTATGTAGTTAAATATACCTATTACTAACTGGTATAGGTCCCACTGTTGTGGGGTATGGGAGAAAGGGAAAAATAAAAATTTTGTTTATTGTTTTTATAGAATTAATAAGCCATTTTTGAATATATTTCAGTAACCTATTGGGCTTATTTCGATAATACTTGGAACAGTAGTCTGTTTAAAACAACACTGTTTACATTATTACGTTTGTACCCAAATAGCAAAGAAATAAAATCACATGCTACATAAATGCTTTTTGTTGTACTGGATACCTACAGTTCGCGCAACCTAACTTGACCGGGCTGAAGTTAGCTTTCAGAGAAGTTTGCGCATGTACAGGAACAAAAAAAACACCCACTTCACATGTTCCCGGCCATTTAGTTCCAAATATGACATCTGCGCAGCTGATTTGCAACAACTTCAAGCCGGTCACCTTTTTGTCTGGTGTAAATCAAAGTGGGTCAGATTCGCCCTGTTACCTTTATTTAAGCATTTTGTGTTTAATTAGTTCATCGCATCCAATAAATCAAATATCACCGCATCCTATGTAGCAATATATCTACACAGGATTTTAACAACTGCAATCTATATGATGCTGACTGTACTAGGGGTCATGCTCTGTGTCGCGAGGACTTTACAAACATCAATTTAACGGACACAAAGAACATCAAGATTCAGAACAATATTTAGTAGATAGCACAAAGAATATCCTGCGTGGGAATAGAATGGATCAGTTAAAAGTTTAAAATTGTAAGGTATAATATTGTAACATAAAATTATTAGAACATTTGCTCGTGTTGTTAATTTTAATAGCTGTAATGAATGAAAATGAGTAGTTAATCAATATATTATGTTAGTAGACATAGAAAGCATTTATTAATTTTTATGTTACGGTCATCGTAAAACTTGTCACAACAAGAAGAAGAAAACAATCCATAATTTAAATAAAATTAAACTTCACTCGCTCCTAATTTACGCAAAGTAAATACCCGAAGGAACAATAAAAAAATTAGAAGAATACTCATTCGATATAATTTCTTTTAAAAAAAATTAAAGTTGACGCCCCCCAGCTAGGTGGACCGACGTCCTAATAAAGGTCTCTGGGTCGGACTGGATGCGGAAGGCGCAGGACCGAGTTCTTTGGCGCGTGTTGTCTATGTCCAGCAATGGACTGCAATAGGCTAGTTGATTGATTAATTGATTGAAACTCTTTTCGTTATAAAAGTTATTCGAACGAGTGAAGTTCAAGATTATAAATAAAACGTATTTTTTTTACTATTTATTAAAATTGGAATAAGTTGGTGGTAGCTAAGTGAATTACTAAGTTAATAAATTATTGTTCAACAAATCTAAAAGATACAGTTTGAAAGTTCTGACAAATTGAATAATAGGGTTGGGGAAAAAAATCGTTTACTATAATATCCGAACTTTAAGAGATCGATTACGATAATATCGGAATTTTAAGAAACTTTAAATTGATCTCTTACTAGTAGTATTGGATCTAGTACTACTAGTGAATAATAAAATATTCTAAAAATTTATTTTATTTTAATTATGATTAATATTTACACAATTTTTTTTAACAAAAATATAGAGATATAATAAGATGATGATAAATGTGTACCTAGTTAAAATAAAGGATTATTTTTCACTTTTTAGTTGTTTTTTTTTTTCTAAAACTTAAAAAATATTAAATTAATTTATTTTAGGGTACTTATGTAATAAGTGATTTATGCGATCGCGCAGTAACGTGTCGATAATTGAAAATTTGAAAGTGATATATTCGATTTTTCGTTATGTAAACGATTTTTTTGCATACAAATGTATCAGAAGAGTCGCAACACTACGAGCAGTGACCTAACTACGTGACTTTGCAATGAGGTCGAGAAATATAACTATTAGAGATTATTTAATAGGTAAATATGTGTTATTATGCTTTGTTTGAAAATTTTCAATCAAATTTATATATTAAGAATTGTACATTTATAGATACAATAATAAAATCTTTCTAAATTTATGGTTTTACGAAAAAGGTTTTCGAAACCGAATAATGTACGCATGAACAAAGTTGTTTCAGTTTGAAAAATATGAAACGTCATACTGTATCTTTTAGATTTGTTGAGGTGTAATTACTTGTATCAACATCTTAATGTGACAAGTTCTAAAATGACTGTTTCAAACTTTTAAATAAGAATGAAACGACGAAATTCATTGAAAGAACGCATGAATATCTAAAGCCCGATTTACACATCGACAAGTACAGTCGCGTCTCGCCAACTTAACTCGCCAAAGAATAGGATGGAGATCTATTTAAATTAACTTAATCAACAACTTACTACTTAACTCGCTACTGTACTTATCGATGTGTAAATCGGGCTTAAAGGCAATAAATAGATATCAAATTAAATAAAAAAAAACAATTAAAATACCTTGGCATTGCAACAATGCTGATTTCTGTATCGGTACTGCGGCGACATCTGTGCAAGCAACAAATAAAAACAAAATGCGTCGCAAAATAATTTTAATTAAAGCATGAAAGTATAAATTACAACACTGTATTTTGTTTTAGTGATTAATTCATTGCTCTCTTTTTTAATTAAGATTGGAAAATAATACAATTATAACTATGTGACGACTTTAATGGCGTATTCCACAAAAAAAAGGGACAGTAAGCACCAACTAACTCGGCCGGCATAAAGTTGTTGCATACTGGCTGCGCAGATGTCAGTTTTCGAACTAAAGATGATGCTCTTCGAAGCCGAAATTGACAGATTGTCTCTTTCCACAGGTCGATGTGCAATATTTACGGCCGGGTACTGTACTAATGTAGACGAAGCAAATCGATTTGTAAGGATCGTAGGACATGACTTTCAGAAGACTCTGACTACGCCCCATAATACGGGCATAAGGACTGAATTTATGTACAGTATGAGGACATTGATAATATGATTGGTTTTTAAAGAAAGACAGACAACAATGAGGAAGCGAGAAAGTGAGATTATAATTTATTGATGATTTTGAAATTATAAATATTATATAAACGGGATATTACCTTCTCTTTAATTTTTTAATTAGGTTGTTACAGTATGTTCTATAGCGATAGAATGTTATTTTTAAGACTGTATTATGAGGATCAGCTTTGTAGCTCTTTTGAAGTTTGTTCCTGTTTTTTATGCAGCGCAAAATGCCTGGCGTGATCCATGGTTTAAGTATGCGTTTGCTGTTAGGAACTTTTGTAGTAACTGTACTACTGCTAATAGACTCGCTTAGATTTTGAATAAGGAGGTTAGTTAGTAAATTTGGGTCATCATAAGATTGTAGGTCAGATATTATATTTTTGTTTTGTAGGTACTTTAGGGCTTGTTCAAAGTTAACAGTGGTTCTAGTTTTATTGATAATAACTTTATTCTTTATGTTAGTAAGAGATAATACTGTAGTGTAGTGATCTGTGATAGTAGTTTGCATAACTGCAATAGAAGCCTTCACTCTTTTTTTATTTATTCTTAGCATGAAGTGGTCCAGGCAATTTTGGTCCCTAGTAGGTAGTGTATGTCCAGAAAGTATGCAAAAATTTGACAACATATTAAGGTAAGATGAACGGTTTCTGTTATCATGGGATGATTCAGCTAGTTTAGGCCTTATATTAATGTTAAAGTCTCCGGTTAGTATACATTCCTTATGGATGGGTATTGATTCCAAAAGTGAACTAAGTGATTCAATGAAACTGTCAATATTGGTGTTTGCTGGGGAACGATATATACCAAATAATACTTTATTTAGTATATCTATCTGTAGACATGTCGCCTGAGATAGTTGTATTTCTTGAACTTTAGGTTGGAGGGTATTTTTAATGTACACAACGACTCCATCATTTTGATTCATCTGACGCTTAGTTGAAAATGAGTAGTAATTAGTCAGTTGTGGAATAGTCTTATCACTACTTAATCTACACTCTGTTAATATTATAACATCAGGTTCAAATTTAAGAGCCGAGAGCATTACACAAAAGTCATCAAAGTTCTTGTATATACTTCTGATGTTCTGTGAGATTACGGTGAGATCGTTCCTTGTGATGTTCAAATAATCAACCAGATCAGTGCATTTACATTCAGAAGAAGCAGATATCTCAAAATCATCTATATCGTTTAAAGTATGCAGATTGTCACTCATTATTAAAATTTATAATATTGAATACAGGACACAATGAAAAAAGTTCACTATTTATATCTGCTCCTACACAATGCAATGACATTGTACTATTATTAAACAAATCATTAATCCCAACCATTAGAATTTGAAAGGGCTTTAACAGTTGATTAGTGTGTTTATTTCTAAAGATAATGCATGTATAAGTGAATGTGCAAACTTTTAATAATAAGTAGTTAAGGACCTCCATTTTATTGACATATTTTAGGGTTATAAACTTGGCAAGAATGTGCTTTTGATTGTTTATTGTTGTGTTATTTGCCACTAACAAATAACACAACAGTAAACTTGTTGGTGTGTTGTTTGTGTAGAGTGTGATTGTGTTTTTGTGTAAATATTTCCTTAATTCTAAACATAAAAAATAGTATTGGAGCATTAGCATTATGAATAATAATAACTTTGACCTTATATTCTTACTTTGTAAAACATGCTGAGAGTAATACGTATATCCGATTGAGTAGAATATCACAATAGCTATAGTCCACAAACCAATAGATTTAGCATTACCTAGTCATGCTTTATTCGAAAGTTGTTGAATTTGTTCTTCAGAACTTATGGTAATTCTTGGAGCCTGGTCATCCTTTTTTATGTAAATCTTTCCATATGCAGTCCAACAGTATTTAAACTCACCTATTTTAGCTAGATCTCGAGCCAAGAAGAAAAGTCGAGAGCCCTTAGCAGTCAGGTGTTCTGACAGAAATATGGGTCTGTCTGTTTGTGTCTTGAACCCTAGATGGTTTGCACACAGTTTTGTTTTATTTTTAGTGTTGAAAATCTTACCAGCTCTTAGTATTTCATTTTTTAGTAACGTCGACCCGGTTTCTACAACAATTGGCATACCAACATTGTTATCATTTTTTTTGAGCGTACTCGATAAATGTCTTTTATGTCATTTTTGACCATAGAGCAGCTTGTATTCTGTGTTAGATTAATCACCATATCGACAAGGTCTTGTTTTGATTCCCCAGTAATTTTAGGTACCTTCAGCATAGTCAAAGGAAGCAAGCAAGAGGTAGATCAATATATTGCACATCTTAATGCTCTCCATCCAAAGATGCGTTTCACGTATGAAATGGAGGTGGACAGGTCATTGTCTTTCTTGGATGTCAAGCTAGCCGTAAGACCAGATGGGTCCATATCACATAGTGTTTACCGTAAACCTACACACACGGACAGGTATTTACACGCAACGTCTCATCACCACCCGCGACACCTTCAATCTGTGATAACATCATTAAAGAACAGAGCATATGATCTCTGTGACCCTGAGCACCTGGGGCGAGAGCTAGACCATGTTCAGGAGGTACTTACGAACAATGGATTTAAGGTTAATACGCGAGAGAGACCAATAAAAAGAGAGAGACATCCTGGAGTGAACAGGCAACCTGCGTACCTACCTTATCTGAAAGGCGTGACAGATAAGATTGGCTCGGTGTTGAGAAACTACTCAATACACACCATTTTCACCCCGGAGGCCAAGGTTAATAGCATAGTACGCTCACCAAAGGATGTCCTACCTCTGCAATGTCCTGGCGTGTACAAAATTGACTGTAGCTGTGGCAGTTCTTATATTGGGCAAACAAAGCGGACCATTGCTGAAAGGCTCAAAGAGCACATAGCTGCAGTGAAGAACCGACAGACCAACAAGTCAGCTATCGCCGAACACTTGGTGAACGCTGGCGCTAATCACTGGATCGAGTTTCATAAGCCACGGGTAATCTCCACCGATCGCCACCATTACTCAAGACTTGTGCGCGAGGCCATTGAAATCAAAAAGTTCCCTAAAAACTTTAACCGGGATGACGGTTTCAAGTTGTCAGCAACGTGGAATCCAGTGATATCGAAAACAATACCTCCCTTTTTTTTAACGGTCGGTTAACGTACAGAACAGCGATACGGTCAGTGTTGTGTGTAGGGGGACTTTATATTAACATCTCAAGATGCGAGGGTAGATGATAATAATATATTATCTATCACGAAGACGAAGCTGTGACGTCGCATCACCAGTCAGCTTGCGACCACGGCCAGTGCAACCTGTGCCGAAACGTCAAGTAAAATAAAGGTAAATTAAATGCGCGTTAATATCCCGTTTATATAATATTTATAATAATGAAACGCGATAGTTTAAAAGTTACGATTTTGAAATTGTATATTATAACGTTAACAATAAGTGCTATATTTTGTTGCACTGCAATGACTTTTTATCGAAGTGCAATGTTTCTGTCACCAGTGTCACTTAGTAAGACATGATGAAACATACAATGTCAAATAGAAGTAAGTAGGGATTCAATCTTTTATAATTTCAACCTTATGCCGAACGCTATAAGATACATTTTAATGTGATAATTTTCAAAACTTATGCTAAAATTATTCAGCTATTTTCGGTAATCGGATGTACTTTTCTTACTCATTGATTTGCAGTCTTTCTTTAAAAGCCAATCACATTATCAATGTCCCCATACTGTACGTTTGGTTATTAGCTATACTCGTTATAGTGAAGAAGAAAGTTATAACTATCCCCTCATAATATTATAATTGTAGGTTTTATTAATAACATAATACAATGTTGTGTTTAAATAAAACAAAAAAAGCTTTCACCTTAATGTTACTAATTACTTTTGAAGTGTGTTGAAGTTGTTAAAAATAAAAAAATTATAAATACTTTAAAAAAAAAACCATTACATTATCGTAATTTTTAAATCATACACATGTCAATTAATTTAATTATGAAACGAATTATCAGAAAAAATATCTTTTTTAATTAAAACCAATAATTTGCATCTCATGTAATTATTTAAAAAAAAAAGAATTTTTATCCCTTGTCTGGTAAACATAGTACAAGCTCTGTCTAATTTGGGACTAGATGTTTTTATGTAAACGTGTGAAGATTATTATTATTCAAATATTACAGATTAAAACACACTTCAAAAACATATAACGAAAAATGATATTAAATGAATGAATGATAAAAGCGTAACAGCGTTTAAAATGTACTATAGAAGAACCAATTAAATCATGAACCACCTTAAGCTTATTTTCGTACGACATTCAAATGCAATAAGATTAAAATTAGTTTCATTATCCCACTTAATAATATAAATGCGAAAGTTTGTGAGGATGGATAAATAAATATAAATGTTCCTCACACATTCACACAACGCCATTTAGCTGAGCCTGTACTATGGGTACTAGACAACGATAAACATACTTAAATACTTTTGTTTTTTTGTAAATACATACATACTAGTGGCGAAGTGTCCATATAACTCGATTCCTACCGGCTTACCTTTGCAAAAACCGCTTAGCATTGTCTATTAATCAATTATAAATCAATGACGCAACATCCACTCAATACAAAATAATATAAAACAAAAAAGTATTCTCTTACGTAAATCGCAATAATAATTACAGTAATAATAATTTTCAATATAATTATTTACGTACTCATAACGCCATCTTGTAATTAAAGGTTGTCAACTAACAACTTGTTATGGTTCAGTCAGAGAGTACTTAAAGCGCGCATGCGCGGAGCGCAGTAAGCCGGTCGCGAAATTAGGAATCCAGTACAACAGACTGTACGGAAATCGTACGGTCACGTGACACTTTGTATTCGTCGATCTAAGGTACCATATAAGCCGGTGGCCATCGGCTTATGACAAGGATAAAAGATACAACTACAACATTGCGAGAGCGAGAAAGCACTATTGCAACCAGTGGACCGACCAATTGTAACGAAGTTTCATTTCATTTCACGTTAAGTACTTAATTTGCCATTGACATTCCTTTGTTTTTATCAATTATTTAAATCTGATAGAAATCAGCCTTTCTTCTGAATTTTTAGTTTTTAATTATATTTATTTGTTTTTATATTTTTATACGGCTTGCGTCTTGACTTTGGCAGAATCATCGGTAAACGATAGGACCATTTGAAGAAAAAACAGATATTTGTATTTATTTTCTGCAAATAGGTTATAAAATTCGCTTTCTTGTTTAAAGTAGTAAAATTTGTATGTTTAATTATTTATGATTGTGTATTATGTGTTGTGCATTGGTTGACTTTATTTTTGTCGTAGTGCGTTGGGATCCTATGGAATATTTTTGTAAGTACTTGTTTGTATTGTTTTCAGCAAATTTAATAGTTTGTTGTTATAAGGGACAGGTTAATAGTGTTATATTATATTGACTATCCTATTATGTGATGTGCGATAAAACATCATTCTCGAAATTGAATTATAAATATAAGAAACGCCGGCGCTGTGGATTTACGAAACATTTTAATACAATTATCTCATTTCGATACGTATAAGTAAGTGGCTTACAGACAGTATTCTCAGATTCTAAAAGTAAGTAAGTAGGTATGTAGAATCATTTAGGATATAGCAATATAAACAATTAATCTAATTGATCAAAGAAGTCTTCCAAACAGAGAAACATTTTCGTATTTTAAGTTTATGAGTTCGGGACAACTAGGTAAAATCGAAACATTTTCTCACGAATACCTATGAACTACAGAATAATAGTAATATAAAGTAGAACAAAAGTCCACGGAATCTTCGGCTTCCCTTTTATAAAAATCCACCCTTCGCCACTGATACATACATAATAATATTATACATAGAAAACACCCTAGACCAATGCATACCAATGCAAGAGGTCTCGGGTACGATTCCCGCTCAATCCAAATCTTTGTGTGCAAGAACATGATTGTTTCTATTGGTCTGAATGTTTTCTATCTATAATATTTATGTATTTACAAAAAAGGAGTATATAAGGACTAATATCCGTTGCTCTGTTACTCATAACACAATCAGGTTAGGCCTAGCTTACTTTGGGAACAGATAGCGCTGTGTAGAGATGTCCGTGAATATTCTTTTTAAATTTAATTGTCAGCAAGGTGGGTCATGTTTCAGTTGGTTCGATGGTACAGTTGTAATATGCCAAGCTAAAACTAACCTTTTGTTCATTAATAGAAGCTACATTGTCGTAGTGACGCTCCGTGGGTGCCTCTTTCAGGAATTGGTCTAGGTAGCTTATCTGTGACGGTGGTCGGTCCAGGACTGCAATTTAAAAAAATGTGTTATTGCCTATTTACGTTTGTTTCTTTTTGTTTTATATAATGTTCTGTTCCATAAAATTGTATTTATTATTAATATTTAATTACAAGAAGATTAGTATTATTTTATATAAAAAATACCATTTAAAAACATCCATTTAACGGGCATAAAATCCTCCTCGCTAAAAAAAAATATATTTCTAGTCCTGCATTGAATTAAAATCCTTGAACTTGTGTATGTTAGCAGACCAGGTTGAGGCAGTTTTATTTTTTATAAAAAAAGTTAGCTTTCAAAGACGCTTGTACAGTGAAAGACAGTAAAAAAATGACATCTGAGTCCTACTTAAATAGCGCGTACTGTATCTTGAACTAGTTCCATATAATTCTTACAATAGGTATCACTAGGCGGTCAAAGCATACCTATACGGTATACCTAATAATACTATTCTTCCAAAATTATATAAGTACCTATTTAGGAACAGAACATTACAATATTATAGTTAAATAAAATGTTTAATAATAATAAATAAGGGTACAGTGAAATGAAACACATACACCAAATCCCAACCGAACACCACGTTCACAAAACTTTAAAATAAAAAAAACGTTACAAAAATTAGATACGTACTGCGTATAGTCGGGCACAAAATTTGTTAAGTATAAAAATAAAAAAAAGTTTTTTGTATTTATTTTATTTATTAATGGATGATTTGATCGTTGAACGTTGAATAATAAAAACGGTATGTTATTAAGAGCTACTCTTTGATTTCACCTATTTAGACCTTGATGTGTTTATTTTTTAAGTTTAATAATTATAATCTATTAAAGTAGTAAGTATTTTGTGCTCGACTGTACATGGACTAATTTTAGTTTTTCACAAAACCAGGACACTATAACATGCATCGGACGTATACAATAGACGCTGTACAAAATAACAAGACATCAGCACATAAGCCTTTATATAATGTAAAAAAATGGTAGTATAAATTAAACTAATATTGACATCAACTTAAAAACAACTCCACTTGTCGATACTAAGCAAATTGCTCGCTTGAAGGAACATACAGGAACTCTGTGTTTTAGCAAGTTCCCAAACAATAACCCAACATATTGCCGTGTTCCGTTTGAGCCACGATTTTCTGCCCACCCTGTTAAGGTCCAACCTCACCAAACGGCTCGCATCGGCCAGTATCGCATCGCACCGGCCGGATGGCGCCGTACGACCTTCGCTAATTTTTAGTTTCATAGTTTTATGCTTTGAGTGCAGACGAGCGCATTCGGCGGTATTCGAACGTATTCACCGGTATCCGTACGCACGCGGACGGAGCCGGTCGAGTGTCGCGGCATGTCACCGGCTGTGTTTACCTTTGACTTGGTAATATAAACTTTAAACACTGTATACAAGATTTAATATCGTTTAAAGATTATAAAATTCGTTTCGATGCGGGCCGGTTGGTGAGGGTGGACCTTTAAAGTTCCGAGTACGCTTGTCATTAAGACACTAGATGTTACGTCCCATAACCCTGTAATTTTACAAGCTGCTGGGATATAATATATGTAACCTATCCACAGCCGATTTCAAGATGAAGACCAATTTCAATTCATACTAGTAGTTCCTGAGATTAAAACGTTCAAACACACACTATTATTATCTATTAATACAGACTTGATTATGAATATCTGCCGAAAATTAACTTTAACGTGTTCTTAAAACATAGAAAATAATTAAAATTATTTTTTATTGATACCGAGGCTATGTGCTGACGTAAATACAAAAACAAAAAGGTATACAAATAAAACTATACAATTAATTCTAAAAAAAAAACATATTAGTCAAATACCTATAGGTACGGGTATACAAACAAGTGTTAAAGGTAAATTAAATTCAATAAAAAACACAATCGCTCATCGCGTTATATGGTGCTTTGAATGGACGATTGTAAAAAGGTTAGAAAATACAAAATCTATAATTTTTGGATTTTTTTATTACGTCACATTCATGCCACCAAAACAAGCTCAAGCAAAAGCGAAGCTATTTTTAATTAATATAAGGGGGACTTGTTTCACATTGTACCTATTTAGAATAATTTAGAAAAGTAAAAATGTCACTGTTTTGTTGTTGTCGGGTAATACGTTAAAAAGTAATTTAAGAGTAAAACGAAATACAATGAAACGAATCAAAATGTGCGAATCTTCTGAGTTTTCGCTTTAACCCTTTCACAGTGCCGTCAACAGACACAATAGTAAAACAATGCACGAGTACCACATATGGTAAACTGCACTGGGAACGTGTAAAGATGCCTTTTTTTCGATTTTTTTTAGTTATACCTAAAGTTTATTTAATTAGGTATATATAGTTTTTATTATTATTTTTAACAAAAAATGTATTATCATAAAAGCCCCTTGAATAAAAAATAAAACTTGGCCTTGTTATGTTAATTTCTTCCTTTGTCTTTCAATTTTCTCGTAGTCGGCTTTGCAAGACCCATAGAAATTTAACCCAGTATATAAAAATAATGTAAAGTTAATTTAATAAATACGTAATCCTTTTTTTTTAATGTCAACAAAACAGAAACATTTATTTGTAGGTATTTTTTCTTTAATCCCTTGACACTTGCTCGTATTTACAAATGGAACTTAGACAAAATGAAACTAGGTAAGAACGCACGTAGCACAAAAGACTAGGATAAAAAAACTTACACCATTTTAAAATAAAACAGCAACTGTTGTTATAAATATCACAATTATATTCAAATTAAAATGTTTTATTTTGTTTTGGTAGGTACTTTAAAAGCAATTTTAAAGTACACAGTAAAGTACCCCAGTCAATTAAAAAAAAATCAAATCTTGGCACAGTCAAAGATTTCAAACAATATTTGTCAAGTTAGTTCCAATATATTAAAAAACTCGAGTGATCATTATATATTAATGAACACGACTGTACCATAACAGCGCCAGCAACAAAAAAAATACATTATTCTAGTACATTTCTTTATGTTTATAATTTCATTTACCTTACCCAAATGCTGCATTAAATTTTACTGATTGGGGAGGGCAGATTCGATCAATTAACAAAAACTTTAAAAAAAAGCTTTTAAAAAAGTTATACGCATAGCGTTTTTTACCGCACAAGGTGGCAATATTTGGAGGAGGCCTATGTCCAGCAATGGACGTCAATTCGCTGAGATGATGATGATGATGATAGCGTTTCTTTATAACAACAGTAGCTGCCACAAGGGAGATAAAGTTACACGCATTAACATAACAAAAAATGGTAATATAACTACTTCTAAAAGGATAAAATGTTTACAAGACTATAATTATATATAAATATAAACGAACCATTCTCTTCTTTGCCGCTCCAGTAAGTGGAAGATTTCGCCGATCCTTGTCTTGCTGCTTGCGCATAACTTTGTAATTTATTTCATATACATTAAGGTTCAATTTTGAATAAACGTCAAAATTCCTTTTTAAATAATACTTGCAAATAAAAGTATTTGCTCGTTTGTTGATCACACTCACTATAATACGCCACACAGAAGTCCAATAAGTATAATACGGATTGGTATTTTTTTTTATAAAGGATAATAAATAAAATAAAAACTAAAATATAAATAAAACAGAACTTTTAATAACTTACATTAATTAGTACACTGTACATAGTTTACTAAACACGTGTAAAGCCGTGCACAGATAGTAAATTAAAAATATAGATATACAGGATGTTCATGAATTTTATAATTATATCCCATTAATTTTAAAACGAAGTAGGGAAATTTACAAGTAGTGCACACAAAAAGTATCATCGAAAATGCGGTCAGGAGATATGACCATAACAATTTTAATTTTTTTAACCTCTTTTTGTTACGAAATTACGAGATTAAAAGGATATGGAAAGATTGTTTCACCTTTACAATTTAATTTTATTTAATAAAACTGGGTTTGCAATTATTTAATAATTCAATTTAATAAATTCATTGGTATAATAATATTAATAATGTTTCCATTTAATTTATTAATTTAGTGTGTAAAATTCTTCATCTGTGTGTAATATATATTTAATTACAATTCAATGTATGGGTATAATTGGCAAAGATATTTTGTTTTATTTATTTTATTTACTAAGATACAACTAAAAACTCAGTAAGAATGCAGCTGTCTCTTGACATGGTTTTTAGCATTATTGAAAATTAAATGTTCATCTCTTCTAACCAGCTGTGTATTTCACGATGATTTATTTCCTGTTTGGTAAAGTTATACCCTACTTTGTAGAAAAACTAATGCGCTATTCTCATGTACAACATCCTGTATATAAATAGTACAAAAAAAAAACAAGTTAAATGCAAATTAAATGTGCTGATAATAACTTAAAACATATAAAATTAAAAAGCGTATTTAGTATTATGCTCTTACATTTATTTAGATTTTAAAACATTTTATTTTTATGATAATAAAATGTTTTACGTATATTTCATACACTATTTTAAAAAAAATAGTAAAAACATCAATGCGATGTAATTTTTAGACATGTATGAGCCTAACACTAAAAAAATAATACAATAAAATCTTGAATGAGATTCTACATCTGAATTAAAAGAAACAAAACTTACACTATGGTGTAACATAAAAAAAAACAAATACGTCATTGTGCTCTTAATATTTTCATAGAGTAAATTGGGCCAAAGGTTTTTAAAAAAGATACCCAAATGTATACACTATAGACACCCAGACACAAAAACAAAAACGGCCGAGAAAAATTGAATTTAGAATAATCACCACATCGCTAAACTCTAACGATGTATCAATAAGTCTAATACAATGTAAAATGAGTTCTATTTTTACTACGTTATGCCTTATATTTGAATGTAAACAATTCATACCATTACATCCATACTAATATTATAAATGGGAAAGTGTGTTTGTCTTTCTTTCACGGCAAAACGGAGCGACGAATTGGCGTGATTTTTTAAGTGGAGATAGTTGAAGGGATGGAGAGTAACATAGGCTACTTTTTGCCTTTCTAACCCTCCACTATGCTACCCCAAATTTAACGCGAGCGAAGCTGCGGGCAAAAGCTAGTACTACATAATAATATGCATGTAATAATATTTAAATAATGGCTCGGGCCATACTTTATGAGATTTTATATCAGACTCTCAGTCTACTAGTTGTTATGTTTTCAATACTGAAATCTTCGGCATACTCTTTGAGTAACTATTTTAATAACCTTACCTTATCTTATAATAATTACGTTTTTCTTTTATCTCTACCTTAATGAGTGATAAAATAATTAGAAGCAGTTTTATTATTCAAATAAACGCAAATTATATATTTCAGTTATGTTGTTAAAAACTTTAACCACGAATTCTTTAGATACAATATAATACCTATAATACCACCGCACAAGGAGGCAATACTTGGAGAAGGCCTATGTCCAGAAGAGGAAGTCGATTGGCTGATATCTATACAATATTGTCTGTAAAATCAATAATCAGTAGGTACCTTACAATTATTATTATTTTCACTGACAACACTGGGATATTAATCATTATTTATTACACTGGGCTTGGTGGTCAGAACCATTTACTTATTTAAATAAATAAAAACAAATACGTAGATAAGCTTCTAATTATTTTTCACAGACATAAAAGATCAAAATGACTAGGTTCGAATGGCTGAGATTCCTCATACGGTACAAATCAAATATCTTTGGTAAAATTCGTAAACGACTAGAGTAATAATTTTTAAAGACTAGATAATCATTTCGCTTTGGTAAAAAATAATAATAAAATTTTTCAACGTTTATCTTAACAAAATCAAATAAATAAGAAATACATCATTTTATTTTGAGCATTAATTTTTTCTTCTTCTAATAATTCATTACGTATTTTTAGTAATATAAATTTGTCAAATAATAGACTAATACGATGTCAAAGGAATACTAGAAATATGGCATATTTCATTTTATAAAAAAAAATGTAAGCCATTTCCATATAAATTACTGAAAATATTTATATTCTTCAATTTCATAATACTTATTTATTTTACGATTTAATCATGACTTTAAAAAAGCATCACCATGTATCAGTCGTACATTTGGTGATACACAAGTATGGCAACACCCCATATACACGACGTTACACCTATAAACAATGGTATATGACGTCTCAGCCATATTCGAACTGACATCATTAAAAAAATATTAAAAGCACAATAAAAATAAATTACACAGGTTATTAAAAACACAATAAAGAAAAAAAAAGAAAAATAAATGCCACATATAAATACACGATCGTTACCATAGACAGAATAAAAACGTTAATTTTAAAAAACAAATATTTCGAATTTCGTAAATCGAATAACAATTAAATTTGGAATTTTTCAAATCACAGTTTCCAATTTTTAAAATAAAAAACACAGTAGAGTCCATAAGGCACGTGTTATTTTTTTTTATTTTGTGAAAATATTAAGTTGTAAAGTTCGTTTATTTCCGTTTTTTTCGTCGCGGACGACGTTGGACTTTGTGTTGGGATCCCCAAGATTCCATTTGGCGTGACAATTGCGATTACATACGTTTTCATGATGAGTCACATATAAAGTTTCGCATGTGTATTGGGTAGGAATGTGCGGTAACATGTAACGAAAACAAAAAGAAATGGTGCACTAAATAAACATATTATTATTATTATTTATTTATAAATATATACATATTTTTGTGATAGAAATATTTTTTATATAATTTCATTTAGAAAAACACTTTTGTCCAATAAATTGTTATTAACCTTTTGACCGCCACGACAATAACTAGAAACTTTCTTCTCCACGCCACGACAAAAACTCTATCAAAAGACAAATTTTATTTCGTGATTTGGTGCAACGTATTTTTGTCACATATAGGCGTCTTTGAGGTACAGTTTAAGTTTGTCACATATAGACGACAGTGGCGGTCAAAAGTTTAAAGTATCAAATATATTTTTTAATTAATAAAATATAATAATAATACTCACAGGAGTTTCCTGGTTGATGTGGTGCGTCTAACCTCGCCTGCATATCACGTATATGTTGCTCCTTTCTCTTCATGTCGTGCGCCAGACTATCCAGACGTTGGCGGGTTTCGTGTAACTCTCTGTGGAATTAAAAGTAAGTAAGTATATTGATCTCCGTGTGGTGACAGAGTAAGAATACAATATGTCACCACCCTATCTCATTCAATGGGTATCGTAAAAACCGACTAAGGGACTATCCGTGAATATTATCTTTACGAAATAAAAAGAAGGAAAACTTAAAATTAAACCCTATACCAATCCGTCTGGCCAGCGTGGTATTAGTAGGCCAAGTATCCCTCCGTCATGGGAGGAGGCCCGTCCCTGCAGTGGGACATTAATGGGCAGTTATGAAGTATATTAAACAGAATGGACCAAACAAGCTGACAATATTTGGAGGAGGCCTATTTTCAGCAGTGGAGGTAAATTGGCTAATATGATGATTATTATTTCAATAACAACAAATCACAACAATAAAACTATTTTAGTGTTGCAAAAAAAATTTAATTTTTCAACTGCTAATTCAATCACACAAAATAATGCAAAATAATATATTAATTATAGGTGGTCAAAATTTATTATTGCATCTCATCCATCAAATTCTGTTTTTAAAGGAAAAACAAACTCAGACCATGTGAAGTATGCAAAACTGTCTAAAATACGATTTCTTGACCAACGCCTTTTGGTATAAACTTAAGCTATGTTATGCCATTCCATGGATAAAGTACTGCTAATATTGAGGAAAGAAAGTCGCCTAAGGTGGAAATATTAGGAGAAGACCTATGTTCAGTGGACGTTAATTGAATGGATATGATGACAATTAAATTTGTGATAACCGTTAATTGTATTTGAGTTTGACATACACTAGTATCATGCCCATTAAAACAGTGAAATAATAACTTATTGTACATTTTTATGTAGGTACTTAAAATGTCGGGCAAAATATATGAGTCTTACTTGGTACCCCGCAACCGTGGTGGAACGTAACTAAGGAAAACAGTAAATAACATAAATGAAAAGAAATAAATGGGTACAATACGTAGTACATAGTCTCCAATAAGTCTCTTTATGCCTTCCCCTATCGTCATTACCTAATACGTTCGCGCTATAAATTGCCTTTATTGATCTCCGATCGTCCATTTACTACCTTTATTAAATTATTATTCATTATCGACATTCCATGATGTTATTGTTTATATTATATATACCCTTTATCTCCTCTTCTCTTATCTTTCGGAAAAGGTAGAGAGAATGTAAACATCTTAAGGTTGGCAGCAGTTCGGCTGTGCCGTGGCAGTACAGGTCACGTACACAGTTACCACTTGCCATCACGTGCGTCGTTAGCTCATATGCCGCACCGAGGGAATAGTACAGTGCCTTACCTCTGACTAGCGAGTAGCTCTGCCCTCGTCCTGCTAAGTTCCTCCCCGACTTGCTGCTTAGCTTGTATCTCGGAGTGCAGCGAGGACTGCAGCGTGAGTATCTCCATCTTGTCCAACTTCTGCGAGCGTCTGTTCCTCCAGCCGCCGGTACCTCCCGCACTAGCGGATACAGCTCGACCGTCCACGGCACTCACGCCGGAGGGTGGTGAAGCGCCCGATAGCGATGAGCGAGATGCACTTGCTGTAAAATAAAAAAATAATAATGAAAAATAGTAAAAATAGTTTACACGTACGAAATAAGCCCTATACCAAACCGTATAAATGATAAAATTGGCTAAAAACACTATAGTTATCAAAAATGCACCATGAGAAACGGTCCCTCTGCTATTCCTAGGGAAGATAGCGGCCGTCTTAGGGAGAACTCTCGGAAAGTGGAACGACGAGTTAGTTAGGAGGCGGTACACCGATGGATAAGGGAGGCACATTAAAATATTAGGAGAAGGCTTATGTCCAGCAGTGGACGTCAATCAAAACCAATATTATAAATAGGTAAAGTTTGTGTGTTTGTGACGTTGTAGGGGGTAATCTCTGGACCTACTGAACTGATTTTTTTGAAATTCTTTCTGTGTTGAATAGTCCATTTATCGGGCAGTGTCATAGGCTATATAGTATCACGCTATGACTAATAAGAGTGAAGCAGTAATGAAATATGTTTATAAAGCAGACGCATTTTTTTTGCCGCCCAACGAAGTGGGCACGAGTCAGCTAGTTGGCTGATAGAATGATAAATGTATTTTATTATATTATTACTTACCATGTTTAAGATAATCCAACTCCTCGGTCATCTTGGTAGCCAGTGCTTGTAAATAGCCTCGCGCTTCCTTCTCGTCGGCCACCCATCTGATAATGTCTGCTATCTGTGTTAACAATATACAAAATATGCATCAAGTTATGTCTCTGATACAATGTAAAAAGAAATTTTATTTTTACTTTCTTATGCTACATTTTAATGTAAAAATTAAATTCATACACTACTACAACTTATTTGCATATTACGAAACATAATTATTTTGGTACTATACGAAACTAAAGGTGTAAGAATACAGTGTGTCACCACCCCATCTCATTCCATGGGTGTGGTAAAAACCAACTACGTAATAAAAAGAAGGAAATAAAAAAGAAGGAAAAAATGTCCCATGCAGGGACGGGCCTCCTCCCGTGACGAAGGGATACTTGGCCTACTAATACCACGCTGGCCAGACAGATTGGTATAGGGTTTAATTTCAAGTTTTCCTTCTTTTTAGTCGGTTCCTAAGACACCCGTGGGAAGAGATGGGGTGGTGACGTATTGTATTCTTACTCCGTCACCACGCGGATAGACATCCTGTATATGATGTACATATAACTCACCTGTGTTTCCCAATGCTGCATCGTATCTCTCTTGGCTCTCAAGTCTTCCAACTCTATTTCCATCTGTCTCCTCTCCGCCTGCCATCTTCTACCGTTTTCTGACAACTGCGTACAAAGAAATCAAAAATTAATAAAGGTAGTTAATGTTTATCATGTTCAAAATCTTTTTTTTCTTTTTCCATTATACCTAGATAATGTATGGTGTATGTTTGCGTGTGTATGAATTTTAGGGATAACTACATATTTTTAATTTTTACTATTATTTAGAATTAGTATAGATTACATTGGAAATGAGGATATCCACAGGAGAACCAAAGAAATAAACATAGCGCTAGTGATTGCCCGATAAAGTGGCGATGGGCAAGACATATAGCACGAAGAACTGATAGCTGTTGGGGCAGAAAAGCTCTGGAATGACAATAGCGTACCGGAAAACGGTACGCTATGTGTTGCCCCTCACACGGTGGACCTGTGGACCTACGACTTAAGCGCCGATTACAGTAGACTACATGTAGTCAACTACATCATGTAAGAGACTACATGATGTAGGGCGGTCGGGACTCGGCAATCTCCGATATGTAGTGTCCTATGACATATGATGTAGGAGACTACATGTAGTCTAGTGTAATCGGCGCTTTAGTTACGACGATAGGACACCGATGGATGAGGGAGGCACAGTACCGCGCAAGGTGGGAATATTTGGAAGAGATCTATGTCCAGCAGTGTCTATCAGCTGATCCGATGAGGATAATGATAAGTAAATTCTCTGTAAGACGGCCTCTGTGGCGTAGTGGTTATACAACATGACTGCTACGCAGAGGTCTCGGGTTCGATTCCCGCTCAATGCAAATATTTGTGTGCGTGAACATGATTACTTTTATTGGTCTGAGTGTTTATATGTATAACTAGCGACCCATCCCGGCTTCGCACGGGTATTGTTGTCCCGCTTTTCTGTTTAATTTTTTCCTGAATTTTCTTTGCTATAAACCTCACGGAGCCCGAGACCTTTCCAACGAATGCAAAACCGTAGAAATCGGTTCGTGCGTTCTGGAGTTATAGCGTCAGGAAGGAAACCCCGACTTATTTTTATATAGTAGATATAGATATGTATAAATTTACAAAAAAAACATGTGTTTAAGTATGTTGATCCATCGTCTAGTAACCATAGTACAAGCTTTGCTTAGTTTGGGACTAGGTGGCGTTGTGTGAATGTCAGAGGATTATTATTATATAAAACTACATACCTTGTTATTAACAGCATCCAAATCCTTGGCAAGTTTCCTGTTCTCGTTCATGAGCATCTGCTTATCTTCGCTGTCGGTCAACTGTTCCAGGCGACGACTTTCTAGCTTCTCTTTTGATGTCTGCAACTGAATTACAACAATATATTAATTGATTCATTCATATCCGTGTGGTCACCACCCCATCTCATCCCATGGGTGTCGTAAAAACCGACTAAGCGACTATCCGTGAATATTATCTTTACGTAATAAAAAGAAGGAAAACTTGAATTTAAATATTATGTTTGATATGTTTATTTTTTTATATTATGTATTTTTTATGTGTATAATTCGTCTTCAAGCACAACTGTAAGATATTGTTAATGAATAAAAAAATTAAACCCTAAACCAATCCGTTTGGCCAGCGTGGTATTAGTAGGCCAAGTATCCTTCCGTCACGGGAGGAGGCCCGTCCCTGCAGTGGGACATTAATGGGCTGTTATGATGATGATTTATTTATATTAGTCGTACCTCTCTATTGAGCACATTCCTCATGGCGTCTCCCTCCTGCAGCTGATCGTTGAGTGCTGCTAACTCGGCAGTGAACCTCGCTTGTTGTTGCGATAGAGATTCTTTGTACTGCAACTGTAATAACATCACTGTTAGATTGAGGGATTCTCATATCATGACCAAATGATGCTAATCACAGGGATTGGGGGTGATTTTTTTTACTATAATTGAATATTCAATTCAATTCATTTATTAAAAAATTAAAGTAACAAAGTGACTCATTTTGTTAGTAACAATTTTACTTAAAACTATGTTAGTATAATATAATATTAGGTCTTTACCTATGACATTGCCGTTTTGTATGGAGATTTTATGCGAAGTTTGATTTATCATACTAACGTTTTCTTAGTTTTTTCAATAAATATTAAATTTAGTAGAATTAAATTTGATATAAGTAATAGTGCACATCTTAGCTAACTTTCAGCATTTTAATCATAAGAAAAAAATATCTAACCTAATAAAAATGTAATCTATGTTTTAAAAGAAAATAGAAGCTACAAACTGCGGCGAAAAAAAACGGCAATTTCATAGGTAAAGACCTATTATATTGCTTGTTAGATCGGTTGATTGGGAATGGTTGATTTGGAAACTTATAAGCTTATATTATACGGACAGTCCGTAGATTGTTACGCTTGGTCGTGGACTATCTGCTTGCCTGTAGCTACGCGTACGATAACTACACATAAAGGTGCGTACGGATTGCGCGTACTTGTGTTATTTATTGGATACGCGTTCAATTCCTGTACGCACCGTCACGAACCTTGTACGCGAGGACCTTCAACCCCTAGCAGAACGCGTCTACTGCCTTGACATGAAAATTACAATCATTAATTCATGTTTTGTGCGTGTTTCGTGAGCCGGCTTCATTTTAGTGTCGCGAGTCAAACGGGATTCGCATGGCTCAGTACGCTATATTTGAACGGCAATAATAAATAAAGGGTTAGGCTAGGTTAGCTTTCGTGAAAAAAAAAATGTGTATCTTACCTATATGTTGTACTATGAATCAATTGGTTTCGCGTTAAAATTTACGGTTGTCCATTTCCAATGTACGCGTAAATAGCTTATTAAGAGTACGTTTACTAAATTACACGCTGTCCGTAGTTTTTTTTAATTTTCTTTATTATAACAATTATACCCTTTCCACTATATTTAACGACATTTGACAGATTGACGTTAGTGACGTTCAGCAGTATCTCGAATGTAATGCCATTCGATTGTAAGCGATTTCGCGATTTTTCAAATTACTTTATTTTACACATTTGGATCCTTACATCAACTTACATTATCATTTTATTACTGTTTCTTTCTTCTATGTTAAGAGAATTAGCCTATAGCTTAAAATGATAAAATTATAGTTAGCTTAGGTATTATTTAAAATACATAATTAATCGTGACACCTTCGCGGGTTATAGTAAATCTAAAATATCATATTACATTTTATAAACGTATTATGAAGAGTTCAGGTTTATTCATAGCATTTATTTCTACCGATTATTTGTAATTTGTTTCATAATGGTGGTAATCGTTATGAGTGTCCATCACTAAGTAACCATGGTAACTAAAAAAAACATGGGTACGTCCATGAAATACAATATAATTTGTTCGAAAAATAAGCGGAAGTATTACGAAACTTCATGGACGTGAACTGTCAAAAAGCTAAACTTACGCTGGAAGGGGTATAATAAGTATTTTTTGTAACAATAATCTATATCTATACTAATATTATAAAAAGGTAAAGTTTGTGTGTTTGTGACGTTGTAGGGGGTAATCTCTGGATCTACTGAACCGATTTTAAAAATTTGTCGGGGAGTGTCATAGGCTATATTATAGTATCAAGCTATGACTAATAGGAGTGGAGCAGTAATGAAATATGTTTAAAAAACGGACGCGTTTTTTTCGCCGCACAACAAAGTGGGCACGGGGCAGCTAGTTAGTAAGAAAGGCAGGAACAATGTATCAGTATAAGTACCTCCAGCGCGTCGACTTCAGCCTGCAGCCTGGCCACGTCTGCGGCGGGCGGCGCGCCCTCGTCACGTCGCGTGCGCTGCGTGTCCTCGCGTAGCTTGCGCTCCTGCAAACATACACTTATTTATTACTATTTATTGTTAATAACTAGAGCACTAACACTTAAGGTCTCTGCACACAGCCGGCGTGGCGTGGCGGCGACGCTGAATTGGCGCGGTGGCATCGGTAACACTGCGGGCGCGATCACGGAATGAGAATAAGCCCGCGCCCGTCCCCGCCGCTTCTGACTTGTATTACCGTCGAGTCGAGCGGGACGGCTCTTTGTGGCGTCGTCCGCAATATCTTGCATTGCCGTCCCATCCCGCCGCGCCGCGCCCACTGTGTCCAAAGAGCTTTATGTTTAGCGAGAACTTCACAAACTTTAATTTAACGGACACAAATAACATCCTTGTCCTAAGTTGGAATCGAACCCGCCACATCGTGTAGGGCTGCCTTGCGCAGTCCACGACAGTCTAACTTATATATTATCATACTCTTTTTATTATTACTATTATTAATACCTTAGTGGCCTCAGAGATGGCGGTGTCCAGCCTCGCTTCTAACTCGCGGCGTCCCTTCTCGGCGCGACGTATGTCCTGCCTCAATGCATCTATCTTCTGCATCGCCACTTCTAATTCTTCTTCTTTATCTCTCACCTGATTAATTACATAATGACATTACATTAAAAAAAGAGACGGGAAGCCGATGGATGAGATGACGACAAGACCGCGCAGAGTGGAAACTTTTGGAGGAGGCCCATGTCCAGCAGTGAGCGTCCATAGGCTGACATGATGATGATGATTACATTAAAAACATAAAATTACAATTAAACAACACTCCTAAATATTAGTCTATACTAATATTATAAAGAGGTAAAGTTTGTGTGTTTGTGACGTTGTAGGGGGTAATCTCTGGATCTTCTGAACCAATTTTAAAAATTATTTCTGTGTTGAATAGACAATTTATCGGGAAGTGTCATAGGCTATATAGTATCACGCCATGACTAATAGGAGTGGAGCAGTAATGAAATATGTTTAAAAAGGGACGCGTTTTTTTAGCCGTCCAACGAAGTGGGCACGGGTCAGCTAGTTACTTATAAATGTAGAAATTAGTGTGTGTGTGTGTGTGTGTGAGTGTGTATGTGTTATAATATAATTTTGAGAATTTGTTCAGTCTGTAGGTAATTTAGACTAGAGATAAAAGTACAAACATCTTAACTCAAAACAATAGTTTGTAGATCGCGTTGTCCTGCGTGAGATTTGAACCCACGACCGTCGCGAGGACATGATCTCTAGTGCGAAATGTGTTTAGAAATTATTCTTTTTTTTCTACATACCTGTCTAGATAGTTTCTGTTTCTGTTGCCTGAGCTCCGATAGTCGTTCCGTCACCTCGTTATACTCTGCCATGGCCAACTTGCGTTGAGACAGAGCATCTTTCAGCTCTTTATCCTGAAAAGTAATTTAGACCTGTTCAGTTTTTGAAACAAACATACTTTGTTTCGGAGAAATTAAATAATTTTAAGGAAGTAGGTGGCAGCACCGTATTATTGTCGTTTGTTTGACGGTTAAGCCAGATTTACACATCGACAAGTACAGTAGCGAGTTAAGTAGTAAGTTGTTGATTAAGTTGATTTGAATAGATCTCCATCCTATTTTTTGGCGAGTTAAGTACGAAGTAGCCCCCCCTCTCGCGTCTCGCCAACTTAACTCGCCAAAAAATAGGATGGAGATCTATTTAAATCAACTTAATCCACAACTTAGTACCATTGATTTACGAAAAACCCCAAGATGCACATTTTCAAACAAAACTAACAGCCAAAAGTGTCACCAAATTATACGTACGCAATACGTATAGTAATATCGTAAACATATTTTTTTTTCAAATTCAATCTTACACGAATGACATAAAGTTGTATTTAAAAAGTAATGCACAAAAAGCAATAAAATTTAATGATTGACGTTTGCCGGTAGAACAACGCTATACTAATTTAAAAAAAGTTCACAATGAGCCTATTTGTTGCGGACGGTTTTGGGAAGTGGAGTGTGTATCTTTGGTTTTTTGTAAATCAATGCTTAGTACTTAACTCGCTACTGTACTTGTCGATGTGTAAATCGGGCTTTAATTTAAGTTGGCAATATTCAGAAGCAAGAGAACGTAATAAACAAAAACTTATAAAGGCGTAAACTTTTCTCTTCGCACTATTTACAAAAATATACTCTTAGCAATTAAGTAAAGCCAATTATTGTAAAATTAATTTATTCTCTGACATATTTTATATCACCATTTTATCTATACTAATCATTGATTTATAAAAAACCCTAGATGCACATTTTCAAACAAAACTAACAGCCAAAAGTGTCACCAAATTAAACATACGCAATAAATACGTATAGTAATATCGTAAACATATAATTTTTTGCAAATTCAATCTTACACGCATGACATAAAGTTGTATTTAAAAAGTAATGCACATAAAGCAATAAAATTTAATGATTGACGTTTGCCGGTAGAACAACGCGATACTAATTTAAAAAGAGTGCACAATGCGCCCATTTGTTGCGGACGTTTTTGGGAAGTGGAGTGTGTATCTTTGGTTTTTTGTAAATCAATGATACTAATATTATAAAGAGGTAAAGTTTGTGAGTTTGTTTGTTTGTGACGTTGTAGGGGGTAATCTCTGAATCTACTGAACCGATTTCAAAAATTCTTTCTGTGTTGAATAGTCCATTTATCGGGGAGTGTCATAGACTATATAGTATCACGCCATGACTAATAGGAGTGGAGCAGTAATGACATATGTTAAAAAAGGAACGCGTTTTTTTCGCCGCCCTACGAAGTCGGCACGGGTCAGCTAGTATTTTATAAATATGTATTTGAACTCTTATTACCTGCAGCCTCTGTTTCTCAATAGAATCAGTCTTATCTTTGACTAATTCTTCTTTCTCAAGATTCAACGCCTGTATGATAACTTCCATCTCTCGTATACGCGTTGTCATTTCGTGAGGTGATGATTGCATGTCCTACGAGAAAAAATAAACAAATAAATTGTCATATAAAAATAAGCCTTATTGTAAGGGAATACGTTCTACAATACTCGCCAAATAACTTGGTCTGCGTGCTGGTGTTATATTTGTTCCTGTACAATGTACATGCGCAAACATCTCTGATAGCTAACTTCAAGCCGGTCGAGTATATTTGCCGCGTACTGTATAAGTGGTAAAGGAGTCGAAATGCTTTGTCACTGCTTGCATCATTCGCGAAAAAGTTACAGCCGTTGAGACAAAAAGGTTATAGGTATGACTACCGCGTACCAAAAGATCTACCGATTACACGGTGAACTGACCACACTGGCCACCTTTCTGCCTGCCTGTCTTTCAGCATTGATTTTTGCCCACCGCCTTATTATTGCTTTTTTTATAATAATAATATTGTTTTTATTAAATCTTAAAAAGCTTAAAATATGATAGGTCAGGTTAATGTTACTGTATTAGAGTATACAATATTCTGCCAGTACATAAATTAGGTTAACCTGTGCTATAAGTATCCTGCCAGCATCCTTCCGGTTTTACAATATTTAGAAGGTACTATTATTTTTCATTATTTATTACAATAAATAAGTTAACATTATCAACAAAAAAAAACAGTAAATATTGCACATCGACTTTTGTAGAGAGACAATCGGCCAATTTCGGCTTCGTAGAGCATCATCTCTGTCGCACGAAATACAAACAGTCTGGTATCTATTAGCAACTGTTAAGGGTACGCATTCCACAGACACGAACTTGCTAGTGGGCGGAGCCTAGAAGATTGTTGTCGGAAATGTACACGCTAAAATTTCCCAAACTAACTTTGGGGAAAGGGTATTACGTACAAATAATATAAAAAGTTTTCTAAACTTTGAAATGTTTTTAAATTTAGATTAAGTAGTGTTAGATGACGTCAAAAAGATACAATATTATTGTACTACTTTGAATAAATGAATGAAACTAACAATAAATAAATACTATTTGATAATTAATTATCAAATGAAGGAGCAATTAACTTTCTCCGTTTGTATGGAGTTGCGACTGACATGCGACAGAGAGGATGCTCTACGAAGCCGAAATTGACCGATAGTCTCTTTCCACAGGTCGATGTGTAATATTTACGGCTGGGTAATGTAAGTATTTTACCTGTGATGTTATGCCAGAATTCAACTGTTCGTAACATCTGATCTGAGCTTCTAGGTCGGTGTTTCTCTTCGACAACGTTGATAACTCTTCTTTTAGTTGAATTAATTCTTCTGCAATTAAATAAGTATTGAACTTGTAATTTTGGAAGACAAAGTAAAATTAAAAAAAAAAGATTCATTATCATCATCATCATAACAGCCCATTAATGTCCCACTCCATGGACGGGACTCCTCCAGTGACGGAGGGTTACTTGGCCTACTAATACCACGCTGGCCAGACGGATTGGTATTTGGTTTAATTTCAAGTTGTCCTCAAAGATTTGAAATAAAAGCAAAACAGCTGAGTGTTACCGTGCGGCGCGTGGTCCCCGCCAGCAGCACGCAGCTCAGCGAGCGTGTGCGCGAGTAGCGCGTTCTCTCGCTGCAGCGCCTTCACGCCCACGTTGCAGGGAGCTTGTACCTGCAACACGGAACATACTGTTACTGCAACATACTTACAACTGAAGGCAAAGATACACTAAGGTATAAATAAATGTAAATATTCCTCACACATTCACACAACGCCATCTAGTCCCAAACTAAGCAGAGCTTGTCATATGGCTACTAGACAACGGATAAACATTCTTAAATACTTTTTTTGTTGTTGTAAATACATACATATTATACATAGAAAACACTCAGACCAATGCAAACCATCATGTTTATGCACACAAAGATTTGCATTGAGCAGGAATCGAACCCGAGACCTCTGCGTAGCAGCCATGTTATATAACTACTACGCCACAGAGGTCGTCAAATGTTCCACAACATGTATCGGCGACATGTTCTGTCAAAAATATAGGCAGACATGTCGAGCAAACTCCGGCAACGTCGCGCTACTTCACTCTACATCACTGACGACACGTGTCTTAAGACATATTTTGTCCCCTAGTGTATATGTCTAGTATAGTGTGTATGTCTTTAGCATTTTTCGTGAGTAAGAAAAAAATTCTATGTAAATTTCAATGTAGTTGATGTACGAGCAAACTTACTCGGCTGGCCTGAAGTTAGCTGTCACAGAAATTCGCGCATGATAGGAACAAATAAACCAACCCCTCCCCACGCCCTTTTGCCATAGTTCGAAAACTTACATCCGCAACAACTTCAGGCTAGCCGAGTAAATTGGCGCTTACTGTACTTATGAAAGCTTTTACCCCCTTACTCATAAACGCCTCTTAAAATTTAATCAGTGATTAGAGAGATTTTTCGAAGTAAAATCGTATGAATTCAAGCTAATAAATTTACTAAAATTTAAGAGATATTTTGTAATATTATATGTCGCGGAATCTGATAGATTTGAATCAGCAGAAACGTTAGTGACTTCCGCCATATTGTACTTTTGATAAATCAGTGCGCACAAACGGCGCTGGCGACGATTCAGGAGCAAGAGAGCGTGCCTATCACTTCGACCTACTGATATACCCTCAGAACTGTCATCGTCATATTAAACGTCAATGTCAACTGACATTACAAGTCAATAGGACAATACTACGGTGCTGCGACCTACTTCCTTTTAATATCAAGCAAATTACTTTTAAATTATTTCATTCTCCGTCATATAATTATGTGTCATGTGTTCTATGGCACGTGTTGGACGGGTTCTCTATTATGTCTCATAATTTTTATATCCATAATCTAGCGTGTCATAACACTTTTTGTTCGAATTATCACGTGTCCGAATAGTATCTAGCCCTAAATTCATGTCTCATAATATCACTTGTCCGAAAACCTAAATCCCTAAATATAACATGACCTAATTTTTTTTGCTATAAACATCACATTCTATAATATTAAAAAAAACATCAATACTAAATTCTAGTTTAACAAAAAAAAAGAGCTAGCTGACTGTACACACAGCAACTAATCAACCTAGACACTCATGTACCTTAATACCTTGAAATAAGACACAATTTCAAATGAAAATGTTTAACTTGATGTGTTGCTGTGTGTATAACTGTACTAATACTTACTTGACTGGGAGCATTCTTGGCAGGACTAAGCGGACTTGTGGGAGCTCCCAGATCAGATAATCTAGAGCCAGCCGTGAACGTGAACCCGATGAACGGTAGATGTAGTCCCGAGAACGCTGACGATGCTGAAGGTGGAGGTACGGCTTCCGATAATCTGGAATTAATATTTTACTGTTACATTTTTTAATGCACATTGATATAATTAATAATTGAAGATATTTCAAATTATTCTTGGATGAGAAAGGCATAGGACTGCACAAGGTTAGAACTAAGTACAAAAAAGAATAAATATAAATATTCCTCACACATTCACACAACGCCGTCTAGTCCCAAACTAAGCAAAGCTTGTACTATGGATACTAGACAACGGATAAACATACTTAAATACTTTTTTTGTAAATACGCAAAAATAATACACACCCCAAAGTCTCATAAGACCTCACCCTTAACGAGGACATACATATGTATTCAAATAAGTGCTCCTATTATGTACACATTGTGTTGTTAATAAATATGTATTCAAAAAGTAAAATAATAAATGGACTCATCAAAAGAAGCTGTGGTATGGTACAGCCCTATTCATAATTGTATATGTAAGCATTATGGTACTAAGTAAATGTTCTTTATGTTAATGTGAAAAGCAGTAATAAACGGGTTTTCGTTAGTAATGTACGTGTTTCTGTTTACTCCTTAATACCTACATCATAAGCATAAACATGTACACTGCCAACTGCTAATAATCTAGAGCTATGGAGAGTGGAGACACGTTCTATCCCAAAAACGACGGTGCAATTGCGAGACAATACTACTAAATACATACCTGATATCAGTATCGTCGACATCAAAGTTTGACGTGTCCGTGGGACTCGACACGTCGGGTACGAAAGGCGCTTGCATCTCGCGCAGATTGTCCCAGTCGAGGCCCAAGAACCAGGCGTGACTCTGTAACATTGATACTATACATTAGTTTTTTATACTTATACCCCTTCCACTATATTTAACAACATTTGACAGATTGACGTTAGTGACGTTCAGCAGTATCTCGAATGTAATCCCATTCGATTGTAAGCGATTTCGCGATTTTTCAAATTACTTTATTTTACACATTTGGATTCTTACATCAACTTACATTATCATTTTATTATTGTTTCTTTCTTCTTTGTTAAGAGAATTAGCCTATAGCTTAAAATGATAAAATTATAGTTAGCTTAGGTATTATTTAAAATACATAATTTATCTTGACACATTCGCGGGTTATAGCTAATCTAAAATATCATATTACATTTTATAAACGTATTATGAAGAGTTCAGGTTTATTCATAGCATTTATTTCTACCGATTATTTGTAATTTGTTTCATAATGGTGGTAATCGTTATGAGTGTCCATCACTTAGTAACCATGGTAACTGAAAAAAACATGGGTACGTCCATGAAATACAATATAATTTGTTCGAAAAATAAGCGGAAGTATTACGAAACTTCATGGACGTGAACTGTCAAAAAGCTAAACTTACGCTGGAAGGGGTATAGTGTTATATTTTATGCGCGTCGACGCAACGTTCACCCGATATCGTCGCCGCGGCGACGCGATGCGAGCGCCGCCCGACGTCGGGTGAAGGTGCGACGCTGGCGCGACGACGACGCTTAAAGCTGCTAGTGTGGGGTGGCCCTAAATTGTATTTGTACGATGTGATACGTGGTATTAGTAGGCCAAGTATGTCTCCGTCACTGGAGGAGGCCCGTCCCTGCAGGGACATCACTAACGGGCTGTAATGATGATGACGTGATACGTAGATCTATATTTTTTTCACGTTCAATTTTTACTCTTACTCTCTCAATTATTTTAATTTTATGTCATCGTATCTTTATTATTTACACTCAATCTATAATGTACTCATACCTTATGATGTACTCATACTCTATGATTAACTCTAGCATTTATTTGTTACCATATGTCGCTCTCTCTCTCTAACATTAATTCGTTCCCTCTCACTCTGTCTATCATTCATTCGCGATGTTTCATTTGTTCTCAATCTTTTTCTATCATTTACTTTCTTTATCCTTTATCAATTACTATTTTTCTCTCTTTATATCTTTATCCTTAATCATCAAATTAGGGTTACCTGTAAATATTGAGTAAGTATGTGTCTATTAGATAAATAAATAAATTATATATTTTCTTTCATTCACTCACTCTATTCTGTAATCTCAATAATTCAAACAATTTTTAAGATCACATATAGTCTTTAGATAAAATGTACGTAATTTTTACACTTACCTTAAAATCTTGCAGACCGTTTCTTCCTAACCTATTTTCTGAACCGCATATAAGCCTTCGTATTAAATCCTTTGCCTCTTCAGATACCTGTCAAAAAAGAAAATTTTTAATTATATTTTAATAAAGAATGAATATTATCTTTACGAAATAAAAAGAAGGGAAACTTGAAATTAAAACCTATACCAATCCGTTTGGCCAACTTGGTATTAGTAGGCCAAGTATCCCTCCGTCACAGGAGGAGGCCCGTCCCTTCTGTGGGACATTAATGGGCAGTTATGATGTGATGAGTAGGTATATATTGGGCATTCAAAAACAGTTTAACACGACTCCTCGCTCACTACGTTCGCGGTCTCGTTAAACTGTTTTTGAATGCCCAATTTGTAATATAAAATTAGAACGGATTGTCTCATGTCTCACCACAAAATTCAAATTTTAATTTAAATCAGTAATTTAAAGTTCAGAACAGATTGTCTCATGTCTCTCCACGTACTTAGATATTAGGAAAATCCCTTTCCGTGTCCAGATTGGCTCGAGGACACCTGAACTATAAGATACTGCATTTAACTTAATTTTAGAACAGATTGTCTCATGTCTCACCACAAAATTCAAATTTAAATCAGTAATTTAAAGTTCAGAACAGATTGTCTCATGTCTCTCCACGTACTCAGGTATTAGGAAAATCCCTTTCCGTGTCCAGATTGGCTCGAGGACACCTGAACTATAAGATACTGCATTTAACTTAATTTAGAACAGATTGTCTCATGTCTCACCACAAAATTCAAATTTAAATCAGTAATTTAAAGTTCAGAACAGATTGTCTCATGTCTCTCCACGTACTTAGGTATTAGGAAAATCCCTTTCCGTGTCCAGATTGGCTCGAGGACACTTGAACTATAAGATACTGCATTTAACTTAATTTAGAACAGATTGTCTCATGTCTCACCACAAAATTCAAATTTAAATTTAAATCAGTAATTTAAAGTTCAGAACAGATTGTCTCATGTCTCTCCACGTACTTAGGTATTAGGAAAATCCCTTTCCGTGTCCAGATTGGCTCGAGGACACCTGAACTATAAGATACTGCATTTAACTTAATTTTAGAACAGATTGTCTCATGTCTCTCTACAAAATTCCAAATTTTAATTTTAATCAGTATTGTAGCTTTGTATTATACTATAGCAAAATAAAGTATCATTTCATTTCATTTTATTCATTTCATTTCGTTACTTTTATTTCATTTCATTTAAGTATTTCAGTTCATTCATTTCATTTCAGTAATTCAAAGTTCAGGACAGATTGTCTCGTGTCTCTCCACGTACTTAGGTATTACGTTAACACATATACCATTTCCGTGACCTGATTGGCTCGAGGACACCTGAACTGTGTATTTGATTCTCTCGATTTTTGCTGAAAACCAGTAACTGGGCAATGGTAGTGAACCATATATTATATCAGCACGAGAGAATGATTGCTAACCAAAATGTATTTGCTTATAAGCTAACAGTGAAGTAATACCCTGCAAATTAAAAATTGATCGTATTCAATGTAAACCTATGTGATTGACACTACTTTATGTCGGGTATGTATTATCGTACTTACAAAACATAAAAATGATGACTAGGGAAACTAAGCATTTACCCGTGTAAGTTTATTGCTAAAATTGCGCAAGGTAAATTGATATGGCGCAAAATGTTTTTTGTCAACAAAGTTAATTAAAAGAACTTTATAAATTTCGCAACTTAACACTAACATGTCCGTTCACATGGATTTGTTTGTGTATGTATTAAGAAATAGTATTCTGTATGTCGAGATAAAAAACAGCATAACTGTGTCCATCCAGTTCCCCAACTGTCTACATACTATTTATTATTATCTTATTTATTTATTACCATCATACATTATTTTTACAGGGTATTCCCTGATACAATAATATAGCTACTTATATACATATTAAATACTAAGCTCCATCGCAATCGATTTAGAAGTTTTTGCCTGAAAAAGTAAGCAACATTTATAGTAAGTAGTAAGATAAGATGAGTTGTTACATTAAATAAAAATAAATATTTCTTACACATTCACACAACGCCATCTGGTCCCAAACTAAGCAGAGTTTGTACTATGGACACTAGACAACGGATAAACATACATAAAGGTTTTTTTCCTTTTTGTAAATACATACAATATTAAATATAAACATAATCATGTTCACGATTGCACGATTGAGCGGGAATCAAACCCGAGACCTCTGCGTAGCAGCCATGTTATATAACGACAACAATATTAGTATACTTATTTATTTAATACATTATTAAATAAATAAGTATTTTATAGATATATGTGGAGTGATAGTTTCCGTGTGGAGACGGGGTAAGAATACAATGTCACCACCCCATTGCATCCCATGGGTGTCGTAAAATCGACTAAGGGACTATCTGTGAATATTATCTTACGAAATAAAATGAAGGAAAACTTGAAATTAAACCTATACCAATCCGTCTGGTCAGCGTGGTATTAGTAACCCATGTATCTCTCTGTCACGGGAGGAGGTCCGTCCCTGCAGTGGAACATTAATGGGTTGTTATGGTGATTATAGATAGTTGCATAAAAAACTAAAAAATGAGCAAAGTCGCAGGCATCGGATAGTATTAGAATTAATAAAGTTATTTCGCAATACGTACCTACGTAAATGAGGCATCAGATTACTTTCTTGCAACATTACCAAAGTGCTTATACAGAATTTCGCAACATATTCGTCACATCGTACGATATTTTTGATGTTATAAATATAATAATTGTAATAATACAGTGGTCGTAAACTTAATTGTTGCATATAAAATAATGTTTGTTCTCTAGTGCGGGACTTTTAAAACATTATACAAAAAAAAAAATGTTTTCAACCTCAGAAAAGAAAACTAAATATTGTTAATATTTTTTAAATTTATTAAATCCATTCCGCGCCACCACCTCTTACTAGCTGCAAGTACCTAGTTCTTCCCTGTGAGATAGTTCATCAGTGTTGCTGCACCCCATCGTCCGCTCGTTGATATCAATCGCAGCCGCTAGCCTGCTGCTTCTGTTCTGCTCTACACCTCGAAAATCATCTCATATAAGTAATAATGTTCGTAAGTTTTTTTACTTTATTTTATACAACATTATATTTTAATTACCTAGTTGTTTTTGATTCATAGATATAGGGTTCTGTAATCAACGAAGTGCGGGGCCTATGTTGTTCTTTATTCTGTGTACCCTTCGTAAGGGGTACCATTGAAAAAATGAAAAACCTTGTACAATTGTAATCATATTCTTTTGACACTTTTTAAATTTAGAAATAGTTTGCAAATTAATCTGTTCAGTGCTAATTTTAGTCAGGTGTAATTTGGTTGTAGATATGTAGGTATATTAACTGTTCAATTCGTATTTAATTACAGGTCGGACTCCGAGTATTCAGAATGCTATACTAAACGTACTGCCAAAGCGAGCAGGACAGCAAGGGATTCTGACTTCGAAGAGATACCCATTTAGAAAACAAAGTATGTATTTAATTTGTTTATTCACCACTTAGTAACTACTGTTTTTACTAAAGTTAGTAACTACATCTTATACTAAAGTATAACAGCGCTAGCTCGGTGTGGAGATCGGCGGTCAGCTGTGCAGAGGGTCACGTGTTTGAACCCACGTCGCGCACGTTAAGACGTATGCAACTAGAACTTAAACGCTGTGGTGATATATTTATAAGTATTATTTATCTATAATTACAGGTCTAAAAACATTGACAATAAGAAGCTTAAGCGAAAGTCGACATCGGCCAAAACTCCTGCAACCAAAAAGCACCGCCCAGGAACGTCGCAAGGAGGTAAAGCGTGGGAACTGTCTGACAGTGACGAAGAGGTGAACACGACTCGTGCTCCGGTTCTGCAGTCAGCGTTGACGAGACGTGTTGCCAACGGGGTGGTGCACCGCACTGCAAACTTCGACGGTGACGTATACGTTGAAATTAAAATATTTAACACGAAGGATATTCTTCAACTAGATCCCAAGGATCGTTGGAAACGAGCGATTGTATCTCTGAAGTATCAGGGACAGTCGGACTGTCCTGAATTAGAGCCATTGAAAACGGTGATTAGAGAGTGTCGGAGCCATTTTGGTAATGAGGGCACATTTTACGCCGACAAAAAATTTTAAACTTGTTTATTTTTTATTCTCCGTCACTCTCTGATTACCTATTAGATTATCTGTCTTCATAATATGTGTCACTTTTTATATTTTTAAAACTAATATTTATTATTAAAACACGTAACATCAATCAATAAACAATTATAAGGGAATGGTGTAATTTAGATTTTTAGGTTGATAGTTTTGAGTATTAATTATTTTGCAGATTAACTTTATTTTTTCTATTTTAATTACTACTTTTATATAGCAATGGTCAAACGAACAGTATATTGTACAGATTGTAGTCTATCTATTAATAGTAGTGTATTTGCATCTCATTTACGAAGTAATATACATAAAAATAATAATTCTATTACATTAATTGCTGGCATTGATTAAATAAGCAGTGCATTTAAGAATCGCATTGTATCATACAGAGTGCACAATTTAGGAAAGACTGAAAGCGATGAAAGTATTCCGCCGACCAAATTTTTGATGAGTTTAGCCAATCGTGTGAAACAGTTACTCTCAGCACTTCAAACTACACATCATTCTATCAAAGTTAACTTTGAACTTTTTGCAGAATTCACGTTACCAAAAAATGATACTTGTGAAATAAAATCATTTGGAACGAAAAATATATTATTTTTTAAAAATTACGATTTTAATAAATTATTTTCATACGCAGTTAACAGTATTACAACAAAGATCGATGAATTTGAAGAAAAAGATAGTGGCTGGGCTTTTCTACGAAATTTATACTTAGAAGTCAATATTAATAAATATAATCCTTTAAGAGCTTCACGATTTATTGAATTGCCTAAATGGATCAAATCTAAACACGCATGTATAAATATACAAAATAACGATGCGTTCTGTTTTTTATGGAGTATCGTAGCATCATTATTTCCCGCTAAACACAATGCTCATAGAACTTCTTCATATCCTCATTTTGAAAATATACTAAACACTCAGGAGATGACATTTCCAGTAGGATTTTCAGACATTAAAATATTTGAAAAAAATAACAAAAATATAAGTGTTAATGTCTATGCTCTTGGTAATAAAGCAAGCATTGTTGGACCCTTATACAAAACAGACTTTAGAAAAAAACATCATGTAAATTTGTTAATAATAGAAAAAAATGACTTAAGTCATTATTGTTTAATAAAACATATGAGTAGATTGCTTAGAAGTCAGCTTACAAAACATCATGATAAGATATATTTTTGTGACGAGTGTATGATATTTTTTCATGACGAAGATAAATTAAGTAGTCATATTTGTGGTGGTATTAGAACTGTTCTACCAGACCCAGGCGCTGTAATCCAATTTAAGCATTACGAAAGAATGCAGGATATGCCTTTCGTCATCTATGCTGATTTTGAATCTTTATTACAACCCACATCGAATAATGCTCAAATTAATTTCAAATATACAACTGTATTACAAAAACATTTACCAGCCGCGTTTGGTTATTATATTGTGTGCTCTTATGATAGTTCTCTCAACAGATATGTAACATACCGTGGTCAAGATTGTGTTGAATTATTTATAAAATATTTGCATGAAGATGTTACTAAAATATATAATATTTTAAAAAAATCTGTTCCTATGATTAAGTTATCTAGGGAAGAGCAAAATATTGTTGACACCTCGAAAAACTGTTATATTTGTGATAGATTACTGTTCGATGACCGTGTAAAAGACCATTGCCACCTAACGGGGCGTTTTCGCGGGGTTTGCCATAATTTCTGCAATATTCAATTTCAATTACCGAAATTTGTTCCCATATTTTTCCATAATCTATCAGGATATGACAGCCACTTATTTATACGACAGTTAGGAGAAACACCAGGCAGAATCAAAGTTATATCAAAAAATAAGGAAAATTATGTGACATTGACAAAATTTTTCGAGGTAGGTCATCAAGAATATATACCAGTTCGTTTTGTTGATTCTTTTAAATTTCTATGCACTAGCTTGGAAAAATTATCTGAAAATCTAAATAGGGAAGATTTTATTCACTTATCTTACTTTTATCCTAAAAATGATCATATTGATTTATTAAGGCGCAAAGGAGTATATCCTTATGAATACATGAGAAATTGGAATAGTTACAACGAGGATCGATTACCACCTAGACATAGCTTTTATAATACATTAACTGATAACATTATCTCTGAGTCAGAATATTTACATGCACAACGTATCTGGAAAGCATTTCACATAAAAAATTTAGGAGAATATACAGATCTTTATCTTAAAACTGATGTCATTTTATTAACAGATATTTTTGAAAATTTCCGCCGCACATGCAAAATTAATTATAGATTAGATCCTGCATTTTATGTAACTGCTCCTAGCTTAAGTTTTGACGCAATGTTACTTAAAACGAAAGTACAATTACAACTTATAGACGACTTGGAGATAATACGCATGATTCAAAGTGGCATTCGTGGTGGCGTATGCCTTTGCTCTAATAGGTACTCTAAAGCAAATAACAAGTATCTACCAAATTATAATTCATCAATCCCTGATAATTATTTATTGTATATTGATTGTAATAATTTGTATGGTTTTGCAATGTGTTCATATTTACCTTATTCTGATTTCAAATTGATTACTCAAGCTGAAATAGAAAAGCTAAATATTTTTAAGATTCCTCATAACTCTGAGTATGGTTATATTTTAGAAGTAGACTTAATGTATCCAGAAAATTTACATGAATCTCACAACGATCTACCCTTTTGTCCAGAAAAATTTGCGCCTTGTGGTTCTAAAAATCCAAAATTAATTCCAAATTTATATGATAAATTTAGATATGTAATTCATTATGTTCACTTACAAACGTGCTTACGACATGGTTTGCAATTAAAAAAAGTTCATAGAGTAATTAAATTCAAACAACAACCCTTTTTGAAGGAGTACATAGATTTAAATACAAAATTACGTCAGAAAGCTAAGTCTACGTTTGAACAGGATTTCTTTAAATTATTGAATAACAGTATTTTTGGAAAAACATTGGAAAACACTGAAAACAGACTCAATGTTCATTTAGTGAATCAGTGGACTGATACTAGAAATAAAACTAAAAAGTATTACACTGCTGAACAATTAATATCACGATTAAATTATCAAAGTTCCACTATTTTTACGGAAAACTTTGTTCTATTCAAATGAAATCAGAATTAGTGGTTCTAGATAAACCCATTTATATAGGGTTCACTGTTCTAGAAATAGCTAAAAATCATATGTATGATTTTCATTATTCTATCATGAAACCGTTCTATGGGTCTAGATTAAAACTATGTTATACTGATACTGATAGTTTGTTATATTCTATAGAAACATTAGATGTCTATAAAGATATTAAGTACAATTTTATATCTTACTTCGACACCAGCAACTATAAGGAACATAATGAATATAATATTATTCGTCAAAACAACAAGATACCTGGTCTATTTAAAGATGAGCTAGGAGGGCAAATTATGGTTGAGTTTGTAGGATTGAGATCTAAACTATACTGTGTAAAAACTCAAGGTAAAGAACTAAAAAAGGCAAAAGGAGTTGTGAGATCTGTTATAAATAAAATTGATTTTAATGATTATAGCAAAGTATTGATGCATAATATATCTTTGCGAAAAAAGAATGTTATATTCCGATCTTTGAAACACGAAATATTTACTCAAGTTGTAAACAAAATTGCTTTATCTTCCAATGATGACAAACGTATTGTACTAAAAGATAATATATCTACATTGTCATGGGGACATAAGTCATTTTTGTACTAATTTTACTGAGTGTTATAATAATTGTTGGCAGTAAATATACTATGATACCTTAAAGTTTTATATAATTAAATAATAAGAATATATTGTACTTATTAGAATATAATTATAAGAAGAATATTGTATTAGAAAAAGTGAAAGTGAAATAAAAACATTTGTAATATAAATGTGTTTGTATTATTTTGATATACCTAATAATAAACAATTATCCTTATTACTTATTGAATTTCAATGTTTTCCTCCTACCTAGCGGTCGTAAACGCGACAGCTGAGAACGAGGTTGCGGGTTCGAGTCCCACATAGATAACTATTTGTGCGATCCACAAACAGTTGTTCTGGATGTACTTTGTTTCCGTCAATTATATGCTTGTAAAGTCCCCCAGCGGCACAAGGTTTGTTCCTTACTACGTGAGTTGTCTTTTAAAAATAAATAAAATTGAAGTGAGCGAAGTCATGAGCAAACGCTTGTAAATTTCAAATAGAATGAATGTAACATGATCCTAACCAGGTGTTTGGTCATTATGGAAATGCTGATGTTACAAAAATTATATACTATGTTTGCTCCCAACAATACTTGATAATTATATAATTAATAATATAATTTATCTATTATTTTCATTGAATTAAACGTGAAGACACCAAACAATAAATTAAAGATAGCAAAACATTGTGTTTGTATCAATTCGGGTCAGTAATTCCTAAACCTAATAAATGCAAACAAACAATCATATCTTTACTCTTTATATGTAGTTGTTAAATTTGCTGACTTGAAATATATTATATGTTACTTGCCAAACACACATTCTATTTCATTATTTAAATAATTATCGCAGTAAATAGATTACTGATTTGTTTACATAATTTAATATAATATAATTAAATCTAAATCATCATGTCAATGGTAAGTAAACTTCATGTACTTCTATATTATTATAATATACATTTAATGTATTTTATTTCATATCATAAATAACTTTAATTTGTTTCAGAACTCTGATACCGAGATTTTGTTCTCTCAATACGCTCAGGATCCATATGAGGATTATAACCAAATGATCAAGGAGACTGAGCACTGTAAAGAAGCTGCAGAGCAAATTCCAAAACGTCGTTGTCTCTCTCTGCGTCGTCGAGCAGCAAAAAGAAAAGCAGTGTCAAAATCCTTCGTCATGAGTCGTCTGCAGCAACGAGGAATAAAATTAATAAAAATTTCTGTGATAGACCTCAACAATAGTGATAACACATGTGACAGTGAAAGTGAAAATATAATATTAAACGCACAATATATAGTAAAAGACTCTATGGACAGTGTTATGGACGAAACTGAAGCGTTAGTTAGGAAAATATCTAAGACTCTGGTTGAAAGTGATTATTAAAAAGTTTAGCAGTACTAGTATTGTTAAAATGTTATGTATAACTAATTAATAAGTATAGTATTATAGTATAGTAATTTGTTAAAGATATTTAGAAAAATATTTAACTAGGTAATAAATAATTTTAAATACTTTGTTATTTTCATTTGGTTTCAATGGTTTTGGTTTTGGTTAGGTATTTGAAATAATAATAATAATAGTTGAGTTTAAAAATACTCTTTATTAAAGTAATACTAAGATAAATTTACATTATTTTCTAAACACCATTTTTTAATACATAAAACATTCCTTAATGCACAATATTTATTATGAAAAATACAATTAAACAAAAAATTATCTTTACAATAAAGATCATTAAGACTTTTTAAGTTAGGTACACTACTTTCACAATTACTTATGTCTCTAACACTTATATTGTCACATAACTCTTGAACCCACTTCACCTTCTCACATCCTTTAACATAAACTTTTTTCTTTTTTAAATACAATTTAATAATTCTATGGAATTCCCTATAGTCGATATAACCTTCACTCCACCTATAACCTCTATTCTTTTCTATCCACCAAATGTGTCTTCTTTCTTCAACATTTAGTGAATAGAAGGGGTAGGGGGGTTTTATTAAAAATATGTGAGTATGTTCTACCGTTGCTATAGCCACTTCTTTCACAATAAAGTCATTATTTTTATTTTTAAATCCTTGAAGATCTAATATTATAGTATTTGAATTCATGATACTTTTTTTACAGTATTGCTTAATGGTTTATACTCGATTATGCAATCGTTTAATATTAAACAGTATGCAGAAGTTTGATCTGGTATGTCCGAATCACTTTCAATTTCCACTCTCACATCCACAACAGGACCGCCTTTGAGATTATCTGCTTGTCTTGAACAGTCGATAACAAATAGTGGTGCTAAGTCTTTAAATTGTTTTTCACTTAATAAAGGCTCTGAACGACGTCCGTAATACGACTGCTGAAATCTGGTGTACTGCTCGTATAATAAAGCTATTCTATTATTAGCAAAGTTCACGTTTAGATTTTCATAAGGGAAATAAGTTGAATTGAGATACACCCTTACATCACGTATGTAGCAATGATCAAACTGAGACATGTCAGCACTTGCATTGTTCTTTCTGTTTGTTTGCAAACCAATAATGACATATCTAGGTTTCTCAATTTGCGAAGAAGTTTTAATAGACCAAGTGTGCTTTGTACTTGTAGGTAAAGCAGGATATTCATACAGGTCCCAATTTCTAAAAACCATCTGCAGGGCTCGATCTTTTTCTAACATTTTTAATAAACAAATTTTTTCTCTATCCGATACTTTAACATGCGGTACACGCCATATAATTTTATTTATTAAAACATCTTCAATAATTTCCCCGGTATTGAGTTTTAAAGCATTAAGATTAGTATTGCTTCGTAATAATATTAGTTCATGTCTACTATTTAACACAACTTTTTTAAAGTCTTCTGCAAATCCAAGGATATTACAAAGAGGGATAGAAGCAGAGAAACTACCCCCGTGAATGTTTTTTATACCATCAATGTTCCAACCCCATGCATTAGATATCTTTGACTCACTCTCGTTCATTGATATTAACGATTTCATCGTAGTAGTTACACCTGCATTTTTTATTTTATCAATTTCCACTCCATTTAACTCATACCTAATTTCTTGGAAGAGGTAGAGTAACGCATTATTTGTGAAATGAACGATGTTAGTCTTTTCTTTAGGGTCCAATTTTTTAACGATAACACTTCCTTCCAAATACAAGGTGCTAGCTGAAGGCAGTATATATAGATCCTGTTGGTTAATAGGTATACGGATTTCATCGTTTCTATTGAAACTTGTTACGTATGGTCTGTAAGAATGAAATTCGATTCCTTCAACAGTGTTGTCGTAAGTAGGGGTGCTTGAAACATCTAAGATATTCATTTTAGTAACCCAATTGCTTTAAGAAATGTCTTATTTTCTTTTGTTAATTTTTTTTTCTTTGAATGACTTCTATTTTGTATGATAGCTTGTGTATGACTGATATTTTTAGTTTGTGAGTCGATATATTTATTGTAGTCAATCATTTTTTCTTCTAAGATGTAAATATAATTGAATTTCTTCACCACGTAGATTTATTAAACGATTGTTTATATCTAATAATCTTATATGTATACAGCTTATGTTATTTTGGTTAATGGGAAAATAAATTACGTTTTTCGGGATTTCTATTATTCGATAACCAGGTGGAACGTTCAGTGCAAATTCGTGTACAATGTGACTAGGTTGGCCATTTATGTATGATCCGCTCACAATATCACATTCAATCCTGATCACGGTTGTGGGTATAATGTTGACAGGGTGCTCTGATACATGCCATTTATTTGATTTCAATATCTCATTATTGAACCCTAATAAACTTTTAAATGTATCTTCTTTACTAAAATTAATATTTTTCGTACATAATATAGTAGTTTTTAGTGTATTGTTGTTGCACTGTAGTTTGATTGTAGCATCATTTATCTTAGACTTTAAATAATCCTCAATATCTTGCAATTCATAGGTGCCTTCAGGTATTTCAATAACTTCGTCAGAACCATAGTAAAACTTATTATTTCTTTTATCAATGTTTGGAATAGAATTAAAAGTGGAAAAATGCAGCAAAGCACATTCATATTGTCCATTTAATTGTAAACTATTAGAATAGTACGTAGATAAATCTGATGAATTTCCAGTTATCGATAAAGTGAGCGACATCTTGCAAATGAATCAAATGAAACAGTAAACATAATATTTATATCATTTATTAAAAAAAATCCTTAAATATTCTAGACATAAATGACCACAATTTACTGTATTGAATTTTTGATATCTTGTATAGTTATAAAAAACTTTACAACCTTTAAAATACTGCATCAGTTGCAATGGAGGTTTTAAATCACCAAAGCTATCAAAATATTCACAACAATTATTTACTTTAACATACGCTACCCAATGCGTTCCATCATTTTTTGAATCGTCTAAGTTAACGATAGCACATTCAATCCTTTTAGGTTTTCTTGGCAATTGATCTTTCATGTAGACCCCACGAAAGTGAGGGATATTATGCGCATACTTCTTAATATCTAAATCAGTTAACGGACGATTAGGTAGCTTATTCAGTTTTTTGCATAGTCTATATACAAGCCACTACCTTTTTTATGCGGTTTAATGTATAAACCTTTGCCTAATGCCATAGTCTCCATTGTCTTATTATGTCGTTTGGTTTCTTGTAATTCCTTTTGAACTGCTTTGTAATCGTTAACAGTTTTTGCAATACCTGCAGCTCCGCCAGCTAAAGTTCCTAATGCTGATAAACCAGCAAAAATTGGAATTAAAGGTAGAATTCCCCCAGTTTTTGGTAATGGTATAACTCGAGGTATTCGTATCTTTGGGATACATGGAAATAGTTTCTTTGCGGCTGAGTAGGCAATGTTTATTAAAGTTTTATTATTCTTGGGTTTCAATTTCTTAATTGTAGATTTTATTTTTGTTATAAAATTATTGAACGTTTTAACACCTGCACCAGATTTTAATTTAGCTTTCATAACTTTGCTCACCAACCATGAGCTGAGCTTTTCTCCTTTTCCCGAGTCCTTTGATTTAAGTCTTTGTTTAGCCATATCTAATAGTTTTAAATCAGCTTTGTGACGATTAGGTAAGTCTTTATAGTTATCGTATGCAATATCGTGTTGCATACAAGCTTCATCTAGTTTATTTATGCCTCGATCACCTCGCAATAATCTTTGTTGAAGTTTTGTTCCTGGCCCACAATAGTTATAACCAGGCAAGTGAAGTTCAAACGGTAGACTATCAATAAGAGTGTTAACTAGCCCACCTCCTTGCATTGCTCAAAGTAAAGTGAATAAAATCAAGCAAAGATTAATATCTTATAATTTTTTACTTTAATCCGTTACTGCAGTTTCATCAATCCAACTGTTTTCTTCGTTGCTTAATCCCAACCATTTTACGAATAATTTCTTTCCTTTCCTTTTCAATACCTTTTCAATCAAATAAACACCAGGATTTTGAGATTTTTGAAGTTCTTGTTCATAAAAGGTACCTAATATTGGTTGTTTTCGCTGATCTTCAATATTATATGTTGTTGGTATCGTGTTATTGGTGTTTTTTATAGTAAATAACTCAGTAGACCAATTAGGAGTATAACCTTTTTCAAAGATATGTTTGTATTTACTAATGCGTACATTATCACCAACTTTAAATTTAGGTTTAGAGTGAACAGATAAATGTTTATGTGTTTTATTAATGTTATCTGTTATTAATAACTCATTCAATTTATTTACATCACAAGGTTTACATTGAATAGTGCGATGTTTTGTATTGTTATATGTATTTAATATATTTGTTAGTACAAATCCTAACCACCTATAGTTTCCATTTAAACTAAAACATTTATATAATTTATTTTTAAAGGTTTTTATTAGTCTCTCTACGATCGATGCTTTCTTGGTAGAAAATGTTGAATAGTGATTAATATTATACCTCTTCATAAGACTTTTGAAAGCTGTGTTATAAAACTCCTTTCCAAAATCAGTTTGTAAATTGTTTGGTTTGCGAGGGCTACTACCTAATATTTTATCAAAAGCATGTGTAACATCAACTTTACTTTTAGATTTCAATGGTTCAGCCCAAGCGTATTTAGAAAAGCAATCAATCACTAATAAAATATAATTATATCCTTTATTACTTTTTCTCAAAGACTGCATATCTATCAGATCAGCTTGCCATAAATCATCGATTCCTTTCAATATTACAGGTCGTCGAAGAAAGTTTTTTCGTGCTGCTTTGTGTATTTCATTAACAATTTGTTGCTTTGTCATTATGATTTTATTGATTGAATTAACTTGTCCACAATGGTTTTTGTATAAAATTTGTCTTCTAAATGAAGCAAAGTATTTGTAAACTTTGTATTTAAAATACTTTGAACGTGTAGCGATTTATTAATTTCTTGTATAATTTCTGCTTTAATTTTATCTACGTATTCCTTATTTACCACATCATCAGCTTCCTCAGGCAGTCTAATTCCTCTTAGTCGTGATGTTTTCAAATCAAAGTCACCATTTTCAGATTTAAATAAAGTGTTATTATTAATCTCGAACAACTCTGATAAACGCATTCGTTTATGAATATAATGACCGAATTTGTCTACATTCATGCTTAAAGTGTGTTGTATTGCAAGGTTGAAAATAAAATGAACTGAATATTTTTTAAATCAATTATTTATTGATAATTTTATTTTCACGTAATTCCTCAATGATTGATATAATTTCATTATCTAAACCTGTGTTACCAGCATCTCGAGAAGCTATTAACAACTTCAATCTATCCACTAATTCATTTGGATCATCCCAATATATAAAATCTACATTTTTTTTCCACATTTTTTTCAATGACAATCCTTTACCTTTTAATGGTTTGTCTCTAATTGTATTTTGTAGTGAGAAAAGTGGTTTAATAACTTGTAAATATTTTTGTCCTTTATTACTTTTTATTGGTTTATTTGGTTGGAAGTCTCTACGATGTGCGTTTGTATCGAGCAGCATCGCCTTATAATCCTGCATGTCACTCTCAGTAACTATTCTTAAATCTACATCTTTTTTTAATAACAATTGCTTCAAACCAGGAGTACTTCGATATTTACGATTAGCTACTATTATAAATTCATCGCCTACTATTATGTTAGCTGACCCTAACATAAATTTCCCTTGATCTTCTCGAACACCAAACGGGATGTCGCGCAGTGCTTCAGATGATAACGACCAAGATGATGTTTCATGTTCCTTGTTATTATCAATCAATGATTGAAAAGAACTATCACTGTCACTATCAGATTCAACACTATCAGCTTCACTTTTCGTATTTTCATTCAATAAAGTTCTTTTAGGATCGTTAATTTGATTATTACTGTTGGAGAGCAGGTTAAGAGATTCTGTAACAGGCTTAAAAACTGTTTCCAGAGCTTGTTTATTGTTCATCTCAGCATCTCTCATGTTTCGTACTTTTTCCTTTACAGCTTCTGCAGCATCGACAATTTGTCTTTTTAATGATTTATCCATGTTTCATATCGATTGAAAGTCGGATGAAGAATAATGATAATACGAACATATCAACCTTAAATATTCAGTCTTTGTAAATTATTATTTTAATCAAACATTACAAAGGTATCAAATTTACTTCTGTAACACCCATTATTTTTGGAGCAATCCTTATTAATTACAACATAGTTAAAGGGTTCATTCCATATCTTGGAACACATTTCACGGAATTCAAGCCAAGTCATGTCTGTGTTAACATGCTCTTCATAAACATGCTTCAAATTAATTTCATCTTGTTTAAAAAGTATAATTAAATTTGCATTATCTCTTATTAACTGCTTAGGAATTTTACTGTATGTTTGGTTCAGATAAAAACTATCGATGTATTTATGTCTACCCACCCAACGTCATCAAATATAATCACTGAATTGGATTTCGCATCCTGAACTCTTAAAACTTCCTCATGTCCTTGATATTTTTGAAACGTAATATCCGGCACACGTTGCAAAACTTTTTCTAAAAACATATATTTAGGTTGGTACAAAGTCTTTGAGTACACATAAACGTTTTGAAATTTTAAACCGTTTTCGTGTATCAGAAGACCAATCAATAAATTTGTTTTACCACAATTAGATGGTCCGCAAATGATACATCTTAATGAGTTAGGTAATAATTCTCCATGACGGGAAACAGTTCTAGAAACGTCTTCACAGATTGTGTTTACCTGTAATGTTTGCGGTTGTTTCACAAACTTCATGATTAGCCCCTGATATGGTTTGATAAACAATGAGCTAATGTATTAATTACATTTTAATATATAATGTTGTCACCTAAGCTTGCACGCATGTATTTTTTTTTTTTTTTTAAATATTGGGCATTCAAGAACAGTTTAACGAGACCGCGAACGTAGTGAGCGAGGAGTCGTGTTAAACTGTTTTTAAATGCCCAATATATACCTACTAATAAATAAATATTTCGAAGAACAAAATAAATTAAAAGACAGTACGCGCCAAGTAAATTGGCCGGTTTGAAGTTGTTGCAAATAGGTGCGCAGTTGTCATGTTTGTAACTAAATACCGGGCAGCGGATGTTTTGTTAGTTCCTGTACATGTGCGAACATCTCTGAAAGCTAACTTCAAGCCGGCCGAGTAAGATTGCGCGCGAACTGTAATTTTCTTAATAAAAAAGGGAATTTGTTGGCAGCACCGTAGTATTGTCGTACATTCAACAATAGACTTTTTACGTACATAAAATACAAATTGTAGAGGTGAAAGTATTTTGCGTTTATATTGACACAGAAAAAGTGACTTCAATGCACCTGATGTTCAAAACGTTTGTAGTTCAAATTTGGTAAGGACGAAGAGATAATGAGTAAGCCACTTTACCTGAGCAGCATGTTCGTCTGGGGGCGGACAGTGGAACGATCGTGCGTGGTTCATTATCTTTCCATATGTTTCTACTAAAGACTCCGCGTAGAACGGAGTCTCGCCGAATAACATCTCGTACATGCATACACCTGTAATATTCAACACAAATTATATAAAATTTTACCGCAACAAAAGTAAAAGGTCTCCGTGTGGTGACGGAGTAAGAATACAATATAACACCACCCCATCTCATTCCATGGGTGTCGTAAAAACCGACTAAGGGACTATCCGTGAATATTATCTTTACGTAATAAAAAGAAGGAAAACTTGAAATTAAAGCCTATACCAATCCGTTTGGCTAGCATGGTATTAGTAGGCCAAGTATCCCTACGTCACAGGAGGAGGTCCGCCCCTGCAGTGGGACATTAATGGGCTGTTATGATGAAATACATTTACATACCTAACGACCACCAATCACATTCAGGACCATATCTTCCTTGGCCGTCTTCCATCGCCTGTGAAAGAAAAAAACATTTGTAGATATTGGAAATTAAGCTTTATTTAATATGAAACAAAGTCTATTTTACATACCCTCAAAATTTCCGGCGAAATATAATCTGGTGTTCCTACGGCCACATTACTTTGTACCTGTAAATTTTATAACAGATAGATCATTTTTTTTGTAATACAATATATACAAACTTAGGCATAACTTAAAAATTAAGAAAATAATAAAATACAATCTCCATGTGGTGACGGAGTAAGAATACAGCGTGTCACCACCCCATTTCATCGCAAGGGTGTCGTAAAAACCGACTAAGGGACTATCCGTGAATATTATCTTTAAGAAATAAAAAGAAGGAAACTTTGAAATTAAACCCTATACCAATCCGTCTGGCCAGCGTGATATTAGTAAGCCAAGTGTCCCTCTGTTACGGGAGGAGGCCCGTCCCTGCAGTGAGACATTAATGGGCTGTTATGATAAATAAAATACAATGAAAAATATTTGATTCTCTTCTTCGGATATTACGCCTGCGACACTGTGACCAACTATACTCTATTCATCTGGGCGTGAGAAATTAGGTAAACAAACCAAAAAATGGGTGGTATTAATGTCACGATTACTCATTCATACATAAAATCTACGGTCACGATGAAGACTCGAAAATCAATATGAAAAAAATATAAGACGACTTATATTTTTACGAATATTTTTAAAAAGTAATATTTTAACAAGGAATAATCGACACGATGAAGAACCTAAATAAATACAGTTTGTCAAACTTGTTTTGCATTAATATGTCATGACGCATAGGTCAGCCATCAACCCCTTCGCCATATCGTAAGGAAAGGATTGACCTGGCCTACACGCCACCACAAACAATGACATTATAGTGAGCATGACAAGTTCTGACAATAATATGAAGTCCTTTGTCCTTGTACCCGATGTCTACCATCTTTATTATAGATTTAATTTTTTTTGTTTTATAAATAATATTTAAAATAAATTACCTTTCCATCATCACCCAATCGCAGACAGGATCCAAAGTCAGCTAGTCTGATGTGACCACTTGCGTCCAACAATACGTTGTCCGGTTTTATGTCCCTGATAACAAAAGATAGGAACTAGTACATTGAAATTGAAGGCACCTTCGCTTCTTTTTATTTTAATAGCCTTGAGTGCAGACGAGAGACGATGAACGTATGCGTCGGTAGCCGTACGCATACAAACTCCACCGGCCTGAAGTTATTGCTGATGTCAATTTTAGAACTGAATAGCGGGGGACGTGGTGAGGGGATGTTTTTTGTTCCGTCATTTTTTTTATATAATGGGAGGCAAACGAGTCACTGATAGTAAGTGATCACCGCCGCCCATGAACACCCGAAACATCAGAGGAATCACAGATGCGTTGCCGTCCTTAAAAAGGGAGTACGCTCGTATCTTGAAGCTCCCCAAGTCGTAACGGTCCGTAAATATCGTCGCAGCGAGCTTGTTTCACAAAAGAATGTCATGCGCGAACTTCTGCAATAGCAAACTTTAGACCGGCCTAATTATTTGGCGAGTACTCTAAATTTAAATGTACTATAATTGGGAGCTTATGTTTTCGGTTGTTTTTGAGTACGTTACTATGTATCTAGTGACCTATAAAATAAATAATAGTGTTCCACTCACCTGTGCACGTATCTAAGTTCATGCACGCTCTGTATAGCTAATACCATCTCCGCGATGTAGAACTTGGCCATGTCTTCCGGCAGACGATCTTCGAACTTGGACAGCAGTGTTAGTAGATCACCGCCGCAGTAGTAGTCCATTACCAAGTACTAGTAGTAAAAAATATATAGTTTAGTTATAACCTTTATCATTCCACGCCTGGGCAAAGGAAAACGCAAAAACTAACTAAGGGACTTCGTAAATATTATCTTAACAAAATAAAAAGAAGGAAAACTTGAAATTAAACCCAATACCAATCCGTTTGGCCAGCATGGTATTAGAAGGCCAACTGGGAAGCAGTGGGACATTGATGGGCTGTTACGACAACTTACCAAATTATGTTCATCTTGAAACGCGTAATGTAAGTTGGTGATCCATCGCCTGTCTCCGAATACGAGAACATCTCTTTCCTCTTGAAAACACGCAGTCTCTGCTCGCTGTGCAAATAAATAGAAATCATAAATACATATTTAAGTATGCAATAAGTTCTTATCTATGAAATAGGTGTTTTTTTTCTGCGCTGGGTTTTTTAACCACTTGTAATGCTGTAAATATAAGACAACAAATATCTAACGATAGACAATAAAGGAAAATTATAATAATTTGAATTAATAATAAGACTGTAAATGTGGCTCCATTTTAAACAAGATGATTTTACCCTCATCACTTATTCCAAATTTAATTTATTTCCATTAAGTTAAGTAAATTATAAAAACAATAAAAAAACACTTTTAACTTTGAAGATAAATAATAAATACATAAAATAAATCAAATGTCTAATCAAATCTCCGCACACAACGTCAATTTCACCTGTAAGGACCTAATACAGCTCAACAAATACAATAACAAAAAATGCAAAACAGCAAAATGTTCGCCACATACTTTGAGCATCTCCCATTTGTTAAGTATCTTCATGGCATAAACTCGTTCACCCGTCGTCGTCGCCACCGTGCCGGCAGTGGCGACCGCCATATTCGCACCAACATCGCCACCCTGAAACAAAACAAAATAATAACATGAAACATTTATCAATCACTATACTATTTTTCAGATCTTATGGGTACGGTGACGTTTAGTATTTGTCATTACTAGAGATGTAGTAACACTAAAATCGTTTTTAAAAATACCGATTATATATCTAACCGATATAATTTACAAACAAGAATAAATCGATTATGGGTACAAAATAAGAAACTAATCTTTTTTTAAATATTTATTAAGAATATTTATTAAATGAATTACTTGATTCGTCACTTATACACTGTGTCACTTAAACACTATTAATATTTATTAAATGAATTACTTGATTCGTCACTTACATGAAATAATAAGTGAAAATCTACTGAATTGTCTAATCTGATGTCTCTTCCTCTCACAGTCATGAAGTATTAGATTTTTGTTTTTTCCAATCATCGGCAGTTACGTGGTCACAGGTCTCTTTTAATAATGACATCATCAAGATTTTATCGCTATGACGTACGAATCCCGCCAAAAAAAAATTGCGGCCTATCCTCGTGAAAACTAATATTGAGTTATAAGACAACTGAAATTATTATATTAATTTCTATGATTATAAAAAAAAAATTAATCGATTTAATCAATTTTATAAAAAACCATTCGATTTGAAAAAAAATATTGTGTCAATCTCTATTGAAATTCGTTCCGAGTCGCGCATACGATTTTAAAATTTATATGTTTATATTTTACATATTAGGGTTGAAGATGAAATATAAAACAAACATTTCATATAATTTAATTATATATAAACGTCTAAATAATATTTTTAATTTTTTATCAGTTTGGATTCATAAATTGATAGCTTTTATTTTTAAATTCTACAAAAGTAAACTAAGTAACATGGAAAAGATCAAATGTCACCGTACCTTTCCTATCCGATAAAGACTATAGCTAACCCGTGCTCACTTAGTTGGGCGGCGAAAATAACGCGTCGGTTTTTTAAACATATTTCATTACTGCTCCACTCCTATTAGTCAGCGTGGTACTATATAGCCTATGACACTCCCCGATAAATGGACTATTCAACACAGAATTAATTTTTAAAATCGGTTCATTAGATCCCACCACCCCAGAGATTACCCACTACAACGTCACAAACACACAAACTTTACCTCTTTATAATATAAGTATAGACTAGTGTTTAGTCTATAAATGTCAATGGCAAAAAATAACTTAAAAACAAGTCAAGTGACTAAAACGCTGCGAGTCAAATAGAGAGTACCCAAAAATTGCATAATGGCCCTCGCTCACGGCGACTTTTTGTAGCGATGCAGTCGCGGATTTTCTAAAAACGCAACAGCATCGGTACATAAAGTCGCCGTGGGCGAGGGCCCTTAGTGCTGTTTTATCACTATTAAAAAAAGTAAAGGTTAAAAAAATCATAAATCCTTTTTCAATTCAAGTTACATAAGCCGGATATACCTATAGGAATATTATACATATTTTAACAAGCAGCAACATATCATGTGAGGAAGTGCGATTCGTTCGTATTGCAAAACGAACTCAGCAATTCACGACCTTATCAACCTTCCTACCACAGAGTGGGAAAGACATTGCATAATAAGACCATTAAATTGTAAAAAATAAATTTACATTAAGCGCCATAGCAATTGAATAACAAGTGGTGTTGATGATGTTACTAATAGTAAAATATTGATTGGCAGCGGTGCGATTCGCACATACTAGACAGGCGACTTAAGAGTCAACATAAATATTAATTTGTAACTGCGACTTATTACGCAGAAATCTATTCACAAGTCCTTTTATCTCATAGGAATAAAAACAGTTATCTGTTTATATAAATTCAACCAGGTGACCTACATCACAGGTAGATGAAGGGGCCGCGGCATGCGGACAAATTGCAAAAGCATCTAGCTTTATAATTAAATAAATAATTAAAATTAAGAATTTTAACTAAATATTAACCTTTAACTGGTGACAAGCGGTCTCACAGGCCGAGCGGCATCAGTGATTCGTCATTACGCCCCCTTCCCCGCGCTTTATTTGTTTATACTTCCGAATACCTTCAAGTTTAGTCCCATTTACGACATAGAGGAAGAAATTTGCGTCGCACGGACCCAAATAGGTAAGTTACAGCGATGTAAAGTTCGGAAGCGGCCTCTCAGGCACGATGTCACCACTTACGTAACTAAATGTAAAAAAAATCAGTATTTGCTTTCTTCTTATTTTTACTGTTATTACTACAACATTGTCAACTGTAAACACTCAAAAAAGAGGCGCAGGGAGTCGGGAGTAGTGCCAAGCATTAGAACACAATAACAAGTCGAGGAATGGTTGGTACAGGAAGATTTAAGTGGTTCGGAAGCCGAAGACGTTCCCGAAAATTTTGTCCCGGAGCAAAGTGACCATAAGGCCGCGTTTCCACTGACGCGGAGCGGGGCGGAGAGGAGCGGAGAAGAGCGGTGAAAAGGGGTCAGTGTTTCCACTGACGCGGAGCGGGGCGGAGAGGAGCGGAGAAAAGGAGTTTTGTGTTTCTGAAGCGGTGCGGAGTGGGTTGGAAAGGAGCGGAGCGGAGCGGGGCGGGGCGGATAGTGCATACTTTTGGAATAGTGCATTTTTGCACTCAGTTACAGTCAATCTCTCAGAAAGACCGTACGTCATGTTGTCGTTGAAAAAGAAAAAAGCAATAATTTTATATCTTTCTCTACTTGAAGACGAAGATAACGAATCAGATGAAGTAGAATTAACTGTTGCGACTTTTTTGGATTCGAAGAGAAAACATAGATTCTGGATTCGACAACATATAAAGTACCATTCTATGCATGGAGAATTTTCAACATATTTTCAGACCTGTGATGATGAAATGTTCGAAACTTCATATACCCTATATAAAGTTTCGAACATTTCAAGAAAACTTTTCTATGAATTACATTGTCATCCATTCATTCTTCTCATCCATTTTGATACGTATGCACAGAATGACGTAACAACGATGACTGAAGCATTGCGCGCGAGTCACGCGGCGCGGCGGCCGTCGTATGCAGCCCCCCTCCCTCCCTCATCCCGCTTTGCTCTTCGGCTCGTCTACATAATCCTCGCTGTCCTCCGCACCGCACCGCCCCGCTATCCTCCGCTCTGTATCTTAATACTCGTTCTGCTCCGCACTGTATTGCCTCGCTGTATATTTTATATGAATATCCGCTCAACTCTGCTCCACTCCGCTCGTGCTGTTTCCATTGAAGCGGAGCAGAGATTTCGAGCATGGTGATTGGTCAATTGGTGCACCGCTAAGCTCCTCTCCGCCTAACTCCGCGTCAGTGGAAACGCGGCCTAACTCGGAAACGGAACCAAGTAATTCTGAAGATGACGAACCAGTAATACACCACACTGTTAGCCAGGAGTCAACCCAGGACAAACAGTCTTCCGGAAGTGATAGTGAAGATAAACCCCTAATAAGACGACTTAAGTTTGGCCACTGTCAGTTTTGTCAATTCTAATTTTTTATTTCAGTATTATTATTTTTTTAGTTAATTACTATCTAATCTTTATAATAAAATGTGTTTTTCATTTAAAATGTTGATTTTTAATTTTTTTATTAATAATTATTGATCTCATCTATGATTAGTTGATTGAAAATATTACTTATAGCTGTGATGCCAAATTCCTAATAAAAGTTATATTTAGAGTAAACTTATTTGTTTTATTTTAACCAGTAATAGTTGATTATACTATTTTTAAAAACCACAAAAGCTACCATACTTAATTACGATGTTATAGACCAAACACTGCAGCGGCTTCTCAGACCGCTCGTCACCAGTTACGTTACATAAAAAACATGTCACCAGTTAAAGGTTAAAACGTACCGTTTCAAAAAAGAGACATTATTCATATTGTAACAAGAAGAGGATGAGTGGTGCGATTCGCACGTATCGCAAGACAGCTAATGGTTTAGAGCCACACCCGTATCCCTAGACCCCACTCCCCCTGCCCCCCTTGACCCCACTCCCCCTGCCCCCCTGCCTCCCTTTACCCGCCGCCGTAACCAAGCGACATTTCAATGTCAAGTACAAAGGCCCGGGAACCAAAATTTAAAGTTAAAGACCGTTAATTATATTTTAGGCACCATAAAAGCTTTTTTACCCAATAAAAAGCTACCGCATCATTACAATATTATTAAGCTATAACTTAATTCAGAACGACTATGGTAGTAAATAGAATATTAACAACGTAAGCAGTATTCAAAAATAATTATAAGATCTATGTTATATTACCTGTTCCGAAACAGGCAGACTTCATTGATAATAATGTGTTACAAGGAGAGAACAAATGGTGCGATTCGCACGTATACTACCAGAGGTTTACACCCACGCCCGTACGCCCGGGCATAGCTCCCCTGCCTCTCTTCACCCACCACCCTCCGTAACCAAGCGACATATTGTGTTCCTACTCTGATGCACCGAGCGCAGATGCAGCACAGGCGCAACAGGGACGTGATTTATTGATTCTTCACCTACTCATAAAGCGATGTCTATATTTAGGATACAGGCCCGGGGAAAACGCGTTCCGCAACTAGGCGGGCAGTTGCTAGGCCGTAAATGAATTACATAATAAATGATAAAAGATATGTTACGACCGGATGACTACGAATACATTATATCAATTTATACCCTACAATTTAGTCTGTATTTTGTTGTAAAAAATATTCTATGCCTGAATAACAAGAACACTTCTTTTTTATAAATTAAAGAACACCAAAACTAGAAAAATATGAGTTGTGCGATTCGCTCGTATTGCAAGACAGCTGATGTTTTAGAGCCACACCCATATTCCCAGGACCCACTCCCCCTGCCTCCCTTTACCCGCCGCCGTAACCAAGCGACATTTAAATGTGAAGTACGAAGGCCTGGGAACCATTATCAAAATTGAAGACCGTTAATTCTATTTTAATCACCATAAAAGCTTTTTGACTCACTAAAACGCTACCGCATCATTGTAATTTTTTTAAGCTAAAACTTAAATCAGAAATACCAATGTAGTAAAACAAAATTTAACAAAGTAAGCAGTATTAAAAATAAAATATAAGATCTTTGTTACATTACCTGTTACGGAACAGGCAGTCTTCATTTCATCACGATTAAACATAATAATGTGTTACAAGGAAAGAACGACTGGTGCTATTCGCACGTATCACACAACTGCCGGAGGTTTAGAGCCACACCCGTACGCCCGGGCCTAGCTCCCCCTGCCTCTCTTCACCCACCGCCCTCCGTAACCAAGCGACATATTGTGTTCCTACTCTGATGCACCGAGCGCAGATGCAGCACAGGCGCAACAGGGACGTGATTTATTGATTCCTCACCTACTCATAAAGTGATGTCTATATTTAGGATACAGGCCCGGGAAAAAACGCGTTCCGCAACTAGGCGGGCAGTTGCTAGGCCGTAAATGAATTACATAATATTTGATAAGAGGTATGTTATGACCGGATGACTACGAATGAATGAATGAATGAAATATATTCATTTTATCGCCACAGCATTGTTGATATTACATTTATTGGTACAAAACTATGTACATTATATCAATCTATATCCTACAATTTACCAAATGAGTTAAGTCTGTATATGTCTATATTACAATACTTCTTTTCTACAAATTAAAAGACACCAAAACTAATTAAATAATATAATTACATTATAAACATACCTATTGAAGAATAAGAAATGTTCATGTTACTAAGAGCATAATATTGATTTAAAGGGGAGCCAATAATTAATTTACACTGGTGCGATTCGCTCGTATTGCGCGACTGTCGGAGCTTTATAGTCAGGTCTTTTACAAAAAGTCCCTGTCCCCCATCCCCCTATAACCAGGTGACCTATATCACAAGGATTGGAAGGGGCGTGCCAATTTCCGTCTATTTATAGTTAACTCCAACCTGTAGATAAATCTCTTCTTTGTTGTAAAAACGTTTATGCTAAACAAAAAAAGCTTTTATCAATCCAGATCATGCAAAAAGCAATTAAATGTACTGTCAGAGAACCAGAAGTATAATGCGCTAACCCTATCATTCTTTCTACCATCATTGACAAATCAACATTGTGCCCTATTTACCCAATAATAATAAACTTAAACATTCAAGCAGACTCGAAGGAAGGACCAAGAGTAAAAGCACAAAAAAAGCAAAAGCCGCTAGCTTTATAATAGTCATAGTAATAATAGATTATTTTAAACTTATATCAAAACCAGGTGACCTACATCACAGGTAGGTGAAGGACCCGCGGCATGTGAAAAAATTGCAAAAGCATCTAGCTTTATAATTAAATAAATATTTAATTTAATAATTTACAACTAAATATTAAAACGTACCGTTTAAAAAAGACAGTATTCATATTGTACAAGAAGAGAATGAGTGGTGCGATTCGCACGTATCACAAGACAGCTAATGGTTTAGAGCCACATCCGTATCCCTAGACCCCACTCCACCTGCCTCCCTTTGCCCGCCGCCGTAACCAAGGTGCATTTAAATGTCAAGTACGAAGGCCCGGGAACCAAAATTTAAAGTTGAAGACCGTTAATTATATTTTAGGTACCATAAAAGCTTTTAGACGCACTTAAAATCATTGCAATATTTAATTCAGAAAGTAGTAAAACGAAATTTAACAAAGTAAGCAGTATTCTAAAAAAAAATATAAGATCATTGTTATATTACCTGTGCCGGAACAAGAAGTCTTCATTTTATCACGATAAAACATAATAATGTGGTACAAAGAGAAAAGGACTGGTGCGATTCGCACCAGTCGTTTTCTCCTTGGTGCCAGAACTGTCGGAGGTTTAGAGCCACACCCGTACGCCCGGGCCCAGCTCCCCTGCCTCTCTCCACCCACCACCCTCCGTAACCAAGCGACATATTGTGTCCCTACTCTGATGCACCGACTTGATTTATTGATTTCTCACCTACTCATAAAGCGATGTCTATATTTATTATACAGGCCCGGGGAAAAACGCGTTCCGCCACTAGGCGGGCAGTTGCTAGGCCGTAAATGAATTACATAATAAATGATAAGAGATATGTTACGACCGGATGACTACGAATACATTATATCAATCTATATCCTACAAATTACCAAATGAGGTAAGTCAGTATTTTCTTGTAAAATAATTTTATGTCTAAAGTACTAAAATACTTCTTTTCTACAAATTAAAGGACACCAATACTTAAAAAAAAATATACAATTACATAAGAAACATACCTATTGAATAATAAGAAATGTTCATGTTACTAAGAGCATAATATTGATTTAAAGGGGAGCCAATAGCAATTTACACTGGTGCGATTCGCTCGTATTGCGCGACTGCCGGAGCTTTATAGTCAGGTCTTTTACAAAAACCTCCTTCCCCAAACCCCTATAACCAGGTGACCTATATCACAAGGATTGAAAGGGGCGTGGCATTTTCTGTCTGTTTACAGTTAGTTCCAATCAGTAGATAAACCTCTTCTTTGTTGTAAAACGTTTCTGCCAAACAAATTAGAAGTATAATGCGCTAACCCTATCATTCTTTCTACCATCATTGACAAATCAACATTGTGCCCTATTTACCCAATAATAGATAAACTTAAAACATTCAAGCAGACTCGAAGGAAGGACCAAGAGTAACACCACAAAAAAAGCAAAAGCCGCTAGCTTTATAATAAAGTCATAGTAATATTTGATTAATTTAAACTTATATCAAAACGTACCGTTTTCAGAAAAAACAGGATTCATATTGTTATCACACCCAGCTCCTCACTAAACAGCTACCGCATCATTGCAATATTTAATTCAGAAATACTAATGTAGTAAAACAAAATTTAACAAAGTAAGCAGTATTCTAAAAAAAAAAAAAAAATATCTTTGTTATATTACCTATTCCGTAACAGGTAGTCTTTAGTTTATCACGATTAAACATAATAATGTGTTACAAGGAGAGAACGACTAATTCAGAAATACTAATGTAGTAAAACAAAATGTACATTACCTGTTACGGAACAGGCAGTCTTCATTTTATCACGATTAAACATAATAATGTTGTTTAGTGTAACAAGGAGAGAACGACTGGTGCGATTCGCACGTATCACACAACTGCCGGAGGTTTAGAGCCAGACCAGTACGCCCAGGCCCAGCTCCCCCTGTCTCTCTTCACCCACCGCCCTCCGTAACCAAGCGACATATTGCGTCCCTACTCTGATGCACCGAGTGCATCAGAGTAGACGTGATTTATTGATTCCTCACCTACTCATAAAGCGATGTCTATATTTAGGATACAGGCCCGGGGAAAACGCGTTCCGCAACTAGGCGGGCAGTTGCTAGGCCGTAAATGAATTACATAATATTTGATAAAAGATATGTTATGACCGGATGACTACGAATACATTATATCAATCTATATCCTACTATTTACCAAATGAGGTAAGTCTGTATTTTGTTGTAAAAAAATATTCTATGTCTGAATTACAAAAATACTACTTTTTTACAAATTATATATACACAACTAAAAAAAATATTAGTAGTGCGATTCGCTCGTATCGCAAGACAGCTGATGTTTTAGAGCCACACCCGTATTCCCAGGCCCTACTCCCCCTGCCTCCCTTTACCCGCCGCCGTAACCAAGCGACATTTAAATGTCAAGTACGAAGGCCTGGGAACCATTATCAAAGTTAAATACCGTTAATTCTATTTTAAGCACCATAAAAGCTTCTTGACTCACTAAAAAGCTACCGCATCATTGCAAAATTTTTAAGCTAAAACTTAATTCGGAAATACTAATGTAGTAAAACAAAATGTAATAAAGTAAGCAGCATTAAAAAAATATATATAAGATCTTTGTTACATTACCTGTTACGGAACAGGCAGTCCTTCATTTTATCACGATTAAACATAATATTGTTGTTTAAGAGTTACAAGGAGAGAACGACTGGTGCGATTCGCACGTATCACACAACTGCCGGAGGTTTAGAGCCACACCCGTACGCCCAGGCCCAGCTCCCCCTGCCTCTCCACCCACCGCCCTCCGTGACCAAGCGACATATTGTGTTCCTACTCTGATGCACCGAGCGCAGATGCAGCACAGGCGCAACAGGGACGTGATTTATTGATCACATCGCTTTATGAGTAGCTTTATGAGTAGGTGAGGACACCTACTCATAAAGCGATGTCTATATTTAGGATACAGGCCCGGGGAAAACGCGTTCCGCAACTAGGCGGGCAGTTGCTAGGCCGTAAATGAATTACATAATATTTGATAAAAGATATTTTATGACCGGATGACTACCATTATATCAATCTATATCCTACAATTTACAAAATGAGGTAAGTCTGTATTTAGTTGTAAAAAAATATTTTGTCTAAATTACGAAAAATATTTCTTTTCTACAAAGTAAAGGACACTAAACTAAAAAAAATAAGTAATAAATAATGAAATAAATAAGTTCATGTTACTAAAACCATAATAAATCTTAGTAATATTAAATTATTTTAAACTTATATCAAAACGTACCGTTTTCAGAAAAAACAGTATTCATATTGTTACAAGGAAAGAACGACTGGTGCGATTCGCACGTATCATACCCAGCTCCCCCTCTCTCTCTTCACCCGCCGCCCTCATCAAATGTGTCCCTACTCTGATGCACCGAGCGCAGATGGAGCACAGGAGCAACAGGAACGTGATTTATTGATTCCTCACCTACTCATAAAGCGATGTCTATATTTATGATAAAGGCGCTCCCTCACTAGGCGGGCAGTTGCTAGCTCAAAAATTGATTACATGTTTGATAATAAAAAATATTATGACAGAGTAGATGCTGGTTGAATACATTATACCATTACGATATCGCATGGCAAGCGAACCGTAAATTACCAAGGGATTTTACTACTAAGTACTAGACATAATATCTCAGGTGTCAAGTTAGTTATAAGCTAGGATATTAATTATCTTTAGGGGAAAATTCCATTCATTCTTATAATTACCAACTGGCGAGCGATAGGAATGCCTCTCCTTAGTCGTATAAATAATATATTAATAATTTTTACTAAATAAATTTAAAGTTATACTAAAACATACCATTTCCAGAAAGAAGAGTATTCATGGTGCTACAAAATGTCGAAGTAAACGGTGATATGTAACACAGGGTTAGCCCTAGCACAGACTCCAAGTCTCTCGCAAAGGTTGTACACTGCTCTAAATTAAAAAATATGTAATCTTTATATTTAGTACCTTCGTGAATAAAATAAATGTTATTAAAATGTTAAAAAATATTATTGAAACTGGTGCGATTCACCCGGATCGCACGACTGCCGGATGTTTACAGCCACGCCCGCACCCCGGACCCAAATTCCCCCCACTTCACCCGCCACCCTTCGTAACTAGGCGACATGTAAATGTGAAGTACGCGGGACCGGGAATTAGGCACGCTCGTTTTTTTAATTTTTTATTAGAAAGTAACCTATTGGACATTTACTTTATTCTTTTTACGACTGACTGGAAAGGCGGTATTCATTAGACCATCACTATATTACAAGAAATTATGCTCCACTCTTTCTCCTCCCCCCTCCCGTTCCTCAATTCGCAGTTGAAACGCAACCTCTTTTATTTATAGATAAATATTTTACATAAAAAAAGCAATTTTTTGCAGTGTGCTAGTAGAGTCATAAAAAGGAGGATAAAATTCAAAACGTCGAAAAATGCTGAAATAAATATCTAATAGATACACAAAAATTGCAAGAGCAGCTAGCTAGCTTTCTAAAAAAACTACATATATGAATTTCAACTTATATTAAAACGTACCGTTTCCAGAAAACACAGTAAGTATTCATATTGTTACAAATACAGCACGACAAGTGCGATTTACACGTATCGCGAAACTGCCGGACGTTTAGAGCTACACCCGTACCCCTAGGCTCAACTCCCCCTCTCGCCTATCACACCCCCACCCACTTTCGTAACCAAGGGAAGTTTCCCTTGGTTACGAAAGTGGGTGGGAAATTTTCCAAAGCTGACGGCCCTTAATTCTATTTTCGGCATAATGAAAAAACCTCACTAAAAAAGTCACCGCAAATTGCAAACTATTCAAACAGACACTTAACTCATAATGATCAATAACAGATATCAAAATTAACAAAAAGGGGCATAAATTTAAATTAATCACAAATAATTGTTAGTTATAAATTGTTAAAATGCGTGATATTAAAGTACATACCTTACGGAGTAAGAATACAATATTATGCCACCACCCCATCTTATCCCATGGGTGTCGTAAAAACCGACTAATGGACTATCCGTGAATATTATCTTTACAATATAAAAAGAAGGAATAATTGAAATTAAACCCTATACCAATCCGTCTGGCCAGCGTGGTATTAGTAGGCCAAGTATCCCTCCGTCACGCGAGGAGGCCCGTCCCTGCAGTGGGACATTAATGGGCTGTTATGATGAAAGTACATACCTGTTCGAAAGCAGGCAGTCTTCATTTTATCACAATTAAAGATTACAAAGAGCAGATGAGCTCGCTACTCTGATGCACCGAGCGCAATGCAATAACCATTTATCTGCATTGCTTCTGCAGATGCAGCACAGGCGCAACAGGGACGTGATTTATTGATTCCTCACCTACTCATAAAGCGATGGCTATATTTATGATACAGGTACCCGGATAAAGGCTCTCCGTCACTTAACCGTAAATTAAAAATAGAAAAAAATTGACTGCTTGCTGGAGGACTACAGACATTATATTCATCCCCTCATGGCATTTTGAAGTTTTCTTAATGTAACTAAGAGATATCTCAAGTGTGGAGTTAATATGTCAACACTACTCTAGGGATCGTAAAAGACAGTGAATGGAGAGCATTCGTAAGGGAACTCTGTAGGAAACATTCAACAGATAAAATTCCCATGCTAAGGATGTGCCTCCTTCATTATGTGGAAGGTAACTTGGTCTACTGATTATACTAGGCAGGAGAGACGTGTGAGAGCTTGTTAAGCCTTTCTCGAAACTAAAACTAAGCTGAAAACTAGCTAACGCGTGCCCACTTCGTTGGGCAGCGGAAAAAGCGTTCCTTTTTAAACATATTTCATTACTGCTCTACTCCTGTTAGTCGAAGCGTGATATTATATAGCCTATGACACTCCCCGATAAATGGACTATTTAACACAGAAAGAATTAAAAAAACCGGTTCATTAGATCCAGAGATTACCCCCTACAACAACACAAACACACAAACTGTACCTCTTTGTAATATTATTACAGATTATAGACTTCTTTAATGTTTATATATCAACAATAATCATCATCAAATTACGTTCACTGTTGGGCAAAATTCTTCTTTAATCATCTCCACCTTCCTCTAATAAATAACAAATTTAGAAAATATACTTAGGATTCTTTCACCGGATTCTTTTATCAAAAGTCTCTCGGACGTCACAATATAAATAAATAAATAATCCTCACACATTCACACATCGCCACCTAGTCCCTAACTAAACAAAGATTGTACTATGGGTACTAGACAACGGATAAACATACTTAAATACTTTTCTTTACTAAATACATACATAGTATACATAGAAAACACTCAGACCAATGCAAACAATCATGTTCATGCACACAAAGATTTGCATTGAGCGGGAATCGAGCGAGACCTCTGCGTAGCAGCCATGTAATCTACCGACTGCGCCACAGACGTCGTCAAATACATCCGTATTCAATTTCGTACTTCATACTCTACTATAAAATGTAATGAGAGTAAGAGGGACATATGATTTATTGATTTCCTACCTACACTGTAACTCAATGTTTATATTTAGTAATACAGACCCTGATATAGGTGCTCCGACACTTGGACACTTTAACTTTAAAGTAAATTTAAAATCGCGATTTTATAATAAATATGAATATCTGTGAATGTTGCAATAGTTAATTTTTGTATTTTATTGCATGATAATGTAAATTGACGTCTGAAGTGGTGTCGGAGTAAGAATACAATATGTCACCACCCCATCTCATCCCATGGGGGGTCGTAAAACCGACTAAAGGACTATCCGTAAATATTATCTTTACGAAATGAAAAGAAAGAAAACTTGAAATTAAACCCTATACCAATGCGTTTGGCCAGCCTGGTATTAGTAGGCTAAGTATCCCTCCGTCACGGGAGGAGGCCCGTCCCTGCAGTGGGACATTAATAGGCTGTTGATTTAAATAGATCTCCATCCTATTTTTTGGCGATTTAAGTTAGCGAGACGCGAGAGAGGGGGCTACTTCGTACTACCAACTTAATCAACAACTTACTACTTAACTCGCTACTGTACTTGTCGATGTGTAAATCGGGCTATAACCTCACTTTTTAAGTCAGAATATAACACAACAGATGGCAATTTACATCAACTATGTCATGATAGGGTGATGGCAGATGGCTTGATGAAACCTTACAAGTATTTGTTTTAATAAGTCGACAAAGTTGCCGGTGTACCACCACAGAAACTTTAATTCGGTATGTAAAGTAAAAGTTATGTCGATTCCAAAGCCATTATGTTTAGCGCATAAAACCGCAAGCTTGTGTTCATTTTTACAATTATACATGAATTACTTTGTCTTTCATTTGACCTCTAAATGACGTCAAGCGTTCGGCTGAACAGAAGTTTGTCTCTGTTTTCATTGGTCAAGTAATTCAACCATACGGATGACGTCATCACAAGTAAAACCTAAAATACTTATTAAAAATAAACTATAGGTAGGAAACCAAAAATACTCAAATTAGTTGTTTATTAATAAACTTTTAAAATAAAAATATTAAAAAAATACCAAAAAAAAATCTTTATACACCGGATTTGAACGGTTTCTGCTTAATCGTTATCGAGCGCTGTCTTTGTTGATAGTACTATCATAAGACGAAGTGAATCCTTTCTTACTAATCCAAGTCTGCCTTTCGACTACACATTAGGTAGTTTTTTTTGAGACAAAACAGTATGTGTAAGGAACCGTACATGTAGGATGTTGTTGAGTAGGGTGAGAACGTGGATAGAACCACGCCTATAAATGGTCTACAATTAAAATGGTTAATGTTATGTTATTTAACACAATTATTTGGTTAGTAACTGCTTATGTCTATGTGTGAGTAGAGGGCGAAATGGTGTCACCGAATCAGCAGAATAATGTACGGTGATGAAACCATACACAGTAACAAAATCTTATTTACGTTCATAGTCTCTTCACTTGTCTTAAAAAGTCGCTTGCTCTTAAGCCGCTGCTTTTTTAGTGGTAGTATTGACCAAACAATCCTTAAAAGGCATTATTTAGATAATATACTATTCTGTTCATAAAAAAAAGTTGCATGAAAGCTTCTCCTTACCTGCATAAACGAGGCACGTACGACGCAAACCTCACCAAAAGCGCCCCTGCCAATAACTTTGACCAGTTCGAAATCATCCCGCGAGAGACGGAGCCTTTTCAACGCTGTTGCAACCGGTTTAACTAAAGACAAAATATTAATTTGCTTTATTAACAAATAAATAATAATCAATAATCCTCACAAATTCACCGGTAGCAGAAAAACTACGTGGCTACCGGCTGTCATGGTATGGGCATGTTATGCGGAGGAATGAGACTCATGTGGTAATGAAGGTGTTGAACATGTATGTGGATAGATATAGGGAAAGAGGACGACCAAAGAAACGATGGATGGATTGTGTGAAAGACGATATGGCTGCGAAGAGTGTGATTTGTGATATGACGTCTGATAGGAAAGAATGGAAGAAGAAGACATGCTGCGCCGACCCCCAAATAAATAAAAAAAATTGGGATAAAGGAAGGGGAATGATGAAACTAAGCAAAGCTTGTACCATGGGTACTAGGCAGCGGATAAACATATTTAAATACTTTTCTTTTTTAAATACATACTTATTATACATAGAAAACACTCAGACAATTGCAAACAATCATGTTCATGCACACAAAGATTTGCATTGAGCGGGAATCGAATACCGACTGCGCCACAGAGGTCGTCAGATTCCATACAAGATGTCAGTCCACTGCTGGACATAGGCCTCTTTTAATTGTTTATGCGATTTACAAATTACTGTCTGGAATTCTTTGTGTCCGTTAACTAACTTTATCCCTAATGTGGGAGATCATCATAACAGCCCATTAATGTTCCACTGTAGGGACAGGCCTCCTCCCGGGACGGAGGGATACTTGGCCTACTAATACTACGCTGGCCAGGCGGATTGGTATAGTTTTTAATTTCAAGTTTTCCTTCTTTTTATTTCGTAAAGATTATATTCACGAATAGTCCCTAAGTCGGTTTTTACGACACCCATGGGATGAGATGGGGTGGTGACATATTGAATTCTTATTCCTTCAACACACGGGCAGTATACAAATAACTTTTAAACTTATAAATAATACAATTTTTCTAACCCCTTAACAGCTCATGAGATTGGCTTGGCACTGGCTTCTTCCTACCATTACACACTATGCCGTCCATACTACGATATACAAAAGATTGATAGAGATTTTCATCCCTTGCATTTTAAAAACTAAACTAAACTAAGCTAATAGATTTTTAGCGACTTACCATACTGTATAAAATCAGCAACAGCCTTCTCCCTCCTAAGACTGCTGTTACAACACTCGTCGTACAAGACGAGCAGCATGTCGACCAGCGTCTCCACGCTGAGGCCATGAGTGCGGGGACCTTGGAGCCGACGCGACAGGAACAATGTCTCGATCTGCTTGAGACGTTTGATGCCCAGGACTGTGGAAGATAGAAAAGTTATTTGAAATATACAATCTTTACTTTGTAGATCATTTAATTAATGATACATAATACTTAGTATACCCTCGCGCTGGGAATATGTGTGCACATTAATCTATCTATACTTATATTTTAAAGAAGTTAAATTTGTGTGTTTGTGAGTTTCTGACGTTGTAGGGGGTAATCTTTGACTTGTCGACTTATAGTCGTTAAGTCACGTCAGATGCCTATGGGCGGCTTGGATAAATCTCGACATTAAGTTCGCCACTAACCCAACGATAATTAAGAAGAAGAAGAAGTATAAAAATAACATAATCAAATAAAAGCACACGATATAATAGTAACTCTATTTTTTTAAAAACAATCTGTAAGAAATAATATAAGCGTAAGTACCTTGTTCTTGGTCGTACACGATAGAAAAAATTCTTCGCACCGAATATGCAGAAGGCATAACAAATAATAAAACTGCCACAAAACCGTTTCCTTTAGCAAATGTATCGATATCAAACAAACTTGAAAAGCGAGCAACTATAATGAAGCACTTTTTTCAGAACTCTGAAAAGTTATATCTTTCATCATCATATCAGGCTAAGACCACTGCTGGAAATAAGACTTCCTGCAAATATTTCCAACTTGTACGGTCCTATGCCTCTCTCATCCATTAGTTTCCCGCTGTTCTAACTAGATGGTCGGTCCACCGTGTGAAGGGTCTCCCCAACTAGCTTATTTCGGTACGCGGTCACCATTCTAACATCTTTCTTCGCCAGCAGCTGTCAGTTCGCCGCGCTATGTGCCCAGCCCACCGCCACTTTAATGGGGCAATCCTGATCTTCTTTTACAACATATTCCACAAACACTCGTCTACTATCTATCACTCGGTGGACTGACGACCTCGTTGGGATGCCGGGAAGTCGATGGATGAGGGAGGCGCAGGACCGCACAAGGTGGCAATATTTGGAGGAGGCCTATGTCCATGTCCTGCAGTGGACGTCAATTGGCTGAGATGATGATGATGATGACTCGTCTACTATTTTTAGTGGCGCAATTTATATATTAATATCCTAAATCGTTCGTCGATAAACGAACTATCGCACACAAAAACAACCATTCAATTCGGACCGCTAGTTCCTGAGATTATCGCGTATATACAGACAAATTCTATCCAGACGCAGTCACAACACTGTAGTACTAGTTTTTATTGTATTACAAACTTAATAACCGTTATACACAAGATTGTAATGTAGTCGACAAGAACAAAAGATCAATACAAATAATATATTTTTATTACACACGCAGTACATAGATATGTAGATTGAATTCCAATCAACAAACGTACAACTTTTGTTTGTAATCATATTATATGTGACTAATATATTTTATCACTACATAAAACAAAGTCACTGTCCAATACCTATGATTAAATCTTAAAAACTACGCAACGGATTTTCAAGCGGTTTTTGTAAATAGATAAAGTGATTTAAGAGGAAGGTTTATAATTTGTGCATAATATTGTACAATATAACTCCGTGTGGTGACGGAGTAAGAATACAATATGTCACCACCCCATCTCATTCCATGTGTGTCGTACAAACCGACTAAGGGACTATCCGTGAATACGTAAAGATGACACGGAGTCAACAAACATTATCAATCATCAATCAATTAGACTACCAAAACAACGCTATGACAGTTAAAGTAATATGACACTGTTAAACAACACAGTTAACACCGTCAATAAAGAACAACAAAACGAACTGTGAACCTTGGAATATATCCAAGATACTTTTCAAAAGACAAATTAATTATGTAGATTCAAGAGAAAAAATATATTTCAGGGATGACAGATTAACCGCATAATGTGGGAGTTCCAATACTTTAGTTTTTTTATGATCTAATCTTTTTATCATCTTTTCCTAAACTAACGTGACTTTGTACTATGGGTACTCTCTCTCTGGGACAATCCATACTAATATTATAAATGCGAAAGTAACTCTGTCTGTCTGTCTGTTACTCTTTCACGCCTAAACGGCTGAACGGATTTCGATGAAATTTGGTACAGACAATCTTTAGACCCTGAGAAAGAACATAGGCTACTTTTTATTAGCAATCATATTATATTTTGATTTCATAGAATTTTGGTGGGAAAGCTGTGTCACGTGACCTGTGACGTCATAGAATTTTGGTCACGTGACCCGTGACGTCATAGAATTTTGACAGATGAGTCGTGACGTCACAGAATTTTGGCGGGAAAATATGTTTTGGCAGTTGAGTCGTGACGTCATTGAATTTTTGAACGCTGAGTCGTGACGTCACAGAATTAAATTTTGACAGCTGAGCCGTGACGTTTTTTAATTTTTGACAGATGAATCGTGACGTCACAGAATTTTTGACAGATGATTCGTGACGTCACAGAATTTTGGCGGGTAAATATATTTTGACAGCTGAGCCGTGACGTTTTTGAATTTTTGACAGATGAGTCGTGACGTCACAGAATTTTTGACAGATGATTTGTGACGTCATATTATTTTGGCGGGAAAATATTTGATACCTCTGTCACTTTTGACAGCTGTCAATTTTGAAAGATAGGCGTGACGTCATAGAATTTTTGACAGATAGAGTCGTGACGTCACAGAATTTTGGCAGGAAAATATATTTTGACAGCTAAGTCGTGACGTCATTGAATTTTGGCGGGAAAAATAGTATTTAAACAGCTGAATCCTGACATTATCACAATTTGGCGGGAAAATAAATAGGTTTGTAAAGGACCGTCGGTGCGCGAGTCAGACTCGCACTTGACCAATTTTTTAAGCTGTGGGTCTGATATATCTAGAGAGCTTGAATTCGTAATTGTCAACTTATTTCATCATAACAGCCCATGAATGTCCCACTACAGGGACGGGCCTCCTTCCTTGACGGAGGGATACTTGGCCTACTAATACCACGCTTGCAGACGGATTGGTATAGGGTTTAATTTCAAGTTTTTCTTCTTTTTATTTAGTGAAGATAATATTCACCTTATTTGTTAGGCACTAAAGTGACACACCTTTGCTTATCCTATCCTACTAATATTATAAATGCAAAAGTTTGTGAGGATGGATGGATGTTTGTTACCCTTTCATGCAAAAACTACTAAATGGATTTTGATGAAATTTGGAATATAGGTAGTTTATGGTGTAAAATAACAATTAAGCGGGTAATACCGCGGCCATCAGCTAGTATTATTATATATAAAGAAAATACCAGGGACCAATATAATAATTCATATTATACAAAGATCACTATTGAGCGGGCATCGAATTCCAGACCTAATTAGCTATACCTAGACTATTACCATTACCATTAACCCAACCAGACGACTCCGCTTCGCAACATGGAACATTGGCACGCTGACTGGACGCGCAAGGAAGCTAGCTGACGTACTGGCCAGGCGTAAGGTGGCAGAAGCGTTCTTACAGGAGACTCGGTGGAAAGGCTGCAGATCCCGGTCTATTGGGAATGGTTACAAGCTGATCTACACGGGTGCGCCTGGTGGTGAGAACGGGGTGGGGGTGGTGCTCTCTCAGGAGTTTCGGGATAATGTCTTGGAGGTGAAGCACTGTAGTGACCGGCTTATGGTCGTAGGACTGATTATTGATGAGATCATGACCCATCTGATAGGTGCCTACGCGCCGCAGGCTGGTTGCAGCGAAGCCGAAAAGACGAGATTCTGGGATCAACTTGACGGAGTACTACAAGCCATCCCGCTGTCACAGGCGGTCGTTTTGGGTGGTGATTTGAACGGTCACGTAGGTGAGGCGTGTGAGGAGTTTGAGCGTGTTCATGGTGGCTTTGGATACGGCGGTCGTAACGCGGACGGTGGTAACATCCTCTCAACGTGTGCAGCGGCCGACCTGGCCATCGTGAACACGTATTTCAAAAAGAAGCCTGATCACCTTATCACCTACAAGAGCGGTCGACATGCCACCCAAATTGATTACCTGCTAACCAGGAGGCATCATATCAGCAAAGTAGCCAACTGCAAAGTCATACCCGGTGAGAGTCTCACTGCACAACACCGTCTCCTTGTTATGGATCTGCGTTGCAAGCCTGCTAGCAAGCCCATTGAGCGCTGTAGACGCCAAATCAAGTGGTGGCGGCTTGATAATTCCAAGTCACAAGAGTTTTGCTCAGCCATCCTGGACAAATGTGCCAAAATGGATGATGCTGAGCCAGTCCAAGACTACTGGGACCGGATTCAGGCTGCGATCACTGGTGAAGCGAAAACAGTGCTCGGCATGTCAAAGGGTGGACGTAGATGTGACAAGGAGACGTGGTGGTGGAACGTCACAGTCCAGAGGGAGATAAAAGAGAAGAAAGCACTCTTCAAAGCGTGGCAAGCGTCCGGATCTTCTGAAGATCGCGACGCATACAGGGTTGCTAAACGTGCCACTAAGAGAGCCGTAGCCAGGGCCAGACAAGCCTACGTACAGCCACTGTACGATAAGCTGGAATCATCTGAGGGGCAGAGGCTTGTCTATAAGTTGGCGCGTTCTAGGTCCTTGGCGGCACAGGACATCTCGAAGTGCCGCTATATTAAGGGGCCAGACGGCAACCTTCTATGCGATGACCTCGCGGTGAAGGAGAGATGGCGCTCTTATTTTCACGAGCTGCTAAATCAGCAGCATAAAGAGGTGCAACCTCCAAATCTCCCTCCGAACCAGGGACTCTCTCCACCGATAACGCCTGAAGAAGTCCATCTAGCTCTTCGTCACATGAAGAATCGGAAGGCTGTCGGACCCGATGGAGTGCCCATTGAGGCCTGGAAGGCAATGGGTTCTTGTGGTGTGGGCATGTTAACTGACCTTTTTAACCGCGCACTCTTCACTGGTAAAATCCCTGACCAATGGAGACGGAGCTTTATCACCCCCGTCTTTAAAGGGAAGGGATCGGTGCAAGAGTGTAGCAACTATCGCGGTATTAAGATTATGTCCCACACCATGAAGCTCTTTGAGCGTATAATGGACTCTCGGATCCGGCAGGAGAGTACCGTCTCGGAGTGTCAATATGGGTTTCGCCCTGGTCGAGGAACCATGGATCCTGTTTTTGCCCTAAGGATCCTCATGGAGAAATACAGATCGAAGAATACGTCGCTCCATTTCCTGTTTCTGGACATGGAGAAGGCCTTCGACTGTGTTCCCCGTGTGATGATCTGGTGGGCTATGAGATCCAAAGGGATTCCAAAGATCTATATTGACATTATCCGGGACTTGTACTGGGATTCCGTTTCTGTAGTCAGGACTGCTGTTGGCGATACCATATCCTTCCCCATTACCGTAGGTGTACACCAAGGCTCGGTTCTCAGTCCTTATCTGTTTAGTGTGATATTGGACGAAGTGTCGAAACACATTATCGGCACACATGAGCAACCCCCGTGGTTGCTCATGTATGCGGACGATATCGCACTGGCAGATGCGGACAGAGGGAGACTGGTGAGACGAGCAAGTGTATGGAAGGAGACGCTTGAGAACGGCGGTCTTAAACTGAATGTGGCGAAGACTGAGTACATGGCTAGTAATGTTTCGGATCCCCTACCCGTGCGCATAGGCGAAGACTTGGTCAAGCGTACGGACCAGTTTTAATACCTGGGATCAGTCCTTAGCGCGTCCGGTGACATCGATGGTGACGTCAAGGCTCGCATAAGTACGGCATGGGCAAAGTGGCGTGAGGTGACAGGTGTCATCTGTGACCCCAAAATGCCGGTGAGGTTGAAGGGACAGGTCTATAAATCCATCATTAGACCTGTCCTTTTACACGGTAGCGAAGCGGGGCCAGTGCTTGAGCGACACAAGCAGGAGCTGCGTGTCACGGAAATGAAAATGCTGCGCTGGATGTGCGGGGTTTCAAGGAAAGACCGTGTAAGAAACTCCCGCATCCGAGGCAGCCTTCATGTCCGTGACATAGCAGATAAATTGCAGGAAAATCGCCTACGCTGGTACGGTCACGTTTTGCGGAAACCGGCAAATTACGTTGGGAACAGATGTCTAGCCATGGCGCCTCCGCCTGGACCCGGCAGAAGAGGAAGACCCAAAAAATGCTGGCTTGACGTCGCCAGGGATGACATGCGTGCCAATGGCCTTGCAATAAAGGATGCCGAAGACCGTGCGAAGTGGAGAAAGAGAAGCCGGAAAGCAGACCCCAGGCTCCATGGCTCTCGAGCTGTGGACGCAACTGGGAACTTGCAAAGATGAAGAAGAAGACTATTACCATTACCGAAAAGAAGAAAAACAATGGAAAAAATTGATACTCGAGGCGGGAATCGAACCCGCGTCTCTGGACTATACATTTCTAGTTATACCTAAGCTTTATAGGTAAAAAATTATATGTAATTTATTACCATTAGGCCAAAGAGGCGGAGTTAGTGTGGAGTTCTACTTAAAAATGAAACTGTTATGTGCTGAGGTCCAGATTGAACCCGCGACCCGAGAACAAATACATAACCAACGATACATAACTTCAACATTTTCTATTTATACTGTATTAATCCTTTCCCTGTCCCAAACCAAATTGTATCATTAAAAATTAAAAAGGTCGGCAACGCATCTGTGATTCCTCTGGGCGGCGGTGATCACTTACCATCAGGTGACCTGCAGGCTCGTTTGCCTCCTATTATATAAAAAAAAACATTTTGTTCTTTTTAAATAAGCGATAAATATAATAAAATTTTAATTTCAATAAAATCGTATATTAAATTTATTGTACTGTAATATCGTGATGCACTTATTTTACTAATAGGGAAAAACATCGCAATAATTATATTATTACACAATTAGGTATACAAACGATAATTAATATTGTATTAAATTGATTAGTTTGAATGTGTCCAGGTTCAGATTATTACGTATTATTATCATTTTTCGTTAAAGTTTGTTTAGTGGCATATACGAGTATGTAGAGGGGAATGGAGAGAACTATGTTAATAGTATCCGTGTGGTGACGGAGAAATAATACAATATGTCACCACCCCATCTCATCCCATGGGTTTCGTTGAAATCGACTAAGGGACTATCTGTGAATATTAACTTTACATAGAAAGAAGGAAAACTTGAAATTAAGGCCTATACCAATCCGTTTGGCCAGCGAGGTATTAGTAGGCCAAGTATCCCTCTGTCACGGGAGGAGGCCCGTCCCTGCAGTGGGACATTAATGGGCTGTTATGATGATGATGTTAATAGTTTCCCTGCGTGATCGAATCAGAAATGAGGAGGATCCGTAGGAGAATCAAAGAGACCGACATAGCGCTCAGGATTGCCCGGTTAAAGACACGGCAGTTTACATACTGCGTAGAACTGACAGCTGCTGGAGCTGAAGGGTTCAAAATCAGAAGGACCGCGTATCGAAAGACCCATGGTGAGGAAACCCTTCACAAGACCACCCTATATCATCATCAGTCAATGGACGTTCACTGCTAGACATAGACCTGCTCTAAATATTTCCACCTCGTGCGGTTCTGTGCCTCATCCATCGGTTTCTCGCTTGAAAATTAAATGGGATAACATATTAAAATGTATTTCCTTCTACGAAGACCTCTGTGGCGTAGTAATTATATAACATCATTGCTACGCAGAGGTCTCGGGTTCGATTCCCGCTCAATGCAAATCTTTGTGTGCATGAACATGATTGCTCGCATTGGTCTGAGTGTTTCTATGTATAATATGTATTTACAAAAAAGTATTTAAGTATGTTTATCCGTTGTTTAGTACCCATAGTACAAGCTCCGCTTAGTTTAGGACTAAATGGCGTTGTGTGAATGTGTAAGTACCTATAAATTATTTATTTTTAATTTCTACAAACATCCAACACGCATTCATTCAAAAAATAAAAATCTCAAATACAAAATATTTAATTCATTGCCGAAAACTTATTCAAATAATATACTCTCATAAAAAATAAATTAATCTATTAAAATGTCGATGAACCATTTATATTACAAAGCACGTGACAAAAACATAGTAATGCAAACATACATACAGGAAATAACACGACCAAATTAAAAAGGACATCCTTTTACTAAAAATGACAATAATATTTGTATACATGTGCACTTATTAACAACATAATACATTTAGGTACAGAAGTCAATGGGTAGTACAGTATGCGCAATCTAAATCTACAGTATGCTCCAACTAACATGGTCGGCTTGAAGTTGTTGCAAATGCCGCGTTAATCTCCTGTTAATACTAAACTATTTACTGCCCGCGACTTAGCCCGCGTGGTGTGTTGACATAAAGTAACTAAGTATTTGTCCTTTTTCAGATTATCCATATACAATATTGTAACAAATAGTTGCCTAAGAATTTTTTACGAAAACTACGGAATAAGATCGGTTTGTGACAGTTTTTATTTTTAGTCCCTTTTTCATCACTTTATTGTCATAAATATATACATATTACTGTTAATTTTCATCAAAATACGTTCAGTAGTTTTTGCGTGAAAGAGTAACTAACATCCATCCATCCTCACGAACTTTCGCATTGATAATATTAGTGGGATTTGTAATAATGAATTTCGATAGTTTAAAAGTTATAATAGCAAGTGGCTAGCGCAGATATCAGTTTTGTAACTAAGTGGCGGGGTGCATGGAGAGGTGTGCAGGTGTTTGATTTGTTCATGTACGTGCGCCAAATTCTCTGATAGTTAACTTAAGACCGGTCGAGTTAGTTAGCGCTAACTGCAAGTTGGCCGGCTTGAAGTTATTGCTAATGGCTGCGCAGATGTAATTTTTGGAACTACACAGTGGGGACCATATTGTCTTTATTATTATCTTACTTTGCTGGCCTGAAGTTAGCTTTCAGTGAGGATCGTGCATATACAGTCACTAAAAAAACACCCGCTCCTTGACAATTAGTTCCAAAAATTGTGACGACCTCTGAGGCGCAGTCGGAATATTACATGGCTGCTACGCAGAGGTCTCGGGTTCGATTCCCGCTCAATGCAAATCTTTGTTTGCAAGAACATGATTGCTTGCATTGGTCTTGCAATGCAAAATAAAATAAAATAAATTGGTCTGAGTGTTTTCTATGTATAATTATGTAGGCATTTAAAAAAAAAAGTATTTAAGTATGTTTATCCGTTGTCTATACCCATAGTACAAACTTTGCTTAGTTTGGGACTAGATGGCGTTGTGTGAGTGTGTGAGGATTATTTATTTAAAAATGAAATCTGCGCAATCATTTGCGACAACTTCATGCCGGCTAACTTAGATGCTGTTAAAGATTGTCTTCTGCTACTTTTTTCTATGATAACAACATGATTCAGTCATACTGAATGTTAATTAGTTCACAATGGTTGGTCAGATAATTACCTGAATATGCGTATGCCATGGCCTTGGGAGAAGTGTTAAATGTGTGAAACAATGTTTCGACGTGGTTTGGTATTTATGGCGTAAGAATGGTGTTTTTATCAAAATCTGAGCAAACGTCAGGATTTCATGACACTCAAAAGCCTCTGCCTACCCATCACGGGTAAAATTGTGTGAGTTTATGTTAGTATGAAAGAGAATACCTAGATACTTTCAAAATCGGAAGATTATTTCCATAAGACAGTCCATTAAATTCCAGAGGCACGGATCACTCGATCTCAAATAGGAGATAATATCATCATTTTTTATAAAGAGCAAGCTCAACTACCTAATGTTAAAAGACCGCGCAAGGCATAATTTTCCGATACCAAACCATAAACAAAACGAACAGAGCCACAAACCTCTAAGTATACATATTATTTTATGTAGAATCTGGCCCTTCGTGGTGAGTTGGTGACGACAGCGTTGATTTGTCGCCTCTTGAATGAGAATACTAAACCGAACTAAACATATCGTATTTTTAACGTATGAAAAGTCTACATGACTGCTACGCAGAGGTCACGGGTTCGATTCCCGCTCAATGCATATCTTTGTGTGCATAATATTTTTTATTATAACGTGTCAAATATTATACATATAAAACACCCAGACCAATGCAAACAATCATATCCATGTACACAAAGATTTGCATTGAGCGGGAATCGAACCCGAGACCTCTGCGTAGCAGTCATGTTATGTAACCACTACGCCACAGAAGTCGTCAAATATAAAAATATATTTTACAAATATCCCAATGTTCTACGTTTCACAAGATCGACAAGAGCGTTTGCAAGTATAAACAAAGGCAAACGGGTGTATGCACCAGAACGCCTTTACGTCAATCCGCCTACAGGATAGTGATCCTATAGACAAGCCCTATCTAGTTGCAAGCTGTTTATGTAAAGAGGGCTTTACACGGGTGACTAAAGCCGCACGATTCTTTCCGCGCGGCGTAAATCGACCTTCTAAATGGCAATTCGTCTAGGCCGCAAGGGAGAATTTGCAAGGCGGTTTGGTGAGGCGGTTTGGTGAGGCGATTTGTTAAGCGACTAGCCGCACGGCGAAAATCGACCCATGTAAATAATCCTTAAGACGCTTTTGTACTAGGATCTAGTCATCAATATTTGCTATCTAAGCAGCCTTGGTGGTCCGAAGAACGGGGTTTCGATTCCCACGCAGTACATATCTTTGTGCGATCCACAAATTATTGTTCTGAGTCTGGATGTTGTTTTGGTCCGTTAAATTGATGTTCGTAGAAGTCCCCGCGACACAGGATTCGTACTTTAGTGCAAAGAGAAGTCTTTAAAAAAAATGTCAATGGTTTTACACTCATCTACAATTATTGTCCATGACGTTGTGGTGGACTGATGACCACAGAGGGTACAATGCCCTATAAATAGAACACCTCCACCACCTAGAATATACAATAGAAGCCAGTGATGAGAGAGTTTCCTACAAATTATTATTATTCATCTAGCTTTTTGGGCTACTTTTAAAAGTTAGAAGTAGTCAAGATAAGAGTAAAATTATAATTTTATGTAATACCCTTATAAATATTATAATAACGTGGGTATAGACATGACTAAATACTAGTATTTAATATGTAATCAATTTTCGCGACTGAACGTAAAGTATAATAATGTAATTGTACAATACATTATTATAACATATTGTAGGACGAATTTTAGTATTTTAAGAAGCTTAAATTATAAATACAATATCTTAATAAATATTAGACTCCCTAACGCAAAAACCGCGCCTTAACGTGGAGTTGCGGAAAACAGCCCGCTTTACCATACCAAATATTAGCTATAGCTAGTAGTCTTCCTTGATAAAAAGACTGTGTAATATTTATATATTTGAACTGTTAGTTCCTCAGATAACCATAATGTTGACCTATTAAATATGTTTTAATATTAATTTACCTGGTACATTATTGATGGGCACCAAAGCCCGGTCAGGTGATGAGTCCTCTTCATCCGACATGTTGGTCCCGTTCACACCATCAACCATTTATCACTCACTTTAAAGTCAGTATTACAATCACTTCATGATAAACTAAAGTCCTAAGAGATTCATATAAAAATCTACTCTTTATAAAACAATTAAGGCAAGTTTATTGTTTTTTCATGTGTCATAGTGTTCCATTTTATAATCTCCAACATCTGAAATAGGTTTTAATGTGGCAGAATGTGGCAAAGATCTTTAGGTAAGTGATTTAACTTTTTTAAAACGTCATTATTTGTATTGCAGATAACTATATGCAGTACTTACTAATATTTTTTAATTAACTACAAGTAGCTATTATAAATAAATAATCTAAGAAATTATAAAGTTTGTATGTCTAATTAGTGTTATCATAAAAATACCAGTTATAGGCCACACTATCACTGATAAGAAGTTGATAAGGTCTCAATTGAATATGGTATTTACAAATAAATGTTGTTTATATTGTATTATATTATTGTATTATTTATATTGTTTATATTGTATAATCCGCAGGTTACTATTTGATTATATATTCTAAGTAATGTTTATATGTGCGTTATTTGAGGTTTATACCAAATAATTTAATATGGAGTATCATGTCATGTTTATATATACAGATGAATTAAAATATAAATATATTATTTATACAAAATGACTACTGTTTTCCTTAGATAAATTATCTTATTAATTCCTAACAGGAAAATAAACTAAAATAGATTTAAACAATGTTTATTATTTCGATGTTGTGAAATGTCTACTATTACGGCTGTTGCCTACAAAACCGACCGACACTAGGGTCAACAGGAAATTAATCACGATTTTCGCCATTGTCTAACATATCAAAAGCCGACTACTGCTTTCGGTTCACTCATTACAAGGTTGCGGGTGTCACACAATACGAGAACGCTTTCGCAATCCCTTACAATTAAACTTTTATGTACATTTTTACAGCAAAAAAAGAAGAGTGATCACTATGACATATTGATGCGATTTCCGCATCGCGACTATAAATAAACAATAACATGTACTTGCGTGTTACAAATATATCGATCCGTTGATACATTTCTATTTTCAATTTATTTTTATATCGCTCCGAACTGAACACAATACCACTAAGATCTTAACCTATATTTTTTCTATCGATTGTTATGCAAAAACACTAAGATGAGTCATCGTTTTCACTTTTATCAAATAACACGATTCCTGGAGTTAAGTAATAATAACCTGATTATACTGTTGGGTTTATTTGATTTAGGATATGGCCACTAAATCATTTTGTTTAAATTATTTTTCGATCTTTTCGAAGCAGACATTTTAGTCGGGACACTAATGGTGTTGCCAAGATAATAAAATCTATGTCGTATTATTCCTGAACTGTTAACTATCAAACTGAAAAATTTATTTTTTAAATACTTTATATACGTACTTTTAACTAGCTCTACATAACACTCAGTTAAAAAAGAATCCTTTATAATAATCCTTTATTATTTACCTATTCTATAGACACTTATAACAATAATAATTTTAATGTTGAAAGTAATTCTACTACAACACTACTATAAGACAAATAGATTGGGAATTATTTAGTTTAATTATTATTATTACGTCTGATAGGAAAGAATGGAAGAAGAAAACATGCTGCGCCGACCCCAAATAAAATTGGGATAAGGGCAGGGGAATGATGAATTATTATGCTAAATCATTTGTAATTACGTAGAATTTTTAGATCTTACGTTACAAAGAGTAATACTCTTACAATCTATTCGAAGAAAACATTGAATTGAAATGTGGCTAGGGCTACTGTTGCTAAATACAGAAGTCGTCAGACTGGCAACGTCCTTACCGGATGTAGCGTAACTAATGGTTAGATTCCTAAGAACTTTTTTATGTTAATATATATTCAAAATAGATTTAAATGTATTATGACCTCTAATAATAATAAGTTAAAATAAAAATACTTTTTTTGCACACTCTACAGAGATATTCATAATACTTTGGAACATAAACACTAAACATTCCTGAATAATAAGTATCGCAATTGACAGAGCGTCATTTGTACGTAATGGAGTCGATGTTCTTTTCAACAAGACACTATTGAAATAATTATATAATTTCCAACGAAATATCACTGAAAACTGTTTACAATTGTGTGTTATTGGATTGCAGTGAATGGTTATAAATAATTTATGGATACCAAAAGCAGTATAAAGCTCCCGAACAACCTCGTTTTGCAAATGGTATGTGTGACATCAAAATATTTTGGAAAGTTCATTGAAAAACTTACTAAAGTGTTATTGTAGTGTGGAATTTTACGCACATAGCCTTGGAAATGCTTAGTTTTTGTCTTTTGAATATGATAGCAATAGCCAGTAAAGTCGTTATTGGACAAAAATTCGAAGGCTTTGTCGCCCGCGTAATTGAGTAGCAGAACGGAAAGGTCATGCATTCATACTTAGCATTTTGTTTCCAGAACGAAGATCGTGTATTTATAAAAGCAATTGCGGTACGCAACGAAAGTAAATCTTGAAGTGGGACTAGTGTTCATGGTTTTGAGAGGGAACCTTTGTGAACCACATTCTGATGAAGGTATGGCCTCAGATCAACCCGTAAAAAAGAAACAGCGGATTGACGCACCAGACATCGACGATGGTAGCGACAGATCTACAGAGGATGTCCTTACGGACATTTTCGATTCGGAGACACAACCTGTTGAGACTTCAGAAGAATTTCCTGCTAGGAATGGTGAGTCACCTGACAGTGGTACAGTGAGTGAAGATGCTGTTGATTGCTCGAGTCTTGTACGACTCCCCAGTGACACTAACATAGAGATTATTCCTTCTTGCTCTAATTCAACTCCACATTGGAGCTCCAAAGATGATAAACAACTGGCCGACTTGAGGGTACTACAAGATGCCCTTGTCAGTCAGTGCCTATGTAGATTTGATGAGGAAGTAGTATCAAACCTCTTTGATAGACAGCTAAACATTGTCTCTTGGCCTTTGACATGTTCACTAACATATTTGTCCACTATGCAGCTTATGTTTGATGTATATTTAAAACAAAACAGTACAGGTACTATATGTTCTAAGATAATGCAGGCATGTGACATATTAGTAAGAAATAGGCATGACTGGATAACTGAGGTAGTGGAATTGGCAGATCATAAAAGTAAATTTATTACATTTGTAGCTAGTAGAGTACTCGCTAGCTTTCTGATAGTATCCAAGGATACCGTTGATGAAAACTGGCTTCAACAGATTGCAGAAAATATTTATTTGTTTGATAGAATCAATAGAATAACAGTACAAAAGATTAATTTCAGCTTAGATATTATAAAAAGGATAGTAGAATGGAAGGACGTTGAACAACATCCATTAGAAGACAGTGGCTATATGAACGCAGCTGGTAATGTCCAAGTACAAGAAGATAACCCATTTAGAAGTAGTATAGGTTACAGTAGCGGTACTGACGCACCCTCTAGTTCTCATAACAATCTACATAATTCTTTTTCTAATCTACAAACGTCAGGTACAGCTTCAACATCATCAGAACAAGAAAGTGCACCGAACACTTTCAAACTTAGTGAGCCCGTATTAAAGTTATCTAATAATGAACCCAGAGAGATGGAGCAATCTGAGTCTCCTGAACCTCCTCAGTCAAGGATAGAGAGGGTGAACGGACATGGTTGTGTCACAGTAATACTTACAGATTCTGAATCCTTTGATACATCCCATATAAAATGCCTAACAATTAAAACACTAGAACATCATTGGCCCGTGCTTGTAGAAAATATGAAGCTCCTATTGTTAGGATACCTGAATTTAGCTAATTCTGAAAATTGTATTTTAACGTTCTTCTCATTATGGGAAAATATAATAAGCGTAAAAGCGAATCTATCCATTATTGATACAAAACCATTTTACGCAGATCTGCAGAGCTTTGTTGATTTATTAAGAAATACTGTGCTCCCAAGTCTGATATATACTAATTTACTAAGTTTATTCAATGAGGTGCTTTGCTATGGGTCTACTTTAGCACTCCAAGATATTCTACCTGAAGAAATATGTTGTTTGGCTCATTCTATTGTGAGGTATGTGAAAGACTTCAGATTATTAAGTGATGTGAGGATACAAACCAATAGAAGTGGATTTGGATTTTTGGGCAATGAATGTACAATAATAAGAAATTATTCTTTAGGCCCTGAAGTATCATCAATGTCATCATCTATTCAGCTTGTAGATGAGAGTTACGGAGATGATGAACATGATGATTCACATTCCAGAACAGAAGTAGATAAAACTATGTTACAGAGGATGTCCTTATTGGTGTTAAAATCAGTTGCCGTTACTGTTAAAGAAATGAGATGTGACTCATCAGACAGTTCGATAGATTCTTCAGACTATAATGCAATCCAGGACATGCAAATTGTTGAAAGATCAATAAGGGATGTATTGAAAAAACTTGATGTTTTTATAAGAAACAGTCTGGAGTTTCATCCAGAGACCCCTTTTACTAAGATGTTGATACATTTATTCAGTGAGCAGGATGACTATCTCATAGAGTCTATGGTATGTACACTGGATATCACTGTAGGGATTGTATACAGAAACTCAATGTACCCAGATTTAATACCCATGCTGAATCCCATATCGTCATTCATAGAGTTTCTGAAAGTAGTCTCACATGACAGCGATGTTTTACTGGATTACTTAGTGAGCAATGAGACATGTTTCCTCCTGTACTTGTTACGATTCTTAAAATATGTACGAAGAAATTGGCCTAAATTTCTAGAGACATGCCAACAAGCAGAGTCGGGTGGGAGCAGGGGTCTTGAGGACACCATGAGAGTATTAATAAGGTTGAGGTTACAAATAAGTAGATTGGTATCTAAATCTTTATTCCCATACAACATAAGTCCTGTTTTAAGGTTATTGGAGGTATGTGAGAGTCTGTATGAGGGCAATGAGTTCAGCTGAATAGTTAATAAACCTTGTACAATATTTAAATGAATAATAACATTGAATTCTGTGGATTCAAATCATAACAAATATTTATGTGCCAATTATTAATGGTAAAGCCGGGAGCTTATCATAATTATGTTTGAAGCTAGAGTTTCTCTTAAGAAACTTAATAATATCCAAAATATTTTGGTTTTTACTGACACAAGTTTTCTGTTACCACAGATTTCAAGTAAGATAGGGTTTCGTGTGTTGTGTCATTGATATACATAAATCTAACAACCAAGACTGCCAATTCTTCTTACATTCCAAACTTTATCTTGTATTCTACTTGAAATGAAATAATATTTAGCTTTTAACTAATTTATATTAATTATAGTCTTGTAATATTTTGTAATAATATAGTTTAGTTCTAATTTATAATTATACCATAACTCAGTCTTCCTTATATAGAATGTTCCTTTTAATGCAATATTTTTAAATAATGGGGCAAATTTTTTTCAAAATTAATAACTGAAAATGTTTAAAAAAATTATTGAAGAAAAAAAAAAAAGAATGGGTTAAAGATAATTTTTCTTCTAGGGTAGTATTTGTTCTTATGTCCCTCTATATTGTGCCTTACTTTTGTGTAAAAATAGGGTGCTCATTTATGAATTTTTATGAAACTTAAATGTAATGCAGTTTCTCATGAAATATAATATATATTTACATAGTATATGAACACATTTGGCATAATTAAAATAGGGTATATTTTATATAGTATTTTAAGCAATCTTATGATTAATTTATTATGTAAACTAGTTGTATTTTTGTATAATATATTTTTAGTTTTCATATTGCATATAAAATGCGGGTCTATAACATTTTTTTTTTGTAACTAAATTATATTCCTTGCCACAATGATGTAAATAGATGCCATCAATTACCATTTTATAAGTAAATGTAATCAGTATTAATACAATATCCTTATTTATGTCGACATTATAATATAATTAAATGTGTTATTTGGTAAACTTATTAACTATTTGACTTTATCTATTTTTGTGTATTATGCCTCTATATTGTTCCTCCATAGTTAATTTTCTCTGAGCTTCATAATAATTTTTTTCATGGGTCGTAAGTCCCAGACGCTGTTATGCAAGTGTTCCGTCGTCTATCACGCGATGGACCCGGCATCTGCATGGAGAATCCATGGAATGCTAAGATTAGGTCTTACAGGCTGCTAATAAAATATATTATTACCACAAGGTATGTTTACGTTGGTATTTGATCTATTCTCATTTTTTCAATCTTTTTTTCTACGTGTTTTACATCTTTTTTCTGCCACTATATTTGTCTATTTTATATTCAACGTCTAGTCTCTCTCTATTTCTGAATCATAATCTTAAGTTATGTGTCAGATTTTTTTCCTCAGAAAGTATACCATAAGTATATTATTAATTTTTATTAATACTGTCAAGGTGTAAATATTTGCACTGTTAACCAAGATTGGAAAATTGTTATTGATATACCTAACAACTCATAGGCAAACTAATTACAAAATAAATTTCATGTTTCAAAATTTTTATTCAATATAGTAGTTACATGTAGACTATCGACCAAGCTTGGTTTTAGTTTACATCATCGAAATTAATATATAAAACAATGGAATTAATTTGAAACTCGTGACAGTGCTCCAATTTGCATCCTCTGAGTAAACGCGTCAGACGCTTTCAAGCGTTAGGCCACAGTACAACCAGTAGTCTATCTCGGCCGAATATTTATTATAATATCATGGACTTAATGAAAAAATAAGTTTACCAAATAACAAAATCATAACATTTTACGGGAATCTTATTATTATGTTAAATAAATAGCTTTAAGTGATAGAACAACAACAGACTGTTATGTAGTAGGTATAAATGTGTCCACTTGTTACTTCCATATAGGTATAAGATGTTATTTTAATATTTTTTTATTATTCATTGAATGTTACTTATAAGGGTCATAGCACATATAACGTAACGTAAACGGATCGGCATCGCCTCGCCTTTTTCCTCGGTGTCAAACGTCAAAAATCCGATTACGTTACGTATCCGATTAGCGTTGCAGTAAGGAGTTTCATACAAAGAATACTGAACGGCTCGAGTTGATACGGTGCCGATCCGTTTACGTTACGTTATATGTGCTACGATGCTTAATATGAAAGTGGAATCTCAATACATAGACTTTCTTATTCCTCATTAGATCAATAATTTCATATAATTGGACACATATAGGAAAAATATCAATTGAGTCCTGAAAATTTAAACTTCTTGCCAAGAATACTGTTTATCGTGATTTTAAATGCATTTTGAAGGCTTATATTCATCTAAAATTTAGAGACAAATCATATATAGACATTTTGAATCAACTCAGTGCTCGGCTCCTGATTTACATTCCGCGCAGTCTAGGTTGGCTGGCTTGAAGTTGTTGCAAATGGCTGCACAGATATTATGTTTGTAATGTTGGGCAGCTAGTGTTTTCTTAGTGATACGCGAATGTCTCTGAAAGTTAACTTCAGGCCGGCAGAGTAACATTGCGCGAGCTGTATGCATAAATCATGTTATAATTATTAAAATAAAAATTATGTGGTAAGCCATATAAAGGAGTATAAATATAAAATTTTGTAATGTAATAATACTCATGATTTAATAAATTTTTGTATAAAATTATTTACGGACGTCAAAGTTTTTCAATTGCAATTAAAACTTGACAAACATAGTGTTTTCTATGTATACCCTTGTATAAAATTAAAATCGTTTTTTACATTTTTAGATGTCTTTGAAGGTAATTGCTATGGCAAATCCTAAATTTTGAGAAATGAAATAATGGGAGCCGTCCATCTTTACTGTTGCTTAGGCGGTGTCTTCATCAAGTCTGATCAATCTATTACCCAGCTTACTTACTCTACGAGTTTAATCAAATAGTAAAATAACAAGCATATTATGTAAGTAAATGTTTTTGGTAAAAGGCTTTTTAATTGTGCCTCAGCTTGTAATTTATATAGACAAGCAAGGAAATTACAATCAAGTAAATAAAACAAAATCAGAACTTATACAAGGTATACATAGATTGTACAGTTTCCATATATTCGACATTTTCTTTTAAATAATGTTTAATTTAGATATATACGAAATTCAAAATTTTTGTATTTAAAATTAGGCAGTAATTTAAGTTGTTGTTAAGTAACAATAATTTAATTTAAATATTGATTAAAATGAAATATTTTTGTACATGATGACAATTTTTTTGTATTATTTTTATTCCTTTAACTACAAGCGCTTTTCAAGTAGGGCCTTAGTAACAGAATGACCCATTCTCTAACACGTCATGCTGTTTCAGATGGTCTCATTTCTATAATAGATGGACCCATAACCAGGGAAAGGAGCCAGTATAGGTAGTATGCGTAAGGGGTTCCACAAGGCAGTATTCTTGAACCTCCACTTTTCTCCCACATATTTTATTGACCTTTGTCAAAGATCAAAATTTTTAAGCAGATGAAATTACTGAAAATAATATTTCTACTTTAAAATAATATTTCTATTTCTGTTTAGGGTGGAAACTTTTGGAGGAGGCCTATGTCCAGTAGTGGACGTCTATAGGCTAATATGGATGGATTTTTTCTACTTTTATCGCCTATCTAAAGACATGATACGCCTACCCCAAATAAAATTGGGATAAGGGCAAGGGAATGATGATGATCGTCTACTTAAGGTGACAAGTACGTGATCTCTATAGACACAAAAGAAGCAAAACTTAACATACACTCTTAACTAATTAATTTGGCCTTTGTGATATAAATAGGCTTAGTTTGCGTCTGCCAAGTGCCACTAAAAGAAGACCTTCCTTGGAGTTGGATAAACAGGGTTGATGATGCAATCAAGCAACTTATTCTCAAAATAAATGATAATGGGAAAAATATGATTTTCGAGACAGGATTCGAACACCTGCGTCTTGGGAGAACATACCTTCGACCCCATTGACCAATAAGCCATCATAATCTCGTTAATCAAATCAGTCGATTGCTTTCCACGGAGCCATAAGCTCTCGTAATTTTCACTAAACTTACAACGCCATCTAGGCTGACACAAGTAAACGTTCAATGTTGCAATTGAATGTGGTAAGTTGCAAAACGGTAGCATCGCCCGTTGATATCTCGCTGCGACTCAAGGATATTACTACCTACCTACTAAATGTTCACGATTTTGTTACTTATGTACCTATTATCTGTAGATACCAACATAACCCTTAAGCGCTTTCATATCAGCCACTGAACCGTGTGCGTACGCCCAGCGGAATGTTGTTGAATTTAAAGATTTTATGTATGCAGATATTTAGTGTGATACGTAGCGTAATTGTGTACGGTAAAAAAAAATTTGTGTGCGCAGCCATTGTGGAGAAATTTCGTCAAAACCTGATTCCGCTGGGCGAACGTTGTAAACGTTGTCCTGGCGGCACTTTTTTTGAATCCATGGACTTAGAAGAAAAGAAATGTGTCTAAAAATTAGTTTGAATTTGTGTACGATTGTGTATGTATGAATAAAATTAGTGTATGCATAAACTTCGGAGATATTCAAGTTTCCGCTGCGCGAACGTTTGGCCATTTGCTAGTTTTCATATAAAGCGCTTATATAGAGAGCTGTAGATTTTTACATACGTTGTTTTGAATTTGTTTACATAAGCGCATAAAACAGGTTTAGAAAAAAGCGTAGGCTTTAAAAGATAAAAATATAAACGTAAAATACGCTTATTAGGTCCTAGTTCGTATAGTATGCACTTTGGGGTTAAGATTTTCACGTTTATACAAACCTTGTAAGTGTCTGCAACATGTTGCCAAGTATCAGTGATTTTCCGTTAGTAATTAAAAAGTTATAGGACTATTCACCATAAACAGAGCACTGTTTACAAAGTAGTCAAATAGCACGATGTTCTGAAAGTTCTATAAGGAATTGCATAGTAAGATGTATTCCAATTATCAGTGTAATAATTCAACTACGCACATGCAAAATTTCATCTCATTAAATTCAGTAATTAAAGAGAAATAATTAAAATAATGACAGAGCTTTGAAAACCTACGTAACCCGACCACGTTCGGATGGTTATAAAAAAGCGGCCGTGCCATACATATAAGTAACGTTCCTAAGCTTCCAGTATAGTATTTATTGATATGGTACAGTTGCGTACACAAGCGTTAGAAAAAAATAAAACAATTTTATTTCTTTAATAAATATATATTTTTTAATAAAAACGACACTAACTACGATAAAAAAATCTTTAATTAACAAGTAATTCTCTAATTAAACAAAAATATTTTTAATCACACATAATATTTATGTATTTAGACAAAAAAATTGGCGAAATGGCTAATCATACTGTCATTGGTTAGATATTGCAACAAACCTAAAATGAGTTTTAACTAAAATACAAAGGTTAATAAACGATTATGATTATGAAGGTAGGTAAGTATAATATTTCTAACTTCATTAAAATTAAAATCACAGATCACATTACTAGACTATTCAGTTGTTCAGATTTGAGTCTGCCTATTGTCTGTATTCTGAATATTTTTATGCAATTCATAACTTGTAGTTAATTTAAACCTTAACCGAACATAATAATTCTGCATAGGTATTTTGGTGTGGTGCAGGGGAACACGCTCACATACATACGACACTAACAGGACAACGGTAATATCATGTACGGACGCTATAAATCTTAATTGATACTGAGAAATAATAATATGAATTTATCAGATTTTTTGATAAAAATGTAATAATATAGAAATAAAAACACTTACATGAAATGTCATGCCGGCGTTTTGCAAATTACAGTTTGGAGACCGTTTCTAACAGCTATTTACTGCACGACAAGCAGGCATTATTTTAGAACACACAACTATTTATTGTTTCCGAGTTGTACCGATTCCATTAATAAAAACTATTTACCTAAATAGTAGTACTTACACGTGGTAGTTATTTAATTTACCTAAGGTCTATAATTAGAATCCTAATCCGTGGAATATTCAGTAAATATTAGCTGTATGATTTTTATTTGTCATAAATAATATACCTAGATTATATCGAAACAACAATTAATTGTGTTATCACCTGTACCAATTCAAAACCGGTATTATACTGTAAATGTTAAAATGGTACCTAAATATATGGCACGGCCGCTTTTTTATAACCATCCGAACGTGGTCGGGTTATGTAGGTTTTCAAAGCTCTGTCAGTATATTAATTATTTCTCTTTAATTACTGAATTTAATGAGATGAAATTTTGCATGTGCGTAGTTGAATTATTACACTGATAATTGGAATACATCTTACTATGCAATTCCTTAGAGAACTTTCAGAACATCGTGCTATTTGACTGCTTTGTAAACAGTGCTCTGTTTATGCTGAATAGTCCTTTAACTTTTTAATTACTAACGGAAAATCACTGATACTTGGCAACATGTTGCAGACACTTACAAGGTTTGTATAAACGTGAAAATCTAAACCCCAAAGTGCATACTATACGAACTAGGACCTAATAAGCGTATTTTACGTTTATATTTTTATCTTATAAAGCCTACGCTTTTTTCTAAATCTGTTTTATGCGCTTATGTAAACAAATTCAAAACAACGTATGTAAAAATCTACAGCTCTCTATATAAGCGCTTTATATGAAAACTAGCAAATGGCCAAACGTTCGCGCAGCGGAAACTTGAATATCTCCGAAGTTTATGCATACACTAATTTTATTCATACATACACAATCGTACACAAATTCAAACTAATTTTTAGACACATTTCTTTTCTTCTAAGTCCATGGATTCAAAAAAAGTGCCGCCAGGACAACGTTTACAACGTTCGCCCAGCGGAATCAGGTTTTGACGAAATTTCTCCACAATGGCTGCGCACACAAATTTTTTTTTACCGTACACAATTACGCTACGTATCACACTAAATATCTGCATACATAAAATCTTTAAATTCAACAACATTCCGCTGGGCGTACGCACACCACTGAACCTCCACTGCTGGACAAAGGCCTCCTCTAAATATTTTCACTTTGAGTATAAGGGCCAGATTCAGAGACCGCACTTTGACTTTACTTTAGCAAAGTCTAGTTATTATCTCTGAATTTGAACAACATTAAAGTAATTTTTCGCATGAAAAAGTTTACTTTGTAGTAATAAATAATGAAAGTAAACTTTTTAATGCGAAAAATTACTTTAATGTTGTTCAAATTCAGAGATAATAACTAGACTTTGCTAAAGTAAAGACAAAGTGCGGTCTCTGAATCTGGCCCTATGTCTCGGTGTCTCAATGAACTAGCCAATTGCATTCCAGTTTCCAGTGTGGACATAGGCCTCTCTCAACACGCGCCACCGAACTCTGTCATGCCTGCGCCTTCCGCATCCAGTCCGACCAAGAGACCTTTATGAGGTCGTCGGTCCACCTAGCTGGGGGGCGTCCTACACTACGTTTGCCGAGTCGCGGTCTCCACTCTAAGACACGTTTGGTCCATCGGTCCTTCGACAGATATAACCAGCCCATTGCCACTTCAGCTTGCTAATACTACGCGCTATGTCGGTAACTTTGGTTCTTTGTCGGATAACCTCGGTATCTCGCCGTCCTTAATACCTCGTCGGTCCTGTGAGGGATCTTTACGCCCTGCATCTTAGCATTAGATACCATATTTTATTTCTTTGTCTACCCTACAAGAACAAAAACAACAAAAGTATCATCAAATGTCATTTATTCTGTATTGTATAATTTACACGTTGTTTAATTTACACACGCATATCATTGTACACAGCAACTAATCAAGCTAGACACTCATGTACCTACCTTAATACCTTGAAGTAAGACACAATTTCAAATGAAAATGTTTAACTTGTTGTGTTGCTGTGTGTACACACATAATCTAACATATCCTTTATTATATTGCTTAACTTTGGAGACAGTCTATAGCTAGAGTTCAGAAAAAATAATCTACACATATAACTTTTGAAGTAACATAAATTGCAGACGTTTTGATTAATTGTTGCATAATATGATTTTTCTGTCTGTGTGTATATTCCGGGTAATTTCCGAAACGAATAGACTGATTTCAATGGGACGTAACGTGGACTACTTACTTGGCTTACTACTATTCGGAAAAAAATTATGAGTTCCGCAGAAAACAATAAAAGCCATGAAAATATTTGCTACTGAAGTAAACCTTTCGAGACAAAGTAGGTAGCGAATCTATATAAATTACATTTTCTTTGCCAGTCCACGATTGACAATTAATAAACTCTATTGCAAAAAAAACGGGCACTTTAGTTTTTTTTCTCTATTTCAATGAAGAAGAACAAGAACTAGGTTTTGTTATTTTGACGATTTATTGGTATGTTTTTTGAAGCATCCTGGCATAATTCTTTACGTTCCAAATTTAAAATATGAAATTATTAAAAGAAAAATAATGATTATTGTAGATTATTCTAAAATTGCTTTACTAATGGCGCGAATTGCTGAAATGATTTTTAACTGATTACGATATTTTAAAACTTTTTGGATATTTTCTGCAAATTAAACAATTTAATCTTTCTTTTTACATTAAATACCACTTTTTGATATGAGTGATAAAGCGATAAGGGCCGGTAAAATTATAGCCCTACTTGAAGAAGGTTGTTCGCAAACTTACGTGTCTCAGCGGCTAAATGTGAGTCGTTCTCTGTCCAGAGGACTTGGCAACGGTATCAAGAGGCTGGTTCGGTCAAAAGAAGACTTGGTTCGGGAAGAAAACGATGCACAGAACCAAGAGATGACCGCTTTTTGGTGAGTCAGGCGTTGCGTAATCGTAAGGTGTCAAGTGTAGACCTGAAGAAGAGCCTTGAAGAAGTAAGAGGAGTAGAAGTTAGCTTGTGGACGGTCAGGAGGAGGCTTTTGGCTGCCAATATCAAAAGTTACCGCCCAGCTCGGGGCCCTAAATTACTCCGTGAGCACCGTGTTGCTCGACTTCAGTTTGCTCGGAACTGTGCTTCATGGACTCTGGAGGACTGGAATAAAGTATTGTTTTCTGATGAAGCTAGAATCTCTTTGTGTGGAGAGGACCGTAGCCGGCGTATGCTGCGCAGACCACGGGAACGCTATGCGGAAGTGTGTTTCGAAGAAATCACTCCTTATGGCGGAGGCTCCGTTATGTTTTGGGCAGGAATTAATTCGACGGAACGTACGGAGTTAGTTTTCATAGAAAATGGAACATTAAATGCATACCGGTACATAATGGAAGTCCTAATTCCATATGCACAACCCACATTGACTGCACTTGGGGAAGATTCCATTTTTATGGACGATAATGCTCGCCCGCACCGTTCTGGCGACGTGGAAGCGTACATGCAAGAAGTTGGGATCCGTCGTTTAGATTGGCCAGCTCGAAGTCCTGACCTCAATCCAATTGAGCATGTGTGAGATGTTCTAAAGAGACGGGTAAGATCAGTGCAACCTGCTCCACAAAACATCAGGGAGCTAAAAAGAGTCATTGCAGGAGAGTGGGAACGTATTCCTCAAAACGTTATTAAAAACATCGTGGAAAGCATGCCCAGAAGGATTCAAGCTGTGATTTTGGCAAGAGGAGGTCACACTCGTTACTAGGTTTTTACATTTGTAACTTTATTTAATTAAAAAAAGTAAAAAAAAACTAGTCTTTACTGCCGACCACTTCTTATTGTTTGGGCGTGTACATCGATTTTAAAGAATCCATAGTTTTTTTTCTTTTCAATGCTCGAATTCACTTCACGTGCATTAATTTACACGACTATAAGTATATAGACTACGTCAAAGAAATAAATTTCATTTAATTAATTAAAATCGACCCTAGAACGTAAATTTCCTTAGGTGCCCGTTTTTTTTGCAAAAGAGTGTATAATATTCTTTACACATTCACACAGCGCCATCTAGTCCCAAACTAAGCGGAGCTTGTACTATGGGTACTAGACAACGGATAAACATACATTAATACCTTTTTTTTGTAAATACATAGGTACATATTATACATAAAAAACACTCAGACCAATGCAAACAATCATGTTAATGCATAAAAAGATTTGCATTGAGAATTGCTGGAATATTAAAGATAACTTTACTCTTGATGGACCTGTTTATAGACTTATATTCCTAACATACATAATACACAACCATCTAGTTCTAAACCGAACATAGCTACGTATTAGTATTTCTGGGACGTTTCAAACCTCCTACGTGTGTGAAGACAATCTTAGAAACTTATACTTAATTCATCATAACAGCCCATTAGGTATCTAATGCCCTACAGCAGGGACGGGCTTCATGTAAAGACGAACGTAAACTTACTCAACTAATTATAAGTAGGTACTCTGGGCTATACAGTTTGATTTTGGAGTTTATGTCAAGCTTTCCATCTTTGTTTTCATACAGATAACTACCCCCTTACTCATAAACGCCTCTTAAAATTAATCACTGTTTAGCGAGATTTTTCTAAGTAAAATCGTATGAATTTAAGCTAATCAATTGACAAAAATTTAAGAGCCGTTTATGAGTAAGAGGGATTTCTAAAATTTTACGACCCACTGCCACAAAATAAGGTGGTATGGTTACACTGAGTTCTGACACTATGTTACCTATGTGTAGGTGTAGGTATACCTATTTATTTATTGTACGCGCAATCGAAATTGGCCGGCTTATAGTTGCAAATGGCTGCGTAGAAAGGACATTCATAGTTTCCTGTTGTCTCCATTGGGATAGCTACTATTAGGATAAAAGGAATAGAGGAAATTTTGTATGTCGCTATAAACACACCATGTGATTGTGGATTATTGACCCCAAGGTCAAGCAGTAACCACTTAGGTACATTCCCTCCTGTAATCCTGTATTTCTTGATATTCTACTTTATTTTTAAAATTCTCCAACATTGGGATCACTGTATTAGCATAGTAGTTCAGGTTTATTCAGCCAACTAAAAGTGCTATAACTTTAGCATTTTTATATAAGTAGAACCTTTTTACATAATGTTAGTGTTTTATTTTTATACGAATAACTTGTTCAGCTTTCACTATGCAAAGTATAACCTTACCTTCAGGGATACACGCTTTAATCGTCTCACGTGGCCGTAACATAGAAAGCCAAAGCATAGCCTGACCAGGCCCAGCGCACACCGCTGGAGATTCCGCGCGCCCCGAGCGGCGCCCAGAGCACTTGAGAGCCGCACTCAGAGCGTGCCTCTCCCCATCTCATTTAGTGCTGATCGGTACTTTGTACAGACAAGTCGCTCTCGTCCGCAATGGACGTGGACTGGAACATGATAATTATTGCTGCGCTTGCAGAAGAAAAATGGAAAAGAAAAATATGGGTCAATGAAATCTGGCACACTAGTTAAAAGTTACAGGCGTCTAACCGCCAGCCAGCCGGGCGCGGGGTAGCGCGGAACAGCACAGCGGCGACGGGAGTAGTCGTGCGCATGCTCGCGTAGTAGCTTGATAGCGCTGCGACTACCGCATGCGAACTTATTCGTAAATTGACCGTATCTCAAGATAGTTAAGGTTTATATCAAAATCTCTGAAACCTTATGACGCTCGAATTTTATTTTCACGGCTCATTTAGGCTCGAATACAAGCTATATTTCTGCATATTTTATATCCAGCTAGACCCTTTAACTAAAAAATATTTTGCTGGGCGCGAAGAACGTTCGTGCAGCAGAATTTGATTTTCTTAAATAACTCCTCGCCTCTGGACGCTCGAATTTTTTATTTAGGGGCACATTTATACGGGACAAGGGTCTAATTATCTGTATCATTCAATTCTTGTAAAGCGATACTTTTTTGCTGGGCGAACGCACGCTAAATTGTTGTCTTCAATTGCGCTCCGCCGCGCCTCCAGCGGTGTGCTTATGAAACTTTTCCTTGCAAAGTCCAGATGTAGATTTAGATAAGTATTGTAAAATAGGTATAAGCATACTTAAATTTAAACAACTGCTTTAGCCGTTAATCCTGTGTGTCCGATAAAAAAAAAGAATCTCGAAACTCCACAAAACAAAAAAAAACAAGCATAAATAAATAAAAATAATTAAATAAAAGAAAATAATTACACTAACACACTAAAACATACATTTAATCTCTCAATCATTGTTTTTTACGTAACATTACATCTTATTAAAAAAAAACTTAAACGACATCAACGCAAAAAAAAAACAAATATTTTTTTTACAAATGAAACTTACCTTTTGTCATAATCTAAATTGGTAAACAACGTTACTTTCATGCGATATTTTGTCAACCGTACTTTTCTTAAGAGCTGTTTCAGACTAGCGTTTTTTTCTCTTAGACCCTGCGCAGACGGCACACTTTTTGTGCGATCGAGTCTGCGGCGCACAAAAAGTCTGCCATACGTTTATTATTTATACTGCTACCAGTATCCAGTATAATATGGACTTTTTGCGCGTCCTGTGCGTTACTGCTTATAATTGCATAGGATCTATTTTCACAGACTAAAAAGTGCGTCACGGATAGTCTGTCGTCTGCGCAGTGTTTCCTTTGTGTGGGGGCAGAGTAAGGCCACGTTCATTCGAACATGGTCTTAGAATATATGCAATTAGCCTTGTTGCGTCAGGCTTTAGCCTAGCAATGTTGAACTTATTCAGAAAGGCAGTGATATCATTGTTTCTAAATTAATTTTATGGCTTCATCTCATCACATGAGTATCCTACAAACCGATTTAAAGAAATTTCATAGCTATAATCTTAAAAATAAAAACAAAAATAAGAAAAAATATAACAGCTAATAATTGTTTTACTGCTCTTAGGATAACCGCGTTTGGAAAACGGAGCGCAAAATGTAAAAGCAAAACCGCTAGTCTGAAACTACTCTTAAGCAATAAAAAATAATACAATGACATTTGTTCGTAATTGACAGTTTTCCGAATGACTGATCAAGTAAAAATCAACTAATCAAGTGTCAAAACTGTTATTTTAGTTCCTGAAAATGATAGTTTTGACCCTTGATTAGTTGATTTTTACTTGATCAGTCATTCAGAAACCGGGGGAAAGACTGAGGTACACTTTGCTAGGTGAAGTTGGTACGTTTAATACAAGAAGGGGCACAATATTTATTATATAAAATTAATGGACCCCATAAATGAATATATAATAATTGCACATATTATATGCGATCGAGACTTTGTCAAGACACTTTTAGTGACAAAGTAACTACAATTGAAATTTTTTTAATTTTTTAAAGTTTTAATGCTTTGCCAATATCACACTATTTTTTTCGCCTCGCGATGGTATGAAAAATTAGTACATACATAAGATTGAAATTAGTACCTGTCTACAGTTCGCGCAATCTTAATCGGCCGGCTTGAAGTTAGCGTTTAGAGACGTTTGCGCATGTACAGTCACTAAGAAAAAATCCGCTTCCCGGCATTTAATTACAAATTTATATATGATGCCAGCGCAACCTGCAGCAACAACTTCAAGACGGTCAACTTAGATTGCGCGTACGCCATTTTGTGGTAATACTTAGTATAGGTAATTTTACATGGATCTCTCAAATAAAATAGCATCATCTAAATATCGTATATCCGTAATACACAAACATTAAAATGACTTAATAGTACAGTCAGCAACAAGTCGATCAAAAAATTAAAAAATATAATAAAATAAATAAATGATCGCTTCTCTTGCTTACAGCAAACACACAGACAAACATATTACTAATCATCATATTACACACATTATCTTATAGAAACTACCATTCCAACATTAATACACACAAGAAACAAATCAGCCATATACATTAAAATAAATAAATAAACATAATTACAAATTCACTCATACCAATAGTTACAATTAAATTAAACACGAGAAGGGTAGTCTTATATTTAACATCATACAATTTCGCGTACAAATATTAAACTTTTGACCGCCACGTCAAGAAAAAAACATCCTATTTTCTTATTTGGGTTTCGTACTCATAATCGAAAGACACTTTTGCGAAAGCCATTTCTATTGCGCCAAATCATCGAAATGGTATTTAACCAATGGGCCATTTCATCGAAAAACCATTTAGCCGATACGCCATTTCATCGAAAAACCATTTAGCCGATAGGCCATTTCATTGAAAAGCTAAATGTACCTGGCGTTGGCGGCCGCTCCCGCGGCAGGGCCCCTTCGCTCGCTCGCCTTCGCCCTTAATAGTAAATGGTCTAACCTAACCTAAACTAAATAATTAGAGCGCCAGGTCCTTTACCTTTTTAAATGGCTCATCGGCTAAATGGCTTTTCGATGAAATGGCCCATCGGTTCAATGGCTTTTCGATGAAATGACTCTTCGATGATTTGGCGTAGTAGAAATGGCTTTCTCAAAAATGTCTTTCGATAATGAGCACGAAACCCTTCTTATTCAAGCTTTATAATTGTTGAAAACAGTTTATGGAAAAAACATAAGGTCGATGTTTTTGTATAAAAGATGTGGTTTTTTTGACGTGCCATGCCGTTGCGAGCACATTTTGATTTGCCGTCTAGAGACAGTCAAAAAGTTAATTATTATGAATATCTAAGCGGCATATCCAACCATTTAGGGATTTTATTTGAGCTTTCGACCGCTTCATAAAACAAAGTGTACGGCTTTTTAATGAAGTGTAATTAATCTTAACTTGTTTACTTTAAAACCAACGCTTGCAAGCTTAAAAATATAAACTGGAATTAAATCCACATTAATAAAACGGCCGTAGGGGAGTACCTAGTTTACTTTTAATATTTAGTAGCTAAACAGAATACAATTTCTGCATTACAAAATATCTGTCACATATGTACGGTACCGTCAACAAAAAAAAATCAAAGTAACAGATGAAAAATATCGCATAAAAAACAAAAATCTTAAATAATTAAAACAGCCGAACTTATAAATACTCAGGTATCATAGTCTTCGTCTATTTGAAGGTTCCCTGAATTTAAACTGTCTATATCAATAGGGTGCGCCACAAACGGCTTAATTTCAATCCTCTTAACTTCAGTTCTAGGCGGTTTAGAATTTTGCCTACTTAATTGTCTTACAGTAGTTTTAGGTACATCATTTTTAGGTACGCTCACAATATTAACCGCTGCCGTGTCTAGTAATTTTATTTCTGGGTTAGCTAAATTCTTTGTAAAGTCTATGTTTAGGATGGGAGTGACTGGTGTTCTAGGCGCTGGCGTGACTGGAGTCCTGGGTGATATGAGGGGTTTCTCAATAAAAACTTGCTTTGGCACTGTTTCTAACTTAAGACTTTCAGGTTTATAACTCGTCGATGGCTGAGGACTGGAATAAGATGGGTTTAATTTGATAACACTTCGATGTGGTACATCGTCTGTTAGTAACGTTTCCTGATAAAAGTTTGCGGTAACGATCGGTTTTTCTTCTGTTGTTTTCTTTGAGAGGTCTATGGCTGTGTCTGTAGTTACGGTTTCTGTTCTGTTAGTTTTAGTTTGTTGTTCTGTGTCTGTTGATAGTGCCCGTGTGGCGTGGTCTCTTGTTATTGGTTGCGGTAATGATACTATTTTTACGTCACTACTACTAGAGCTGTTTGAATCTTCTCTCGCTATTCTTCTTGGAGGTACTGTCATGTCTGAAAATCTAAACAAAAATTATGGTTTTAATATCTTGCTGCAGAATTATCATGGTTTCCCGTGGCAGTTGGCCTTCGAAAAAAAAAGGAAAAAAGGATTTCAATCAGTAGAAGTCTGACAGATCTGTCAGTTTTTTTCGAGGCGGAGGAACTCCATGATGCTTTAATCCCGTCAAAAAAAATTAGGCACCCCATCGTCATCGTGAGACCCTTGAGAGATGGCTAGGATGGCCGCCGTGAGTTTATTATATGTTTCGGAGACTATCTAGCCCTAACGACAACGAATCGAGTTTCCTCCAGAGTCTATTCCAGTCGCAGAATAAACACAAAATTTATTACCGCCACCGGTATATATTATGGCATTCAGTGTCTATACGTTAGACACCGAATGCCATAAATATATATGAATTTTCTTATTTTACTAAATTTACTTGTTAAATATTGGGCCTTCAATTTTTTTTAATAATTTTTATTTTTTATTTATAAATATAAAATAAGATCAATATAAAATAAGATCTCTACTTTTTACATAAAGTACGCGCAAACTAATCTTAGTTTGCGCGTACTTTATGTAAAAAGTCATCTCATCTCAAAGCCATCTGGCCGGCTTGAAATTGTTGCAAATGGTTACGCAAATGTATTTTTTTGGTAAATAAATGTTGAGGCGCAAATGTTGTTTTAATTTTTGTACATGCGCAAATGTCTCAGAAAGCTAACTTCAGGCCGGCCAAGTAAGATTGCGCAAACTATAACAAATGTCTTACCTTGATGAATTAGGTGAACTCTCGGCGCTCATCATTTCTTTTTCTTCAGCAGCCGAAACGTCAGGTATATTTTTTACCTGAAATTTTTTAAAACTTTTGAATAGTTCCTTTTTTGTCTGAGTGTTTTCTATGTATAATATGTATGTATTTACAAAAAAAAAGTAGGTATTTAAGTATTTTTATCAAACTTCAAACTTCAAAATGCTTTATTTCATAAAATTTATCACAAATTGTTTGAAATCGTCTTTTAGAATTTACTTGAAATTGAAGCTATAGTTAAAATTATAGATCGACACAGACAAACGCCACAGCACTAAAAAAACCGCGTTGTATTGTCCAATGTAAATTAGAGAAGAAAAATAAAACCAATCTACTACTCAAATCTACTTGTCTGTCTGTGTTGATCCATAAATTCCAGTTTCCAAATGGTTGGGCCAATGAGAAGAAACCTGGCAAAGAAACTCATGGCAACTCTTTTAAAATTCGGTTGTTTACAATATTTCTTTTAACATAAATCATATACACAATTAAAATATTTGACAGTACCAGACAGGATAATACACCATTTATACATTATAAAAAATAATAATCAAAGAAAAGAAAAGTAGAAGACAAGCATGAGAACAAGCAAGACAGAAGAAGAAAAGAAAGAGAAAGAAGAAAAAAAAAAGATAGAAAGTATACAATAATACAATTAGAACTTAGAAATAAAATAATACAGTAGCACATATAATTATAAAAAGTGCATAAACTAGCATTATTTGAAACAGTCTGAGAATAGAAGCAGTTAATCCCAAGCCTTTTTATCATTCGTGTAATCTACAATAGTATAATATCCCTTTAGGATAAGTTTTTGTTTTACTACATTCTTAAATTTATTAAGACTTAGATCTTGGATATGATTCGGGATTTTATTAAAGAATCGCACACATTGACCCAGAAATGAATTGTGTATTTTTTGGAGCCTAGAATACGGATGAACAAGTTTATCTTTATTTCTAGTATTTATACTATGGACATCACTTCTTTTGACAAATTGGTCTTTATTTTTATGAACATAAATTATGTTTTCATAAATGTATTGACTTGCTACAGTTAATATATTGATTTCTTTAAATTTTTCTTGAAGTGATTGTCTCCTACCTAAATTATAAATTGCACGAATAGCTCTTTTCTGCAGCACAAAGATAGTATGAATGTCGGCAGCATGTCCCCATAGTAAAATACCGTATGACATTATGCTGTGAAAATAACTAAAATATACTAATCTGGCAGTTTCTATATCTGTCAGTTCTCGAATTTTCCTAACGGCATAAGCTGCAGAACTTAGTCTCTTTACCAATGTAATAATATGTGGGCCCCACTGAAGCTTAGAATCTAGTGTTATACCAAGAAATTTTGTAGTATCCGTTATCTAGTACCCATAGTACAAGCTTTGCTTAGTTTGGGACTAGGTGGCGATGTGTGAATGTGTGAGGATTTGTTTATTATTTATTTTTTGATTGTTTAAGTTAAAACACGAAAGTGCTGTCCCATCATAAACTAGTATGTTTTAAATAAACAACACCCGCACTGGCTATTTTGGCCCTGAGTGGCGGGAACTTTTAAGGACATTAAATTAACTGACACAAAGAACATCCAAACTCGGGACAATAGTTCGTAGATCGCACAAATAGTTCTATGTATAACTTATCCGTGTGGTGACGGAGTAAGAATACAGTGTGTCACCACCCCATCTCATCTCATGAGTCTCGTAAAAACCTATTAAGAGACTATCCGTAAATATTATCTTACGTAATAAAAAGAAGGAAACCTTGAAATTAAACCCTATACCAATCCGTTTGGTCAGCGTGGTATTGGTAGGCCAAGTATCCCTCCATCACTGGAGGAGGCACGTCCATGCAGTGGGACATTCATGGGCTGTTATGATGATGATGTATAACTTAGAGATCAAAGAAATTACATCAGTCGCGCGACGGTCATGGAAACGGCTAATACACAATACATAATACACGCAGGACAACGACAGGAATCTAAACGTACTTAATGTGCGTTTAACTTAATATTCGTAAAGTACCCGCAAAATGATCCTTAGGGCAAGGTGTCTTTTTTTAAAAAAAGTATAACACAGTCACAATATCTAGAGACCTCGCTGGAATGCGAACCTCGCGTCCCGTTCTCCTTTCAACTCCCGCTCTCGCCACGGGAGCATCAGTGATTCTGACGTGACGTCATCGACGCCAGGTCTCGTGATAATGTGAACGGGTTATAAGTAAAATTCAATTGATTAAAAAAGTATACTTACTAAATCTCTTAAAAAGTCAAACTTGGACTCCGCCAGTATACACTGCTTCACGTGTGAGGGACTCAGGGTCTTCGCATTCCTTGCTACAGTCACTTGCATCGCTTTGCTCAGCAGTGATTCCACGAATAATTCCAGCGTACGAGGTGTTCAAGTTAAAAGTACTGAGTTAAGGATATATTTCATAAATAGGGACCACTAAATAGAAAAAAGTAAATAGTAGATAACTAATCAATGTTAATGTAAAAATAAACACAAATAATTTGATATTGATTTGATGAATACTATAACAGCATCCTTCCCCCTTTCTCCTACAATATGCTGTCCACATAATTTAAATAAATTGTAATGTTAATAATTTCATTTTTTAATTTAGGTATTTAATTCATAAACAATATTACATTGTGTTTGAAATAACTTAAATTTAAAATAGAATTTAACAAAACCAATCAATTAACTAAACAATCAATGTCAATAAAAAATAAAAAAACATAAATCTTACTTATCTTATAAAAAAAATGTGGAAGAAAATAAAATGATTGAATATTTATATATTTTGTAATTATAACAGGCAGGGCATCAGCCAGAAGCTTAAATGGTTCTTAACGAAAACAGCAGAACCAATTTTACACAAATTGGTCCATCTGTTTGAGGGGAAAAATTAACAAACACATAAACTCGTGTTTATATTATTAACATAAAGCTCGCGTAATCTTAATTGGCTGGCTAGAAGTTAGCCTTCAGAAATGTTCGCGTATGAAGCGAATCGCCCACAACACAACGGAAAACAACCGTTCCCCGCCATTTAATTCCAAAACTGACAATTGCGCAGCTATTTGCAACAACTATAAGCCGGCCGACTTAGATTGCGCGTATGTATACAACTTTAATAGTGGCCGCACGGGTACAATTTATGCATGTTTTATAATAAATTACTGTTTTGAATCACTATATACATTTAAAATAAACGCCGTCATAATCCGTTGCGCAGTTTTAAAGATTTAAGCATATTATGTATGGACGGACAGATACTAACAGCGAATTTGTTTTGATGATGATACTACAAAGCATACTATCTATATGAATATAATGTTTATTTCTGTCTAGATGAATAAGTCGTTACATCTGCATATAGGAACTCTAACGATAAGGCATGATTCATAAGTATTATAATCTTTTCGTGTGATGACGGAGTAAGAATACTATGTCACCACCCCATCTCATCCCAAAAAAATGTGATTGCATATTTTCGTGGTAACGTTAGTCTAGGTTCAGTAATTCTGAAATTAGTATGAGAGTCCAAAATAGGAACGACAACCTGGTTACGGTGGCCAAAACCCAACGGGTGAGGGGGGCACAAGACCGCGCAAGATGAAAATGATTTGGAGGAGACCTATAAAGGCTGATTTACACAGGGTCAGTAGACAAGTCAGTCGTCAGGGGGCGCCAACTGACTTCAAAATATTCGTGTGCGAATATTCAAGTCAACGCTGACTTCAAGCCACTGTACTGACTTCAAATCAGCATGTTAATGCTCGTACTATAAAATCGTTTTTTTCGGGTCAGCACTGACTTGTCTCGAATTTGTAGTCAGTTACTGACCCTGTGAAAATCAGCTTTAATGTCCAGCTGTTGACGATAGCAATTAACTGCTGTGAAGAGCCAATGAACAAATAAAGCGATAAAAAATTGCTGTAATTTAATAAGCAGTAACTTTTAGATTACTATTTTTACGTCTCTACAGAAGTCATAAAGACGGCAAATTACAGCATTACGATATTAGATTACACACAGCAATTACGTTACCAAGGTTTTCTTGACGTCATTTTAAGATACAATAACTACATAATATGAAAAGGTTTTTAATAGTAATGGCAAAAAGGATAATCATATTTGATCACACTTTCACCGTCCCCACCCACCCACTGCTGGGATGGGCTTTATAAAAACCCTAATAAGCTTTTTTTATGTTCAGTTTACAAATGAATGCCGTGCGCACGGTGTTGGATTCATATCCCACGTAAAATAATTTTGTGTGATCCACTAATCATTATTTGAAGCCTGGATGTTCCTTGTTTTGAATGTTCACTGAAACCACAAGGCTCGATCCCTAATGCGGAAGTAATTTTTTTTCAAAGTTCTTTTACAAAAATCGACGACCTCTGTGGCGTAGTTGTTATATAACATGACTGCTACGCAGAGGTCTCGGGTTCGATTCCCGCTCAATGCAAATCTTTGTGTACATGAACATGATTGTTTGCATTGGTCTGAGTGTTTTCTATGCATAATATGTATGTATTTACAAAAAAATAAGTATTTAAGGTATGTTTATTGGTTGTCTAGTACCCATAGTACAAGCTTTGCTTAGTTTATGAAACTAGATGGCGTTGTGTGAATGTGTGAGGAATATTTAAAGATTACAAGAGATCACGAAGAATTCTTTATGTCTGCAGTCCTAAATTCCGTCACTTGATTCTGCGTACTTAGTTACTAATTACAATCATTTACCGAGATGAAATCTTTTGTTTAAGGACAGGATTTCTTCGAATACGTTGTTGTTTTGTCTACCTGTTACATGTCCAAAATACAAACATCCTTCTAATAAATACCAAGCTGTTAAATTGCATTGTTATACCCCAGCTAAGTGGACTGATGACCTCTAAGGGGTCGTTTGGTAGGAATGGATGCGGAGGACCGTGTTCTGTGGCGTGGTGAGAGAGTCCAGCAGTGGACTGCAATAGCCTACTTGATCGATTGATTGAAATTACTATAAAATGTAGTAAGTACTACCCCATAATAGGTTCACAGTCACACCTATTCGATTCTCTTTAGAAATGTAGAAGGTTAACTACATGGACATTTTAGGGAAGACATTCTCTCTGAAGAAAGGATCGTGACAGAAAAGTGGCGTTCTGTCGTCTCTGCCTACCCCGGACGGGAAAAGGCGTGAGTTTATGTATGTATGTAAAAGCGTGCCTCCTTATGGTAGGTGTAATATCTCAACTAATGTCTTCCTAGCACTAACTAAAAACATAAATTTGCCTTTCTCCGTGTTAAACTTTTATCAGATAACTTTTTTTTATCTAAGGGAGATACAGTAAGAAAATATTGAATGATGGAGATTGAAGTCTGGCCGGCGTATTAATACTAATACTTAAGCCTACTTCTGTGTGGAGTAGGTATCTTCAACGCTTTTTAGTAGATCCAAAAACCATTAACTCACAAAAAATCACTTAAATTAGAGTCTCATCTCACTCATCATTAAAAGTAGCTGTTTAAGCCAATGGCTTAAACAGCTGTAAACTTTTAAAGAACTAATTAAAATTAATAATAGGTCATTACCTATGAAATAGCCGTTTAATTTCTGCGCAGTCTTTAGAATCTACATTCTTTTAAAACATAATATTGATTAAATAATTTTTGTTATTTAGGAAATATAGGATATTACCAACATCTTACAAAAGATAATAAATCATAATAATTATTATTCGTATTAATAATAAGCCTGTAAACATGGGTCCAATTTGGCGGATTTTCTTAATCAATTTACAAAGCATGTTTGAGGACAGGCCACATATACATAAGACTGGTTCATCTGTTTGTTTAAAACCTAGGCTTAGTGCGTAAAAAGTCTAGGTAAACTAAACTGTTTAGTACCAGTTTGAATATGAATGCCTTAAGATATTTTAGAGAAATTATTGTAATAATAATACCTGTTTATATTTCCATTTTATATCATACATGACAAACAAACAAATAAATAAATTAATAAATAAATAACAACAAAAACCAACAGCCCCATTAGAAACCCAGCCTTTTAGAATGTTACTAGTACTATATGGTAGAATACTATAACACTTGTTAATTTACACATTAATTTAAACACCTAAAATGCACAGCGTAACAATCAAAATATTAACAGTATGTTGGAAACCGAATTCCCGCTCACTACACCTATAAGACTATTTATCTATTTATTAATTGATTTTAAACTAATTATCAGATTTAATAAATTAGGGAGTATATCATCACATAACATGATATTAAACACAATAACAAAACAAACACTAAGATCTAAATTTACATTCCATCTTTTCTAATTTAGACAAATTATATCAAGGAACTTATCATTTAGAAAGCTAATAATGATGTTTTAATGATTTAATCATCATTTAATTAACACCTGAATGATGCATCTGTTCATAAGAACAGTAAAACAAATAATGTAATGAAACCACTTTGTGATTATATAAACCCAAAGCAAGGTTAAACGTACGTCTTTTTTGTTCATTAAATACTAAAATTGATCATCTCATTAAAGTACCAATAGGTTTTTAATAACACAAAAATAATTAATGTAAATTACGATCATCGAAAACAATGTAAATACTTATGTTATTGTGACACAAAAAGAGCAATTTTATTAAACCATTTGAAAAGGATATAGATTATGATTGGGACAGCCTGAGCAACTTTCCCCACTTCCTCGTCAGTCTGCATAATCTTCTTGATTCGCCCCTACAAACAAACAATGTCATGATATCACCAATCTCTCAAAATGATTGACGAAAACAAAACCAAATTTCTCCTTGTCGGAGATGTTTATGACGTTTTTAAACTTACAGCCGGAAACCTTGCATTGTATTTTCTTTTCTTGGTAGGCATTATGGTAATCCGTTCACTTTAACACTAATTAAATGATAAAATTAGCTCACTTCTCCATCAGAATGTTAACACTTCTCGCGCATTTTTGAGGTTATAAAAGGGGGACGTTCGCAGCCTACTTCATTTATATACGAATTTGACAGTTTCTCCTCCATTTTTTATGGTCACTTTGTGATTTCCACGTAATCTTAGGAATTGATGAACGAAACTTTTTAAACCTGTGGAAAGTGGAGATAGTTTAACTTATTACAAGAGATATTTGCTTGGAAAAAGGAATATTCATAGAAAGTTAAGGACCTTAAGTTAAGACATTAAAGTTTGAAGCCCAGTTCTGCTATATTTATTTTCAGATAAAAGTATTGTGCCAATTCTACTCAGCGTTTCGTACATCTTAGCCTTAAGGTAAAATTTTATTGGTATTGGTTTCAAAAGTGATATAGTAGCATCAACCGCTTTACGCGGTCGAACATACTCCACGCCTTGCTATCTGGATCTAATGATAACTAAGTTTGCAAACCTCTGGCTGTCTGCGCTGCTGCACCTGCAACTGCTCCTTAGTAAACAGGTTCTCGTAATGCGCACCGCATCCAATGGGTAGTGGTAAATTGGATGTAGAAAAAAAGGAGCTGAGTCTGTAAAGCCTGCGTCCCTACGAAGACACGTATAACTTCTCGATCAAAGTGGTTACGGGAGCAAGGAGCGCAGAGGTTCGCGAATAATACTGAGTACCTACCCAGTTTTAGGTGACCACTAAAGTCTTGCTCGTTTTTAAAGGAATTTCCCGTTTTGAATGGCAATGGGCTGAGCACGTAGCATCCAGAACAGGGAGGAGATGTTAAGCGAAGTATAGTGGAAGACCTATATACCCACAGCAAGACCCACCCACACATCATCAAATTAATGTGTTCTTATTTCTAATTCTGTATGAGATCGCAGTTGAAAAAGCAGAGAAAATATGCTACGATTCTACGGCTATAGAAAAAAATATAAGACTAACGAGTCTAGTACACAAGCACAACAAAGTATAAGTTTTACTTGATTACTGCACTAAACTTGTATTTTTATGTATTTTGATATATATTAGACTTTGCCAATAGTAGATGGCTATGCTAAGTATAAATTGACAATATACTGTTAAAAATACTCTAAGACCACATACATACATACATAAACTCACGCCTTATCCCGTCCGGGGTAGGCTGAGACGCCACTTGTCACGATCCTGGATTCCTGGCAAACAGATTCGGCCCCTCGTCCACATTCATTAAGCGAGTCATACATGCGCATACTAAGACTAAGAAGTGGTATTTGTGCCGGCTATGGAGGAAATTGAAACTGTTTGTTTGCTGTTGTGTTTCAATAGATTATTTCAGCCACGGCCACACAGTTTGTTTTCCTAGGACGAAAACCAGATGTACTCTTATTAATGATTTCTGTGGTAATTCTAAATCTTATACTACAGTTTTCCTGGTGCAAGTATAACGTCTACTTTATCATAACAAACTTTAATACTTTACTGAATTTAACAAACATTAAGGTCATCATTACGGAAGGAAGGGAATCATTACGTAGTAGAATTCAAGCCTACGATTTGGAAGAAAGTAAATCCTTATCACTCTATGCGTGTCATTCGTCAGTTTTACTCTTCCTTTATATTACTTTACTCTGTGGTTTTACTGTTGGTCAAACCAGGGGGAGTCAACTCTGTTCTACACAATGTTTCTATTAGGGCTGTTAGTCACGACAGAGAGAAAAGATGAAATAGAAAATGTTATGTCATTTCCTAGCAACCACCTAATACTTGTTTATATGGAGCTGTCAACAGTCAACACTACAAGAAAAGAAACCGTTTATTTTGTAAATTCCTAAATATCTTGTAAATAAATAAAAAATCTCGATAAATAACAAGTTTATCCTGAATTAAAAACGTTGCACGAGCATCCTATTCCTTAGTTGAAGTGTTTTTGTGAAATTGCATCCTATTCCTTAGTTGAAGTGTTTTTGTGAAATTGAACGTTATTGACTCCAGTTCTGAGAAAGTGACTCCTATAGGGTTTTTGTTATGTTACAATGAGTTTCAATGTAGAGAAGAATGTTTCAATAAAGAATGTGAATATTTTTTATTATGAATATTATTTACATAAATAAATTGTAAAAGAAATGAAGTTTTTTATTATCAAATCCAACTCTAAATACAGTCATCCTAATTTAAACCTTCAACAAAATAAACAAATAGATATATTATATAACGCCCTAATAATGTAGGGCGTAATATAATATATCTCTTTGTTTTTATTAAATAAAAAAAATAATACAATTTCCCGCGCTGCTGATTTTAACCGCAGTTTTGGCTCCCGATAGATGGCGCCGCACGCTTAGGAAAAGTTTCCTCACGAATTTTATATGAAGTTGACATTCTTCTCCTTTGAGTATAATTGTTCTGTGGGTCAAACTGTCAAAGTCATTAAAATGGCGTCGTTGTCGAGGTGTGTGAATTTTGTTATTTATCTTTTTATTATTACAAAATATGGAAATATAGTTTTGTAAATCATGGTTACTTATGACTATTTCTGTCAACGTATTAAAGTTATAATTTTTGTGATTGTCTATTAAAAGTGATTGCGACTCACCAGCATAATAAAACAACCAAGTTTTTGTATGGACATACATTTTAATTTTTATCCGCTTAACTTGTAGATGTAGCAATGATTGATTGAATAATCAAGTAAAAGGACGACATATTGCATTATGCAACTTGTCTTAAACAAAACGGTCTTAAGATTGTAATTAGTTATAACAACAATAGAAAAATAACCTAAGTTTACTGTAAGTTAATTTAGATGCACGATTTTTCAGCTTATTGCCTGCGCCAACCCAGCAGGTGTGGGACCGCGATGACGAACGTAAAGCGAAGCGTGTTGGTAGCGCCCTGGTTGTATCACAAAGTAGCGTCCCACCCTATGGGCAAAGGAAAGGATGGATACCTAGAGCTGAAGATGATTACGCAGGTATAATTTCGTAATTATTGTTGCCAATGATGTGAAGTAATTTAAACTTTGATTTCGCAATTAGATCAAGAAACTTGACTGAGGTAGTATTGATTGTTAAGTTTTTAATGAACTAAACACACCCCCTGGATTGGATTAAGACTACCTTTCATTATCCTTGTGTTATGGGAACTCTCAGATAATTTAAAGATTTAATGAATCCTATCCAATCCTCTCATATAAATAATTTGTTTATTGGTTCCATTATCTACAATCGCCGTGTAGCGACGGCTGGAGAATACAATGTGTCGCTACCCCCTACCTCCTATGGGTGTCGTAAAAGTCGACAAATGGTGAAATAACAAATTAGCAGACAACACCACTGCCAGAGAAGGAAAACTCGAAAGCAAACCCTGTACCAACCCGTCTGGCCAGCGTGGTCCAGTAAGGCAAACCCCCTCCTAAATGTTAGCACGCCCAAATAAACGGCCCCCAGTTCCCGGCAGTCCTGCTGCCCGTTGCTACGGTAGCGGTCGCGGTAACAGTGGGACGGGGGGTGCGAAGAATCTCCGGGCTACGGCAAACGGCTACCATACCAAAATGACCCTGGCAACCTATAACGGACGCTCTCTACGGCTGGACCAACATCTCACCGAACTCGAGGTAGAACTAGGACGTATAAACTGGCACATTTTGGGGTTATCTGAAGTCCGAAGAGAGGGGGAGGACACGATAACCCTCGAGTCAGGTCACCTGTTCTACTTTCGGGAAGGTGATCGGCCCTCTCAAGGCGGTGTTGGTTTCCTGGTCAACAAAGTCCTGACCGACAACGTTGTGGAAGTCAGCAGTGTGTCGACACGGGTAGCGTACCTCATAATCAAAATCACCGACAGGTATTCCCTGAAGGTGGTACAAGTGTACGCACCGACCTCGACATACAGCGATGACATAGCCGAAGCCATGTACGAAGACATTGCTAAGGCACTACATAATACCACCAAGGCTCACTACAATGTTGTTATGGGGGACTTCAATGCCAAAGTGGGAGTACAAAGATACGGCGAAACGAAAATCGGATCCTACGGTGTGGGGCGCCGAAACCACAGAGGGCAGATGCTAGTCAACTTCCTGGAGTCGCAGGGGCTCTTCTTGATGAACTCCTTCTTTAAGAAAAAGCCACATAGGAAGTGGACATGGCAAAGCCCCGATACTGTGACGAAGAATGAGATAGACTTCATCATGACCGACAGGAAATACATATTTAGAGATGTCTCTGTGATTAACAGGTTTAATACTGGGAGTGATCACCGACTTGTTCGAGGCACTCTAAATATGAATTTCAGAGCCGAGAGGCGTCGCATGGTGAAGTCTACTCTCAGACCCACCGCGCCCCAAATAGCTCTGGGATTCGACAAGTTCCAACTAGAGCTTCAAAATCGTTTCGACCTGTTAGAAACCGATGGCAACGTTGACCAGAAAACCGACGCAGTGGTCAAAACGCTACAGGATGTGTCTCGAAGGGTTTTCCCCGGAAAAAGCAAAGTCAGGCAGCCTAAGCTCTCCCCCGAGACTCTCGAACTTATGAGGCAAAGACGCGAGATGTCACCCGCGCGGTCCTCTTCGTCGGATGGGAGAAACCTCAACCGGAAGATCCGGAAGCTGGTGCGACGTGACCTCCGATGTTCCAACACCCGCGCCGTTGTGGCTGCGATCGAACAGAATAGAGGCACCAAAGTATTTGCGCGCCAGCTTGGTAGATCCCATCTAACGAAACTACACACTGCAGACGGCAGAACCGTGACCTCCAAGTTCGAGATACTCGAGGAAATAGAGAGCTTCTACAAGGACCTGTACGCATCACGGATGACTAAACCCTTGGGACCTAGCGAGGATGACCACAGAGCCCCACTCACGCGCCATTATACGGAGGACATCCCCGATGTCAACCGGGGCGAGGTCAGAGCTGCTCTCGAGCAACTTAAGAACAATAAGTGTCCAGGTGATGACGGAATCACTACAGAACTACTAAAAGCTGGCGGAACACCTGTCCTTAAAGAGCTCACAACGCTTTTTAACTCCGTCATTCACCAGGGCCTAACACCTCAGGCGTGGAGCGGGAGTGCGGTGGTCCTGTTCTTCAAAAAAGGTGATAAATCCTTACTAAAGAACTATAGGCCCATATCACTCTTGAGCCACATCTACAAGTTGTTCTCGAGAGTACTCACAAACCGCCTCGCCAGAAGACTCGACGACTTCCAACCACCGGAACAAGCCGGGTTTCGAAAAGGCTACAGCACCGTGGACCACATCCATGTTGTTCGGCAAATTGTACAGAAGACTGAGGAGTACAATCAGCCGCTGTGCATGGCTTTCGTGGACTACGAAAAAGCCTTCGACTCAATCGAAACCTGGGCGGTTCTGGATGCTCTGCAGCGATGTCACATCGATTGGCGGTACATCGAGGTGTTGAGATCTCTATATGAAACTGCCACCATGACCGTCCAGCTCCAGGACAAAAAGACCCCACCTATTGAGTTGCGTAGAGGGGTGAGGCAAGGGGATGTTATTTCCCCTAAGCTCTTTACCAACGCACTCGAAGACGTCTTTAAGACGTTGGACTGGACTGGACGGGGCATCAACATCAACGGCGAGTATATCTCACACCTCCGGTTTGCTGACGACATCGTCATCGTGGCAGAGTCACTGGAACAGCTTGACGGGATGCTGCAGGGCCTAAATGGAGCCTCTCGACGGGTCGGACTCGGCATGAACCTAAACAAAACGAAGATCATGTTTAACAAACATGTAACGCCGAGGCCGATCTATGTCGACGGATTGATGCTCGAAGTTGTTCAAGAGTATGTTTACCTGGGACAGGTTGTCCAACTTGGTAGAAACAACTTCGAGAAAGAAATCGATCGCAGGATCCAGTTGGGTTGGGCAGCATTCAGCAAGTTACGTCGGGTCTTTTCTTCGCCTTTACCGCAATGCCTGAAGACCAAAGTCTTCAACCAATGCGTCCTACCAGTAATGACATACGGTGCCGAGACGTGGACACTCACAGTAGGGCTAGTCCACAAACTTAAAGTCCCGCAGCGAGCTATGGAACGGGCTATGCTCGGCGTCTCCTTGAAGGATAGAATCCGGAACGCGGTTATCCGACAAAGAACCAAAGTTACCGACATAGCTCGTAGCATCGATCATATCTGTCGAAGGACCGATGGCCGTTGGAGCAAACGTGTCCTAGAGTGGAGACCGCGACTCGGCAAACGTAGTGTAGGACGCCCCCCAGCTAGGTGGACCGACGACCTCATAAAGGTCTCTGGGTCGGACTGGATGCGGAAGGCGCAGGACCGAGTTCTGTGGCGTGTATTGGGAGAGGCCTATGTCCAGCAATGGACTGCAATAGGCTAGTTGATATCTACAATCTCATGAAGTTTAGTGAGACAATCCGTTACACTTACTAACAAATTATGCCTTTAAAGAAATTCAAATAAAAATGTATACAAGTAAACTATGTTAATATTAGTAAGCAAGTCGGTCAGATGTACTATCTGACCGACTTGCTTAAAAAGAGGACACTTTGAAAAAAATATTCCTTTTTTCTCTCGAAATACGATTATGTAGTATTGTGGTGTATAGTACATGACATGCCACTGCACGCAATAGGCCTTCCCAGACACGTTATTTGATCTGTAGGCTGCGAATTTATTTGTGTTAAAGTCTGATTAATGTTTAATATTTGCTTTTAGATGGAGGAGCTTTTCCCGAAATCCATGTGGCCCAGTACCCGCTGGGCATGGGTGCACGAGGCAAGGAGAGTACTTCTAATGCACTCGCCGTACAGTTAGATGAGTCTGGGAGAGTTAAATATTCAGCTATTGCTAGACAAGGTCATAGTGCTGATAAGGTTAGAGAAAGTATTATGATAAAAATAAAAATGTGTGTGAAAGGACTGAGCCCATTCTATTCTCGCTTACTTACAACCTCAATACTCAAAAAAACTTTCATTATAACAGCCCATTAATGTCGCACTGCAGGGACGGGGCCTCCTCCCGTGACGGAGGGATAATTGGCCTACTAATACCATGCTGGCCAAACGGATTGGTATAGGGTTTAATTTCAAGTTTTCCTTCTTTTTATCTTGTAAAGTTAATGTTAATGGATAGTCCCTTAGTCGGTTTTTATGACACCCATGGGAAGAGATGGGTTGGTGACATATTGTAAAAAAACTTTGTTATCATAAAATAACATTGATAATTTTGACATAATTATATCTTAAGTAAATATTTTTTCAGATAATTTATTCAAAGCTGACCGATCTACTGCCATCAGAGGTACTAGCAGAAGATGACCCAACGTTGCAGAAACCGGAAGAGGAGGACATTCAAGATGTTACTGAGAAAACTAAATTGGCCTTGGAAAAGATTACAAATGCCAAAATTTCTGCTGCTTTACCAGTTAAGGCTGCTCCGAAAGCTGTGAGTTGACATTTTTGGATACATCTGTTTGACTACTTCGGTAGTCATAGTAGTAGCTGTAGGTAAATCTGGATGTTATTTGTGTCCGTTACATGTACGTTTGTAAAGTCTTTAAGACACAAGGCTATCAGTCTGACCGGCTGGGGAGAGGCTACCCCGACTACCCCGTGCATCGTATCAGAGGCGCCTCCGCCTCGGGTCCGTTGGAATGGGGACTTACCACATGGACCCCTAACTCAACTTTAGAATAACTGAGTGTTATCGAAGCTCTTACTTCCATAAACTTGTATGAAAACTGCCTTATTGGTAGTTGTTAAAGCAGTTTGAGTTTGCAGCTCCCATGCACTATGCCGTGGGTTCGAATCCCACGCAGGGGAATTCTATGTGTGCGATCCACATACTATTGTCCTGATTTTAGATGTTCTGTGTGTTTGTTAAAGTGCCCGCTACACAGGGCATGATCTCTAGTGCGGGAGTTGTCTGACATTTTGATAAGAGGTCACTTAAGTCCATCATCATAACAGCCCATTAATGTCCCACTGCAGGGACGGGCCTCCTCCCGTGACGGAGGGATACTTGGCCTACTAATACCACGCTGGCAAGACGGATTGGTATAGGGTTTAATTTCAAGTTTTCCTTCTTTTTATTTCGTAAAGAAAATATTGACGGATAGTCTCTTAGTCGGTTTTAACGATACCCATGGGATGAGATGGGGTGGCGACATATTGTATTCTTAGTCCGTCACCACAAGCTGCTGTTGTCGTTTTTAAGTCCATAAATATAAAGAACCTATCATTACCAATCGCGCTGATAGTACGTTAAATCCACAGGCGCCTGCACAGTACATCAGATACACGCCGGCACAACAAGGTGGTGCTTTCAACTCGGGGGCTAAGCAGAGAGTTATAAGGTAACAACATTATATTTTTTATTACTATCATGTCATCATAACAGCCTATTAATGTCCCACTGCAGGGACGGGCCTCCTCCCATGACGGAGGGATACTTGGCCTACTAATACCATGCTGGCCAAACGAATTGGCGTTACTAGCTATCTTACTAAATCCTATTTTTATTTATTTCAATTTAACTCTTTATTGTACATCTTAAAATATGATACAGAATTGGCAACATATCATATCAATACATAATATCGGTAATACAATAGGCGGTCTTATCATTCAAAGCGCTTTCTTTCTTCCAAATAACCATTTATTGTACATCTCATCAATTAGTCTTTGGATTATAAGCGGATAGATAGTAAGCCGTCCACTGCAGGCACTACTCTACCCTCATTGACGACCTCTGTGGCGTAGTGGTCATATAACATAACTGCTGACTGCGATTCCCGCTCAATGCTAATCTTCCAGTAGTAGATGAACTGCCGTACTTACCTGCATTTAAAATATATTTAATCAATTTGGTCCACAGAATGGTAGAAGCCCAGTCAGACCCGATGGAGCCCCCACGTTTCCAAATAAACAAGAAGATCCCGCGCGCGGCGCCCTCGCCCCCCGCCCCCGTGCTACACTCCCCGCCCCGCCGCGTCTCTGTTAAACAACAGAGAGACTGGAAAGTGCCGCCCTGTGTCTCACATTGGAAGAATGCTAAAGGTATTGTGTTTTTTCTAATCTATACATAGTATAAAATAAAATCGCTTTTTCTGTACATGTCCCTTTGTATGCTTAAATCTTTAAAACTACGCAATGGATTTCGATCCTTTTTTTTTTAAATAGATAGAGTGATTCAAGAGGAACGTTTATAATATGTTTAACACATGCATAACAAAGTAGAGAAAACCTTATAAATTTAGAGATTTCTAATGAAGCTGTACTAAAACGTTGTTTACGGACATTCTGTAGTAAATGCCCGTGCGGAACTGGTCGCTAGTTAATTTATAAGCTTATCCTTTTGACTGCCACTTTGGTAACGCAAAATATGGTGGGGTGTGGGTGTCGTAAAAATCGATTAAGGGACTATCTACTAGAAAACTTGAAATTAAACCCAATACCAATCCGTCTGGCCTGCGTGGTATTAGTAGGCCAAATATCCCTCCGTCATGGTAGGAAGCCCGTCCCTGCAGTGGGACATTAATGGGCTTTTATGATGATCGTAAAATTAATTTTAGAAAAAATGATAATAGAATAAATGTTAATGCTCGAGACAGGAATTGAACCAGCATCTTCGGAGCTTACGCCTCGAACGATAGCATATTAAAAAAAAATAGCATTTTCTTTTCGAAATTTTCTAGTTATACCTAAGCTATATAGGCTAATTTATATGTAAATTAAGTTTAATTATTATTAACAAAATTCAAACAACGTTAGTATGAAAAATTCAGCTTATTATACCAAATTACACCTAATGCAGTACCTGTAAAGTATATTTTTATGTGCAGGCTACACGATACCTTTGGACAAACGCTTGGCTGCCGACGGTCGTGGCCTACAGCAAGTACATATCAACGAGAACTTCTCCAAGCTAGCGGAGGCCTTGTACATAGCGGACAGAAAGGCTAGAGAGGCTGTTGAGGCCAGAGCACAGTTGGAGAGGAGATTAGCACAGAGAGAGAAGGAGAAAAAGGAGGAACATTTGAGAATGTTGGCGCAGAGGGCCAGGGATCATAGAGCTGGTTGGTTATGTTTTTTTTTGTTTGTAATAACTTATGGATCACACATTTAAAATTTCTCCATGTGGTGACGGAGTAAGAATATGGTTTGTCATCTTATCCCATGGGTGTCGTAAAAACCGACTAAGGGACTACTACCCCTCAATATTATCTTTACGTAATAAAAAGAAGGAAAACTTGAAATGAAACCATATACCAATCTGTCTGGCCAGCGTGATATTAGTAGGCCAAGTATCCCTCCATCACTCGAGGTGGCCCGTCCCTGCAGTGGGACATTAATAGGCTGTTATGATGATGATGACAATTAAAATTAGTTGTATAAAAACCCGGGATCTTGTTTGCAACCAACGCTGTTAAATCTTTTCCCTTTAAACAAGTATTATATTTGTGTCTGAAATATAGCTTAACTTCCCAGGTATCCGAGCTCCAGATGAAGAGCCGGAAGGTAGTGAGATAGATGAGAGTGGACTCACAGCCGCTGAGAGAGACAAGCTCAGAGCTGACAGACATAAGGACAGACAACGTGAGAGGAACCTCGCTAGAGCTGGACCTGATAAGAGGTATGTACTAGAGTACCGACTGAATCATAAGAGAACTGACTGAATCATAACCATAACTTGCTGTCAAATTATTTAAAACTTTCATACTAAACTCTATCGCGTATAATTCACTTATAGACATTGTTTAAAGTATTAACTTTTAATTATTCCCGCTCAATGCCAATCTTTGTGTGCATGAACATGATTGTTTCCATTGGTCTGGGTGTTATCTATGTATAATATGTAGGTATGTACACACCTCAACAAAGTCTAGGGATATTTGGTATTTACTCAATTAACTTCAAAATTATTGAAGATAGCATAAAACATGTTTATATTTTTATAAAGACAATTTATCAGGCTACAATCCAGAATAAAATAAAATAATTATTTTTGCATAAATAATTTTTTATTCAAATAAATAAAAAACTTGGAAAATTAGTGAAACTAACAATGAATGTGTTTCTTAAGCAAAAGTGAAAATAAGCAAAAATTAATCTGTTTTTAACTGTTATGTGAGTAATCAGTAGTCAGCACATTAAAAAATCCGTAAATAACGGTCCTGCAATGGTTTTTCATGCTTTTATTATGTTATCCAGGTCTTGGTGCGGTATATTGTTCCAGGTCCGACTAGGATGCAAAAAAAGTTGCCCTTCCATCGCAATTATATGCAGGAAAAATCACCAAAACCCTTCTTTTGAACATGTCCTACGCGTATTTTATGGTTTTGAGGATAGGGGATTGAGTGATTCAGCATAAAATCGATACATCGTGCTCCTGCAACCAGCTCGTCATCACTCGCGCTTTATGCGAACGGGTGTTATTGTCCATGAACTTGAACATTTGGCCCAATTGTAGTCTACGGGGGTAGATTATTAGTACTAGCACCTCATTAAATTATTTTTCAGCCGGCATGGTGTTTCTGGTCAAAACGCGCTCTGTTCTTCGACCGATACAAATTCCCGTCCAAACCATAATTTGTTCTATCGTGGTATGAATAGATTTCCTGAGGATGTTGTAGATGGCTATCACAACCAGGAACTCGCCAAGCACGTTCTCTACGTGAATCCGAGTGGAAACCGAACCGGGACTCATGTGTAAACACTACTACAGATCACAGGTTATCATTGCAGAGCAAATGTTCACGAGCCCAGTCTAGTCGTCGTGCGCGATTCGCTCGGCGTAGTGCTGGAGTATAAAACGGTATGCGAGCATAAAGGTGAGCTTCGTGCCGACTTCTTCTGACAGTTTGGTCAACCGCAAGAGTCTCCACCAAGAGCTGGAGCCTCTATACCAGCTGCATGGTAGTAACATTTGGCTGTCTTTTCGCAGGAACTTGCAAAAATCGATCATGTCGTTAAGTGGTGATAGACTTTTTGCTGTGGTATCTTTCAGCCCCTTCACCAGGAGCACGATAACATGACCATAACCCTGATTTCTTATTTTTTATTGTTCTAATCTCTTCAGCAATACTCCGCTTAGTACCCGCAGCTGGGAGCATGCCTACTGCCCATAACATTTTGATGAAATGTCGCCGCTGCTTGATGCACACAATATCATTTATTCGAAATAAACGTTTAAATTGTTATAAAACTTAAATTTTACACAAAAAAGCAGTCAAAACCCAGTATTGGTAAATGAAATTTTCGAACTTGACTACGTTTAAGCCGCGTAAATCTTTTATTTTTAATTTTATTTTTCAAATTCAAATTGAGAATGGTTGAAAAAGGTTAACAAAGTAAGTTTTCATCAAAAGAATTAAAAAAAAAACAAAATTACAAACCAAATTTTTTGAGTTTCACAACTTTATACAAAATATCCCTAGACTTTGTTGAGGTGTGTATTTACAAAAAGAATAAAAAAATATTTATGTCTAGTAACCATAGTACAAGCTCTGCTTAGTTTGGGACTAGATAATGTTCTGTGAATGTGTGAGGAATAATTAAACGAATAATAATTAATATTATAATATTGGATGTTCCGCCATATTATATGAAAATGACGTCAAACAGATCATCCAATTATAATCCAAACTAAACGTGAATGCAAAATTAATTCAAACTGAACAGTAATTTTTTACCCAAACAAACATACATTGAAATAAAATAAGACGATTTAAAATGTATATTAAATATTAATGTTGTTTCAGATCCAAGTTAGTAAAAGACCGTGAGCGCGATATCTCTGAACAAATAGCTTTGGGTCTACCGGCCAAGGCGAACCAGGGAGGCGAGGCTATGTTCGATCAGAGACTGTTCAACAATAGCAAGGGAATGGATAGCGGTATGTATATTCATAATTTAAATACTTACCCCCTTACTCATAAACGCCTCTTAAATTTTAGTCAATTGATTAATTAGCTTAAACTCTTACGTTGTTTGGTATAAGGTTGTTTTTCGTAATAAAAATCTCGCTAAACAGTGATTAAATTTAACAGGCGTTTATGAGTAAGGAGGTTATATTTTTGTAACATCTTGTTAAGTAATGGAAAACTTAGTAAATATGTTGTGGCTAGTTCATGACTGCTACACAGAAGGCTTGGGTTCAATTCGGTATGTAAAGTAAAAGTTTACCTATGTCGATTCCAAAACCATTTCGAGATTTTAGATCAGTAAAAACCGCAAGATGGTTTACATTTTTACAATTATAATGATTTACTTTGTCATTCATTTGATCTCTTAATGACGTCATGCGTCCGGCCGAACAGAAATTTGTCTCTGCATTCATTGCTCAAGTAATTCAGCCGTACGTATGACGTCGTCACAAGTAAAACTTAAAATATTTATTAAAAATAAACTATATAGCCACTATCCGGCTAACCGCAAGCGCAACCGTATTCTGCGGTCCACCGGAAGGTTGGCCGCATTACGGCTAACCAGTTGGTGCGTATATTTAGACATACAGAAGTCCTTTCACATTAATTATAAATGAGTTTTAATGTTATTAATATATATTTTTTTACTTATAAATTCGCAGGTTACGGAGACGACGAAGCATACAACGTATACGACAAACCGTGGCGCAATCAAGACAACGTCGGCTCACACATCTACAGGCCGAGCAGGAACGCTGATAAAGATAACTACGGAGGAGATATTGATGCTATTGTTAATACCAGGAGGTAAAGTATCTCTTTTTATCTCCTAGAAGCCTATTTAACACGTTCACAGTGCAGTGTACCATATAGAAAGAAAGAAAGAAAGAAAAATACTGCCTTATATATATGTCGCCAGGTGGCTATCTGTATCAGTTTCAGACTTCTTCAAGTAGGTAAAGGCTCGAGGTATTTTGGAAATAAATAGGCATAACTCTATTAAGTTACATTTTATAATCTCTTTTCTTATTGTATTACAAAATATATAGGTACTTAAAAACAGCACTAGCACACGGACACTATAGCAGTCCCTCATGTAATACCGGATGGACCACCAGCCTCACGGGTTCGGTGGATTCTTCCAGTTTTCATGACGTTCCGCTAGAATGACGACTCCTTGTCATTCTCGTCCGAACATTTTGAATGTTTGTTTCACAAACCAGTATTAACGTCTAAGAAGGTTTGACGCTGTCTAAGGAAAAAGGCTGGTTTAATTTCACGGCGCCAGGGATGCGCCTTCACGGCCGGACTGACAATCGCCCGTCCTCGGGCGTATACATTCCTGCAACAATGACAATACAATACCATTACTCAAGGCATCAGGCTCGTCCAACCTGACACGAGTCAATGCTTCTTACTTTCCAGCCAACATCTCTACAATTCAGCATCAATAAGCGAACTGAACCCATATATCACACACAACGCATACGACCTAACCAGGCAACCCTGCTGAACTAGCTACAAGTCAGGGTCTACATCTCTTCCCTGGGTGTTGCGTCCCTACTGCTAGCCACTAGCAGCCCAGGACCCACAACCACCCAGCACAGACCTTTGCGTCCCCTTAACCAACCCAAACAAGTGTGGTCTGGGTGGCACATCGCCGTCTACCAATATTAAATAAATAAATATTAAATAATAATCTTCACACATTCACACAACGCCATTTAGTCCCAAACTAAGCAAAGCTTGTACTATGGGTACTAGACAACGGATAAACATACTTAAATACTTTTTTTTTTTTTTTACCAATAAACTAGAAGTGTCAGTATAGTAAACACTTTATCTACAAATAGTCTCAAAATAATACTGTCCTTTTATGTTCCTCTTTATTCTTCCTCAGAGAGCCCACGAGAATACATTTCGACTTCACCAGGAATAAGATATTTTGTTGACAGTTACACATCAAGTGCTCCACCGTTTCGTCTTCTTGACCACACGCTCTCCCTGTAAACATACAGTCAGATATAAGACTGCGGCTTAGGTTCCACAGCTTTTTTTTTTTTGTTTTGTTTTCTTTTTGTGCTTTTGCAGTATTTACTTGGCGCTTCCTAAAGGCTATAATATTGACTCGCCTTCACATGACCGTCCTGACATTCACACGTCCTCGTGTGAGCTACCTCAAGGAGTTATTTTCAACGACAGTCGAACCACAAAAACTATATTCTTATTTAGTTACTATTACTTGCAAAACAAGCATCACTCAGCCGACAAGCACTCTACCCACACCCTCACGGTGCCCTATCCAACAACACAGGACTCAGGCCACTCTCATGGTGCCTGATCCAACAACACAGGACTCAGGCCACCCTCACGGTGCCTGATCCAACAACACAGGACTCGGAACAACGTTGAGTGTGGGTTACCGTCCTTATCAGATAGCGGACAGCTTAATACTCCATCACGAGTTTACTCAATAAAATACTGCAAAGGACATGCGGTTCGACACGCATGATGAAATAACTCCTATTAATCTTGAACCGACTTGACTTTAAACGGACCTTGGTATATTTATGGTACTAACTTAATGTAACAGCGTAGCTTAGCAGTGGTACACGCCAACAAAACAGACTTGTAATAGTATAGCACATTGTAACAATATAGTACTTACAGACATATTGGACATCAATTATTGTCCGTCCTTTAATCTTACCTTATTTTTACCCAACTGTGTTATGTAGCATAATCGTCATCATTACCAATTAATTTTCATTCCCTAGTATCGATATCCATTTTCCTTGTCGTGTCAAACACAGACACATTACTGTATTGCTGAAATCAAAAACACTTTTAAACATGGCACACAGCCGCCATGAGTCGCACGGCATGATCACATTCTTCATAATACATTGCCGCAGTAGAAATCCATCTAATTTGTCAGAATTTTTCCCGTCGTCAAAGATGGCGTCTTCATAGTACGAATAATCGTCATAAAATTTTTGTTTTGTCGCTCAAGCGGCAGTTGCCATTTTTCATAGATATTACCACGATTTCAAACACGTGGTCTTCGGATCCCACTTCTGATGTCGCCAGGTGGCTATCTGTATCAGTTTCAGACTTCTTCAAGTAGGTAAAGGCTCGAGGTATTTTGGAAATAAATAGGCATAACTCTATTAAGTTACATTTTATAATCTCTTTTCTTATTGTATTACAAAATATATAGGTACTTAAAAACAGCACTAGCACACGGACACTATAGCAGTCCCTCATGTAATACCGGATGGACCACCAGCCTCACGGGTTCGGTGGATTCTTCCAGTTTTCATGACGTTCCGCTAGAATGACGACTCCTTGTCATTCTCGTCCGAACATTTTGAATGTTTGTTTCACAAACCAGTATTAACGTCTAAGAAGGTTTGACGCTGTCTAAGGAAAAAGGCTGGTTTAATTTCACGGCGCCAGGGATGCGCCTTCATATAATATGTGCCTTGGTGTTACCGAATAAAATATTTTATACACGTGTACCACATATTATGTGGTACACGTGCATTGTTATACTATTGTGTCTGCTGGCGGCACTGTGAAAGGGTTAAGAAGCTTATTTAAGATTTTCAAGAGTATGCAAGTAAAGTTCGCGCAATCTAAGTTGGCCGTTTTGAAGTTGTTGCCGCGCATATAATATTTTTGAACCTATATGTTGGAAAACGCGTGTTGATTACCTTATCTAGATGGAGGTTTAAGGTTTTCATGAGTATGTAATTAAAGTTCGTGCAATCTAAGTTGGCCGACTTGAAGTTGTTGCTGCGCAGATAATATTTTTGTAACTAAATGTTGGGAAGCGCGTGTTGTATTAGTTCCTGTACATGCGCGAACGTCTCTGAATGATAACTTTAAGCCGGCCAAGTAAGATTACGCGCGTTTTATTTCGACGTTGACTTATCCATCCATCAATAATAGAATTATTGAACTATAACAAATACTTATCAATATTTTTTTTGACGACTTCTGTGGCGGCGTAGTGGTTATTTAATATGACTGCTACGCAGAGGTCTCGGGTTCGATTCCCGCTCAATGCAAATCTTTGTGTACATAAACATGTAATGTTTACCTATAAAGCTTAGGTAAATCCGAAAAGAAGAAAATCAATGAAAAAAATTGGTACTCGATGCGGGAGTCGAACCCGCGTCTCTGGACTATACGCGTCCAGCGCCGTGACCACTAGGCCAACCATCTAACTAGATGGCGTTGTACAGTTGAGTTCTAAGTTGCGGCTCTGGCGCGGTATAAAGCAGTGCTTAAATTTGGTAGTCGAGACGGATACTCTGTTGGCCTAGTTGGTCATGGCGCTGGACGCGTATAGTCCAGAGACGCGGGTTCGAGCCCCCCTCGAGAACCAATTTTTTCCATTGTCTTTCTTCTTTTGCATGAACATGATTGTTTGCATTGGTCTGGGTGTTTTCTATGTGTAATATGTATGTATTTACAAAAAAAAGAAAGTAAGTATGTTTATCCGTTGTTTAGTACCCATAGTACAAGTTTTGCTTAGTTTGGGACTAGATGGCGTTGTGTGAAAGTGTGAGGAATAACATTGTTGTAGTAACTATTGATCCACGTCGACTAACCGATTCTACCATCGATTACTGTATTACATAGAGTATCGACCTTTATTTCATTTCATCATCATAACAGCCCTTAATGTCCCACTGCAGGGACGGGCCTCCTCCCGTGACGGAGGGACACTTGGCCTACTAATACCACGCTGGCCAAACGGATTGGTATAGGGTTTAATTTCAAGTTTTCCTTCTTTTTATTACGTAAAGATAATACATATTTACGGATAGTCCCTTAGTCGGTTTTTACGACACCCATGGGATGAGATGGGGTGGTGACATATTGTATTCTTACTCCGTCACCACTCGGAGATTATTTAATTAGCTCATATGTTATTCCAGGTTCGTGGCAGACAAAGAGTTTGCAGGCACAAGCAGTAATAACACGCGGTCGGGTCCGGTGCAGTTTGAGAAGGACGCTCCACCTACTAGAGAAGAACCGGTCAGTACTCTGTATTATTATGTTTTCCATCTATACTAATATTATAAAGAGGTAAAGTTTGTGTGTTTGTGACGTTGTAGGGGGTAATCTCTGGATCTACTGAACCGATTTTAAAAATTCTTTCTGTGTTAAATAGAATTTATCGGAGAGTGTCATAGGCATATAGTATCAAGCTAAGACTAATAGGAGTGGAGCAGTAATGAAATATGTTTAAAAAAGGGATGCGTTTTTTTCGCCGCCCAACGAAGTGGGTACGGGTCAGCTAGTATTATGATATGGTGAGCAGGGCACATAGCGCGAAGAACCAACAGCCGTTGGGGCAGAAAAAATCTAAAATGGTGACCGCGTACCGGTGCCACTCACAGGGTGGACCGACGACTTAGTTGAGACAGCGCGAGACACCGATAGATGAGGGAGACACACAGGACCACGCAAGGCGGAGATATTTCGAGGAGGTTTATGTCCAGCAGTGGACGTCGATAATGATGATGATGAAGGGTGATAGAGGAAGATCGTGAGTTTTAGTTAGCACATCATATCATCAGCTTTTTGGGACTCTGGCAAACCTGCCAGCCTGAGCCTAAGATAGGTGGACGGCCTCTAAAACGTTTCCTACGTAAAAATAAAATTGTGTTGAAATAGGTCCTAAAATTAATCCCTGTGGCATTCCAAGTAACTTTTTTCATTATACCCTTTCCACTATATTTAACAACGTTTGACAGCTTGACGTTAGTGACGTTCAGCACCATCTCGAATGTAATGCCATTCGATTGTAAGCAATTTCGCGCTTTTTCGATTTTGCAAATTACTTTATTTTACACATTTGGATCCTTACATCAACTTACATTATCATTTTATTATTGTTTCTTTCTTTATCTATGTTAAGAGAATTAGCCTATAGCATAAAATAATAAAATTATAGTTAGCTTAAGTATTATTTAAAATACATATTTATCGTGACACATTAGCGGGTTATAGCTAATCTAAAATATCATATTACATTTAATAAACGTATTAAGAAGAGTTCAGGTTTATTCATAGCATTTATTTCTACCGATTGTTTGAAATTTGTTTCATAATGATGGTAATCGTTCTGAGTGTCCATCACTAAGTAACCATGGTAACTGAAAAAAACATGGGTACGTCCATGAAATACAATATTATTTGTTCGAACAATAAGCGGAAGTATTACGAAACTTCATGAACGTGAACTGTCAAAAAACCAAACTTACGCTGGAAGGGGTATAACATATTTTGTTACTGTTTATTTAACATGGGTATGTTCAACAAACATTTTGAATTAATCTGTCGTAAGCTTATTCTAAAACTATAATTTATTTCCTTTCACAGAGTCGCAGTCAACAGCCAGACGCAGACTTCGATCCATTCGGTCTGGATCGGTTCTTGAGCGAGGCCAAGCGAGCTGACAAGTCTACGCGTAAGAGAGACCATCACGACAGACATGATGCACACAATAAGAAGAGGAGAGACTAAACGGTAAGTCTCTTTATTTTTAAGTCAACTCCCGCACTAGGAATCAAGCTACGTGTCGCGAGGACTTTGACAAACATGAAAAAAAGGACGCAAAGAATAGGTTCAATCCAATAATTTGTGAGTCTTGCTTGTGAGAGATAGAGAAAAACGAAAATTAGAAATAAGTAACTTTAATCATTTCTAATTTTACGAATGATGAATTTTTGAATGATAATGTAAAGCTTACTAAACGTGCTTTCTGAAAATTCAATATTGTCCATTAAATTATATTACAAAGAAGAACGAAAGACAATAGATAAAAAAAAATTGATACAAAATACGAAACTGCGTCTTCTGAGAATACTGTATAATAGGCCACCCTAGTCCTTTTGTTGTTGACCAAATTAGTCCGTTACTTTCTACGAGATCCAAACCCTTGTAATTTCTGATCAACGCCATCTATGCTGCTTAGCCGTAAACTTTCGATTTTACAATCAACATTTTACATTATTTATTTTTCGAATTTTTCTTTTTTTTTTCGTATTAGTAGGTCAAGTAACCCTCCGTCACGGGAGAAGGCCCGTCCCTGCATTGGAACATTAATGGGCTGTTATGATGATGATGATTTTTTTTCAATTGGCGGCGCTAGTGAGCCATTTAAAGGCCCTTATGGTGAATTTTTTTTTCTATTCTCCATTTGTTTTAATATTTTTGTTTCAGGTATAGATTATGCCTCTGTAAATAAGCTAGCTGAATAATGAAGCAATGTTTTTGTGTCTTTTGAAACAGCTTTTTTTGCTGTAATTATGTAGGATTATTGTATAGCATTTTAAGTTCATGTATAACTATAGTTTTTATATAAAATAAATAATTAAAAATGTGATTGTGTATTTTTTTAATTTACTTTTTAACTAGTTTCCTGCAACTATGATTCCTAGTATAGAAATTCTGGTAGATTAATGTAAATTGATTGGCAGCTGATCCGTGTGGTGACGGAGTAAGAATACAATATGTCACCACCCCATCTCATCCCATGGGTGTCGTAGAAACCGACTGAGGGACTATCTGTAAATATTACTTTTACATAGAAATAAGGAAAACTTGAAAATAAACCCTATAATACCAATCCGTCTGGCCAGCGTGGTATTAGTAGGCCAAGTATCCCTCCGTCACGGGAGGAGGCCCGTCCCTGCAGTGGGACATTAATGGGCTGTTATGATGATTGCTATCAAGCTATTTTTTTGCTATATAATTCAACAGTACAATTGTCCTACATAATTATTAATTTAATAATTATACTGAATTTGACATGTTGATTTTAATTAAATTATTGAGCATCTAATCAAATTTAAGCTACTTAAAAAAAATTAGCTTGATAATGATAAAATAAAATTAATTTGCAAAAATATACCAGGGATCCTGCACTACCCTGTAAGACTTAGCAAAAAGAACCGGACATTACTCTTTCTTTACTCATATGGCTATATTTCACCGGGACACCATGGCGGAGTAACCAGTCGCCGCTACCAACAAAATGTATACATTGGTTGCGCAACCAAAATGTACACCAGGTGAGTAACGCTCTATAGAGCTGTATACATTTTGTTGATAGCGGCGACTGGTTGCGCTGCCAAGGTGTTCCCGTGAAATATAGGTGTTAACCTTTTGAGCGCCAGAGCATAAACGCTTCGCCGTGCCCTCCACGCCAAGCCGCAAATTCAATAAAATAACCTTGAAAATAGTAGGGAGTCCAAAACTGTATCGATAAACATAAATGAGTAAAAATTTTCGTCTGAAATTTGTTGAATAAACAGCTTTATAACACAAAAAGAATATTTATTTAACCTCATCTCCTACTGTAATAAACTTAACACCACATTTATACCAACTACCAATAAAAAAATCAACTTTTTGAGACACAAAAATACATTTAAAATTGCAGCAAGTTACAGCACTATTCTTTATGAGTTGTCTTGTATATATGACAATGGCGTCGCCAACTATCCTTTTTTTTATAATCTCTCGCTTCTGATTAAGGATGTAGCTGTACAGTGTGTACTTATCGACTTTATTTATGAAATTTATATGAACCAGGTATCATTGTGGATTGCCTATAAGCAATTTAAATTGTTTTTGTGTCTGTCTGTAACTGTTTATCTCTGGATCGATTGACAGAACTTTTGTTGTTAAATAGCCGGTGTTATAGTGGGTTACCTAAGCTTTCTTTAGACTACTTATAGGTTTAGTAGTTCATTTTATAATAAAAAAGAATTTTTGATCGGTCCTTTATTTACTTATTGTTATTTTCATCATCAAATTTAATTATAATTACAATAATAATTAGAGGTAGGTACACGAATCATACCTACTCATAATATCACAAATCATCATTTTAACTAGAAACAAATCAGCTTTGCAGATAAATTATTTTCATACGGCGACATATCAAGCTATAGAAAACCAGTATAAACTGACCTTGCGCCTCTACCATCAGCCCCAAAATCAGTTAATACGTAGTACGGTGGTACAAAAAAACACTTACATACAATGTAGGTTATAATAGTATCTAGTATTTGGTAACAATTTAAAAAAACACAATAATATCACAAATATGTTTCATTTTTGCTTTAATCTTAGGTATCTACTTATATTAATAAAAAGAAAATTTGTTAATGTCCCTCTAGCGGGCGACGAACGAGAAAAATAATATACTTATTTTGTATTTAGTAAATTAGTAACAATTTAAAAAAATCACATTAATATCACAAATATGTTTCATTTTTGCTTTAATCTTAGGTATCTACTTATATTAATAAAAATAAAATTTGTTAATGTCCCTCTAGCGGGCGACGAACGAGAAAAATAATATACTTATTTTGTATTTAGTAAATTAGTAACAATTTAAAAAAATCACATTAATATCACAAATATGTTTCATTTTTGCTTTAATCTTAGGTATCTACTTATATTAATAAAAATAAAATTTGTTAATGTCCCTCTAGCGGGCGACGAACGAGAAAAATAATATACCTACTTATTTTGTATTTAGTAACAATTTCAAAAATCACAATAATATCACAAATGGTTCACAATTTTAAAAAATCACAATAATATCACAAATATGTTTCATTTTTGCTTTAATCTTAGGTATCTACTTATATTAATAAAAATAAAATTTGTTAATGTCCCTCTAGCGGGCGACGAACGAGAAAAATAATATACCTACTTATTTTGTATTTAGTAACAATTTCAAAAATCACAATAATATCACAAATGGTTCACAATTTTAAAAAATCACAATAATTTCACAAATATGTTTCATGTTTGCACTAATCATATTAATAAAAAAAATCAAACTGTGCTGTGGTAATTTTTAAAACATGGCGCAGCACATAAATAAACATTACACTCCGTGCATAAAAAACGAGTATTTCTTCTTATGTACTGCACTGCACTAAAATTTAAAGCCCGCGCCTCTGACGTCACTCGTTCGTCGTCCATTCGTGACTATGGCGCACAAGGGACTGATAATTGTTGATGCGCTAGGGATGCGCGCGAGTTAAAATTTGCAAATATCGAAAATTAGACCTTACCATCTTTATTTTAAAATGTGTAGTTGGTAGTATTGTTTAGTAAAGTTTCTTTTAAAAAAATAGTTTAATTTTTAAAGATACTGCTTTAACATAATATAATAATAACATATTAAACATTAAAGTTTAACTTTAAGCTTTGTTACTTCCTAAGGATATTCATCATGCGTTACATCACTATCTGTCTGGTATAAGTGACTTTGGCGTGTGAGGGACTCCTTTATTTTCTGTTTTAAAATATTTTTTTGTACCTTAATTTCTCAGTACCCATGGTATAATTAGATTCGTTTCATGCACATAAATACGGACAGCAGTTTAAACTTGTAGGATATATAAAAAAAAAGACAAACGTCATGCTTTAATTCTTTATTTCGCGTCAAATTGCAACACAGTTTTAGGTCATATTTTTGTGACGTCGTTGGCGTACAGGGTCAGATTTCACTTGTCACGTTTTTATGACTTTGGCGTTCAAAAGGTTAAAGACCTTTTTTCGTTAAATGGCAGATTCTGAAAACGGCAGATTCTGTAAACGACAGATTCTTTAAACGGCAGATATTGTACAGTCGTCAGCTAAAACAAAATGTTATTAGACATGATCTTTGTAGCTTTGCTTGGCTACCTTTCTAAAACAAATAGATGGATTAATTATAAAATGTAATTTTCAAAATGCAGCCTTTTTGCTTACTCACTTAATTTTTGTCTATATTATTAAATCATGTGTCATTCATTATTTCTGTTGTCATTTTCCTTGGTCTAATTATTTATTATTAAGTTAAATTTAAAATTTGATTTGGTAATTTGATTTAGAAAAAGACCAAACCATAGAAAACATTATCAAATTGACGTTGAATGGTGAGATTTCAACTTTAGACAGCATGAAATCGTTAAAAATTCGGTTAATTTAACTTTTAGTTGTCAAATTGTCTTGTTTTTGCTATTGCAATTGTAATCTTTTGTGGTCGTGTTAAAGTTTTTTTTAGAATGTGACAATTTGACAACTAAAAGTTAACTTAACCGATGGTACGAGAATTGACATGCTGTTTAAAACGATTATGTCGATAATTGTAAAAAATAATAAAGGATGGACTGGATAGTTTTTTAAGCTTATGGATTTATTAATTTGATTTAAGTTAATTTTAAATATTACCCTTAATACATAATGTATAGAATTAATTACGACGTTGTTTGGTACTGTACTTCTGCCGTTTTCAGAATCTGTCGTTTAAAGAATCTGCCATTTACCGAATCTGCCGTTTTAAGAATCTGCCATTTAACGAAAAATCCGTTAAAGACAGCTCCTGCGCTAGGGATCAGGCCCTGTGTCGCGAGGACTTTACAAAAAAAAAATTATCGCTCTGCCAACTCTCTCAAAACAACTGCTTGCACTAAATCGCGGTTTCAATTCACACAGAACAATTTATTTGCGCTATCCACAAATTATTGTCCTGAGTCTGGATGTACTTTGTGTCCTTAAAATTGATTTTTGTAAGTCCCCGCGACATTAATTTGCTTACATCAGAGTGGCTGGTCGTTGATCTATGAGAGTTGGTTCAAAAATTGCTACTTCTATTTCGATGTGGTGGCCAAAATGGTTTATACGCCAATTAAACCCAGAGGTATCGATTTGCTACATATAATAAATAATTGCTACATATCTACTTAGAAACCCAAAATTGTTAAATAAAGTTTGTTAAAATAAAAAAAAATTGTTAAATTGACACAACAAAATCCAGGAAACGTTACTTAAACTACGGGTTGTCTAGCCAACCTCCAATATCAGAATCGCTAATCAGAAATAAAAACAAGTTCTGAGACTACCTACTAATTTCTCAGAACAGTTTACTGATTGTAGAAAGAAATCATAGCTTTTTTTTGAAGCGCTGACAGCTTGTTACAGTACCCGGCCGTAAATATTACACATCGACTTTTGTAAAGAGACAATCGGTCAATTTCGGCTTCGTAGAGCATAATCTCTGTCGCACGAAATACAAAGTCTGGTATCTATTAGCAACTGTTAAGGGTACCTACGCATTCCACAGACACGAACTTGCTAGCTAGTGGGCAGAAAAGATTATTGCCGGAAACGTGCACGCTAAAACTGCTCAAAATAACTTTGGGGAAAGGGTATTACGTACACGTATTATTCCCTCTGTAGCAGAAGGACAGATACGCAAAATCCCGGAATAGCAAAATCCCAGATTAGCAGATGGACGGATTAGCATAAAGGCAGAAGTACAGATACACATTGAAGTCAAAATAAATTTTAAAAGTTATTTAATTTTTTTTTTACTTTGGCCAAACATATCTAACATTCCATTGCAGAATTTTTATTATTCAAAAAGCTCGTGATAGCTTGTTCAATTTTTTTATCTTTCATTGTAATAAGATCAGAATGTTTTTGTGGTATGCTATTGCCGGTCAACTTCAGATCTTGGAAATATGCTTTTTTCTTTAATAGCTGTACAAATAGGAAGAGTGAAGGATTCTTAGGTATTTTTGTATTAATCCTCCGGTGCCATCCCTCAACACCATTCGTTGTCCTAAACATTTCGTTGTAACAGCTAAGAATGTTCTTTGTGATTTTGAGGATCCATTGGTTTTTGAAGTACTTTTGAAATTCGAAAAATTCTGGTTTTTCGGCACACAAATCAAATAAGTATAGAAAGGTAGGCTTCCGGAATCAGAATTGCTGGCAATAGGTTAATAATAAGGTTTGGTTTGTATTATAATGTACTCGACAATACATTATCTGCCTTTATGCTAATCCGTCCTTCTGCTAATCTGGGATTTTGCTATTCCGGGATCTTGCGTATCTGTCCTTCTGCTACAGGGGGGTATTATTATAATTAATTTAATATTATAATTAACTTCTCCGTTTGCATGGAGTTGCGACTGGCATGCGTATCCTTAAAACAAATTATGATTTGATAGTGTGCGACAGAGATGACGCTCTCCAAACCGAAATTGACCGATTGTCTCTTTCCACAGGTGTATGTGCAATATTTACGCCCGGGTACTGTACAATCACTGACTCATAAACTCCTTTGAGTATAAATGTTCTGTGCTCATAAACGATAATGCTGGTTTTAGCAACTTCGTCGATATCATCCCAGGTTGAGTGTGTCATACGCCGATAGGTAACATACCGAGTCGGACGTGTGCGTTAATAATTAATAAATTAATTAGTGTTTAGCGCGGCGTAAGCCGACGCTCGCTACTTTACGTCATGAGTGATATACTTGTGCCGAACGAGCTGCTGTCGTTCTTGCAGCAGAAATTGGATGTGATGGACGAACTATCCGCCATTCAAATCTGCGCATCCAACTTCAGCGAAGAAGATATTGCTGCCTCTAAGCTGCAGTTGTATACCGTTCTAAATAAACGTGACCAGATGGTGTCCCGCCGGCGTGACGGGACAAAGAAAAGTCTACAAGACATAATCACGCTTCTGAAAGAAACCGATCCTGACGACGTGCCGACGTTTGTGGCGAAGGACCTCAACAAGTTGCCTCCTGTCACCTTCGACCACGTCGATGTTACAAGCCTCCTCAAGGACATTGTCTTTTTGAAGGCAAGTTTAGCAGATGTGCAAAAGAAGCTGAGCTCATCTGAGACAATCGTAGTAAGTCTACGACAGGAAGTCGACGAGTTGCGCAGGAATGTTACTGTTGCAACTAGGTCACCGACCTGTGTCAATGTCAACACACGGCGAGGAGCGTGTCGCCTCGATACATCGGCCGCTAGCTACGCGTCAGCAGTTTTGTCGCCAACGCCGACGAACGCTGAGACTGCAGAACGTGCAGACAACGTGCCGCACAACTCTGCCCCTGCCCCCGCGGTTCCTCCTCATACCGCCGCACGTGCTACTAAGCCATCGGGTCCGTTGTTAATGACGAGCACCCCTAAGGCTCCTGTAGTTAAGGCTGTGGTGTCTGAGAAGATACCGAGTCAAGGAGAAAACGACGGTTTTGTGACGGTGCAAAAGAAGCGCCGTCAGAGAAGAAACAAGAACTGCTGCGGAACTGCTCCTGCGGAGCCCAAGGTTACGCTGCGTGCCGCCCAGCCGAACACTCCGGTGTACATATCTCGCCTCCATTACACCACGGAGGTAGATGACATCGTCGAGTACGTCCACCGGAAGTTGAAGTACAGGCCGAGGGTACAGCTATTGGAGTCTCACCGCAACGTGAACTTTAAGGCGTTCGTGTTGCGTATACCGAACTTGTACCTTCAGCATGTCTTGGACTCTGACTTCTGGCCGAAGAACGTGGTGTTCCGTCGCTTCCGCGGACTAATACCACCCGAACGAAAGGTGTAACCGGAAGCAATATGTTATATTATTTTATTTATGTTAGTCATTAAGGTATATATTATATTGTTTTATGTATGTTAGTCTATAAGGTATTTTTCTATGGGCCTATGCAGCCTGAAATAGTGTCCAGTTCGACCGCGCGGCCATAGCGTTTTTTTTTAAAAAAAACCATGTCAATTTTTTGTAAAAATTTGTAGAAGTTGATTCCCAAAACCATAAATTTGTCAAAGATACGGTTAAAAAGTTATAAGGGTTTAAACATGGCCGCGCCATTGAAACGCGGCGAACCGCGCGGCCACTGAGATCTTTAAAACTAAGCCTTGTAGAGACCTGAAATTTACGCAAATGCAAGATTTAATTTGTAAAAAATTTGTAAAAATATAAAAAAAATACTCAGGTTTATAGTTTAAGAGCTATAACACTAAAACCGAATGGCCGCGCCATTGAAACGGTGGAGAAAACGCTATCGCCTGTATCTCGCTGAAAAAAAATCGCAGAGGTGTGTAGTTTATTGTAATTACCCAGATTTGAATTTGTCGAAACTAGGAAAAATACAACAAAAATTCCTAGGTTTATATTTCAGGAGCTATAAGACTAAAACGATATGGCCACGCCATCGAAACGGTGAATAAAACGTTATTTCGCCTGTATCTCGCTGAAAAAGCATCGCAGAGGTCTGGAGTTTTTTGTAATACCTAGATTTTAATTTGTCAAAACTAGTAAAAATACAATAAAAATTCTTAAGGTTATATTTCAGAAGCTGTAGAACATTATCAGTATGTGGTGCGATAGGGTGACCATGTCTTATTGTTTACAGAATACTTTCTACTTATTGTTACAGAAATTATTTTATTTATTTTAATGGTGTATTTTTAAATTGTAATACAACAAATAATAATAATATTGTACTTCTGGTTTTGTAAAAAATAATGAGTGAGAGGAAAAGGAAGAGAGATTTTACCAGTGGAGTTACAAAAAAAAACTGGGGAAGTACGAGTCGGACTCACCCATGAAGTGTTCCGTAGTAACAAGCAAAGTTTTGCTCTTAACTTTGTTTTTCATAGTGTTTGTATGAATTACAAAGTAACGTGTGCGGTTTTTGAAATTGTGCTATATCTCAAAAACTTATGATTGTATCTTGTTCAAACCAGTTTTCATTGAAAGTTTTTATTGACATTTACATCAATTTTTTTTCCAACTTTATTATTTCAAAAGTTAGAGGCGGGGGGGGGGGCTCATTTTACGACTTTGGAAGTGTATATCTTTCAAATGATTGACTTTAGTTTTTTTAGTAATTTTTCCATTCATATAATATTACGCTTAAAGTAAAAACATATATCTACATCCCTGCTAGTTATGATTGTACTTATTTAAAAATGTGGAATCAAAATGATTTACAATCATTTCAAATGTTCTAAGTTAAGTTCTAATTACCTATATGATTTAATAAAACATTAAATAATAATAATCCAGCCTATTATTGTCCCACTGCAGGGCAAACATTATATATTATTATTATTTTTGTTAGTTATTAGATAGTTTTTAGTATTTCATATAAGTTCATATACATAAGATTGTAAATATTTCATAGTAAAATATCTTAACTACACGGTCATCCATACAAATAAAGAGAGAGCTCTAACATAATCATAAAATATTTAAATGCAACATACCTTAATCACTTCTGCTGAATTGTTTACATAATTTACCGAACTGACGTTACACCACAGTACAACACTTAATCGTAATTACACACGAACTGAACATTTTAATAATCAGTAGATCACTTTTTTATCGTGTTAACATCACAACGACACACTGATAACGAAACTCTTACGCTTACGTCGCTGTACCACAGAATAATAAGTACTAACGGCTGTACGCGTCGCACTGACCTGCGGAGGCGCGCGGGGGTGGCGCGTGTGAGATGCAATAGTGTGCATTACTAATCACATAGCTTAGGGGCGGAGTTGCGTCATTTAAACCAATCTTAGGGCTAGTTTTTCGTAAGTCCACGCGGACTGTAACTGTATTATTGACTTTTCAAGCAATAAACATAATTGTTTTTATATTTATGGTTTCATTTTAATTTTATTTAGAATCCTTGAATTATAATTTCTGTAACAATAAGTAGAAAGTATTCTGTAAACAATAAGACATGGTCACCCTATCGCACCACATACTGATAATGTTCTACAGCTTCTGAAATATAACCTTAAGAATTTTTATTGTATTTTTACTAGTTTTGACAAATTAAAATCTAGGTATTACAAAAAACTCCAGACCTCTGCGATGCTTTTTCAGCGAGATACAGGCGAAATAACGTTTTATTCACCGTTTCGATGGCGTGGCCATATCGTTTTAGTCTTATAGCTCCTGAAATATAAACCTAGGAATTTTTGTTGTATTTTTCCTAGTTTCGACAAATTCAAATCTGGGTAATTACAATAAACTACACACCTCTGCGATTTTTTTTCAGCGAGATACAGGCGATAGCGTTTTCTCCACCGTTTCAATGGCGCGGCCATTCGGTTTTAGTGTTATAGCTCTTAAACTATAAACCTGAGTATTTTTTTTATATTTTTACAAATTTTTTACAAATTAAATCTTGCATTTGCGTAAATTTCAGGTCTCTACAAGGCTTAGTTTTAAAGATCTCAGTGGCCGCGCGGTTCGCCGCGTTTCAATGGCGCGGCCATGTTTAAACCCTTATAACTTTTTAACCGTATCTTTGACAAATTTATGGTTTTGGGAATCAACTTCTACAAATTTTTACAAAAAATTGACATGGTTTTTTTTAAAAAAAAACGCTATGGCCGCGCGGTCGAACTGGACACCTGAAATAAAGGTTATATTATTATTATTATAAAAGCTAAAGACTGCAAAGACACGCAATACTTGATACTACAACCTGTACAGGGTCTACATGCGAATGAATCTTTAATTTTAACACAAGCTAGAGCATATCTCCGTGTGGTGACGGAGTAAGAATACAATATGTCACCCCATCTCATCCCATGGGTGCTGTACAAACCGACTAAGGGACTATCCGTGAATACTGTCTTTCCGAAAGAAAAGAAGGAAAACTTGAAATTAAACCCTATACCAATCCGTCTGGCCAGTGTAGTAGTGTAGGCTAAGTATCCCTCCGTTACGGAAGGACGGTCCGTCCCTGCAGTGGGGCATTAATGGGCTGTGATGATGAGAGCATATCTTTACCAATTAGCAACAAAACTCAGACTCGCACTTAGCTAAAAAGAAAGCTTTCTTGCGACGCCATTTTGTGGGTAAATGTAAAAAATAAAACACAAAATTACAAATACAATTTTATTCAGCAAGTTTCTAGGTCAATAGTTAATATAAACGCAACACTTAAAACAATCTTAAGTCTTTGTACAAGGCAATTTCGTTTTAACAATATCATTCACTTCACCATATTACATTAATAACTGACAAAAAATATTACATTATTATTTTTTCAAATAACTTTTTATATTTATTAGGCCAGTAAAGGATAAGTCTTTATTTATAGAAAACCCATCCCTAGAGTGGGACTTATTAACTTATGATAAAGGAAATCAATGGTCATGTATTTGTTCAAAACAAAGTACTCTTGACCGAGTTAAATGAAAGAAAAATACAAGAAAATCTATTTTAAATAAGAGTTTAGAGGTACCCTACAGGGATAGTGTAAGTATATTTTTAAAGAAATTGTAGGAAAACTACTCTTAACAAGCTCAAGGGAGAGACAGGACTGTTTAACGTAAAATAAATATTTGTAGTAGGCCAATGTCCATAAGTAATGGACATACCTATATTTAACAACAAGAGAAAAGTACAGGAGGAAAAATGTAGTAATTTCGTCAGTCATCATGAAATATCCACTCCATAACGTATTCTACATAACCAAGTTAGTAACAATATACTATATGATTTACTCTAAAAATCGTTTTAAATAATCAAATAAATAAAATTGTCCTTTAAGAAGGACATGAGGGCTGTTTAGGAATCAAAAATATATAAAATTTAAAGCAAACATACAATTTGAGTATTGCAAGATGAAAAAAAATGCGTTTAAAAAAGCCTCTAAATATGTATTTTGATAAAATTAAAATAAATAATAATATTTTATGAGGAAGAGAACAGTAAGAATCTGTGTAAGTACGTAGTTATTTAGATATTGACCCCCTTACTCATAAACGTCTCTTAAATTTTAGTCAATTGATTAGCTTAAATTCTTACGGTTTTGTTTAGCATAACGTTGGTTTTACTAATAAAAATCTCGCTAAACAGTGATTAAATTTAAGATGCGTTTATGAGTAAGTGGGTGAGCTTTTAGGAATGTCACTGACCACAAGCAAAGATAATTAGGCGATTTTGCCTTAATACATGAAAAAATTCTTGTACCCTATAATACAATACGATTTTTATATTATTAAATTTATAATAAAAAATATTTCACACAAACATTCAAACGCCTCCGTTTAACACGAAGGAAAGAACAATTTAATTGAAAAAAGTTGTTCAATTTTATTAATTTCACATGATTTCTTTAATTTCTCATCGCCAATTTTTATTTAGCTGTAAAATAAAAGAAAATAAACTATTAATATTTAACATTTACCACTCATGGGCGAAAGAAATTTTTCAGGTAAGTACAGTAACCGGCCGTAAATATTACACATCGAGTTTTGTAAAGAGACAATCGGCCAATTTCGGCTTCGTGTGTGTGCGACAGAGATGACGCCCTACGAAGCCGAAATTGGCCGATTGTCACTTTCCACAGGTCGATGTGTAATATAAACGGCCGGGTATTTTATAAGCTTTAGAAAAATAAATAAAGGAAATTTTGACAGAAAATCCCATACTAATCTATCTAGCTAGCATTTAATAGGTCATGATTCTCTCTGTCTTTGGAATGGGCCCGTTCATGGAGAGGGGCCTTTAGGCCCCATTCGCACGAGCGATTTTTTAACGCGCATTAAATAATCGTCGGAATAGATCAAATGCATTCCTATATTCCTGTTCAGGCGCCAGCGCTTTTTTAACGCGACGCTTTTTTATCGCTCGGCGGCCAAAGAACATAAGATTGCATTTGTTCTATTTCGACGCTTTAAAAGCGCGTTAAAAAAGAGCTCGTCCGAATGGGGCCTTACTGGCTGTTGTATTAATTAATAAAACAAAAACGTGAGGAAATAAGAGCTTTACAGATATACAGTTTACACCGTGAGTTTTAGTTGGTAAAACGCGATTTCCATCCTTATCACGGCAATTGCTTGAATCATTGGAAAACATAATATTAAAGCGTTAAAAAAAAGTTCCTGTATTGATATCAAATTATATTAAAACTATAACAATACATAATAATACTCTTCACAAATACATTAAGATAATTAAAACTAATTAAAACATCATTACTTTTAAATTGTCGCATGATTTTCAAGCTTGAGACCACGGTCAGTGCAATCTGTGGCATAACTTCAAGCAAAATAAAGGAGAACATCATGCGCGTTAATCTTCCGTTTACACATAATATACTAGCTGACCCGTGCACTTCGTTGGGTGGCTAAAAAAAAGCGTCCGTTTTTTAAACATATTTCATTACTGCTCCACTCTTATTAGTCATAGCGTGATACTATATAGCCTATGACACTCCCTGATAAATGGACTATTTAGCAAAGAAAGATTTTTTAAAATCGGTTCATTAGATCCAGAGATTACCCCCTACAACGTCACAAAAACACACAAACTTTACCTCTTTATAATATTAGTATAGATATATAATTAAAATATAATCATAATTATCTTAAAATTTGGTGTACAAACTATAACACTCGTGAACTAATAATAATATTATTTTATATTATTATATAAATGCAATAAAATGACAAGCTTACATACTCAGAAATGCTTTAAAAGGCTATTTAATTTAGGCCTAGAGTTCATTCTATATTTCTACTGAGAACTCGTTTAATTTATAATTAACTCTGAATAATAATATGAATTAACTCAGTTCTTATAACCTGTGAGACACAATAAATTGACGTCATCAAATAAAATGCAGTTGAAGTCTTTAGAGCCCCACACTAGCGTCAGTAGCGCGTCGGCCGGACGTCGAGCGTGACATAGACGCTCTAAAGGTCTCTGCACACATCGGGCGAGGCGTGGCGGGACGGGCGGCGACGCGACACTGAGCAGTTGTAATGTACTAGATATTACGGACGACGCCACACAAACCGTCGCGTCGAGCGAGACAGCTCTGTCCTGACCTTAAAGACGCTAGTGTGGAGGGCCTCTTAGAACCGCAATGGCTTTGTCAGCTCTATGCTTTTGAAAAGAGTCTAGTTTAAGCGCCGCTTTACTTTTAAAAGACGTTTGAGTATACGCCCGTATATTTGTTAAAATAAGTGCATTATAAATATATTAAAATTAATTGAATTATACAAGAAAACAATTTATTAATTTAGGTCAAGTTTGATGACATTCATAAATATTTCATTGTTAGTTAATTAGTTTTATCCAATTATACTTTACTGCTTTTGTTTATCGAGTTAGGTATGTTAAAATTCAACCATGTTTATTTAAAAGCATGGTTTTTACGTAATTTTCTTTTAATACATTTGTTAAATATAATTTTTAGGCCGTTTGTGTATCAGAGTAAACACAAAACCTACAGTTACAGATTGGTAAATATTTGTCATTAATACCGTTAAGTTTTGCACAGGATTCGAACTAGTACCCCGTTAAAGAATATAACTTGCACTACCTAGTCAGCTTTCCTAGGCCTCCGCTTCCTGACTTCGACGGGACGGTCTGTTTCCAACGGTTTGTCACCGCTGCCTTCGGTTGGATTTTCTTTTTCTTCGTCTGACGACTGTAAAAATAAAATTAATCGTAATTAGGTAAAGTGCTAGTGATCTCCGTGTGGTGACGGAGTAATAATACAGTATGTCACCACCCCATCTCATCCCATGAGTGTTGTAAAAACCGACTAAGGGACTATCCGTGAATATTATCTTTACAAAATAAAAAAAAGGAAAATTTGAAATTAAATCCTATACCAATCCGCCTGGCCAGTGTAGTATTGGTAAGCCAAGTATCCCTCCGTCACGGGACGAGGCTCGTCCGTGCAGTGGGACATTAATAGGCTGTTATGATTATGATGAACTTACATCGCTGGCAGAATTTTTCTCAGCATCACTGTTGCCATTCTCTTCGTCATCAACAATGTCGTCGTTAAGCAGCTCCTGCAAATATTATTATTGTACAATATCAATTGATAACTAACACGGCCGGCTTAAAGTTAGCTATTAGAAATTCGCGCAGAAACAGCCATACAACTTCAAGCAGGCCGGGTAAGTTGGCGCTTACAGTATATCCCTCACAAGGTGGACAGACTACTTAGTTAGAACGGTGGGACACCGACCTATAAAAGGCTCTACAACACAGGGCTCGATGTCTACTGCTGAAGTGTTTTTTAAAGAATGTATGTATACCTGGTCGTCATCAGACTTGTCCTTGTCATGATCTCCTCGGGACAGCTGGTCCAACTCGGCCTGGGACACGAACACCTTGTCGCTGCGTCGCGGTGGATACAGCAGGTCGATTACACACACCAACATCTGTAAAAATGATTGAAAATATGATTATTTGTCTTATAATTACATATTCTAATATGTATTATAAAGGCAAAAGATTACAATATGAATAATAAAATATTTTCAAGTCAAAGTAGGGCCTAGACTGAGCTTAATCATTTATAAAACCAAAAAAATATATACTAATAGTGTAAAGGCGAAGGTTTGTAAATGTATTTCTTACTCTTTCACGTTAAAACTACAACATGGATTTTTATTGAAACTTTACAATAACATAGCTTTCCCCCAGGACGCTCTGCGAAATTGGCCGATTGTCACTTTCCACATGTCGATGTGCAATATTTACGGCCGGGTACTGTATATCAACTAGGAGCACCAAATAACCCCAAGTGTTTTGTAGTCAATTAGTTGCACGTATGTGTTTAAAAATAACTTGCTGCCTAAAGTTTCTTAATTTTCCGATTTTTATCTATACTAATATTATAAAGAGGTAAAGTTTGTGTGTTTGTGACGTTGTAGTGTAGGGGGTAATCTCTGGATCTACTGAACCGATTTTAAAAATTCTTTTTGTGTCGAATAGTCTATTTATCGGGGAGTGTCATAGGTTATATAGTATCTCACTATGACTAATAGGAGTGGAGCAGTAATGAAATATGTTTAAAAAGGGACGCGTTTTTTTCGTCGCCCAACGAAGAGGGCACGGGTCAGCTAGTATTATGAGATACTGACCAGTCCAAGCAGTGCTCCGATGAATATAGTAGCCACAGCAAAGATCAGGTACGAGCCCCATGTAGGCAGGCCATATGTCTCCATCAACATGTTGTGGACACTCTGGAACAGTACAAACACAAAAAAATTATAATTATTTTATTATTCAAACATGGCAGACAAACAACTGACCTAAAATAAAAGTGGTAGCCACCACTCAAGGACGGTGAAAATGCTTAATCTCGTATTTATAGGTTACTTTAAAACAATGAGCCTTGTATATTATTTTATTATCCTAACTTGGAATACCTATAGCTTAAATGTGTTACAGCGTTAAATTAGTATTCCTCGTTCATTAAGAAACGTCAAACTTGCGAATTTTTTGAGAGAAATAGTTAGCTGTTTTGTCAGTCATCGAAAAGATGAAGTTTTCTGCATTTAGCAGAATACCACTTATAACAAATAATCAACAATCAAGTTTGTTAGTGTTTTTTTTATTATTTCACAATGTATTCTTACTGTCTAATGGTTAACTCCCACTCTTACTTCAAATCCGTTCATAGACATGAACTGATCTATTTCAAGAAATAAAAAACTCTGTCTACAAACAGCTAACAATAGTAATCTAAGCTTTATACTTCAAAATATAGTTGACATACCCTAAGTGCCTGGCTAAGCTTGAAGAATTCAGCGACCAGCGTCATTTGTATAGAATTCGGTGCCTTCCACGATGGCACGGGCTCCGTCTGCTTCCAGATATGATCTTCGACATAACCGAGCATCGAATCTGCATCACGGGGCCCCTTGTACTGACGGAATTCACCGTCTATTACGCTGTGAAAATTAAATTAACTTTAATTATTACTTATTACAAACATTGTTTGTTACGTGCAATCCATAAAGGCCTACGCAGACCGGGACGGCATGGCAAGGGATTTTCATATAATGTCCATTAGTTAAAATTAAAATCCCTTGCCATGCCGTCCCGGTCTGCGTAGGCGTTAAAACTACAATGATACTGGACAATTATACTGCTCTCAATGTGGACATACTTTTAAGACCAAATTTGGATTCGCCAGTCACATTAGAGCACACAAAAGGAGAGCAAAGACAGGGTCGCTGTCACCAGATACGGTGAAGAGGACTACACAAACATTGTTTATGCAAAAAATATTTTTCTCCTAAGAATTATAACTCCCGTACTAGGGACCAAAAGGATCCAACACTAAATATCTTACGAGGGATTCGAACCCATGCTTATGTTGCTTATTATTATTTATGCGATTTACTAATTATTGTCATGATTTTGGGTGAACTTGATCCATTAACGTCACGGCTAGTTCCCGTATCACAGGACTCGTACACCCAGTGCGGGAATTGTCTTTGTTTTTTTAAAAGGTAGGTAGAAAAGTAAAGGTAGAAGAAAAGGTAAGTAGAAAAGTAAAGGTAAGAGAAAAGGTAAGTAGAAAAGTAAAGGTAGAAAGGTAAAGCTAGGTAAAAAAGTAAAGGCAGGGAAAAAGGTAAGTAGGTAAGGTAGGGTAAAATGCGTTTCAGCTTCTTACTAAGTGAAAAATCTTTCGCTCTGTTCTCAACCAGTCGTGCGTGAGCGGTGTCTTTATGGTCAATATTTCCACTTACACTTTCTGGAAGGAATCGAACCCAAAACCTATAGAAAATCTATATTGATTATTTTTCTCAATCAAATCAATCATTTAAAGTTTTCATATAGATTTCAAATTTTAATTCAATTTTGCCATTGGCAATATAAAAATTGTTTTTAATTTAGTTTGTCATTATTTTAGTTTGTTTTTTATATTCGTATGCTGTGGTTTCCTATAAATGAAGGAATACACGCCATGATTCTGTAATTTTATAAATTAATTTCTAATGTATTGCCTTTGTTGGAGACCCATAATAAATAAATAGATACATACTGGAAAATCGTAGGCAGTGCTGTGACAACAAATCTTCCACTGAGACCAGGAGACTTGGTAACATCAACTGCACCGGTCCTTACTCCCAAAGCTTTGCGGTTCGCTCGGGAAGAGAGCTCCTTCCATGCTGGGGATAATGCGTTGCAGGCTGGACACCAGGGGGCGTAGCTGGGAAATGAAAGAAAGAAAAATTGTTTATTTTTGGTACAGACATAAGACACACAAAAGAGAGAAAAAAAAATCTATACTAAAATTATAAAGAGGTAAAGTTTGTGTGTTTGTGACGTTGTAGGGGGTAAACTCTGGATCTACTGAACCGATTTTAAAAATTCTTTCTGTGTTGAATAGTCTATTTATCGGGGAGTGTCATAGGCTATATGATATCACTATCACGCTATGGCTAATAGGACTGGAGCAGTAATGAAATATGTTTAAAAAAGGGACGCGTTTATTTCGACGCCCAACGAAGTGGGCATGGGTCAGCTAGTTATAAGATAAAACCAGAATACTGAAACAATGTTGACAAAAAAATATTTTGGTGGTGTTAAAACGCGAATTGCCGGGACTCGAACAAACTAACCATTATTTATTTTTCTGTTGTTATATTTACAAAGCTGTTACCTCTATACATTGTTAAAGGTGAGAGAAGCGTGTTAAATTGTTTACCTCTACCTCAACTATTGTATTTTTTGATAATATGTATAATGACCTCATGTATGTCTGTGTGTTTGTTACCACAGCCATGCTAAATGACTGTAATATAGGTGCAAGGTTGATATTTTGTCACGATAATAGGTATCTCCGTATGGTGACGGATTAAGAATAGAATATATCACCACCCCATCGGTGTCGTAAAAACCGATTATGGGACTATACGTGAATATAATCTTTACGAAATAAAAAGAAGGAAAACTTGAAATCAAACCCTATACCAATCCGTCTGGCCAGTGTGGTATTAGTAGGCCAAGTATCCCTCCCATCACGGGAGGAGGCCCGCAGTGGGACATTAATGGGCTGTTATGATGAATAGGTGTCAGTCTGGAAAATGGTTCTTAGTTAGTTCTGGTACCGTAAGTGGCCAATATTCGTTCAAAAATCAATGGTGGGACATTAATGGGCTGTTATGATGAATAGGTGTCAGTCTGGAAAATGGTTCTTAGTTAGTTCTGGTACCGTAAGTGGCCAATATTCGTTCAAAAATCAATGAAATGCATTATTGTAGTGTGCAAAAATACGGTCAGGGAATTCGTCAATAATAGTAAACAGTACTAAGAATTCGTCCAAACGCAGCGCGCAGCGGCCGCACACAAATGTCTATTATGTGATTTGCAAATGTCTGTATTAGTCCTAGATATTCTTTGGGTCTTAGTCCACTCAACGAATAATTGAATGTATGGTGTAGCGTGCGTTAGCTGGCACCTAAGCGATTTCTTCAGAAAGTTGTTCAGGGTGCTTAGGGAGTAAACATACTAAAAGTCCCCGCGTCTAGGGGGGGAGCCGGAGGGGGGGGAGGGGTTTAAAGTTCCCATTTTTAGGTTTTTTGCTAATATCTTCAAAACGGTGAGTCGTAGAGAAAAGGTATCTTCTGTGCAATGAAAGCTTATAAAATTACCTACAACTTTTGTCTCATGCACTTTTGTCGAAAACCTACCTACCCATTTTTGAGGTACACGTTTCCGAAAAGTGAAAATTTTCGAAATAACGATTTTTATTGATAATCAGCTCTTGCCTGCTATTTGGTTTACGTTTTTCGGAATAAAAAGTAGTCTATATGTCAGTCCAAGACCTAATCTATCTACCTACCAAATTTCATCCAAATCGGTTCAGCCGTTGAGTTATCAAATTTTTTTATCTATTTATAGTTTGGCCTTAATCGCGCCTGATAGGAAGCAACGATTAGGACTAAGGTGGCAGTGTGGTACACGCTCGCCTAGAAGTAGGTGCCTGATATTATTTATAATATACCATTTAAGTCTTCATTCGTTTAGGCTGTGAGGGTCCTGATAAGTGTTCTTTTTCTAAGGTATACACATCCTCAGTGAATGATTCCTGCTGAAGGGACTCTAGGTCGTCTTCACCATCGTCTTCGTCAACAGGTACGCCGTTGAGACATTTTCCTTGGCAGTGGAGGCACGCCGCAGAACAATTTAACATTGCTTTCCGACAACCACATTTGCCACTACCACAATCTTCGGTGCAGCGGCAAAATATTGTTTTGAGTAGGACCTCCGGTGCTGGCAAATCTTCGGTTGCTATTGGCACTAGACTGTCTCCTACATGTTTCCATCCCCACTCTAGAGGAGGCAACTCATTCCCGAGCCATAGCTGCACTTGGTGGTAGGTGCGCCTTGAATGCTGTTTAGCTGCGTTCTCAGTTGGTGGGAGGGAACTGAAGTCAGGCTTAATATTTGCAGTCAGGCTTTTTATTAGTAGGCTTCACAAAATTGAGGTAGCAGTCTTTGTGATATACTGCACCCTCAGCAACAAGGTCGTTAATGCAGGACAAGCGGCCAAGAACTGCGTTACCCCATGAATCCGACCTCATGGAACAAGCCTCCCTGATACGATATTGAAAAGTCAGAGTTTCAACTGCATGTACCATTCTCCTTTTACTCAGAGGTGTTTTGGTTTCTGCCTTTACATACTGTCCACAAAATAAGCAGTTAGTCTTAAAGTCGAACTGGGGAGCTGACGACCTGAGCTGAGACGGTCCTGCCTCTCCCTGAGATGTAGATGCATCCCTCATATCTTTTTTTATTGTTTGGGCTCGGGTGTAATTTTTACGACAATTGGAGTGAATCAGAAGGGATTTCAAGTCACGGAAAATTTGGTGCTTGTCATCTTTTCATTGTTGACTAGCTTCTATAAGACCTAATATTCCTTTTTGTTTCAACTCAGATACGTCTTTACTCCCTTTAAATACGTCCTTTTCACACACAGGACACTTATTAACACTCATTGCGGATAACTTCAGCGTAACTAACAACGTTTATGAAGAAAAGAATCGTTTTGTCTGCTCCCCTGCGTTACCGGGTAGGCTACAGTGCCAAACAGATTAAAAATATAATGAACAATAATAACATAAGCCCGAAGGCATGGGTGATAATGGGAGTATTAGCCAGTGAGATCGCGTTTTCTACGACAGTGGGCATCGGAAATAAGGAAAGAAATTTAACCATCCCCTTCCACTCGCGTCACCCGCGTTTATTCGAAAACGCGATCTCAAACTGTTACCGCCTTCACCGCTTGGAGGTACTCCCAGCTTATGTTATCTATAAAATACCTAGATTATAGTTTACCGTTCCGGATTGAATGAAGACTTCAATTGTATAAAATACATTAGGTAAAAGTTTCTATAACTCAACGGCTGAACCGATTTGGATGAAATTTTGGTAGGTAGATAGATTTGGACCTGGATTAACATATAGACTACTTTTTATTTCGAAAAAACGCAAACCAAATAGCAGGCAAGAGCTGATTATCAATAAAAGTCGTTATTTCGAAAATTTTCACTTTTCGGAAACGTGTACCTCAAAAATGGGTAGGTTTTCGACAAAAGTGCATGAGACAAAAGTTGTAGGTAATTTTATAAGCTTTCATTGCACAGAAGATACTTTTTCTCTACGACTCACCGTTATGAAGATATTAGCAAAAAACCTAAAAATGGGAACTTTAAACCCCTCCCCCCCCTCCGGCTCCCCCCCTAGACGCGGGGACTTTTAGTATGTTTACTCCCTAAGCACCCTGCACAACTTTCTGAAGAAATCGCTTAGGTGCCAGCTAACGCACGCTACACCATTCGTTGAGTGGACTATCTGTTAATTAAACGTTTGTAACAAGTCATTACATCCTTTTTTTAAAAAAAGTGTCCCTGTGTCGCAGGCACTAAATCAACTGACACAAACTACAGCAACAATTAAAACAAACATTTCATCATAAATCATAACAGTCTTTAAAATCAACTGACACAAACTACAGCAACAATTAAAACAAACATTTCATCATAAATCATAACAGCCCATTAATGTCCCACTGCAGGGACGGGCCTCCTCCCGTGACGGAGATACTTGGCCTACTAATACGGACTAGACGCATTGGTATAGGGTTTAATTTTTCCTTCTTTTTATTTCGTGAAGATAAACTTCAAACTTCAAAATACTTTATTTCATAAAATTTATTACAAATTGTTTGAAATCGTCGTTTACTTAAAATTGAAGCTACATTTAAAATTATAGATCGACACAGACAAACGCTACAGCACTAAGAAAAGCCGCGTTGTATTGTCAAATGTAAATTAAAGGAGAAAAATAAAACCAATCTACTACTCGAATCTACTTGTCTGTCTGTGTTGATCTATAAATTCCAGTTTCCAAATGGTAGGGCCAATGAGAAGAAACCTGGCAAAGAAACTCATGGCAACTCTTTTAAAATTCAGTTGTGTTTACAATTTTTTTTTTACATTAATCATATACCCTATCAAAATATTTGACAGTACCAGACAGGATAATACACCATTTATACATTAAAAAATAATAATCAAAGAAAAGAAAAGTAGAAGACAAGCATGAGAACAAGGAAGACAGAAAAAAAAAAGATAGAAAGGATACAATAATACAATTAGAACTTAGAGATAAAACAATACAGTAGCACACATATATCAAAAAAAGTGCATAAACTTGCATTATTTGAAACAGCCTATGGAACAGAAGCAGTTAATCCCAAGCCTTTTTGTCTTTCGTGTAGTCTAGGATAGTATAATATCCCTTTACGATAAGTTTTTGTTTGACTACATTCTTAAATAATATTGAAGGACTAGATAATATTGAAGGATAGTCCCTTAGTCGGTTTTAACGACACCCATGGGATGAGATGGGGTGGTGACATATTGTATTCTTACTCCATTACCACACAGATAAACAAACATTTATAAATCACAAAAATAATTATCTAGCAAGGGATTTGAACTTGCAACCTTGTGCATGGCAGCCGGTTACACAACCATATTGCTATCAAAACAGTTACATATACATTTCAATGAACTATTCAATTAATTCTACTAATGAAGCGCATACATAATGCTTCATACACAGACAAGAAGTATAAATAAACATTATCATGACTAAGAAACACATTAACATAAAGGAATGATGTAATACATACATAAAATTGTTATGTATGACTCAAGAATTACCTTATTTGTTTTTAATCTTTATATTTTTTACCAGTAACAGATAAACAATGTAAATTAAGTCATTCAATGACTTAAGACAAGCCCCCTTACTCATAAACGCCTCTTAAATTTTAGTCAATTGATTAGCTTAAATTCTTACGGTTATGTTGGGTATAAGGTTGGTTTTCCTAATAAAAATCTCCCTAAACAGTGATTAAATTTAAGAGGTGTTTATGAGTAAGGGGGGAAGGTGGAATAGATATGAGAAATTGGCTACAAAAGCTTCTCATAAAAAAGGGAATCTATTTAAGGAAAGGAGAAATGATCTTTCTGTAATTTTTTGTTTTGCTTATTGATCATTAATTAAGCCTGCCGACTATTTTATAGCCATGTGAGAAAAAAGTATAGTTTCTTATTTATTATGTATTTTAATGAACTTATTTTTGTTATGGTGGTAATATTATTATGTTAATCATGTTTATTACTTCTCAACTTATAAAATCCCAAACTATATTGAGAAATAATTTGGTTTAGTTTACTGTTCATGTAGTAGCCGAAATACAAAAAACTGGAAATAGGGTTCAGGGTGAGATCATCAACGTCAAGTACGGCCAGGAAAAAAAGCCCACATCAACATTCTTTGTAAATGTGGTCTCAAGCCCTAACAACCCAGCAGTCAAGCTGATTAGTAAAATATATCACCAGTAACAATAGAAGATCCAAAAAAAAGACATACCATCCCACAATGCCAGAGATGTCAACAATATGGACATTCAAAGAATTACTGCATGCGTCCATACCGCTGTGTGAAATGTGCACAAGTCCATAAAACCTCGGAGTGTCCAAAAAAGGATCGCAGCACCCCGGCACAATGTGCTCTTTGCGCAGGGGAACATCCTGCTAGCTACAAGGGATGTAGTGTCTACAAAGAGATCTTGGCGAGACGAAAGCCTCTAGCGAAAAAAACAGACGTGTTCTCCAAAACTCTATACGAGCACGAGGTGGTATCTCATAAACTCAGCTCAAGCAAAAATTTAAACCCTTCGCCACGTAACACTCCTGTCGAAAACAAAACTACAAAAAAACCCTACTACTCTGAAATTGTCAAAAACAGAAACGAAGAATCATCAGCACCTGTGCCCACAACCCAAAGCAACTTAGAGCAGCTGCTTAAGAAACAATCTCAGAAATTTGATCTCCTCCTACAACAGATGAGCACCCTTATGGGCCTCTTGAGTACACTAGTGAGCAAGCTAAAATGATGGCCCTAAGAATAGCCACCTGGAACATAAACGGACTAGCACCTAACAAGCACGACCTTGAACTCTTGATTTCCACCCACAAACTAGATGCAGTTCTAATATCAGAGGCGCATTGCACTAGAAAAAGCAAGGTTACCATTAAAGACTGCAATACATACGTTACACACCACCCTGACGGAACCGGCCATGCTGGGTCTGCAATCATAATACGGAAGTGTATTAAGCACCACCTACTCCCAGAGTATAAAACCGACCAGATTCAGGCAACCACACTCTCAGTCGAAGATAAGATCGGACACTTCAACTTGTCGGCTGCCTATTGCCCACCAAGACATGCAAATAACTGTGACACATATTCTAACTACTTCTCAACCCTGGGAGGCAGGTTTATTGCAGGAGGTGATTGGAACGCCAAGCACACCTTTTGGGGCTCCAGATTAACCACCACCAAAGGCAGGCAGCTTAAATTATGTCTCGACAAAAACAACCTGACCGCTATCACTACTAGAGAGCCAACGTCATGGCCAACCGACCCGTCAAGAAAGCCAGACCTGCTTGACTTTTTTTATCGTTAAGGGGCTGGGAAGGCACTACTTGAAGGTGGAATCTTGTCAAGATAGTAACTCTGATCACGACCCGGTTCTACTGACCATTAGCACAACTCTCATTCGCTTCGAGAATCCCGAATATCTGTATAGCAAACACACTGACTGGGAGTACTTCAGAGAGCAAATAGAGTTAAAAATATCACTAAAGACCCCAAATGAGATTGATGATGCTGTTTTTCACCTAACCAACACCATCCAGGCGGCATGCTGGGAAAGTACACCACCAAAGGGGACTTACCATACCAGTCAAAACCTGCCACTAGACATAAAACTACAAGTTCTAGAAAAACGAAGGCTGCGTCGCGTCTGGCATCAAACAAGGCACCCCTGTGACAAAACTGCTTTGAACACGGCTACAAAAGAGCTAAAGGAGTCGATTAAAGATCTGCATAACTGTACCATCCAGGACAAGTTGGAAAGTCTTACTGCAACGGCAACTACCAACTATTCCCTCTGGAAGACGACGAAGACACTGAAGGGACCCCAAGATATGAAGTACCCGTTAAAAACCGACACTGGGTGGACAAGAAGTGGAAAGCAGAAGGCAGATGTCTTTGCTAAACACCTGGCAGAGGTATTCAAACCTAATGAAGGTCACCATGAGGAAGCAGAGAGAGAAATAAACACATCTCTAAAGTCAGATTTCCAGCTATCTCTACCGCCAAGGCCCACTACTGTTGGCGAGGTTAGAAAAGCTATAATGAACCTTAAAAACAACAAGTCCCCTGGATTTGACTTACTTACCAAAGAGATTTTAGAAAAACTTCCAAAGAAGGCCATGGTCTTTCTGACCATTCTTTTTAACGGAATATTGAGAGTCCAGTATTTTCCAAGACTATGGAAAGTATCCACCATAATGATGATCCATAAAGTGGGTAAACCTCCACATGCTCCAAATTCCTATAGACCTATCAGTCTCCTACCAATCATGTCCAAGCTGTTTGAGAGAATTCTGCTGGATAGGTTAACTCCAATCCTTATCCAAAATGACACCATCCCCAAACACCAATTTGGCTTCAGACAATATCACTCTACGATCGAGCAGGTACACCGGGTATGTGAAGTCATAAGAAGATCCTTTGAAACCAAAGAGTATTGTTCAGCAGTCTTCCTAGACATTCAACAGGCATTTGACAAAGTTTGGCACAAGGGTCTGCTATGTAAGATTAAGAACGCCCTTCCACATAGCTTCTACTTACTAATGAAATCATACCTCTCTAACCGGATATTCCAGGTAAAGGTGGATGGGGACATGTCTGAATTTCATGACATAAAAGCTGGAGTTCCGCAGGGGTCAGTGCTGGGCCCAGTACTGTATATATATACTATACACATCTGACCTTCCAGAGTCACGTGACGTCGTCACGGCTACATTCGCCGACGACACTGCGATACTGGCAAGCAACAAGGATCCAGACCTGGCATCTGCTACGCTACAGAATAGCCTTGATAAAGTGAATGACTGGCTACAAAGGTGGAGAATTAAGGCCAGTTCCAACAAATCCGCACACATCACATTTACTTTAAGAAAAGGAAATTGCCCAACGGTCAAACTGGGAAACAACTACCTCCCACAATCTGAGACCATAAAATACCTTGGCATGCATCTTGATCGCAGGCTGACGTGGAAGAAGCACATCAAAACAAAAAGGGATGAACTCAGCCTGCGGTACAGAAACATGTACTGGCTAATGGCGCGTAACTCGGTTCTGTCCATAGACAATAAACTACTCATATACAAAACCATCTTGAAACCGGTATGGACCTATGGACTTCAGCTCTGGGGAAGCGCATGCGACTCCAATGCTACTATCATACAAAGGCTCCAAAATGGCATCCTCAGAAATATAGCCAACTCACCATGGTTCGTAACAAATGCTGAAATACACAACGCTCTGCAGGTGAACACAGTCAAGGAGGAAATCAGACTACTGGCTCAAAAGTACAAAAACCGACTAAGGAATCACCCCAACGATCTGGCAACTGGGCTAATTAACATCAGTTACCCTAAACGCCTCAAGCGATACGACATCCAACACCTGGAGTCCAGATACTGAGAAGGGCGCTACCACTGGGAAGCACCTTTGGCAAGACATTGGTCGCTCAACAAATCCGCTTATAGTCAGGGACTGATTGCAGATAAGCAAAAAAAAAAAACAAAAAAGTTTACTGTTCATGTAAATGGTAAAAAAGGTATTTATGTGTAAAAAGGATTACTATCATTAGTAATACAACTTAATATTAAAGTTCTATGTTTTGACTATTTGAAAAATAAATAAGTACCTACCTAAAAGATATAGAAAAAATAACATTAAATTCTAACCAATAAGATAATTAAATAAGAATAATTTAAATACACAAAACTGGTTTTGTCAAATTAGCCAATTTTACGCCCACTGCTGGACAAAGGCCTGCTACTATTATTGTTATGTTTACTGGTATAAACAGCCGAATATTTTAGATAATCAATAGTTCAATATACATACAATAAAAAAGACAAATCTCAAAAAATAACATTGTACAGACAATGTAAATAGTACTTTATTTCGTCTAACACTTTACAACAATAGACAATGCGTCAGTTTTCAAAACGGTTCTTTTACACGGACCCTACCGACCTTGATGTGGTTATTGAACCCAGACGAGTGGGAAGCTTTCATAGTCAAATTTAGCACTAAATAAGCTAATTAAACATCAAAATGTGACCTTAAAATACAACCATGTAATAAATCTACATTTTCAAGGCTTCGTTAGGTAAATAAGACTACAATTAACACTCAATTCTTAAAGAAAATTCTGACACGTTCCTGTAATATTAGGAAACCGGCTACCGAAAAATACACTTACAACTCGACCATCCATTCTCCTTCAAGGATATCCCTCCAATTATCTTCATCTAACTCGCGATTGGCACTAGCAAAACCCGTGAGAGAACATAAAATAAATGAGAAATAAACGAAAAAATATAAAATTTGAGGAACCGTATTCACACGCGCCATGTTTGATTTTGATATAATGAATGACTAATGTTGTCGTTGACATTGCCATTGGAATGAATTTGTGTGAAAATCATTACAAGTTTAAAATAAATATGAAATATTACTTTGAAAAATAAGGATTAACACTTTAATTTAGTCAGTAATAGTTACGATAAATTTGGTTTATTGGATGTTTCTCATTACCATTTACTGCCACCTAGTGGATATACACAAAATCTAGTGGATACGTATAAATGCTTAATCCACTAGATGTCGTTGGCAGTACACTAAAAATTCAGTTCTTTGATGCTTTTGACTACAACTTAACAGAATCGAAATAACATACAAAAAACAAATTATGTAACAGCCTTTACATACCTAAAACTAAAGGACAACTAAGTACAATCAGACTAAAAAAATCTTTTAAATAATTTAAATAATAATTATTATTAATAATATTTTTGAACTTTGAATTCGAACCTGGGAAATTGTAAAATGTTATCTCAGTTATTGACCAATTTGATATAGTTTTTCCTTTAACTATAGGGTATATAATATACCTACCCTAATGTCCAATAGACACTTATATAAGATTAAGTAATATCTAAAAAAATACGTAATGTGTGGTAAACATCGTAGTAAATACAATGACTGCTACACATTTCAAGCTTATGGCAAGCCTGGTTTTCATTACGTGTTTCAAATTGCTGGCTGACTTTGAAGGAAGTTATTGCTCATTTTCCTGTCTATGTTTTTAAGACTACTCTGTAGATTCTCTGGCTCATAGCAGTTAAGCCCGATTTACACAGTTAAGTTAGGGAGACACGAGAGAGAGGGCTACTTCGTACTTAACTCGCCAAAAAATAGGATGATGATCTATTCAAATCAACTTATCAACAACTTACTACTTGACTTGCTACTGTACTTGTCGATGTGTAAATCGGGCTTTAGGTACAGTAGTTCTTACAGTGTGTAAGATTAGTTCTTTTATATACTTGTACCTACCAGGTAGCAAGTAACTCTCTTAAGTAAGAGTCTGTCTATGTCGGTATCAGTGCTCTGCACGCTTGATATACCTCTAATCAGTAGTGTAGTGCTATAATAATACTGTGTTTTGGTGGGCGGGTATACCTAGTAGGTAGTGAATTTACAGGACTAAGAGACCTGACAGCTAGTGCCTCAGGATAACGAGAGCAGAGCTAAGAAACTCTAAGCTTTCAATTCTCCTGCGTGTAGAGGTTACCGTAAGGCAAAAACAAGGGATCATGCCATATCGCGCGGGAAGTTATCACATTTTTGTTTATGTAAGGGACACAAAGAACTTTTAGACTCCAGGACAATACATTTGAGGATCGCGCAAAGAATAATTCTGCGTGGGTTTAAGCCAATGACCTCGTGAACTAGGTATAGCAAACACGACCCCAGCGCAACCAAGGTAGCTCGACTTATTTCGTCAAGTCAAATAAAAACAAGGCATAGATGGGTTTCATACTTATCTGCGAAAGACATTTTTGCGAAAGCCATTTCTACTACGCCAAATCATCGAAGAGCTATTTAACCGACGGGCTATTTGACCGATGGGCCATTTCACCGAATAGCCACATTTACGAACACCCATATCACCGATAGTATATTTCATCGAATGACACATAGAGATAGGTGGATATAGAAGGGCACGATCGATTGTAGACGAAGCCAGGGAAGCCTTAGTACGCCTCGTGACATCAACACCTACGTCGATACGTTACCTATGCCACACGTTTGTAAACTAAACTTATGTATTTTATATTTTACAACTACGAAAATCCTATTAATATTATTACAAATCCGTGTGGTGACGGAGTATGAATACAATATGTTACCATCCCATCTCATCCCGTGGGTGTCGTAGAAGAATAATTATGAAGAATTTACGTAATTATGAAGTTTGTAGTTTGTCTTTTGCGGGCAGAGGTGATTATCCATCCATCCATCCATATCAGCCTATGGACGTCCACTGCTGGGTGGGGAGACCCCTCACACGGTGGACTGACGACCTGGTTAGGGCGGCGGGAAGCCGATGAATGAGGGAGGCACAGGACCGCGCAGAGTCGAAACTTTTGGAGAACGCCTATGTCCAGAGGTGATTATATTCTCACCTAATTAGCAACTCTAATAATCTTGTAATAAAGGTCAAAACCAATGAAAAAACGAAGTTACTTATATAATTGTTTTCGCAGATATCGTTGTAAGAATTTATAGCACTCTGTGTCCCTTAACCGACTAAGGGACTATCTGTGAATATTACCTTTACCTATAAAGAAGGAAAACTTGAAATTAAACCCTATACCAATCCGTCTGGTCAGCGTGGTATTGGTAGGTAAAGTATCCCTCCGTCACGAGAGGAAGCCCGTCCCTGCAGTGGGACATTAATAGGCTGTTATGATGATGATGAAAGTTTGCAAGCATAGATGTTTGTTACTCTTTCACATGACGACCTCTGTAGCGTTGTCGTTATATAACATTGTTGCCACGCAGAGGTATTAGGTTCGGTTCCCGCTCAATACAAATCTTGGTGTCAATTAACTAGCCTATCGCAGTCCACTGCTGGAGATAGACGTCTCCCAACACGCGTTACAGAACACGGCCCTGCGCCTTCCGCATCTAGTCTGACCGAGAGACCTTTTTGAGGACGCCAGTCCACCTAGCTAGGGGGCGTCCCACACTACATACTAATCTTTGTGTGCATGAACTTAATTGTTTGCATTGGTCTGGGTGTTTTTTATGTACTTATAACATGTAAAAAGAATTAAAGATGTTTTAAAAAAAATAAAAATAATAGTTAGGTACTTAATTATTATTAGACAAAGCTCTACGTACTAAGTCGTCCTCTCAAAATGGTAGCCTGCCAGTCCCTGTCGACTTTAATGAAAGTAAGTTAAATGGATTTAAGTAGGTATTGTAGGTTTCCTTTCTTTCATATCAGGCAATAAACAAATAAAATATCACAGCTTTCCCGCCTAATAAGTTTGTCCGTCCTTAATGTGATAGGTCCAAACTAAGTAATCCTATACCTACGCGGTCGCCATTCCAGAACTTTTTACCATCAGTTACCATTCAATGTGTCCTACCTACCAGCTACCAGCACATTCAATAAGCGGGTAATCCAGAGCGATAGGTCCTTCACTTTGGTTCTCCTACAGATCTCTGTAATTTTGACTCTATCACGCAGGGAAACTCTCATTATAGCTCTTTCCATTGCCCTCTGGGTGACTGGACTTACTATGTATTTTCAGTAGGGTAGGTTTTCCTTTTCAGTAGAGTAACTGTTACCCTACTGGAAAGGAAAACCTACCTTACAAAAGGTAAGTATTGCAACATTTGAAAGTACATAGGTACAACTTTGAATATGACTAAGAACTCATTAAAACGCATTTTCAACTGGGCTTATGACAAAAAATATGTCTACGCGCGCGCCTAACGAAACGCATAATCATTTAAATAAATAAATAGATATCGATCAAATCTACCATGACAGTTGTCAAACATCAAAATATTTTACGCGCGCTTTTTTGTTGCACGCTCTATGGTCAGGGCTGGCCGTAATGGAATTAGTAGGGGTGTGAGGTGTGAAAAATATTTTTTAGAAATGAAATATTAAAATTGTAGCATATTCTTTTTATAATGTCACGGCAAATTGGTGGCAAAGGAAAGCGCGGTTATTCAGTCCTACATTAACGCGCTTGGATGGTAGGAAATAATCACCATTATGAAATCTGCACCATTACTCTGCCTGCTATGTTCCTACATCGCTTATTTTTACTGGAATTAATATTATAGGAAGGAAGGAAACATATGCCAAAATGATGTTCTGTAACTTAATGTACGACATAAATTGAATTTCACGTTGCGTTTTTACTCTTCCGAGAAATCTATTGTACATTTAAGTCTACTATAGGGCTAGGATGTACTACCTACCACTAACATCGAACAGGTATCGAACCCGTACGAAAGCACTGAATTTAACATTATGAAGTATGGCAGTACCTACTTTAAAAAAGTATCATATATATAATACTTATTATTATCTATACTTAATAATATTATAAAGAGGTAAAGTTTGTGTGTTTGTATGTTTGTGACGTTGTAGTTGGTAATCTCTGGATCTACTGAACCAATTTTAAATATTCTTTCTGTGTTGAATAGTCCATATATCGGGGAGTGTCATAGGCTATATAGTATCACGCTATGACTAATAGGAGTGGAGCAGTAATGAAATATGTTTTAAAAACGGGCGCGTTTTTTTCGCCGCCCAACGAAGTGGGTCACCTTGCTTGGCGATCTGTTTCAACCGCTATGCTAAAAGCATAAAGTGATCAGACCAAGAGTGTATCTTTGAACGATGCAGTCGTAACCCCAAATTCCGCTCGCTTTGTGTGATCTCTACTTTTTGCTTAAACTCCTGAAACGCGCACATTCAGGACTGGTTTCTGGTCGAGCGCACAGTTACAAGGCATTTTGTACCCGGTCATCAAGCAAGCATCTCTCCTCGTAAATTTACGAAAATGCGCCCAGCACACCTTATTTATAAAACAAATATTATAAGAGACAGCCCTAGTAGTATATCAGCTGCCCTAGTTTCATTCGAAATTTGAACACACTGCGATCAATGTCTATGAAAGTTTTTATTTTTTAATTTTCAAATATCGAATGGAAGCTTCAAATCAGTTGTTTATTTTTAAAAGTATAATGGCATTGTTTGTGGACAAGATTATTTCGTATCTCGATCAATAAGGAGTATTTATTTTGATTTTAAAATGTACAACGTAGATTTTTTTTCAAGTGACAATGCACTTTATTTTTCTGGTCTACCGGGACTTTGATATGGTGATAATTTTTTATAATAAATATTTTGTTACTGGACTTCTTTTGTCAATGTGAATGTTTGAAGTATTCGAAAATGTTTAGGTGACTTTTCAATGAGTATCTGGTGTCTCACAACATTTTGATTTTAAGTCGATAAGATACTTTGGCTTTCTTGGTGACTAAGCGGACAGAGTAGGTATGCCGATGCCGGTGATGTGTACGAGGTGCGAGTTTGAATCCTAGGCAGGACAGTTATTTTGCCGTCCTTATGTGATGGTCCTAAACCTGGAGGCCTTTGTGTTTTTATAAAAGACGGTGCTAAGACGGTCTCGACGAGCTTTACTAACACATACACTAATACCCGATTTACACATCGACAAGTACAGTAGCGAGTTAAGTAGTAAGTTGTTGATTAACTTGATTTAAATAGATCTCCATCCTATTTTTTGGCAAGTTAAGTTGGCGAGACGCGAGAGAGGGGGCTACTTCGTACTTAACTCGCCAAAAAATAGGATGGAACTTTACTTAAATCAACTTAATCTTAAAATACTACTTAACTCGCTACTGTACTTGTCGATGTGTAAATCGGGCTTAACTTCCATAGCACTGTAATGGCACTAGTTCTTCCACCTCCATATCAGCCTATGGACGGCCACTGCTGGACATGGCTCTCCTCCAAAAGTTTCCACCCTGCGCGGTATTGTGCCTTCTTTATTCATCGGCTTCCCGCCGTCCTAACCATGTCGTCTTAAAATCAAAATGTTGTACCGTGTGAGGGGTCTCTCACAGTAGACGGACCGAGGGATCATGGTCTGTGTCGCGGGGACTTTTTACAAAAAGAACACCCAGACTCAGGACAGTAATTTGTGGATCTCACAAATTATTGTCCTGCGAGGGGATCGCACCCGTGCAGTATAATACCCCTCGTGAACGGCAACCGCTTGCGCTACCGTCGCGCCACTGAGGTCGTCAAACTAACTTTATTTTACCAAAATTTCCTTTGCACATTCCTTTTTAAAATATTGAATAAATAAAATCCATAGCTAACAGAACCTCTTATTTTTACTATCGGTTAAAACAACGTAGGTAGGTCTAAATATCATAAGCGACACATGTCCCAATGTACGGATGACTGTTAAAAATCAATTTGATCTGATCTACCAATGACTGTCGTGGGATTACGTTTGTGTGGTCTGTGGTGTCCATAGTATGTGACGACCGCGTAGGTCGTATACTAAAAATACCATTAACTCTTTGGTTTATAAATATGTACTTTCGAACTATTTGGTGTTGGTTGTCTTTATGTTGTCTTACTGACGGACGACCTTTGTGGCGTAGTCGGTATATTACATGACTGCTACGCAGAGGTCTCGGGTTCGATTCCCGGTCAATGCAAATCTTTGTGTGCATGAACATGATCGTTTGCATTGGACTGGGTGTTTTTATGTATGATATGTATGTGTTTACAAAAAAAAAAAATTTAAGTATGTTTATCCTTTGTCTAGTACCCATTACAAGCTTTGCTTAGTTTGGGACTAGATGGCGTTGTGTGAGGAATATTTTATATATTTACTATTACGTTTTAAGACTATATGTTTTAGGTATTAGGTACTATTATAGATGTGAGATGATTGGAGTAAGATTAAACGGTAAGGAAAATTTCGATGTTATTATCTTTACGAAAATAAAAGGACATGGATGTCAAACCCTATGCCTAGACAACTTCTTGGTAAAGACACTTTATAAGTTGATACCCGTAGGGCCAAACAACCATAAGATAAATTTGTTCAAAAGGAGCTCTCAAGCAGTTGCAATCACTGATTTATAAATGACTAGCGACCAGCCCCGGCTCCGCACGGGCATCTACTGCAGAATGTCCTTAAACAACGTTTTAAGTACAGCTTCATTAGAAATCTCTAAATTTATACGGATTTCTGTACTATATCATGCATGTGTTATACATATAAACCTTCCCCATGAATCACACTATCTATTAAAAAAAACAGCATCAAAATCCGTTGCGTAGTTTTAAAGATTTAAGCATAGGTACAAAGGGACAGAAAAAGCTACTTTATTCTATACTATAGATAATGCTGGTTAAGCAAACTTGGCGAGGTTATATGAGGGACGGATGACCGCTCCTTGCTACGAAGTGCACGTAAAAATTTGGTCCTGGCTGTCGTCGTAGCGACACAGTGGTTATGTCGCGTCAAAGGCCTATGGCCGCCTTGAACTGCTCTTGGCAACAGGATGGTCAATTCTCGTACCTTAAAATCGTTAAAAATTCGGTGTCAAATTGTCACACAATAGGTAAGACAATTTAACAACTAAAGTTAACCTAACCGAATTTTTAACGATTTTAAGGTACGAGAATTGACATGCTGGTTGGACACTAACCAAAACTAAAAAGCATTGTTCAAAACAAATTCTGTTTTAAAAAGATATAAAATAAATCTCTTAACCGGTTTTTTGTTTATTATTTAATAAAATAAAGAATTCTAATCTAAATTTTTGTTGAAATTTGACAATCATACATTAAGCCATTGCCTGCCGTTGACATGTCGCATCTAAACTGTCAAAATTGTACAGAAATGTGACACGTATGTCACTGTTTTTTTTGACGTTTATAAAAGATAAGGAATGTGTTGCTGGGCTGCCACACTTGATTTAAAAACTCCTTGGTCGATGTTAATTGTAGGGAGTTTATTCTGATAGCCCTTATTATTTGTATTGCAGAGACGGAAAATTTTGCCTACTGGTGCTATAGTAGTATTGTGTTTTAGGCGTAGTTTTTTTTTCTTCATTTTCATAGAGATAATAATTTTAGGATATTACATCATTATTTGGACAACCATGGAACGAGATGGCGTGGAGATACCACGTACCTATTCCTAACTCCAACTATACCAAAACAAGGCTATAAACTATGTCTCTGTCAAAGTTATCATGTTGTTGAGTTCTATTATGAAACACCATAATATATTTCTATTAGAGAAACACTACCCAATTATCACAGCCAAAATTGAAGTTCAGTTTGATGGTGACTATGGCGGTACCTTTATCGTCCCCTTTTTACAATAACACAACAACCTTGAAACAAATTACCCACATTCTTGGGAAAATCTAATCGCATACTAACGTAGCAACACCAATATACTTTTTCACGAAACCACAGTTGTCAAATTAGACGGTGTGTTCGATATTTAACACTTTGACACTGGCAGCTAATCCTCACGGTCACTTCTCTTTTTGTCGATGGTCTCAAGTGTCATGGCAGCCTGAATAATCCTTTTAAACGCGCGCGTTCTTATTTAATAACCTGCATCATATTTCTGTGCTTATGTGCCCACATTTTACGAAAAAAATATGAAATTGGAAACTAAACTTTGATTTTAATTATAAATATTCGATGGGGATATCAGTCCTTGCAAGTTATGATAAGTATATTTTAAGTTATAGGACATTCCATTACAGGAGTAATACGAAAACATATTTTGTATTATAATAACTTATTATTTTTACTTTATTTATTAGCCATGGACGAGACATGTGGAAGTCAAGGGGGAAGGCCTTTGCCCATCAGTGGGATGATAATGGCTAACACTAACTACTTATTATTATTTGAAAGAAATAAAGAAAGAAAATAATTTATTTTGTTGTTATTTTTTTATTTTATTAGTTTGGATATCAAAAGAAAACTTACAGAAACTCTTTGCCTTCTGCGCCTTGACTTTGAGGGATATATAATCTGGTTAGGGTTATACATGATACTTAGATATCATGTGCTCGCCAGGTGCAAAGACTATTGTAGTGCATGTATTTTTGAGATTTTACAAAATATTTTCAGGATTCCGATCAGTCACTGATTTTCACTTACAGTTTGGAGCACAAGTTGTGCTCTAGCTACTCCACTCCTGTGCGGTCAATAAAGGTTAACCAGAAGTTAAGGTCTCTCAGGACAATTGTAACTCAGCTATAGCTTGAGACAAGCTTTTAATTTTATTATAAAAAAAAAATATTCACGGATATCTCTACACATCGCCATCTGTTCCCAAAGTAAGCTAGGCTTAACCTGCTTGTGTTATGGGTAACAGAACAACGGAAATTAATACTTATATACTTTTTTTTTGTACATATTATTATTACATATAGGAACACTCAGACCAATGCAAATAATCATGTTCATGCACACAAATATTTGCATTGAGCGGGAATCGAACCCGAGACCTCTGCGTAGCAGTCATGTTATATAACCACTACACAAGAGAGGCGGTCAACATTTTATCAAAAAAAATTATGACTCAAAGAGTTTCTTCTATCTTTTAATTACATTTCTACTCTCAGCAAAGCAGGTTCTTGTGTAATAATATAACATGGCGATTAATAGTCTCTGCCTATTTCCTTGAGAACAAGGCGTGAGTAAAAACATTTTAAAAAAATATAGCTTCTTACGCAAGTTATAAATTCACACGACATTATCAAAATACATACAAATTTTGACAAGTCATACGTTTACAATAACAAAAAGATTCACCCGTGTCAAAATCGAAAAAATAGCTACCCAAGTAGTTCTATTGTAGATCTTTATTGCTAAATCATTGATCGACGATAAATATGTGGATCATTCACACGAATATATACAGGTGGCAGCACTTGCGCAATGTCATTCATAGATCATATCACACCTATTGATTGTGATTTCTATAATATTTTTATTCGTGGTTCCGTAATTCAGGAATAGGTATTTCATTCTTATGATTCTGAAGCCTATGTCCACCAGTGGACGTCAATATTGGCTGATATGATGATGATTCTGAGTCTTTCAAGGCGAGAAAAACCATCTTAAGAATGGTATTAGGGACCAATACTGGGTATCATTTAAGGCTTTGATAATGATTGCTTACCATCACCCAATGTAGAGTAAAACTTAAAACTTAAAAAAATTGATCTTCCTAGTAGTGACAAATTAAGAATACATAGGTACAGTCGCCATCTCTCTTATCGCGAAAAAGGTTATGTAGAGTTCCGCACGGCAGCAACAAACTTCTACTGCCAAGAAGACGTCAAATTTCCTTCTCATTATAACAGCCCATTAATGTCCCACTGCAGGGACGGGCCTCCTCCCGTGACGGAGGGATACTTGACCTACTAATACTACGCTGACCAGACGGATTGGTATAGGGTTTAATTTCAAGTTTTCCTTCTTTTTATTTCGTAAAGATAATATTCACGGATAGTCCCTTAGTCGGTTTTTATGACACCCATGGGATGGGATGGAGAGGTGACATATTATTATTGTATTCCTACTCCGTCACCACACGGAGATACACCATGATACATTTACAATTAATTTTGCGGACCCCTAATAGTATACAGAAACCAACGACAAAATATTTTGTAGGCGTTCGTCTGTTGTCTTTTTTTTCTAAATTTGAATTTGGAAGCCTCAGGTTCAGTGTGGCCAGCCCAAAATGCGTTTGTCGTGTAATCCTCTAGGGATATGGATTATATTTTTTTTTTAATCAATTATATTTTTTTTTAAACTTTGCGTGGGATATTGGTAGGATGGTATGTAGTACTTTATATGGTTTATTAATTTTCTATTATGGCGGTTCCATTTTTTGTCCTTTGGCTGTATATTGAAAAATAATTAAGGTGTTCTAAGCTATTTTCAGTATTAGAGTGATTCTCCGAAGCCTGTATTTTCGATGTCTGGAGGTTTTTCTTCGTAACTACGACCCGATTTACACATCGACAAGTACAGTAGCGAGTTAAGTAGTAAGTTGTTGATTAAGTTGATTTAAATAGCTCTCCATCCTATTTTTCGCCGAGATAAGTAGGCGAGACGCGAGAGAGGGGGCTACTTCGTACTTAACTCGCCAAAAAATAGGATGGAGATCTATTTATACTGACAGACAATCTAATACAGACCAACCAATCTGCAATTATATTTTATACTTACTTCAAACAGTTACCAAATGCACAAATTACACAGTGCACAAATTATTTTTGAAATAATAGTTTTTTATATATTTAAAAAAATATATTAAAAAGCGTCCCTCTGATTAATATGGTGTGTCCGTAACCCAGTTTCTTGAACATTGGTTACAATAACATTTTTTCTTATATTTACGAATCGACGTGCGTTATAAATATTACGATAGAATATTAGTTGTTTCTTTACACAAAAAAATATCCAACTAGGTATACTTAATATTGAAATGCGAAAGTTTGTGAGGATGGATAGATAGGTAGATGTTTGTTACTCTTTCACGCAAAAACTACTGAATGGATTTTGATGAAATTTGGAATATAGGTAGTTTAGGGTGTAGAATAACATTTAAGCTACCTATACAACGCAGGTGATGCCGCGGGCATCAGCTAGTAATCAAAGGAATATATGTTTTTGCAATAATTATTAGGTAAACGTCTCCGTGTGGTGACGGAGTAAGAATACAATATGTCACCACCCCATCCCATCCCATGGGTGTTGTAAAAATCGACTAAGGGACTAATCGTGAATTTTAACTTTACGAAATAAAAAGAAGGAAAACTTGAAATTAAACCCTATACCAATCCGTCTGGACAGCGTGGTATTGGTAGGCCAAGTATCCCTCCGTCATAGCAGGAGGCCCGTCCATGCAGTGGGACATTAATGGGCTGTTATGATGATGATGATTAGGTAAAAGCATTATTTTGTGTAACCTTTCCTTCATTGTAAACAACACCACGTATCCCCAGGGAGTAAGCAGGGCTTCGCTTTGTGGATTACAATTTCTGACAGGCATTAATAGCACATGTTATATTAATGGACCTCTGAGGTCTACAAATTGGGAACTAAATAGTGGGTAAATGGTGAATATGCTTTAGGGAATTGGTTAATATGCCTTTAATATTAAATTTAAGTTAATATTAATTATAGCTGGTTGTTCTGGGAAGTTTGGTAACTAAATTACTTAAAATATGTTTTTAGCTATAGTGTTTGATTTGCTACCATAACTATAGTTGCAAAACTTCTGAAATATTCAGTGATAATTCCTGAATAGTTCTGGGAAAGTTTCTTGAAATCGGAATTATTCAAAATTTATTAAATAAATATTATTTTCTGCAATATACGATCATCATTATAACAGCCCATTAATGTCCCACTGCAGGGACGGACCTCTTCCCGTGACGGGGGGATACTTGGCCTTCATCATTTCGTTGCTGGACATAGGCCTTCTCCAAGTATTTCCACTTAATGCGTTCAATGCGTTCATGTGTCTCACTCGTCGATCAGAATATATAGGATAAATAATAATTTTATACACTCTTTTAGGGATTACGAACAACTGGCAATAACGTATTACAGATAAATAAAGCGGGCAAGTGCGAGTGTGACTCACGCAAAGAGTGTTCCGTACAAATTTATTTTCCCACCAAAATGTGATGACTAAGGACTCAGCTGTCTAAATATTATTTTTTCTGTCAAAACTCTATGATGTCACGACTCATCTGTTAAAAATTGAATCACGTCACGACACAGCTGTCAAAAAAAATTTTCCAGCCAAAATTCTATGACTATTCTCAGGTTTCAAGTGACTCAGCTGTCAAAAATTATTTTCACAAAATATTATACTTATTATAATTATAATATTTATTGGTTTAGTATTTGTTGTTATAGCGGCAACAGAAATACATAATCTGTGGAAATTTTAACTTTCTAACTGTCATGGTTCATGAGATACAGCCTCGTGACAGACAGACAGACGGACGGACGGACAATGGACCCTTAGTACCTAATAGGGTTCCGTACCCAAAGGGTAAAAAAGGAACCCTAAAAATGAACGAACACAGAGCTACGTAAAAGCATTAAGATTACAAAACATAAATACAACTTTTCTTAGCGAGCGAAAAAAAAAATTCGCGGCTTTAAGATGTAACGCTCCATTGCCATAATTTTCGGACGTAAAAAAAAAACGTTTGCAACTAATGCACAATGTTTCTTACAATTTTCTTGTTGTCTATTAGTAATGGCGGCGGTTGTTTCAAAGTTGGCGGGAAAATGAAATCTAAAAGTTGGCATAATTTTCTAATTGTTTAATTAGGAAAAGTTACTTTTATTATCTGATAATAAGTATCTATGTGTTGTTGTCTAGCATTCTTTTAAGTTTAGTATTGGTTTATGTACCTAATGTAGGATGATTATCTTCTTCTGTTTTATCTGGGAAACATTTATGACAAGGTGATTATAGGAACAAATCGATTGCCTAATGGCAACTTCCAAGCTTGTCAATACCAAATTCTTATCAAATTGGTGCATTACAAATTAACTGTACATTGGGTATGTCAACTTAACACACGATCTGTTTAGCCCTATATTTCTCTAGCTACTGTAGCTTTCTACCTTAAGTCTAAATACAGTAATAGTAGCACTGCTTAGCATTTACTTAGACGAGTATAATTTGTATAATAGGTACCAATGATATTATAATATTTAAAAAGTTTAGTTACCTATAATAACAGCCCATTAATGTCCCACTGCAAGGACGGGCCTCCTCCCGCGACGGAGGGATACTTGGCCTACTAATACCACGCTGGCCAGACGGATTGGTATAGGGTTTAATTTCAAGTTTTCCTTCTTTCTATGTAAAGGTAACATTCACAGATAGTCCCTTAGTCGGTTTCTACGACACCCATGGGATGAGATGGGGTGGTGACATATTCTTACTCCGTCACCAGCACCACAAGGTAGTTACCTTAACTTGCTTAAGAATCTTGACTACAATAGTGTGGAAAACTTATTTCTTATCGCAACATAAAGGAAAACTAACACACACACACACACACACACAACACACACACACACACACACTCACACACACACCACACACGCACGCCCACACTCACACACACGCATCCGCGTGCACACACACACACAAGTATCCGCGTGCACACACACACACAAGTGCGCACACGCTTAGACATGCATTCAACCCACAACACAATATACAACATAACATATAAAATTTACCTAGTTAAGATTTTTATTATAAAGTTAGTTTACTTTTAATATTATTATATCAAGAATAAAAGAGTACTCATTTGTAGTTCATTACAAAATATTTAACGCAACTTATGACTTGTACCACGCAACGCAACATATCGGCCAACTGCGGTCGTCTTTATTATTTGTTTGTTGCGTCGATGTTTGTTATACCTACCCGCTTAAAAATAATTCTAATATTATTATACATTTATGTTTTAACCTGCTCAAATTTATGTAATGTTATAAGTATTCTTTTTGTTGTAATCGTATCATACTTAATCTTCATTGTAACAATTTAGCATTATTTGTTTTGGGAAGGACTGTTTCCCAACATACAGCTCACGCTAGTTTGGGAATCAGGGCTTACACTGTAATTGTATACACATTATGTTGCAATAAAGAATTTATTATTAACGCCATGATATCAATTATTTTTTCATTGCCATTAGATACTATCAACTTGTTAAGATTATGAAATAGTACCTACTCCTTATTCTTTTTTAATTAACCTACTTAGGCTAAGGATACTTTTCCCAAATATCACCTCTTTTTGATTCCTGGGCGTCGTGGAAAGCCGATAGATTGGTTCATTTTGCCAGAAGGAAATCTGTATACTAATGCGACTAGGTAGTTAGTTCCTTCCTTTACCGCAGGGCCGGCCTTTATCATTGAATATCATAATAAAATCCTTAATTGTATGGTTATGTATGGTATACAATGGTTACAGCGCCTATTAGTTACAGTTATCTACAATGTTAAAAAATATGACGTCAAGAAAATACAGCAGTAGAGTTTGTTTCGTCGCTTCTTCTCTACTAGAGCTTTGGAGGCGGTGGTAAAGTTTTCCAAACTTTGAAATGTATTTAAACTTAGATTAAGTAGTTTAAAGATGTGCGTGTGGTGTGAGTGTTCTTTTTAAAAAGTTAGTCCAAACATGACGAAATTTAAGAATGATTTAGGAAAATATTGTGAAAAGACAACGGCGTAGATAAAAAAATTGTGAAAAGCATAGAAAAAAAGTTACGGTCAAATAATTAGAACACTCAATCCGGCGACCAGAAAAAATTCCTGCACCTTGGATCTCAGAAATATAGGAACAATTTTGTTTTGAAATAATTGTACAGATTTAGTGAAATATATTCCCAATTATTCAAATGTTTTTGACTGTTTATTTCGATTTTATAAAGGTATTTGTAGAACACTCAATCCTCCTATAGCGCAGATTGAAGTATTAAAAAATCTTAAACTATGGCTTAATAATTTCCTGACTTCGATACTCTATTACACGAACACAATCTAGGATCAATTTGTGAGACACAAATCATCATAAAAAATATAATAGTTTAAGAGAAAATTAAACAAATACTTTCTATGAAATGTTCCGTGTGAGTGTTCCATGTTTTAGCGTACATGAATTTAACCCAAACTTGTATGTCAACCCAGACTATAACTGAAATTGTGAAAATATTTGTACTAAATTTTAAAACGTCTTCTGAACTTGATACGGTATTATTTTAATAATTATCAACTTAATTATAATTCTTAGCTAGAAAATGGACTAGGCTGACCATGACTTACATTAAAATAAAAGTCTTTTTTTGTTATATGCGGTTCATTGCAATCCTACTAATTAATTATATAAAAAACAGGTAACGGGTTATCCGTGAGGTGACGGAGTAGGATTACAATATGTCACCACCCCATCTTATCCCATGGGTTTCGTATAAACTGACTAAACCGACCGGACCCAATTATATTATTATTTTTCTCTTTTTTTTTACAAAGTATTCCATTTTTAAATATACCTAAATATAAAAAGGTAGACCCACCAGCAACGGGTACAAGGACCAAGCTGGTGGTTAGGGCGTGTCAAGCAGTACTGTCTTTTACATCAGACCTATCATCCAACTGTCAAGCGCGAATCTTCTTAGATGTTGATAGAGACTCTTTGGAATAAGTCCATTTACCAAAATTACTATCGGAACAATGATTGCCGAATCAACATTCCACTAGTCGACAACTTCATGAGCCAAGTCCAAATTATATGGGTAGGGTACTTACCTATATTACGGTATTTTTGCATCGACAAGATGCAAAAATAAAATAAAAAACATAATAATAAATAATAAAATATAATAATAATAAAATAATTTAAGAGCAAGTTGTTGGTGGCCAAGTCTGGCTACTTGGTTGTGACTATGCAAGTATTCACCATTCACAAAACGAGAACAACCGGAAACAATATGCCAGTTACTCTCCGGGACAGTGATATCATATGTATAATCCTTCAAGACATTTTTTTCCGATAATTCTTAGTCATTACGACTTTGTCTAAAAGATTTTTAGATTTGCAAAACAAAGATGCATTAAATTATAAACTATATTTTATTGTAATAAAACACAAAGAGTAAGTACAGTTTTATTTTTATTGAATTTATGGTCAGCCTAATCAGCTTTATAGCATAGAATTTATGATTGAGATTTATTTAAGTTGATAATTGTTAAAATAATACCGTATCAAGTTCAGAAGACGTTTTAAAATTTATTACAAACATTTTCACAATTTCAGTTATAGTCTGGGTTGACATACAAGTTTGGGTTAAATTCATGTACGCCAAAACATGGAACACTCACACGGAACATTCCATAGAAAGTATTTGTTTATTTTTCTCTTAAACTATTATATTTTTTATGATGATTTGTGTCTCACAAATTGATCCTAGATTGTGTTCGTGTAATAGAGTATCAAAGTCAGGAAATTATTAAGCCATAGTTTAAGATTTAATAATACTTCAATCTGCGCTATAGGAGGATTGAGTGTTCTACAAGGGTAGATCTCCAAATCGGGCGTATTCGTGTGATCGCTCTGGTGCTTTTCAGATCTTGATTTTTTTTGGTAATTATGTATCCCATTGAAAATAATGATATTAAAATACTACATTTTTACTATTGGCCTTCATTTTTGACAAACAGTTATGGAAATATTTAAGTTCAAACATTTTTGCGTCCAGAGCAATCATGATAGGCGCGAGCGATCATAAATGGTGAAATCAGTGAATCAAAAATAATTAAATTGTTAATAAATATTATTTATTTAGTCATTTTTAGTCTTTCATGTTACAAGATTATACGATTTTATGTTTAAGGGATATACTTATCTAGAGCTTTTTGAGAGCTTATCAGTTGGAAACTTGTTTATTTTTAAGGCTGCGTACCTAGCCGACTTAATCTATATGATGTATGGCTATTTTTAAATAAATGAGATTTCAAAAAAAAAAGGCTGCGTACCGATATTGAAAAATCAGATACCCTTATAGGACCCTTATAGGATCACTTCGTTGTCCGACTGTTTGTCTGTCTGTCTGTCTGTCAAGATCATTTATCTCAGGAACACCTGGAGGTATCAAGCTAAAACTTTCACCAAATACTAAGGCTTGTTGCCTCTTAGTGATGGGACGTGACGTCATAGAATTTTTGACAGATGAGTCGTGACGTCACAGAATTTTGGCGGGAAAATATTTTTTGACAGCTGAGTCGTGACGTAATTGGGTTTTTGACTTTTTGACAGATGTATTGTGATCAACATCACTTTGTTGTCCGTTTGTCCGTTTGTCCGTCTATCTGTCAAGACCATTTATCTCAGGAACGCGTGGAGGTATCAAGCTGAAATTTTCACCAAATACTAAGGTCTGTTGCCTCTTAGTGCTGTAAAAAGCCAAACTTCTAATCCACTGAAATCACAGACACAGACATATAGCCGTTTATGTCGCAAATTTCGACGAGCAAAGGACAAAAACCTACAGGGTACTTCCAGTCTACCTACAAACTTGAAATTTGGGATGAAGCAAGGTCTTATAGCGCATGTAAAGGAAAAATTCCGAAGACTTGAAATTTTGACTTCCATCATATTATATTTTGAAAATTTCGTTGTAGAATTTTGGCAAGAAAATAATTTTGACAGCTGAGTGACTCACGTGACAAGTGACGTCATAGAATTTTGGTCACGTGACATGGGACGTCATAGAATTTTGACAGATGAGTCGTGACGTCATAGAATATTGGCGGAAAAATATTTTTGACAGATGAGTCGTGACGTCACAGAATTTTTGACAGCTGAGTCGTGACATTTGTCGTTGTAACAATCTGGTATTATTTATTTTATTTATTTATTATTACTTAAAGTAGTTTTATAACGTACAATTATTGCAAAACATCATCGCTCTGGTTTTTTGGACAGAGCAATCACAGCCATAGCGATAAAAAAAAGTCATAAAATCATTAATATAGCCCAAAATAAAAACAGTAGAAAGTTGTCTTTACGTCTCATAAAGAACATCATTACTATCTCTTAATTCACTTAATTAGGACATTCACAACCTTACTACTTCATTTAAAAAACATGCCATATCAATCATAAAATTCGAGAACCAAATCCAGATCAATCATAAACTTACCTTCGTAATGTTGGACCCCGGGACTGTGGCACACATGTATCTTCCTCTGAGGTTAGGCCACTACAGCCATTACCCCGGGGGAGGGGAATAGAGTGTCTATTTCGTAAGACGAGGGATGAGCGCGATGTTTTACTCCAGCGCAGAGCGATGAGATAAAATGCCAGGTCATGAAGGTAAATTTAAATTGTGCCAAAAATATTGCTAATATAATTAAAAATATTTTATTACAATGAAGATTAACTATTTGTTATGTAATATAAAATAACATCGGACATATAAACCTTTTCATTAAAAAGTTACACAATGTTTTCTCATTCAATCGGGAGTCCGGTCAACCCAGAGCAATCAGGATTTTAGGGTTTAAGATTTTTTTTTTAATTTTTATAATAAACTAATTCATAATTTTAGCCCTGCACCACATAGATTAGACACCAAACTGTATATAAAAAAATGTAATGAAAACGTTTATCGATTTTAAAAAGGGTTTCTCCAGCCCGACACGATAAAAAAGGCCTCTGGAGATCTACCCACAAATACCTTTATAAAATCGAAATAAACAGTCAAAAACATTTGAATAATTGGGAATATATTTCACTAAATCTGTACAATTATTTCACAACAAAATTGTTCTTATATTTCTGAGATCCAAGGTGTAGGAATTTTTTCTGGTCGCCGGATTGAGTGTTCTAATTATGTGACCGTAACTTTTTTTCTATGCTTTTCACAATTTTTTTATCTACGCCGTTGTCTTTTCACAATATTTTCCTAAATCATTCTTAAATTTCGTCATGTTTGGACTAACTTTTTAAAAAGAACACTCACACCACACGCACATGTTTAAAGGACGTCAAGAAACATATAATGAGAATCAGGGGGAGTCAACTCTGTTCTACACAATGTTTCTATTAGGGCTGTTAGTCACGACAGAGAGAAAAGATGAAATAGAAAATGTTATGTCATTTCCTAGCAACCACCTAATACTTGTTTATATGGAGCTGTCAACAGTCAACACTACAAGAAAAGAAACCGTTTATTTTGTAAATTCCTAAATATCTTGTAAATAAATAAAAAATCTCGATAAATAACAAGTTTATCCTGAATTAAAAACGTTGCACGAGCATCCTATTCCTTAGTTGAAGTGTTTTTGTGAAATTGCATCCTATTCCTTAGTTGAAGTGTTTTTGTGAAATTGAACGTTATTGACTCCAGTTCTGAGAAAGTGACTCATAGAGGGTTTTTGTTATGTTACAATGAGTTTCAATGTAGAGAAGAATGTTTCAATAAAGAATGTGAATATTTTTTATTATGAATATTATTTACATAAATAAATTGTAAAAGAAATGAAGTTTTTTATTATCAAATCCAACTCTAAATACAGTCATCCTAATTTAAACCTTCAACAAAATAAACAAATAGATATATTATATAACGCCCTAATAATGTAGGGCGTAATATAATATATCTCTTTGTTTTTATTAAATAAAAAAAATAATACAATTTCCCGCGCTGCTGATTTTAACCGCAGTTTTGGCTCCCGATAGATGGCGCCGCACGCTTAGGAAAAGTTTCCTCACGAATTTTATATGAAGTTGACATTCTTCTCCTTTGAGTATAATTGTTCTGTGATGAGAATTGTATTTATCTTGATTAAAGCGATTTTGACTTTGACTTTGACTTTTGTAACGGGCAACAAGTATAAGTGCTAATTAATAAGAAAACGTGTAGCCTTGGCATTTTCAACTATTTTCAGTCTTTGGGCGATTGTAAGTTTTTTTCTACTTGACGGTTACACCAGACATGTCAATTCACAATTTTTAAATAAAGAATACAAAAAATATATTTTCTTTTTAAAACTTTTTTTTAATCAATCCAGGTGGGCACAGAATACATTTGAATTGGCATATTATTCGGGAACGCGAACGAAGATTTACGAATAATGCACAATCCTTATTGTTAAAATAAAATGGTGAAACTACCCTAGTTAGGCAACAGTAGGAGGCCTCAAAAGTAAAGAATATGTTCTTTACAATGTACTTATGATAAATACCCTATAAAAATCTTTTGAGTTATTATATATTTAATCCTTCCTTATCAACCCGTGTTACTGCAAAGATGCGATTCCTTTATTGAAGTACACCAACTTGTCTTTGTCTTCCCATTCATTTCAGGGCTGTCAGTTCTACGCACTACTTCCCATCCCCACTCTAGTCGTGCAAACTTGAGCGCGAGGTAATTATAGTCCTCGGATCCTGATTTGATCTCGCAAACTTTCAGCATAACTCTCTCCATTGCGACTACGTCTTTACTCCGTATGTCATCACTGACAACACACAGAGGTCAATATCTTCAGACACTTACCCCCGGTTTCCGAATGACTAATCAAGTAAAAATCAACTAATCAAGTGTCAATTGTCAAATTTTAGTTCCTGAAAATGATAGTTGACAAGAGTTTTGACACTTGATTAGTTGATTTTTAAATTTTGACATTGGAAAACCGGCGGGAGGCGTTGTGGACGAAAAGTTACGTCTTATCTTCCCGAACGCTGCCCAAACGAGTAATAAAATATTACTTACAAAATCTTTTTTTATTATGTTCATAAATAAACGAGATTTTTACTAAAATAACTAAGTATAACTTTGAAAAAATTTAATGTCCTATACAAATTAGGGTATTTCCTGTACTATTCTATTTATATGAACATCCGTTTTATTATATCTATACACATTAATACTATGGTTCCGTCCGATTAATCCCTAAAGGAACCTGTAACTAAATCAATTATACAATAAAAAAATCTATCCGAAATATAAATTCCGGAATATAAAGGTCACCAATCGTTCAGGAAACGTCCAGAAATAAAAAATACTTCGTAAAAAAATAACTATAAGGCCCATAACTCACAATTAAAAGCGGCTACTGGTCATGGCCAAAAGTACACATAATAAATATCTTTCTTAAAAAGGTCGAATGAAAAGGGCAGGATACAGACACAAAGGCGGGACAGCGTCGGGTGAAGCGAGAAAAAAAACTAAAGTTGTTTATGGTCATTTTACCGCCAACGCTCGAGGGGGTTTAAATTTAGAACATAAACTTTCAAGTGTAGTAGTGATATGAAGATTCTTTATAAGTTTTTCTTACCGGCCTGTTATGACCCGCTGGAGGGACGGACCTCCTTTATTGTGGAGGTTTTAGTCGGTAGGCCGTCCTTGCACCTACGCTGACTGTGGACTGGTTGGCATAAAGTGTGTTTCTAGTTTTCCTTAATACGTTTTTCATCTAAAAAAATAAGTCGGGTTTTCCTTCCTGACGCTATAACTCCAGAACGCACGAACCGATTTCCACGGTTTTGCATTCGTTGGAAAGGTCTTATTTATCAAAGGTCATCTTTTAATCACCAAACGAAATGTTACATAAAACGAAGCCATCTGGTGGCGTAACGGAGATTGTCAGGTTTGCTAGTTATATTTATTATAAAAATTGATAAGAAAAAATCAAGAAACTCTATAGCAACTTCATGTTTTTATCCAGAGTAATCTCGCAACAGTATTCTGGATTAAAACATAAACAAACAGTTTAATTTTCATCCCTATTATATAAGGTTTTCATGTGGGATGTGAAAGGAAATCATTGCAACTGTCTTTACAATCGAAATAAACCTCGAGACAGGATAAGAACCTGAGTCCTGCATGAGTTTTAGACGTCATTCACCGCTACTCCACCAGAGCCCTTGTCTCGTTAATTAAACTATCCGTAATGCCCGATTTACACATCGACAAGTACAGTAGCGACTTAAGTAGTAAGTTGCTGATTAAGTTGATTTAAATAGATCTCCATCCTATTTTTTGCCGATTTAAGTTGGCGAGACGCGAGAGAGGGGGCTACTTCGTACTTAACTCGCCAAAAAATAGGATGGAGATCTATTTAAATCAACTTAATCTTAAAATACTACTTAACTCGCTACTGTACTTGTCGATGTGTAAATCGGGCATTATACTGTTATATTGTGTATTTTCTGTGACATATTTTTATCTACCTGCTAATTTCGTCCCATTAGTAGAATATTGTTGTATCATCACATGTAACAAAAATGATTTTATTGTAAATTCGTTATCATAATGACGTAAGCTATCTAATTATATATTTTTTTTATAACTTTTGTTCTATATTTTAAAAGTTATGAAGTTCGAATAAAGTTTTTGCCGCGCGGCATACCTAAAATAACGTCTCACGACCACATAACGCGCGCTCCCGGCTCCGTGCGTCGCGTTTCTTCATCACAACGCACATTGTTCAACGGAGTCGGCAAGAGTGAGGTGTTGTAACAATGGAAACCGACAGTGGCGATCAAAATGGTCAGAAATCAATTAAATTATTGTTATTTTGTTTACATACACAACGTTGTTCATTACTATTGAGAATTAAACGTTTAAATTAGTAATAAGAAAATTATTTACAAAATAGAGTATACGTAAAATACATATTTCATGGATTTTTATAAAATTTATACAACATCCATAAATTTAAATTATATTTAATGGAAAATAAACAATTTTAGTGTGTTAATTACATTGTTTTTAGGTCTATTACACAAAATTATTGACATTACCACAAAGACAGTATTTAAAATCACATAAAACATTTTTCTACCAAGTTGCCGCATCTTTTTAAAATTAAGTGTAATCCACTAAAATACTTTACTGATAAGTTTCTTAACATGTTAATATACAATGATGCTTGTCTTATTTGTTTCTCTAATTTTGTAGTTTCTTATGCACATGTTATATTTTACTACGCATAATTGTATCTTCTTTACGTCGGTACGTACACATGAAACATTATTCGACCAAATTCTATTTTAAAGTGTGCGTCGTAAGCACTTATGCTACTTTTTTCTGTTAATTAGTTTCTTGTAAAACATTATTCGAAATCTAAAAGTGTTATAAAATTATTAAATACAGTATTAATTGTACACAGATATTCTTAATATCTAATTTTCGGCTAACTCTACATAAAAACCAACAAATTTTACAATTATATTGGTGTTTCAAAAAAAATCTAGGTCTAACTTCATAGTACACACATTCGTGTGTACTATGAAGTTATTGATTGAGTGATTCTGTATAGGTTGAACGGTAGAAGTGTGTGCATTTGTAAACGTCGTTCTACTTGTCGTGATGGACCAGCGGATCCATCGACTCTTACTGAACTGCGTCCTGTAACTCCGTTCCAAATTCAATCTGCATCCAGTTATGAAGCATCATTGTTATCAGTATAGCAGCGATTTTAAGTATAGTATCGAAGATTTGTATACCTACGCCTATGCTATCACCACCTCCGTATCAGACAAAGTGTTATAGTGATTTTTATCTGATATATTCAGATCAGTCAATTGAATCTGACTTGAGTTATGATAAAATTACATTTCCCAGCAGTCGAATAAAAAAGCGCCACTTGCCAGTCAAACATTCAAGACAAAAAACGTATTTAAATAGTATTCGTAAAAAGTACTGGATAAAACTGCAAGGTATTGAAGAATATTTTTCAGAAAAACATCATGATCCATTCAATTCAGTGAAGCACCCATAGCTAAATCTTACTCAAGTCCGTTCAGCACTGAGAGTAACGTGATGGCATTACGTGCACTTTCTGATCAAAGTCAATCGCTTCATGGTATAGATCGCTCTGTTTCTAATACTGTCATATCACTTTAATCACAAGTGCAAGCTATCGAAGAACGTTCTTCAGAAGGTCCTAATTAGTCTAATTCTATGAAGCAACACTAGCTCCCAAATTGCTCAATCTTGCCCAACTCGGTCAAACACTGAAAGTACTGTGATGGCATCTCCCGCTCCCTCAGCTCAAAGTCAATCATTTTATGGTACAAATAGCTCTGTTTCTGAACTTACGATACCACGTCAATATGTCGCGATAATTGGACTGATCTAGGAAGGAAACGACAACCTTGGACAGGAGCACTCTACTAAAACTGGGAACGTATTTAATACAAAACAAATGGTTCTATCAAGTGCTTTGATATTAGTTACGTACAAAGCTTAGATATATTTAAAAAGCTTTAGGAGTTTTGTTACTGAAAAAAGCAATGAGAGTATGTGTTAAAGTACACAACTAAGAGGTCATGTTGTGCGTACGTGGCGTGTTTGGCCAGTTTCTAGATGTGATAGCTGTCTACAATATCCTCAGGAAATCTATTCATACGACGATGGAAAAATTATGGTTTGGACGGGAATTCGTGTGGGTCTTAAAACAGACTTAAGTACGTTTTGATCAGAAGCACCATGACGGCTGAAAAATAGCTTAACGAGGTTGTTTGAGCTTCTAGTTCCAATAATCTACCTCCGTATACTACATTTTGACCAAATGTTTAAGCTCATGGACGATAACACCCATCCGTTTATCACGAAATTGTTATCCAGATAGTTGCATGAGCACGACATATCGGTCTTATCCTGAATCACTCAATCACCTGGACTAAAAACCATAAAACACACGTAAGAAATGTTCCAAAGAAGTGCTTTGATGAATTTTCCTGCAAAAATTGCGATTGAAGAGCAACTTTTTTGCATCCTAGTCGGACATGGAACAATATACCGCACCAAGACCTGGATAACTTAATCCATTTTACGTTTTTTGGATGTACTGACTAGTACTAAGTTAAAAACAGATTAATAATCGCTTATTGTTCAGTTAAGTTTTTAATTTATTTGAATAAAACATTATTTACGCTAAAATAATATCTAGATTGTAGCTATATGCCATTTATATGGCTACAATCTGGAATTAAATAAAATTTTAGTGTAGTGTAGTAAATGTTTTCTTCAATATTTTTTGAGTTAATTGAGTAAATACCAAATATCCCTAGACAAAGTTGATGTGTGTATTTAGTCTATAAACGCAATCACAAATTTAACCAGCACATATTCATGTGATCAATAATTATTATAATTACGTGTACCTTCTTTATAGTCGTAATCATAAAAATTCGGCTTAGTTAACTTTTAGTTATCCGTGTGGTAACGGAGTAGGAATACAATATGTCACCACCCTATCTCATCCCATGGGTGTCTTAAAAATCGAAGGGACTATCCGTGAATATTATATTTACGAAATAAAAGAAGGAAAACTTAAAATTAAACCCTATAGCAATCCGTCTGGTCAGCGTGGTATTAGTAGGCCAAGTAACCCTCCGTCACGGGAGGAGGCCCGTCCCTGCAGTGTGTGTGCAAGTGCATTCAATACTTGTAAAATTCACATCATTACTTACGTTAATTCTTAAGACGGGCGGAGCCGGCCGACAAACTAGTATTATATAAAACATCTTCACGAAAAACATTGACATAATTTTAGGATTTCGTAAAATATTGTTTCACCTGCACATACAACGTGATTAATTTGGTCAAATAACGTTGCATGTGTTCAAGAGACAGCTCCTGAACTATTTTCGTTGGCAGTACAATGTTATGTATGCACATGCGACACACTATCTACGCACAGGAATAGTTTTTAGACTAAATAATAATATCAATAATAGCTGTATTTATATCTATGTACATTGTAAAAATATAACATGGCTAAAGTCTTCCGTAAAAAAGTTATAAGCAAAAAATGCTAACGCAAAACTTCAAATCGCTCTACTGAAAAGTAGACATTTTGTAGATACAACATTGTTCTACTAATGGGACGATTTCATTGTAATTAAATATGATGTTTTTAGATTAGAATAATGTTAAGTAGGTATTGGTTTAGTTTATAACGTTGTATTATGTTTCGCTCAACGGCAAATACCTATCTGTTAATACATTAAGATGTATGTACTTATAAACTTTTGCAAAGTAACTTTTTAATTTATTTTCCTAACTATAATATGTTAAATTTTGCATGCCTACAAAAGGTAAAATATAGCTGAACTATATGTTTATTTTTAATATCTTTAAATGTATTTTATACCTACCTATATTTGCAAAATAAATAAATATTCTATTCTATTCTATTCTATATTTTTTCTCTGTAAGTGAATTGTAAATTCTTTTGAGAAAACGAAAAATCTTTAACCGTAAACTTTTCGATTGCTTTGCGTAAAATTAAATAACTTAATTGTCATAAGTTAAGTGTCTAAATATAAGTAGACTAACAGTAAGCTTGTATAAATTTTTATGCATTATTTAGGGTCGTTGTATACGTTGCAGTGACTTAAACAGACACAATGAACATCCACAAGCCCGGAAGACGTCATAAGTGTAGTGTGTCGAAATAATAATAATAAATAAATAATCCTCACACATTCACACATCGCAACCTAGTCCCAAACTAAGCAAAGCTTGTACTATGGATACTAGACAATAGATAAACATACTTTAATACGTTTTTTTTTGTAAATACATACATATTATACATAGAAAACACTCAGACCTACTTAAAATGACAACCAAGTGAGGGTAGATTCCATTCCCCGCACTTCACAAGGACGTCTCGCTCCGCTGACACCAGTCCCTGCACGATCACGGCCCTTGCAAGTCAGCCGAAACGTCGGAGAAAACCTAGGTATTTATCCTATTAGTATCTAAGTAGTGTATACCGCGAGTAAGACCTGTATAGAATAGTATTAAAGAACATCTAGTCCCAAGACAATAATTTGTGGACCACAAAAATAATTATCTGCGTAGGATTCGAACCTACGACCTCGTGGACGGTAGCCTGCCACCGCATATACAAGGTATTAATTAATTAATGAGTACTGAACCGGAAGACACAACTTACAAAGTCCAACTAGGCTGTTCTATAAAAAAACGAAATGTTGTTGAAACATCGAACAAACAATTGACCTGCCTCGGGTTAGAACCTTCCACTGTGCTATCGAGACAGTTACCATTGCTGTTTATTGTAAAAAAAGTTTATTTAAAGTTCCAAACAGTATGTACAAACGGAACTACATGTTATATCCTCAATCAAATCAAACAAATATCACGAAAAATGAAAAAAAAATACACCTGTGCACACATATCCATTAAAAAAAATACACAAAACTTCTCCATTCATAGAGAGCGGAACTGACAAATTTCGGACAAACGAACTGACAGGCGCATAGACAAATTCTCACGTTTTTTTTTTTACTCTAAACGATCATCGATGGGCACGGCACGGTAGCTAAATTTATGATCTGGGAGGTGTGAAAATATTTTTAAATTAGGTTGTGAAAAAATATGATTTATTGTTTTACTATGCATTTCGTAACAGTTACATTTTGTTTTTCTACTAAAAAATGTTATAAATAGGGAAATAAATATATGTACACACAATAATCAATTAATAATGCTACCGCAGTCTACTGCTTCTGTTACTGTTCTCCGTGTGGTAACGGAGTAAGAATACAGTGTGTCACCACCCCATCTCATCCCATGGATGTCGTAAAACCGACTAAGGGACTATCCGTGAATATTATCTTTACGAAATAAGAAGAAGGAAAACTTGAAATTAAACCCTAAACCAATCCGTCTGGCCAGCGTGGTATTAGTAGGCCAAGTATCCCTCCGTCACTGGAGGAGGCCCGCCCCTGCAGTAGGATATTAATGGGCTGTTATGATTCCACCACCTCATCTCATGGGTTTTTACGACACCCATGGGATGAGATAGGGTGGTGACATATTGTATTCTTACACCGTCATCACACGGAGTCCTACTGCTGAGTCCTACTACTATTATAAATGGATATTTGTTACTCTTTCACACAAAAACTGCTGAACGGATTTTGATGAAATTTGGAATACAGGTAGTTTAGAGTGTAGAATAACATTTAGGCTACCTATAACATGAGTATTGCGATATCTATACTAATATTATAAAGAGGTAAACTTTGTGTGCTTGTGACGTTGTAGTAATATCTGGATCTACTGAACCGATTTTAAAAATTCTTTCTGTGTTGAATAGTCCATTTATCGGGGAGTGTCATGGGCTATAGGTATACTTAGTATAAATAGTATCACGCTCTGACTAATAGAAGTGGAGCAGTAATGAAATATCTTTCAAAAAGTGACGCGTTTTTTTCGCGGCCTAACAAAGTGGCCACGGGTCAGCTAGTAACAAATAAAATGATTTAAATAAACGGGTTGGTGTCCTGGTGTCACTATTCCATTCTCTACTAGAGCTATTGACCGTCGCGTTATTAATTGCAGTTTTAACATAAATATCTTTGGAATGAGACAGGGTGGTGACATCCTATTCTTAGTTCGTCACCACTACAATAAATGGCAACGAAAAATAGTAATTAAGACATCAAAAAAAGAAAATTATCAAAATAAAAAGCCCCCGCTTATCTATCTATCACACCCTAGGCATAATGCATTTGATCAGTTATGAATTTTTAATAAACCATAAAGTATAGTTTACGTACAATTCAACAAAGAGGTTCGATTGTGTACCCATAGACAATTGATAGAGGCGCGTGTGCGGCACGCGGCGGCGGCAAGTGGCGCAAATTGAGTGCTCCAATTACCGTGTCGGGTGTACATCTGTGCATGTACAGGAAGATTTTTTATTGTAAAGCAAAATATTAAACAAAAATATATGCTTTAGTATCTGGTTCGATTCCCACAAAATGCAAAATGTTGTATGCATCTACATTGATGTCTTCACTGGTCAGGATGATTTTGGAACACTCCAAAATTAGTATTAAAAAAAATGAAATAAGTAAGTAAGTATCACAGAGTAAAGTAATATATAGGAAGTATGTATAATAGTACCCATAGCACAAGCTCTGCTTAGTTTGGGACTAAGTAGCGTTGTGTTAATGTGTGACAAATCGAACCCGAGACCTTTGTGTAGCAACTATGAACTATAACCGTCGAGTCACAGAGGTCGTTAAGTTTGTTACAATGATGATAAAAAACACACCCTTATAAGTATTCACTGTTTATTATTTGAATAAGAACATCCTGTATATCATCCGCCATATTTGAGATGCGCACGTGACTTGAAATGGCGACGTTTCAAAATCGAATAAATCAAGAGGATTGGCGGGTAATCGCGCGCCAAAACATCCTTCATGGACGACTACAGAGCAGTAGTCATGAGGTGAGAATTGTAATTTAATGTAAATAAAGAGTGCAGAAAACGTCGCAGGGTAAAAATGTTTGGAGGAGGCCTATGTCAAGGAGTGGCAGTCCATAGGCTGATATGATGATGATGATGAAAGGGTGCTTGTTGATATTTAAAAACGGGTATTCTTCTTACATACATCCTTATCCCGTCCGGGGTAGGCAGAGACGACAGAACGCCACTTGTCATGATCCTGGCAAACAGATTCGGCCTCGTCCATATTCATTAAGCGAGTCATACATGCGCGTCGTTTTCTTCTTGACATGACTTATCTCATCACTAGGAGACTTAAGGAAGTTTTGAGAAATTTGAAGCATGGTCAATATACCTAGACAGCAAGAGAATGTCCTAAATCAAGAATGGGCCTCCTCTATTGCCGGACTGTTCCAACGAAAATTACGCTGAGACAATGGTTTAGGCTTTTGAGTTTTCCTAATTTCATTTTAGTTGTGACAATAGGTGTATAATTTTCATTCCAATTCCTTTTTATAATACACATTCTATAACTATTAACGTTTGACCGACGTCACGTTTGACCGACACAAACGTGACGTCTCGGTCAAACTTTCAGTCGATCTTAGGTAAGAGTGTAGGCCAACGTTTCGATCGGGCAACGGTTATTCGGTTAATAGTTATAGAACCCACATGGGGTGACACACGAATGGATATGAGAGTCGTCAATGGACATGCATGACGGATGGAGACGTCGCAAAGTTACAATAGTAACTCAAGAGATGCCTCACACATGTAGGTATTCAACTAGGAGATGCAGAAAGAAATCCAGTCTAACTTCAAAGAAACAACTATTTTAGAAGCTATTTTAAGGCTAGACAAGCAAGACGGTGCTGACGGAGTAAGAATACAATATGTCACCACCCCATCTCATCCCATGGGTGTCGTAAAAACCGACTAAGGGACTAACAGTAAATATTATCTTTACGAAGTAAAAAGAAGGAAAACTTGAAATTAAACCCTGTACCAATCCGTCTGGCCAGCGTGGTATTAGTAGGCCAAGTATCCCTCCGTCACGGGAGGAGGCCTGTCCCTGCAGTGGGACATTAATGGGCTGTTATGATCATGATGATGATGAAGCAAAACGGATTTAAGTAGAGACTGTATATATTTGCAGATTTTGCATTTTTCTGCTCTTATGATTATTGGTACAATGAGTGACACCATGAAACTTCGTCACCCATTCAAACAATATTTATACGTCTAAATTATCGTAACGTACTTAGTAAGTCACTGCACTAGCTCTCTATCTACCCTCTGCTAATCCATAAAGGTCGATAGTCAAAGTCCTATGATTGCATTAGATTTAGCTAATGTTACTAAACTAGCCCTCAAATACCATTACACTGCATTCTAGTGTCAGCCATAACGAATTAAATTATCGGCAACCTGTTTTACTGCTTACATCAATCATTTCATCAGAAAAAAAGGGGAGACAGATTGAAAAGTCGAGTAGCGAGTAATGTAATCATTTATGTGAGCCCACATCAAAGAAATTTATCAATTTAATTCGATAAATCGTCTAAAAATTACTTAGCTTGCAAAATGGCGGGGTCCTTTAACATGGAAATGTCATTTGGCTACTGTTTTTACCGCGCTTTTACTTTTTTTTTCTTTTTTGAGAGTTTTAGCTATAGGTACTGTTTGTGCTTTCGAACGATTACAGAATTAGTAATGCGCGATTACTGTTTGTTTTTATTGTATGTTTTTATAATATTATGTGTAGAGTAAAAATCGCCATGGATAAAACTAACTCTTTTATGCTTTTTTTATACAAAAACAGTATAAGTAAGGTAAACAATTTATAATCAAAAATTTTTTTATTGGTTTTAATTACCAACTTTGTATTTTTGTTTAAGTTTAAATTACTTTAGTCGTCTTTTAACATTCACAGGACAAGAAAATGTGATGATATTTTGTAAGTAATTTTTTATTACAAAATGAATTTTTAAATTAGATTTATTTTGCATTTATTTGCACATAAGTCAAAGCTTTACCTATTTGATAATCAACGTCCAAACCAAGTCTACGTTTATTATTATTATTAGTTACATTTCTATAACTCAAATCAATTATTAAATCATTTCTTTATAATCGAAAAAGAATTCGTTCGTTTCGTTAAACGCTTACGATTCGATTTGTCGGTATGTTAACTTAAATCGAGTCCGAAAACTTAATTTATTGCTTTATGTACGCTCCGGTTCGTCCTCGTTTCCCTCTTTGATCTATAATTTCCCTTTTTTTTCTCTTTTCGTTTGCGAATTGTTGAACGATTGCTTCTTATGTCATCGAGATTATATAAGATTCAAATTTCCGTGAGTAAATTTTATTTTCTTATATTGATTTATGGCTAAGATCGGTGATTCCTTTTTTTGGTATAGAATTTCTATGGTAAGCAAAACTTTTTATTAACATTAATCCTAATAAGTAAGTGTTTCATGAGCATTTAGTTACTTACGAGTAAGTACCTGCTTGACTTGTGAAGATTTAAGTAGGTATTTACTTTGTTTCACCCTGTGTTAGGTCTAAGACTAAATTGAACAACATCCCTGCTTTTTATTTTATCCTTAGTGTTGTAAACCAGACATGAAACCAACGTAATTAGGTATCATCATCATAACAGCCTCCCGTGACGGAGGGATAATTGGCCTACTAATACCACGCTGTATAGGGTTTTGATGTCAAGTTTTCCTTCATTTTATTTCGTAAAGATAATACGGATAGTCTATTACTTAGTCGGTTTTTACGACTTCACGGGATGAGATGGGGTGGTGACATATTGCATTCTTACTCCGTCACCACACGGACACTTAGATAATATTGAAAGTGTCATTAATTATTATTCATTCATTATCCACTCGTCTGGCAAGACAAAATGGCGGAAAATTGCACATCTGGCCAACCAATTTCAGGCGTTTTGCCAGGCAGGGGTTTTAAACTGACCAATGTTTGAAAAAGCAGATTTTCTTAAAATCTAATTGGAATTTAGTATAAGTCCAATAAGATTCTTATAAGCCGATTATCTCCCATTCTAAATGGAATTTTGTATAAATCTAATAAGATTCTTGATAATAAATAAAAAAATATGAACTTTACCTTGCAAAAATCATACCTTGCAAAAAAATAGCTCTTCCGAGTATTGAAAAATAAACCACTTACGAATGTTTTATTACTACAGCTAAACAGACTTCCCACGTCAAAAAAAGTTAAAACTATGCTTTATGACGACCTCTGTGGCGTAGTGGTTATACATATAACATGACTGCTACACAGTACACAGACGTCTCGGGTTCGATTCCCGCTCAATGCTAATCTTTGTGTGCATAAACATGATTGTTTGCATTGGCCTGGGTGTTTTCTATGTATAATATGTATGTATTTACAAAAAAAAGTATTTAAATATGTTTATCCGTTGTCTAGTACCCATAGTACAAGCTTTGCTTAGTCCCACTAGATGGCGTTGTGGGAATGTGTGAGGAATATTTTAATAAAACAGTTTACAATAATAATTTATTATCTATGTCTGTCAGGTAACGTCTACTTTCGAAATTTAAATATATTTGAAAGTATTTCTTAGAATTGCATTCTACATTACTAGACTAGACTAAATGGATAGCGATTAGATTAGCAATTGTTTAATGCAATTAAGGACATTGATTGAGCGAGAGATACTATATAAAGAACTAGCTGACCCGTGCCCACTTCGTTAGGCGGCGAAAAAAACGCGTCACTTTTTTAAACATATTTCATTACTGCTCCACTCCTATTAGTCATAGCGTGATACTATATAGCCTATGACACTCCCCGATAAATAAATGGACTATTTAACAAAGAATAATTTTTAAAATCGATTTAGTAGATCCAGAGATTACCCCCTACAATGTCACAAACACACAAACTTTACCTCTTTATAATATTAGTATAGAAGTAGTATAGATAGATAAGTGCCTCGGTGCGGTGTGGGAAAGCGGTCGTTTGAATCGCGGGTTCGAATCCAACGTAAGAAAATTTTGTGTGATACAGAATTTTTGTTTTGTGTTTGGGTTTACTTTGTCAACGGTAATTGTATGTCTTTCGGTCTCCACGACGACACATGGCTTGATCCTAGTGCCTAAATCCTTAAAATCATTTTAAATTACGTTTTTTTTAATAGGAATTTGTTTAATAAAGACTTAGGCGCCGATTACACTACACTACATGTAGTCTCCTGCATGATGTAGTTGACTACATGTAGTCTAGTGTAATCGGCGCTTTAATCCGTAGTAAATTAAAAAAATAATAGATTTTTTTTTAAAGAAATAAACAATGGAAGGCAGATATTTCAGTAGTGGTATTCAGGGCAGTGTTGGCCGTATAATAAGCAGCTCTACGTAAGTCTGGAGACTTGGAACCAAGTAAGGCAGAAAGTTTGTTATCGGCTTTTTGTAAATGGCCTATTTTTGATTTTATTTTTTACTTTTTATTGACTGTAAAGTCTAATCTAAAGAAGCCCTTTAGTTTTTTTTTTACGAGACCCTTTACCTAGATGAGGTGAAATGGTGACAGGTTATCTTTTTGGACGTCCAACCAACAGACATTATTATTCTTACGAAATAAAAAGAAGGAAAAATTGAAATTAAACCCTATACCAATCCGCCTGGCCAGCGTGGTATTAGTAGGCCAAGTATCCCTCTGTCACGGGAGGAGGCCTTTCCCTGCAGTGGGACATTAATGGGATATTACGATGATGATGAACCAACAGACAACATAAAACGCAATACTTTTGTATCATACTTTAATATACCACCCATTGAAAACTTAATACTACAACAAGTACTAATTCATCCCTCGAAGTGCACCCTAAAAATAATTTCGCGTGTAATATAAAGAAAGAAAAAAGCTCAAATCCCTCTCAACAACCAACCGATGCAGAAGAAATACTTCCTTGCGCCAAATGTCCGATTTCACATTTTCACCCCTCAAAGTCCTTACATGTTAAAGAATCCATAAATAATAGAGTTGACGTGCGTAGGGATTGTGTTACCGAATCACCCCCACCCTCATGTAAATAGTCGATTCTTGTCTATGCCTAATACCTCTATTGTCTGTGGTACGGATTTATTATTCATTCTGTACACATCTGACGCTTATGAGTTTTGTATTAGTTTGGTAAGTTTGTAATGTGATATGTGTGCTATTTTGTTGGTCATTTTGAAGATATATCTCTTGTTCTTAATAAACTCTGTGGCGTAGTAGCCAGCTTTAGGTTACGTATTTGGTTCCTGCTCAATCTTTCCGACGAAATCTTTGTGTACGGGTAATATAAAAAAAAATTACATGTTACCAAAAGGAAACACAAATGAACAACGTTACCAAAATGAATTGTGTTACAAAAAGATAACAAAAAGGAACGAATAGGGGCATTTCACACTGTGAAGTAAAACAAAAAAGAGAGATTAATATTTTTATTAGAATAAATCACATGTTGTAGTAGGTAAAGTTACTTTTTAAGTTACTTCAGTCTCAATCAAACCTCCACCAAATCGAACAAAAAGCGTGTTTACTTAGACTTAATTATGGCACAATATTATAATAATTCAACAAGGAAGTAAATATTACTTTAACATGTTACATTTTGGTCCAACTTAAGTAATACTCAATTTACATAAGGAATCACATCAAATAAAGATATAAAATTGAAATAAAAAACAAATTATCTGTGTCCTCTGGTTTTCGATATAAAAATGACATTGTCTATCGGTATAGTCTTTTTTTAGCCTTACAATTTCCTTCTGTTGAGCATCTATTCGATCCTTCTGCTTATTAACAGTTTTTTTTAGTCTATATTAGTTACGTTGGTACTGTTTTCTTGTACCGGTTTTTTTTCTTAGCTATCCCTTTTTTTTGTCAATATTAATTATTTGATTCTTTTTTTGCATTCTCCATTTCTCTCCTCTTATATTTTGTTGGTTTTCTGGTAAACTCGATACATTTATGTACATATTTGGCTTTTATTCTTTGTAAGTTATTTTATCGATTTCTTCTAATTTCTCGGGATTTTGTTTCAGTTTTTCTCTGTAACGCCGCTGGCGTTCTGCATTAGTCATTGGCATATTTCCTATAACAAACAAAAATCATAGGCTACATTTACCGATATACCGCACGCGCCGTACGGTAGAGTATGCAAATCCGTTCTGTTTTAAAGTAGGTACGCAATTCTATCGTTTAGTCAAAACTGTTCTAAAATAAAAATAAAGTATACTTATTCAAGATTAACCTTAAGCTTTATTATGAAATCACCCTAACTTCATTTTTGTAACGTTACAGAGAAAGTAACAAAACGTTACAAAAACGATAAAAAAAAACACGTGTTGAACGGAAACATGGTCGACATAAAATTAAATAAGAACTGTTTTATTGAAAATTAGTGTTCCATGTTAATTTGTGTGAAAATAAGGAGAACACATGTGTATAAATAGCACTTAAATAACTTACCCTATGATAATCAGTCTGAGAACAAAATTGAACTATAATTTTTTTTAAATTCACCACCACAATAAACACAATACTCTGGAAAAACAGCACGAAACGACTACTTGATTGGCTGTATCAACAAAAACTGTGTTGCCATTTAAATATTTTAAAATCTTCTAAATATTGATGTTACAAAATGTAATAACAAATCGAACAATAATTTTGGACACTTGTTTTGTTACGAAATTAATTATTTTTAATTAAAATATGTTTAAATATTGTAGTTAGAAGTATATTTCATTTATATTTGAAGTTAAATTAGGTAAATAATAATTTTTATAAAAAATAAATCTTGTTTTGTAACGAAAAGAGTTTTTAGGACAAAATAATTTGTATGGAGAGAAGTCCATCTGATAATAAAACGCTCCTTACAAAAATATATGAAAGAGTATGTTGCGTAAATTATATTACTCACCATTACTGAACTAACCGTGTGGTGACAGAGTAAGAATACAATATGTCACCTCCCCATCTCATCCCATGGGTGTCGTAAAAACCAACTAAGGGACTATCCGTGAATATTATCTTTACGAAATAAAAAGAAGGAGAACTTGAAATTAAACCCTATACCAATCCGTCTGGCCAGCGTGGTATTAGTAGGCCAGGTATCCCTCGTCACGGGAGGAGGCCCATCCCTGCAGTGGGACATTAATGGGCTGATAAGATAAAGTATTATTTCTTCTTTTATATTTCTTAGTCGGCTATTACCATACCTATTACTTATGGGATAAAATGAGTTGGTTTTCACCAACTCATCACACCAACGTAACAGACACTGATACTAGGAACGAAAATAGATACAATTTCCTTCATGGTTGTAGGACTACTAAGTGATCAGTATAATTGCGTAGGTACCTAAATCATCAGAGAAACTTTAAAAGATAGTTTCGTACTATAAGTACAAAGTGTATCTCCCTTTTTCTTTAATCAACCCCTTTGTCTAAAATTCCAGCTCTTCTAAATACTCAATACAGCCTAATGAACAATAAGAGTACAAAGTTTATTACAAAATACAAATGAATGCCCATTCATTTTGAATTAGAACGACCATAGAGTACGAAGTGGCGCCATGCGGACGTTTATTAAACACGCCGCCATAACACCCACTTGGCGGTCTTTTCACAGTTGTTGACTTTTTCGCGGTTATTATTTTATTTTGTGTTTAATGAAAGGGTGAAGGAGTGATATTAAAATGTCATGCGGTGAGATATAACTAATAAAGTCGTAGAAAATTATTCAAAAGATGTAAAAAAGAAGCCGGGTTGTGGTGTTGATTCAAAAGATGTGCTTGCTTTTACTTGTATTTTAATTTCATAGTATAGTCATTATAGTTCAGGATGAATACTGGTTAGGGCTGTACCATTGTTTAGTCATTGCTTTGCGTTCATTTATAAGGCTATGGTTTCTAATATTTCATAAGCATCACATAGGTCTAGCGGTCAAAGACTCTGAAGGCCTGGGCACACTGGGACGGCATGGCAAGGGATTTTGCCGTGAGCCAGCGCACACTGGCCGCTTAGATGCCGCGGCATGCCACGGCGCGCCGCGGGACGGCATGGCAAGGGATTTTGCCGTGAGTCACCGCTCGGTCGCGGTAGGCAACGGCATCCCGTTGCCTACCGCGGTATCCCGCCACGGGAGCCTGTGGCGCGTCTTTTGATGCCGTGCGATAAAATCCCTTTCAATGCCACGGCATCATTTTAAAGCATAGCAATTTATGTCGTATTTCTGTAACATTACGGTTGAATTTCCATTAGTAAAAATTAAAATCCCTTGCCATGCCGTCCAGGTCTGCGTAGGCCTTCAGAGACTATGAGAACAATTGTAGTGTCGAATAACCTATGTGATCTTGCCTTAGAAAAGATACTGCAGATTTGAAGACAATTTTTTGTCCTGTTGACCGTAAACATTAGCAAACGTAATTTTTTTATTCGTAATTTCGACCGCCTCGGTGGCACAATGGTCGCCCAAGCAACAGCCGGCCGTGCGTGAGGTCGCAGGTTCGATTCCCACGCCAGGACCAATTCTTTGTGCCTCCACAAATTGTCTAGATCTTCTTTGTATCCGTTAAATTTCATTAATAAACATATTTGTATATTTGTATTATTTATCTAGACTCAGGTGCCTAGAGCGAGTATTGTTTTTTAAAAAGAAAAAAATATATATTTTCACATGTAACATAATATAGCGATTTAGTTTGAAATTACGCTTACGCTAATGTACTATCCCTACTATCCTTCATAGTAATAACACTGAGTGATAGTAGCATACAGTCCATACTCCATAGACAATACGTCACTGGGATCATGTGATACAGTATTAGTAGCGGTCAAGCACAGATTATACGCAAGCAACAGATTGTTAGAATAATATTCTATCAGATCTATGAGGTAATTTAGTGGTTCCGTGTGGTGACGGAGTAAGAATACAATATGTCACCACCCCATCTCATCCCATGGTTGTCGTAAAAACCGACTAAGGGACTATCCGTGAATATAATCTTTACGTAATGAAAAGAAGGAAAACTTGAAAATTAAACCCTATACCAATCCGTTTGGCCAGCGTGGTATTAGTAGGCCAAGTATCTCTCCGTCACGGGAGTAGGCCCGTCCCTGCATTGGGACATTAATGGGCTGTTATGATAATGATTCAAGTACTTAGCAGTTTATTACTGCTGTGTTTCGTTCGGTGAGTGCAAATTGCCGGATGCCTAGCAATGCCCTTCACATACTTTGGTTTTAGCTCTTGGGAAAGGTAGAAATAACTCCTTTGGTGGCGCGACGGTAGTGCAAGCGGTTGCCCTGGACGAGGTCGCCAGTTCGATTCCCACGCAGGACAATTATTTGTGCAATTCGGTATGTAAAGATTTTTTTAGGTATTTTTTTTATATTTTTATTTTAAAGGTTTATTAATTATAAACAACTAATTTGAGTAATTTTGCTTTCCTACTTATAGTTTATTTGTAGTAAACAGCCAAAGTGAGCAATTCGACCGCATGTATGACGTCATAGAAGCGGTCGAATTGCTTACTTTGGCTGTTTACTGCAGATGGGCTATAGGTGGGAGGGCAAAAATGCTCAAATTAGTTGTATTAGTTATTGAGCAATGAAAGCAGAAACAAACTTCTGTTGAGCCGGGCGACATGATGTCATTTAGACGTCAAATGAAAAACAAAGTAATTTATGTAATAATTGTAAAAATAAACACAATCTTGCGTTTTTTTGCGCTAAAAATATGATTTTATTACTTATCGATCTAAAATCTCTAAATGGTTTTGGATTCGACATAGGTTAACTTTTACTTTACATACCGAATTCACGAATTATTGTCCTGAGTCTGGATGTTCTTTGTGTCCGTTAAATTGATGTTTGGAACAGTCCCCGCGACACAGGGCATGATCCCTAGTGCGGGAATTATCTTTTGTGACGACCTCTGTGGCGTTGTGGTTATTTAACATGACTGCTACGCAGAGGTCTCGGGTTCGATTCCTGCTCAATGCAAATTTTTGTGTACATGAACATGATTGTTTGCCTTGGTCTGGGTGTTTTCTATGTAAGTATAATATGTATGTATTTACAAAAAAAAGTATCTAAAAAGTATGTTTGTCCGTTGTCTAGTATCCATTACAAGCTCTGCTTAGTTTGGGACTAGGTGGCGTTGTGTGAAAGTGTGAGGAATACCTATTAATTTATGATAAGGTTGGCAACGGCTTTTCTGTAAAACTTTCTTCAGCTATTCATATGTAGGTACTTACAATAAAAACATATCCATAGGTACTATTCTCATACTAAATAATACAGTACACAGATAATAACATAGGTAAGCTAACCGAGAATCGAATATGACACCAATATCGTTCAAATTCAGTGCTCATCGATTCTATCATATATATAATCTGTGCTATATAGGTTATCTGTGGCTATACGTAGGTGTATCTATGGGTAGACGACGAGAGCTTGGCCGTTTCTTGTAATATATAGTGCGATGGGTTATTCTGTAACTTTATAAGAAATATTATCTTTAAACATTTTTCTTTAGGCGTAAAGTGGATATATTTAAAGGAGGCTAGCTCCAGTTGGGGATATTTATTAGGTGATATGATGATTGTATGTTTATACTTATATAAAAAGTAAGCAGCAGTACCATGGTCATATTGACCTATTTGATTAAGGCTACAAAAAATAATGTTCATATTCCTTACGTTTTCCTCACATATTCCTCAGACTTTCACACAACGCCATCTAGTCCCAAACTAAGCAGAGCTTGTACTATGGGTACTAGACAACGGATATACACACCTCAATAAAGTCTAGGGATATTTATTTTGGTATTTACTCAATTAACTCCAAAATTATTGAAGATAACATACAACATGTTTATATTTTTAAAAAGGTAATTTATCAGGCTACAATCCAGAATTAAATAAAAGTATAATTTTTGGGTAAATAATTTTTTATTCAAATAAATAAAAAATTTGGAAAATTAGTAAAACTAACAATGAATTTGTTTCTTAAGAAAAAGTGAAAATAATCGAATATTAATCTGTTTTTAACTGTTATGTGAGTTATCAGTAGTCAGTACATTAAAAAAACCGTAAATAACGGTCCTGCAACGGTTTTTCATGCTTGAATTAAGTTATCCAGGTCTTAATGCGGTATAATGTTACAGGTCCGACTAGGATACTAAAAAAGTAGCTCTTCCATCGCAAGTTTATGCAGGAAAATTCATCAAAGCTCTTCTTTTGAACATGTCCTACGCGTATTTTATGGTTTTGAGGTTAGGCGATTGAGTGGTTCAGCATAAAATTAATACGTCGTGCTCCTGCAACCAGCTCGTCATCACTCTCGCTTTATGCGGACGGGTGTTATCGTTCATGAGCTTAAACATTTGGCCCAATTGTAGTCTACGGGGGCAGATTATTAGTACTAGCACCTCGTTAAGTTATTTTTCAGCCGTCATGGTGTTTCTGATCAAAACGCGCTCTGTTCTTTGACCGACCCAAATTCCCATGCAAATCATAATTGTTCTATCGTGGTATGAATAGTTTTTCTCAGGATGTTGTAAATGGCTATCACAACCAGGAACTCGCCAATCACGTTCTCTACGTGAATCCAAGTGGAAACCGAACCGGGACTCTTGTGTAAACACCACTACAGATAACAGGTCATCTTTGCAGAGCAAATGTTCACGACCTCACTCTAGTCATCGTGCGCGATTTGCTCAACGTATTGCTGGAGTTCAAAGCGGTATGCGAGCATAAAGGTGGGCTTCATGCCGACTTCTTCTGACAGTTTGGTCACCCGCAAGAGGCTCCACCAAGAGCTGGAGCCTCTAAGCCAGCTGCATGGTAGTAACATTTGGCTGTCTTTTCGCGGGAGTGGTGATAGACTTTTTGCTGTGAAATCTTTCAGCCACTTCACCAGTAGCACGATAACGTGACCATAACCTTGATTTCATATTTTGTACTGTTCCAATCTCTTCAGCAATACTATGCTCAGTACCCGCAGCTGGTAGCATGCCTACTGCCCTTAACATTACATTTCCTCTATGATGAAATGGCGCCGCTGCTTGATGCACACAATATCAATCATTCGAAATAAACGTTTAAATTGTTATAAAACTTAAATTTTACACAAAAAAGCAGTCAAAACTTACTGTTGGCAAATGAAATTTTCGAACTTGACTACGTTCAAGCCGCGTAAATCTTTTATTTTTAATTTTATTTTTCAAATTCAAATTTAGAATGGTTGAAAAAGGTTAACAAATTAAGTTTTCATCAAAAGAATTAAAAACAAACCATTTTTTTTCGAGTTTCACAACTTAATACAAAATATTGTGAAAATATCCCTAGACTTTGTTGAGGTGTGTACATACATAAAAACTTTTTTTGTAAATACATACATAGAAAACACCTAGATCAATGCAAACAAACATTTTCATGCACAAAAAGATTTGCATTGAGCGGGAATCGAACCCGAGACCTCTGCGTAGCAGTCATGTTTTATAACCACTACGCCACATAGGTCATATAGACTTTCGTTCTATTTTGTTTTTAAAGAAAACTCCAAAAAAGCCTGCTGGGTCTAGCACCGCAAAAGATTTTAGCAATACCTATCTTTTTTCTCAGAGCTCTACCTAAAATATCTAGTTAGTTTAGACTTAAAAATTCATATTATCCTTAGTTTTTACATGGTATACAATGGTTGCAGCATTTTATTACAATTACAAAATCGTTGTAAAATTATAGAGACGTCTAAAAAATGCTGCTTTAGAGTTTGTTACGCCGCTTCTTCTCTACTAGCGCCTTGGCAGCAGTGGTAAAATTTGGAAAACTTTTAATATGTAAACTTAGAGTAAGTAGTTTTAAACTGACGTAAATAAGCTGTTATTTTGTAACATTATATTGAAAAATAAAGAAACTAACAGAAACTTGTTTCTTGTTGAATTTTAAACTCAAAAGGACACAAACAACTCTGGAAGTTGTCTCATCCAGAGCCTGGGCTCTGAACAACCCTTTGTGGATCACACAAACTTGTATCCTCCGTTGAACCTTTGTGCATGGTAGAAGTCGTACTCGACAGCTTTACAAAGTTAGAGCATGTCTTTTATTATTGTATGCTAAAATTTTTGGTTAAAATAATAATGACCAAAAAGTAAAAAAACATTATCTCTGTGTGGTGGCGGAATATACATTGGTATCACCACCCAATTTAATAAAAGTTGACAACAAAAATTACAGTTTTGACATTGATTAGTTGATTTTCACTTGATCATACGGTAACTGGGGGCGTATGTTTACTAAAACAAAATGATTCAGTAACACTTTTTATAAATCTTTATCACAACATAGTGAGCCTGGTATTAGCTGGCCACGTTCATCTGCTTCTAAAGGAGGATTTCCTTTGCAGCGGTAGTAATAATTATTTTATTAACAATTAATAATTATAAGTGGTAGTTTGTTTTTTAAATGTAGGTACTTACCTACCTAATTTCTTAGGTAGATTTTTTCATACTTTTACTTTACGCGTCTGTTGTTAAAAAAATACCCATGTAGATATATTTACATAAAACCGAATTATAATCATCATCAATAAAATAATTTTCATTCTAGCTGTTAATAATTAAAAACTCAATAAAACAATATTTTATAGCCTACAAATAAAAATAATATTAAAACGTAAACCAATTGCAGAATGCGACGCTTACGCGCAGCAGCCGGGAGCGGGGCGCGGCGTGCGGGCACCAGATAAGCGGCTTAACTCCGCACCCGCTAGAGATAGCAACATACAGAAACACTACAAGAAAGAAAGAGAAAGAAATACATCACTATATACAGCTGCAAACATTACTGCGTACCGCTCGACGAGGGCGTTCTTATTTCAAACGTCCCATCTCCATTCTCCCGCCATCCCATTTTGACATTTAAGTTTGAGGTATAAAACGTCAAATTCGTATTTCGCCATTTTTGTAGTTTACTCTCCAGGGATACCACATTAAAATAAAAATACATTTTCCAGGGAATATCTACGTGGCTACAAGTAAAGTTTGCGTTTGTAAAGTATAGGTATGTGTGCGCCACAATTCAACTGGTCTCGACTAAACAGCTAATTTTAAAGAAGTCTAGCAGTTTGTTGGGTGACGAGTTTTGATGACATGTTTATCGTAGTGTTTTTGATATTCTTTGAAACACGAGGTTGGAGTTTATTAAAAACTAGTGCTTATTAACTAGTTGGCGTATTTTAGTTGAGAGATATTCAGTATTCCTACTTTCATATTTTTATTTTTCAGTTTTGTACACCGCCTTACACACACTTTCTATGCATGCTTTGAGGAAAGTAGCAAATCGGAAGAACAGAACTTGCAATCTTCAATAAAGGTAATTGCAGAATTTTTAAAAGAGTTGTTATGAGTTTCATTGCCAGGTTTCTTCTCATTGGCTCTATGCATTTGGAAACTGGAATTTATGGATCAACACAGACAAGTAAATTTGAGTAATAGATTGGTTTTATTTTTCTCCTCTAATTTACATTGGACCATACAACTCGTGTTATTTTGTGATGTGGCGTTTGTCTGTGTCCATCTATAATTTTATTTGTAAGTAGCTTCAATTTTAAGTAAACGACGATTTCAAACAATTTATAATAAATTTTATGAAATAAGGCATTTTGAAATTTGGCACAGAAACAGCTCAACATTACATCGAGGAGGTCATCAGGCTCTATGTGATGCCATTTGCACAAAGAGTAGGTGAACTAATTATGGCTATATGCAGTATGCACGACAATGCTCGTCTCCATAAAGGTAGAGCCACCAGAGAAGCTTTACAGCTAGCTGTTATAGAGGTTTTGCCGTGGCCTGCGAATACGCCAGACCTAAATTCCATTGCACACATGTGGTATCTATTGAAAACAAATGTTCGAGATACCAATTAAATATTCCTCACACATTCAAACAACGCCATCTAGTCCTAAACTAAGCTGAGCTTGTACTATGATAAACATACATAAATACGTTGTTTTTTTTTTGTAAAAACATACATATCATACATAGAAAACACCCAGACCAATGCCAATAATCATGTTCATGCACACAAAGATTTACATTGAGCGGGAATCGAACCCGAGACCTTTGCGTAGCAGTCATGTTATATAACCACTACGCCACAGAGGTCGTCAAACCAATTAACCAAAATACAATGAGGAACAGCTTATGAACGTGCTAAAAGCTAGCTGGGACCAAATACCGCAAGAAGCAGTACGATACTTGATTGAAAGTTTGCCTTCTAGGCCTCAAGACTGTGTCCAAATAAGATGAGGACACACACGCTACTGAAGAAACATTGAAAATTTTATTCCGTTTAGTTTAATTGTTTTTTTTTACCTTTTTAGTGTTGCAAGTATTTTTGTGAAAATTTAACTATTTCAGTCAAAATTTTGAATAAAGCTTATTTTAAAAGATGTAAATGAAAACTTGCTATTATTATGAACTTTTAAATGTACCATTTTAATTGTTCTAACCCTTTTCCTACTTCAAAACCCCATATTGTCAAAACATTGAAAAAACACAATGGCCCTTATTTGTTTTGAGTAGTAGGTATATAAACCTCTTTTAGGCTACCATGAATAAGTACCACAGATTAGTACCTACGTTGGTAAGATCTACAATTATTGTCTGTCTTAAGCTTGCATGTGTCCGAATTTTATGTGCAGACGACCTCTGTGGCGTAGTGGTTATTTAACATGACTGCTACGCACAGGTCTCGGGTTCGATTCCCGCTCAATGTGTGCATAAACATGATTGTTTGCATTGATCTGGGTGTTTTCTATGTATATTAAGTATGTATTTGCAAATACAAAGGATTTATGTATGTTTATATTCGTTGTCTGGTACCGATAGTACAAGCTCTGCTTAGTTTGGGACTAGATGGCGTTGTGTGAAAGTGTGAGGAATATTTATTTATGTTTGTAAAAGTCCTCCAGATTTAGGTCTTCCTAAGTAATTTTACCCCCCTATCTCATCTGAGCATAACAGAGGATAGCGAGAGAAAATGAATTTCATACAAACGTGTACCAATTTGGTACCACATCGTCTGACCAGCATGGTACTTACTCGTAGTTCGGATAATAATATAAGAATCGTAATGATAGGTATAGGAATTTTAAACGGAAGGCACTATGGAACGGAAACGTCGACTGATATTTTGTGTAAGTAGGTACTTACCTACCTATATAAGTAGGTATACTTTATTGTCCTCTGTGGTAACGTACTAAAAATACATGGTAGGTATTACACCGAATAAATAAAATCCTATACCAATCCGTCTGGCCAGCGTGGAATATTAGTAGGCCAAGTATCCCTCCGTCACGGGAGGAGGCCTCCGTCCATGGGACATAATTTCAAGTTTTCCTTCTTTTTATTTCGTAAAGATAATATTCACGGATAGTCCCTTGTTCGGTTTGTACGACACCCATGGGATGAGACGGGGTGGTGACATATTGTATTCTTACTCCGTCACCACACGGAGTAAGAATACACAGTTACGTCACTTAATAGGGTAAAAATAAGGGATATTTGATACAAACCCCGAAGCAATCAGCTGGATTATTAGGCCGTGTTTCTTCCATCTTCACCGGAGGTCTGTCTTTGCAGTGGGACAATTTAAGAGCTGTTATGAATAGTGGATATATTTAGCGAATAATCAAGCGGTCAAGGCGTAGCTGTCGGAGGTGTATTTTCCAAAAAACGCAGGTTAGAAACCCAATCTTGTCATAAGTAAAAAGATTCAGAAGATAGCAAATTATTTCCATTGTCTTTTTTGAAATTTTCTAGTATACGTAAGCTATATTGGTTGATTTATTTGTAACTAGATTTAGCCCCCGGCTACGCTCGCGTTTAATTTGGGGTAGCACTGTTCCCCTTTCCTGGACACAGAAGAAGAAAAAAAGTAGCCTATGTTACTCTCCATCCCTTCAACTATCTCCACTTAAAAAATCACGTCAATTCGTCGCTCAGTTTTGCCGTGAAAGAAATACTTGCAGACACACTTTCCCATTTATAATATTTAACTGTTATGAATCATTTTCCTAGCCATTAGTATACAAAGAAAACTTAATATTAAAGAGCTAAGTATAATTATTGATGAGTAAAGTACTCGTAGTGTAGTAACTTGAGTAGGGTTCACCGACTGAAGCCTGGCGTGAGCTCGTACAAACGTCGTGTCGTGGACGCGAGGACGATATATTCTGTGTATAATAAGTATGTATTTACAAAAAACTAAATATCCGTTGTCTACTAGTAGGTACCAGCTCTGCTTAGTTTGGGGCTAGATGGCGTTGTGTGAAAGTGTGAGGAATATGTGTGAGATACATTGTTAGTTAGTGTTGTTGTTGTACTGTAGCTGAGCTAAACTGAGCTAATGCCCGATTTACACATCGACAAGTACAGCAGCGAGTTAAGTAGTAAGTTGTTGATTAAGTTGATTTAAATAGCTCTCCATCCTATTTTTTGGCGAGTTAAGTTGGCGAGACGCGAGAGAGGGGGCTACTTTGTACTTAATTCGCCTAAAAATAGGATGGAGACCTATTTAAATCAACTTAATCAACAACTTACTACTTAACTCGCTACTGTACTTGTCGATGTGTAAATCGGGCTTAACACGTTCACTGCGAAAGCAAATTTTTAGTTCTTGTCTGTATGGCGTTACGAGACCGAAAAGTATTCGTATTGGAACTTTCGTAATGACGCAACGAGACTCTTTAGGTCTCGTTCGAGGGATTCTTTTTAAACCTTAATATTTTTATGAAAATTGATTAAATTTGTACTTTTTTTGTGTCAGCAAGTAAATAATGAATGTATCTTTTAGTATGCGGAGCCGCCCCGAGTTTGGAGTCATATTTAATTGATAATCTTTCCAAAGAAACTTACGAGAACTATAGGATCTCGTAAATGACTTTTTTGGAAAATTTATACGAGTTCATTTAGATCTCGTAATGCATATAGTTAAAATGTCGATAAATAGATAGTGATGACAATGAAACTAAAATTTCCAATATCGATAGAATAGTTTATTTTAAAAATATTTAAACAGGTTGCTCAAATTAAAATCAATGTTTGTCATTAAAACGTGGTATACAAAAAGTTTTATTACAGTTTTGCCTTTTCATAGCAAAATACACTGCAACTTTAAAACTATCGCGTTTCATTATTATAAACGGGATATTAACGCGCATTTAATTTACCTTTATTTTACTTGACGTTTCGGCACAGGTTGCTTGCGACCACGGCCAGTGCAACCTGTGCCGAAACGTCAAGTAAAATAAAGGTAAATTAAATGCGCGTTAATATCCCGTTTATATAATGTTTAAAATACACTGCGTTTTTATTTACTTTGGCTTTGATTATATAGATTTTTCAACCTCATTCATAACATTAAATTCATTTAAATTATTAAATTAAATTGATAATATTCTATGGGATCGCTTTTGAATTTGACGACCTCGGTGGCGCGCCGGTAAAGCCAGCGGCTGCCGCGCATGAGGTTGTGGGTTCGATCCCCACGCAGGACAATAATTTGTGAGATCCACAAATTATTGTCCTGAGTCTGGGTGTTATATGTGTCCGTTAATTGATGTTTGTAAAAGTCCCCGCGACACAGGGCATGATCCCTAGTGCGGGAGTTGTCTTTATAAAAAATAACAAAAATAACAATAACAATCTTTATGTTATCAAAACCGATATGGTTTTGATAACATAGTGAAAACGACCCACCCCACAAAAGCTGTCACAACACTAACTAATTTTGCAACTAGCTTCGTACGAGATTGCTACAAGTCTTAAAGATCTCGTACCGCCCCAGATGTAGATTTTTATCATCTGGTCGCTACGAGTCCTATTAAGTCTCGTACGTTTTTTGTCATAAAAATATTACTACTATCATAACTAATTAAGATAAGTTCAGTCATCTCACTCTTACTTCAAAAGAAAGTACTGTAAATTCATTTGCCAAACAGAGTAAGTCATACTATTTCACGTACGCGCCATGGGCAAGTCGCTTACGAGACTTATCAGATCTCGTAACGCAGTGAACGTGTTAAGAGAACACTAGAGAGCAATTTTATCTGTACTTTGTATTTCCGTATTTTATGACATAGTTTGCCTTTATCTGCTATCAAGACGACATGAAGTAACTACGGCGCATGTGATGGGGTTTCGTATTTACCCCGAAAAGTAAACTAGGATATTCCAATTTTTTTATAACAATGAACAACCCTAATTATTTTGTCTATTGTTTTATTTTATTATTGCTAATTTATTGATTGCTAAGCATATGTTTGTTGTCAAACATATCACATCGACTTTGGCTTTAGTATTAGTTGTCAGGAGTATCACACCTTTTATGGTCAAGTCCATCGTGTACTTGAGGAAAGAACGTTTGTGTGACCATGATAGTATCGTTATGATCCAGATGTAGGCATAAGAAGATTTTCTTAGAAAGTATTAGCGCTCACCTTCACTGTCAGTTCATGTTTTAGTGTTCATAGATTTACCTACATAGCTTAATTTGGCAAGATCTTTCCGTCTTTAACTGCTTCGGTAGCGAGAGACAGTCGCGGCTTCGATTCCCACGCACGACGTTTCTTTGTGTGATCCACAAGTTATTGGCATGTGTCTAGATGTTCTTTGTGTCCGTTAATCTTAAATCTGGAATTGTCCCTACGGCACAGTGCTCGATGCATGTTGCGGAAAACGATAAATAAAGAAGTGAAAATCCAGTCAAAAAACACATTTTGATTATTATCATAACAGCCCATTAATGTCCCACTGCAGGGACGGGCCTCCTCCCATGTGACGGAGGGATACTTGGCCTACTAATACCACGCTGGCCAGACGGACTAGTATAGGGTTTAATTTCAAGTGTTCCTTAATTCTTTTTACTTCATAAATTCACGGATAGTCCAGTGTTTTTACGACACCCATGGGATGAGATGGGGTGGTGACATATTGTATTCTTACTCCGTCACCACACGGAGAAAGTGAATAAAAAAGTGATAGTTACTTTAAATAGGCAATTCTAAGCGCTATCTCCCTATACCCTTTTGTTCTCCTGCAGCTTTCTTAACATGAAGCATTGATCTTTAAAGCCCTTTGGATGAAGACGCTGGAATAACTCACCACACGATCGACCTGATAAAGATGGCAAGATGGCGTTTGGGTGATTTTTTATGTGGACGAAGTAGTTGGGTGCTCATCAGCAATAATATATCGAGCACTAGTTGACCCGTGCCCACTTTGTTGGACGACGAAAAAAAACACGTCCATTTTTAAACATATTTCATTACTGCTCCACTCCTATTAGTCATAACGTGATACTATATAACCTATGACACTCCCTGATAAAGGGACTATTCAACACACAAAGATTTTTATAATCGGTTCAGTAGATCCGGAGATTACCCCCTAGAACGTCACAAACACACAAACTTTACCTCTATATAAGATTAGTATAGATTTATGCGAGCATTGGTAGAGCGGAGGTCCATCAACCAAAAGTTTGTGTGAGGTTTTTGTCCAGCAGAGGACATATTTTAGTCTATGATAAAGAATAAAACACAAAGAAATGTATTTTATATGCATATATTCGGATTCAATATTTCAATAGCTATCAGTAATTATTAATACAACTTAACTTAAAAAAAATACACTGACTCTTCATCGAACGGTACAATTAATGTACTTTTAACTAACTTAGCTATGTCCAAGCTTAATATTTACTATAAATTACAAATTTCATTACACATTAAAATACTACTAAATCGTCGGCGAAATTTTTCTTAAGCGCTGGTATCCCTCGAACATCGAAATAGAAAAACAGTTTAATATTGCTAGTTTTTTAAAAAATCTACTATTTTGGTAGAATTTTCAAAGTATTGCAATTTTGTCTTTTAATAAGCAATATTGTAATGTCGATGTTCAAGGAATACTTATAACACTTTTAATCATTGTGCCTATTATTAATTTTCGTTTGTAAAATAATAATATAAATTAACTAATAATCTCATTAAATTACTTTTAAGTTAATTTATTGAGGCGCCAATAACTCGACTTCGAGTCAATATAAGTTTTAGTTTATTAATTTCGCCATTATAACCGGTAATTGTATAGGGTTTTATATCTTTAATCGCCATTTATTCGAAGCTTTTTTCATGTGTTTGGTTTTCCTACACTTCTTAAATCTATTAAATGTGATGAATCGAAAATGCTGATTACAAAAACTCCGAATAAAATGGCGAAAAAATGACGATATATTAAAGTTTAATTATTTTTACAAATAAAATTATATTTATAAATTATGGCAGGGTTCGTTTGAAGGTTCTAAAATATATAAAAAAATGTATGATCACTTAGAACTACTAACAATAATTAACCCACATATACAATCGGAGCACACACATTTACAAAATAAAACTCTTATAATACGTTTTATATACAATAGAAACTATATATCGTTACTTATATTAAAGCTATACTGCTTTCAAAACATAATTTTTGTAGTTTGATATCACCATTTCATCTCATCCCATGGGTTATGTTATCAAAAGAAAGATAACTTGACACAAAAGCATTGTACTCATTCGAAATAGGCCTAGTTTTGATTTTACACTGAGACGTATTGGAGGATATTGTAAAAAACATCTGAGATTATTAAAAAAAATCTTTAATGTGTAGGCCGAGGTTTCCTTTATCACTGGATCAGGTCTGTTGTGGAATATTATAGGCCTGTAGGCCTGTTAAATGATAGTAAATATGTACATATTAAAATTTGTTCTTTAGTTATGTCAATGAGTAAAAAGTTGGGTTGTCAAGTAATTAAAACTACTATGTGAATGTTCACATAGTAGTTTTAATTACTTGAAGTGAAGTTTATGTAAACTTCATTGCAAAACAATATTTATAATTAAGAGTTTGTTGTCATTGTGTCGTATTATTATGAAAGATATTTTTGTTTTAAATTAAATCTTTAGCTTCTAATTTGCTGTCGTTAGTCCAAAAATTAATAAAATAAAATCTATAAGTTCTAATATAAGTAACGAATTACGTTTTTTTTTAATTTTAGCGATATCCATCACTAAGTATAGCCTAACTTTTTAAATATAATAAATGATATGATTTAGGATGTCTTTACACTGGGGTAAAAAAGCAAAATATGAAAAAAAAAATCTCTATACAACACACACCTGTGCTTTTTTCATTTCTTTTATCCATTTTGCAAGCTAAGAATATTATAAAATTAAATTTAAAACATGTTACGCGAATATGAAAAGGCATGTTTATAAAATTTTAATTATTTTTTATTCTTAGCGGCAAAATGTAAAAAGACTTTTACAAAAACACTTCGTATTTCCTTCGATACAAACAGTTTAGGCCTCTTGACAATTTAATATTCGTTGAAAATCGTTATCTCGAGTTTTGAGAGAAATAAATTTAGGAAACATTTGTAAATTAATATTTGAACAAGATTTCACCATCAATCTTAAAAAATTATAAAATAATGTTAATAAATAACAGTTTCTTTAAATATGTAACTCAGTTTGATGGTAAATTCTTGTTCAATTTAAGAATTCACAAAATTTTAAACGTTTTCTACCATTGCGACGTAAAAGAACGGTTTTAAGAGAATTTATACGTTTTGTTATAATAAATAAGACGAAAGATTTTTATATGATGTACTTACTTCGTATTTTACTACATTTTCATATTTCAATGTCTAAAGTATCAGAAAAAAAGTGTCCAAAAGAAATATGAAAACAATAATAAAATACGAGAAAAAGGATTGCCAATTAAATTAAGCGCCAAAAGCGAATGTTGCCGTATACGTAATAAAGAAATCGTACCAAAAACCTACAAATTCTACTAAAAACCGTTACCACACTATACAAAAAATATTTACAACTACAAAATAAAGGACTAGATATACTAAACCATATTTATACCATATTTCTCTGGAGCAAAGTAACTGTTGCCGGTGTTAGAAAAGTTCGTTATTTGTGAAGCTTGTAGCATGCTCAAGTGTGGGGAATTCTGGGATTGGTTTTCCGGGGATTCTGGGCCTGAAGAGAGTATATTGTGGTGGGAGGCCCAAGCTCCCGGCGGGGAGGGGTTGCCGAAGGATACTTGGTTGTAGAGCTGGTTGCCGTTGGTTGTCAGGTTGTGGCTGTGGTGACTGCCGTGGCTCTGGTTCACTGATGAGCCGTTAAAGTATTCCATCTGTAAGAGAATGAAGATAAGAATGTTGTTATGGCACTCGAATTAAAATAAGATTTACTTTATAAAGTACCTAAATAAATTACTATTTTATTGCAATAAATTTATAATAATGGACAAAATTGAAAGGTTCTCAATTAGCTATCAAGGCGTCCGAGACAAATACTTAATAGACTCAGGTTTTTGTCTATTGTTTTTTCGATTTATTTTGGTAGATAATAGCGAACGTAAAGCTTACTGTTCTTATTATCTTTATTTATTACTTAACAGGTAATTTCATTATTATTATGATTAAATTAACTTTACAAATTAATTCTTTTGCTACTATTTATCACAATTACAAGTACTTGGATATAAAGATACTGCATGGCAAGCTGAAATAGTAAGGCAATTGAGGGCTTGCTCAGAAAATTTTAGAGCTCAGGCGTCAAATTTGGTCCATTATTTTGCTGTTTCATTCAGATACTTAAATGCATTAGTGTTAGAGTTGAAAGTAGATTTATAGTATGCAATAATATAGATGTTTTATGACTAATGCTACTGGATTTAGCTTTAAAAGTAATAGTTTAGTAATGGCCAATTAAATCTGTAAGAGTGACACAAAATATTCGAAATACATCAAATTTACGGAATAATTTATTATTACCATAAATTAATATTTTATTGCTATACATTAAACAAAAATATTGCAAATTTGATTAGCTTCTACATATCCGGGAGATTATTAAAAACTTTTTTAATAGAAAAAGGACGTTGGCATAATTGATATTTATTAAAAAATTAAATATTAATATATATTTAACCTCTATTTTTAATTAAAATATCAACTCTGTCTAACGCAGTTAACAAGGACCAGAAAGTAGTGTTGCCAGTTTTTTTCTATAAAAACTACTAAAACTTTGACAAACCTAATTTGAGTCACAAAATCTGTACCCAGACAAATCTCTAAGCCCATTGCAGAGTCCCGAAATGATCCCCACATGAGTCAGGGACAACTATGCTTTTGAAAATAAAAGTAATGTTTTAATAACTCACCTGACTAGGATAATATGGCGAATTATACGCGCTCTGTCCATAACCTTGATGATGATGAGACGTGGAATAACTCCTGATGTAATCCGAAGACCCTGGCCAATGGAAACTGTTGTAGCTATCCGGGTGATAAACATTCCCTGGACCATTTATACTTTGAGGAGTAATTGGAGGGGAAGGGGTCGTCATTATTGATGAATTGGATCCCAGAGGAGTCAAATTCCCCGTCAATCGGGAACTATACTGGTCTTTGACAAGGTTACTGCCGAATTTTTCCCCGTAATCCAATTTATTTGGGTAATCCAGGCGTTTTGGACTATTGTACAACTCTTGCTTTGGAGTTACCCCGTATCCGTGGATGTTGGAAACTGGTTCCGAAGGAGAAGACTCTTTTCCGCTTAATCTTAGCTCGTTGGAGTTGTAGTGGGATAGAGAAGTAAGGCTGTTATTCTTGTTTAACGGTGAAGTGTCGTAGTTCGAAGCAGCAGATTCCTTCTTGCATATAACATTGATGGGTGGGCTAACTGACGTTGTTGGAGTTATGGGAAGGTTAGGAGAAGATGTCGTTATGCTGGAATTTTGTGTCGTAGGGACATTAGCTGAACTGGTAATAGATTTGGATGTCGTGATCTTTGAAGAACTGCTGGATGCTTTAATGCTGGAGTTCGACACGGATGTTTTGGAACTGGATGATGATTTACTGGATATTTGTGTGTTTGTTTGCTGCTGGAGTTGCTGTCTGCATTTCGCTCTTCGGTTTTTGAACCAGACCTGTTGACAAAGTGGAGTTGATTATTAAACGTGGTTATTGACGTAAAATGATATTAAGTGGTAAGCAACCGCTGTACTCGCATAATCAACTTTCTATTAGGATTGTGAAAATATGTTTAGTTGGAAGAAAGGTATGGTAGCTAGTGAAATCACAGGCCTGGGAGACTCAGGCGCACATATCAAAACGTAAAGGGATCGGCAACGCCTCGCTTTTTTCCTCGGTGTCAAACGTCAAAAATCCGATTACAGTATGATTCTGATTAGTGTGCGTTGCAGTAAGGGGTTTCATACAAATAATACCGAACGGCTCGAGTTGATAAGGTGACGAATTCATTCCATTTTGATATGTTTGCTACGGGTCGTAGCAAACATATCATATTATGTCCAGGGTAGACAGCAGCTTTGCTGTTCAGTGGCATTGTTGGCACCCAAAATCGCCGTTACAGCTTGCTATCATGTAAGCCAGTATAAGAATAGTTTACTAAATTCTTTGGTTCAGATTTCTGGTCCTACTACTACTAAAAAAATATTTAAAATTTTGTTCCAAATTAATCAGAATTTACAAAGCATCTGATAAAAAGCATCTGCAAATTTTTATCTAAAACTAGTTAACCCGTGCCCACTTTGTTGGGCGGCGAAAAAAACGCGTCCGTTTTTTAAACATATTTTATTACTGCTCCACTCCTATTAGTCATAGCGTGATACTATATAGCCTATGACACTATTCAACAGAAAAAAAAATTAAAATTGGTTCATTAGATCCCGAGATTACCCTATACAACGTTACAAACACACAAACTTTACCTCTTTATAAATTAGTAGGTATTATAGATATACCATATACCTTTTACATTTTTCTGCAGATGGTAAAACTATACAAAGAGCCCATAAAAAAAACGTCTCCTACCACATGTCTACAAGGTAACACGTACAGGCAATAAATCAAATGTAATCCTTTACGCAAACGAAAGCGAGAATGGGTTCGCTAATTTATTGGTAGCCGTTGTCGTTGCATTTTGTGCAAATAGTAGGGTACGTTTAATAGGCATGGTGTAATTGTTGCAATTGGCTAATTTAGTGGGATATTTGGTTTATGTTTTAAGATAATTTTCTGACGTCTTTTTCTGTGCTGATTGTATGTAGCTACTTATGTTTTTAACCCTTTCACAGTGACGCCAGAAGACACAATAGTAAAACAATGCACATGTACCATATACGGTACACTGCACTGGTAACTGGTTAATAAATGACCGAGTTCAAAGGAAACATAATTACAAAAACAATACCTCCTTAATTCAAGACCTTTTCCTTATTTTACCAATCAGTTGAAAAACCATTAAAAACCTACCAAAATACATAATATTTTCACCACATTCGCGACGGTAGAACCGGGACCCACGATAACAAAACTCAAAGTCATCCAATACGACAGCGAAAGGCATAACGTGCTTTACTCTAGACCTTACGGATTACGACCCTACCATGTACACTATACACCCCGCTAATAATTATTTTATAACATGAATGACGACCTCTGTGGCGTAGTGGTTATATAACATGACTACTACGGGTTCGATTCCCGATCAATGCAAATATTTGTGTGCATAAACATGATTGTTTGTATTGGTCTAAATGTTTCTATGTATAATATGTATGTACAGTGGGTGACCGAAAACGTCCGCCAGTTTTCTTTTTCATTCGTTTGTGAAGCCTAAAACTCTTAGTACCTTTTGAAACTAAAGCATTGTATAGACAAAACACATAAAACTATACTCACACAGTATGATAATAAGGGTCAAATTCATTTTCACCTTTGGTCTACGTCTAGTTACATGTCTATTTTTTTCTGTTCTATTTTTTTATAATGGCTCCTAAGTTAATCGATAATGCTGCCAACAGGCCTGTTTAGTCATTACAAACTTTTAATTTGCTGTGATATCCTCTGTTTCATTGTCAATGTCTATTACTGTTTATTTATTACTGTTTAAATAATAATTTATTATACCTATAGCCACAGAATATAAAACTTGAATATTAAATAAGTAATATTAAATAATAATAAATATTATTTCCGATTCACGAGCATTCACGAAGGACTAATTTTGTATCCTAGGTAACCGATATTGTATTGTCATCCCTACTAGTGACAGCCGACCATTGACTGCAATATTATGTCATATTCAATTGGTAAAGCAGAGTATCGCTCATACTGCATAAGCACACGAAAATAGGCCTTAAGGTGGCGGACCTTTAAATACCATGACTGTACATTAAGTATGTTTATCCGTTGTCTAGTACTCATAGTACAAGCTCTGCTTAGTTTGGGACTAGATGCCGTTGTATGATTATTAAAATAAAATGCGCAGTTAAATTAGTAGTACGTATTATAATGAAGATCAGATAAAGACCCTTCTCGCTTGTGAAGCGTTTGATATTTCAACCCTCAGTTTAAAAGGGAAACGGTTCTCGTATCTCATAAACGATCAAAACATACTAATAATTACGTTCTCGTCGATGGTAAGTTTAAAGAATTAGATAACTAATTAAGTAAACTACATTGGTGGCAAAACGGTTGTGTATGCCTTTGCTCGGGTTCGAATCCCAAGTAAAAAAGAATAAGCAGCTTTAGTGTCTCGATGCGAGAGGGGCCTACTGCTGTGATCGAGACTTGTAGCGGTTGCCACTTACCACTGGTTATCCTTAAGTCCCCTTTTACTACACCCGCAGAAAAAGATAGTACTTACATTATTATTAATTTTACGGTTAGTAGGAGTGATTCACATAATGATTAACTTTCAATTAACCTACGATAGCGCATCAAATATGAATATAATCCGTCATAATGGGAGCCACCCAAAGCGCCATTAAAAAGTAAAACTTATTAAAATCCATCTACCTCCATCGGAGGGCGACGGTTGAATGAGTTCTAATTCGTTCAAACGCACAATTTATACACGGATAGAGCATTAGCTCTACCAATCGAATTACGTTCCGATTTTGAAATTTGAAAATCGAATTATTCGATTGTTTTGAGCCGACGACGTTCGGTTAGTTGTTAAGTACTTATGGAGCTTTTAGGAAGTCGTTGTTGAACATGGCTTTTTCCTTTTATTGAACAAAGAACACAGTAAAATATTAGGAAAAGTAATTTGTAACATCATCATATCAGTCAACGGATGTCCAATGCTGGACATATGCTCCAAATATCCACCTTGTGCGGTCTTGTGTCTTCCTCATTCAATGGTTTCCCGACGCCAGTCTAACACAGTCACATTATCTAAAGACCTCGCTGGAATGCGTTTCTCGCGTCCCGTTCTCCTTTCAACCCCCGCGCTCGCCACGTGCGCATCAGTGATTTGTCCGACGTCCGACAGACGTCATCGACGCCAGGTCTCGAGATAATGTGACCGGGTTATACGTAATTTCTACACCGTTTGAGGAGTCTCCCAACTATGCGTCTTTCGGTACACACTATTTAACTGCAGCTGTATGCTCAAAAAAGTTCGAACTTAGTTTTTGTTGAGGTATTCCCACAACACCGATTTTCGGTTGTCCTATTTCCACGGCATATTACTCTATATCTCTCTATATCTCCGTGTGGTGACGGAGTAAGAATACAATATGTCACCATCCCATCTCATCCCATGGGTGTCGTAAAAACCGACTAAGGGACTATCCGAGAATATTATCTTTACGAAATAAAAAGAAGGAAAACTTGAAATTAAACCCCATACCTCCTTAAACCTACATCTGGGTCGTAAGTCCTAGACGCTGTTATGAAACTGTTCCGTCCTCTATCACGCGATGGACCCGGCACCCGCACGGAGAATCCATGGAATGCTAAGATTAGGTCTAATAAATCAGAATGGGCCTTACCTGTACTCTAGACTCCGGCAAGTTGATCTTCAAGGCCACTTCCTCCCTCATGAATATGTCAGGGTACCTCGTCTTCCCGAACAGTGCTTCTAACACGTCCAGTTGAGCTCTCGTGAACGTAGTACGTTCGCGACGCTGTTTGCGTGGATTTACACCTAAGGACAAAAGATAGACCACATTTAGTTTTTTGAATAATTTTCTGATTAAAATCTTCCTCTAATAGATACTATGTTAAATTCAAATTTAATTAAACTAGTATTTAAAGAAAGGAACTTTTGTAAACCAAAAATTGACGATCTCTGTGGCGCAGTCGGTATATTACATGGCTGCTCGAACCCGAGACCTCTGTGTAGCAGTCATGTTATATAACCACTACGCCACAGAGGTCGTCACAGTTAAACTTTCCTCATCTTGTCCCATAGGAAGAGAAAGAGGTACAGTCACGAGCAATAATATGTACACATTTTCGCATTTTGTAAACCAGTTATCTAAAGTTCTGCCAATCCAAAATTGAAAATTCGAAGATTAATTCAAAACTGTACGGAACCTCTTCTAAATTACGAATTCATTTTGATATTGTAATGTCTAGATAAACGTGCAGATAGTTTAGAAAATTTGAAAATGTGTACATATTATTGCTCGTGACTGTACCTATGTAGTAACATTTTCAAACCGTCATCAGTTAAAAGTCAATCGTGTGACCAATCAATCAACTAGCCTATTGCAGTCCACTGCTTGACATAGGCCCCTCCCAACACAGAACACGGTCCTGCGCCTTCTGCATCCAGCCCGACCGAGAGACCTTTTTGAGGTCGTCGTGTGACCAACCAATAAGTAAAACATTTATCCACTAAGCCATACAAACTTCTAGTTATAAAAATCTTTATTAAACTGTTTAAAGCAGTGGCATTTACTAAAGACATAAAAATATTTTTTTTATTATTATCTATGGTCAATGTTTATGACATACTTTTACGACTCCTAATACACTGAAGTAATTTAACAACAGTAATTCTTTCTATCTTACGACGTGTGTAACCTGTGCAACAAAATATATTTATATATTTTTATTATTATATTTTAGGAATTGTAGCAATAAACGATAATAAAATGTCTCTACCTATTTTGTATTTAAATAGATATTGTAGTGACGAGACATGTGATACTAATAATATTTTTAATCTGTGTTCCTGTGTGGTAACAGATTATAAATCGGTAAAAAACTTTTGTTACTTTTTTATGTGATTGAAATAGTAATGTAATTAAATGGTGTCTACTTGTGGTGATGGAGTAAAACTAACCCCCTTACTCATAAACGCCTCTTAAATTTAATCACTGTTTAGCGAGATTTTTATTAGTAGAATCAACCTTATACTAAATAAAACCATAAAAATTTAAGCTAATCAATTGACTAAAATTTAAGAGGCGTCTATGAGTAATGGGGCATGTGTTTTACTGTAAGGATAATGTCCCACTCCTGTGCTGCGGCGACTACTTCAGATATGGGGACAAACTTGACGTAATTATCCCACGCAGTGAAATGATGTTAAGGATATAATTATGTCCAACAGTGGACCTTTTTGACTGAGAAGAGGCTGATGGTAGACAACAACTTGCGAAAGAATATAAGATAACCGCTGATAAGTAATAAATAATAATAAATAAATATTCACGGACAGCTCTAGACAGCGCCATCTGTTCCCAAAGTAAGCTAGGCTTAACCTGCTTGTGTTATGGGTAATAGAACAACGGATATTAGTACTTATATACTTTTTTTTGTAAATACATACATAATTATACATAGAAACACTCAAACCAAATGCAAACAATCATGTTCATGCACATAAATATTTGCATTGAGCGTGAATCGAACCCGAGACGTCTGTAGCAGTCATGATACATAACCACTACACCACAGAGGTCGTCAAATAATATAATCAATTTGTATTAGCATGTCAATTCTCGTATCTAAAATTCGGTTAAGTTAACTTTTAGTTGTCAAATTGTCACATTCTAAATAAAACTTTAACACGACCACAAAAGATTACTATTGCAATAGCAAAAACATGACAACTAAAAGTTAACTAAACCGAATTTTAGGTACGAGAATTGAAATGAAGATTAAAATGATAATGTTATTACATATGCAGGCTATGTATTAAAATAATATTAAAATTACGTATGTTCCTAGTATTTATAAAGTTTAATGTAGTATTAACGTATAAAAATATGAATTAAATCAAACTTAGTTTTTAGTTCAATTGCTTATTATGTAAAGTTTAAGACTTTCATAATTATATTAATATTACTAGTGCCGTAGTAAAATAAAAAGAGTAGGTACATATTATCTATACTTACTAATATTATAAAAAGGTAAAGTTTGTGTGTTTGTGACGTTGTAGGAAGTAATCTTTGGATCTAATGAACCGCTTTCAAAGATTCTTTCTGCGTTGAATAGTTCATTTATCGGGGAATGTCATAGGCTATATAGTATCACGCTATGACTAATAGGAGTGGAGCAGTAATGAAATATGTTTAAAAAAGGGACGCGTTTTTTTCGCCGCCCAACGAAGTGGGCACGGGTCAGCTAGTACATAATCTAACTTGGTTGCTTTTACTTGCGATCTAGTCAAATGCTTCTTTATATTACGTTTAATTACCCGTTATTATGCCATATACAAAACACATAAACCAACACAGCTTCTTTAGTAGTTATTATTGTGCTTACCATGAAAGCGATGACCTACTTGTTACGTCATAAATTACAAAGAAATCCGTACTCAATATCTTAACTAAACCAAACTTAACTTATTATAACCAGAACTAAAGCGTTTGTTATAAATAAATAATAATTAATAAGATAAATCTATTAATACAATAAACTTAAAACTAATCTCTAATTAAAGAAAAAATATATCTTTTTATAATTTACTTACAATCTATCGATATAATCGCATATCGATTATATCGTCACATCACTATTCACCGGTTTAGTCTATGGTTATTAATAAAAAATGGCGCTAATTGTCCAAGTCATCATACTATGTTAATCTAACCAGTTTTATAGCGCTTTCTTTTGATAATATATTATAATCAATCATATAGTTTATGCAAAAATACTTTTATGATGTAGTATTAAAATATTATGGACGTATAGTTAATGTTTATAATTAATAAAAATAATTAACTGCGAAAGTTATAAAATAAAAATTGGTTTATCTTGTGGAAGCTATAAGTGTTACAGGAAACTGTGACCAGTGTGACCCCTTTTGCTTTTCCTTTCCGTGATTGACCAGTTATGGCTCCATGCGAATGAAGACCTTTATCTAGTTACCTAGAGTCTTTTAGTATCTGACTACGCAAAAATCTCGGTTTCTATACCCGGTCAATACAAAACTTAGTGGCCATGAACATGATTTGACGACCTCTGTGGCGTAGTGGTTACATAACATGACTGCTTCGCAGAGGTCTCGGGTTCGATTCCCGCTCAATGCAAATCTTTGTGTGCATGAACATGATTGTTTGCATTGGTCTGGGTGTTTTCTATGTATAATATGTAGGTGTTTACAGATAAAAAAGTATTTAAGTATGTTTAAAATTAATTAATTTACTTTGATGAATGGAATAATTGCTGCGGTACTTAACCTATCTGTATCGGTTTCTACACCGAGATGATTTAATTATACAAGGGATGATTATGTAAATACTAGGATTCTAAGGGTCTCTATAAATTCTAAAACTCTTCGACTTTTTAGGCACATTTTGTTTTTTTTATCAAAACATAGCTGGCTGTTTAAAAAGAACTAGTTTTTTAAAGCACATAAAGAAGAACAAACAGTAGAACCTATGTCACGTAGTTAACGAAAGTATTTATCAACAATAACTCATCTACCACGTGTAAAACATACACAAAAGTGGTTCATACAAACACTAATGCTATGTAATCCTCATAGAAATTAAAAATCATTAACTAGAACGTCAGTTTTCTCATTAATCATATCCAAATTATATCCAGCAGGGTTCTTGTGTCAAAGTTCAAGATTAATAGGTTTTAAGACATCTTATTAAACATGTTGCTTCGTCAATGGTCAAAGACAGACTGCGTGTCTCGCGCCATAACGCGTGCATTTGTTTGTCGTCATAGACAATTAGAGCGTGGTGTAATTCTATGTGTTTATGGAATGGTTTTGTGTTGAGATTAGAATGTTTTTTTTTATAATAGATTAGGTTATGTTAGACTATTGTTGTAAGATTAAAACTCTTTTGAAAGTGAGTTTTAACTGTTGATGGCAAGAAGCATCGATTACAAGTATGTCTTCGTAAAGTGGATCAAATGGGTACTGTGGTATTAAGAACTTTCTCTAGGTTACAGGTCTTGCTTAGGTGCATGCTTTATACAGCCTATAACAGCCTTTTGAACTACTCATAACGTTTTAATTTTCTTATTATCATACCAGCCTATTAATGTCCCCCTGCAGGGATGGGCTTCCTTCTGTGACGGAGGCATACTTGGCCTGCTTATACCACGCTGGCGAAACGGTTAGGTATAGGGTTTAATTTCAAGTTTTCCTTCTTTTTATTTCGTTAAGATAATATTCACGAATAGTCCCTTAGTCGGTTATTACGACACCCATGGGATGTCACCACACGGAGCACATATCACATACTAAATCTAACTGAAAAATACAAAATTGGTAAAAATATAACGATATCCTAGCTCCGTTACGGATTAAAAATATACAAAAAATATAATAAAAACACTCATACCCAAGCTTGGCCCATTGTGCATATCCATACAAACAATACATTCAAATCTGTCATATGTTGAAAAGTGAAAATAAATACATACAGCCATCTCTTTCTCTCTCGTGGATTTGTTGGGTATAAGAGAGAGATGGGTATATTTCAATTGTAATGTAACAATGCCCCTGGCGGTTAATCCCTGTGACACGATGAGGATTTCGGGGTTCAGTATACTGGTGTTCGGATCATACGTGGTGTGTTGTTGATATGTTTTTCGAAAATATAGTTTCGGGTAAATATTATGATATGTCTTTGTTGTATAAGAAGTAGCTGTAACCACTTCGCTATACGTGGTGGTTATAATTAATATCTACAACATAGAGGTCACGGCTTTGATTCTTGTTCAATTTAAAACTTCGTTGAAACTTTATTAATTGTTGGCATTGGGCTGTGTCCTACTATTTCGGTCATGTAAACAAGTATCATCATAACAGCCCATTAATGTCCCACTGCAGGGACGGGCCTTCTCCCGTGACGGAGTGATACTTGGCCTACTAATACCACGCTGGCCAGACGGATTGGTAGAGGGTTTAATTTCAAGTTTTCCTTCTTTCTATGTAAAGGAAATATTCACAGATAGTCTCTTAGTCGGTTTCTACAACACCCATGGGATGAGATGGGGTGGTGACATATTGTATTCTTACTCCGTCACCATACAGAACCTATTTGTACTATTACAATGATTACCCTCTAAACAAATGACAAAAAAAGGTTCAATCGTGCATTTAATTAACTTTCTTCCTAAAAAAAATAACAAGAATAGTGTGAAAACATCACGCTAATTTATTGAATACATAAAGGGGGGTACACACATTATTTTCCCGTTTTTCACGGCATTTGACCTCGTGTGTTCATACCCTAATGATGTGTTTAAAATGGTTGGGGGTGACGCAGCAGCTGCGTAGGATTAAAAAATGTCATTTTATAACAATAGATTGTTTTTTTTTTGACAGATTGTATATTGATTTTAGATCAGGTTTTTTTAGTGGTCAACAGACTACGTGCACGAGGTCGTAGTGATGAATCCATCCACGATTTCAGGTTCGAATCACCTTTAACAATTTTTTTTTTGTGGAATTTACAAATGATTTAAATGATATGCATTCTCAAGACTTCTAAGGCATTTTAGCACATTAGACGAGAATTGATAGTAATTAATTACTTTTACCAAAATACAGAATGCTACTTTTATTTTAGGCTGAGATAAAATGAAAATGGCTTCGGCAAGAATGACTACAGGTTTTTATATAATATGCTAGAATATGTTAGGCGATGTCCTACGTGGGCGACGAATGCGACGTACGCGAGCACTTGGCTCTACGTGATTGCGTTGCGTCTCATATGTCATACCATGGGTGTCGTAAAAAACGACTAAGGTTCTACCCGTGAATATTGTCTTTACGAAATAAAAAGAAGGAAAACTATGATAACTGTAGCTTGGTTTCCCTGTCCTATTAGATTAATTTATCTTTAGAAGACATTCAAAAGACTTCCTTAATACGAGTATAAAGGTTTAAACTAAACTTTCTAAATGTAATATAAATATATTATGAATACCAGACAGATATTGGCAATTTCAATAAGTCGTACATATTTAAAAATTAACTAACCTACATTATTAGGCAACAAGCCACAGTAAAAGAAGCGAGAAAAATTTGCATTTTAATTAAAAAAAAGTAACTAAACAAATGTAAGATGTGATACGGACCTCCTTTCTCTAAAAAGGCGGCAATGTCAGTAATGTCAACTGTCACTTTGACGTTTCGGAAGGGGGATTTAATGGGCGCGTTCGGATTTAAGCCGGATTGTTATTTCAGTGTATTCGTGAGGGTGCCGAAACATCCCATTTGATTATCGTTGAATTGATACAGGAGTAAGTAATGATTTAAAAATACGAGATTTTATTTTTTAAACTTTGTTTCGAAATAAATGGCGAGCATGTTTAATACCATAGATTGAAAACATTTCATTTCACTCTCATTTTATCAATCTATACTACTAATATTATAAAAAGGTAAAGTTTGTGAGTTTGTGACTTTTTAGGGGGTAACCTCTGGATCTAATGAACCGTTTTCTAAAATTATTTCTGTGTTGAATCGTCCATTTATCAGGGAGTGTGATAGACTATATTGTATCACGCTATGACTAGTAGAAGTGGAGCAGTAATGAAATATGTTTGAAAAAGGGACGAGTCTTTTTCGCCGCCTATCGAAGTGGGCACGGGTCAGCTAGGACTAAATAAAACCACTGCAGGCCACTGCTGGACATGACCTATGTCCAGCAGTGGCCTGTTCCAACACTTAATTAGCACACTCTAATAAACTATTATAAAAATTAGGTGTTTTCATTAAAAAACACTTGAAAAGATATAACTTTTAGGGAGATCAAATTAGGGTTTTTGCCACCGAGTAGGTATTTTTTTACTGCACATAACTCCATTTACTAATAACTATATTGCACTGTTCCGTTTAGTTCACGATTTTTTGCCCACTCTGTATGACTGAGTAAAACAAATACTGGTATTATCATCATCAGCGCGGGAAAGCGATGGATGAGGGAGGCACAGGAGCGCAAAAGGTGTCAATACTGGTATTATGGTTACTCTATATTCCGTAAAGGTAGGTGTGTGTGAGGGGTTCTCCATCCAAACCTCTCTAAAACTGCTAAAACAGCAAACACCGCCAAAGGTTTCGGTAAGGTCTCTACTAGCTAATCACGTAATGTCCAAAGCATTGTTATGGTGTTATGTTACCAAATAACTGTCTTCCCCAAAGTGACTTCGGCAATCCAGGGCAATCGATGTCGCATCTACTGGTGTGCCCTTTGTGCCCTGAGCGGTGTACGATGGCCGATCTTTACGCGGCAACTCCAAAAAAAGTTTGAGTTCTCGACCATTGACACGAGAGAAGAAGTTACCAAATATGGCTAAATAGAGAAGGAAACATAATGTCCTGCGTGGGACCAAAGCTCCTTGTGCATGACCAATGAGGAAAACTGGGCCAACAAGCCCAGTGCTAGCCAGTCGGATAGATATAGACAGGAATATCTTCAAGTTTTGCTTGTTTGGCGATATAATATGGCAGGAATCCCTTCGTTCTCTTGTCTAGGGTTTCGTTTCCCATGAACCCCAATAAAGATGAACATGAATGTTTACATTGGTCTGAGTTTTTTCTATGTCATCATCATAACAGCCCATTATTATCATATTAGCCCATTATTTTATTACGTAAAGATAATATATATAAGAGATAGTCCCTTAGTCGGTTGTTACGACACCCATGGGATGAGATGGGGTATTCTTACTCCGCCACCACACGGATTTTTCTATGTATATGTATGTATTAACAAAAGAAGTATGCAGATTAGTTAATCTGTAGTCTAGTTACCCGGAGCACAAGCTCTGCTTAGTTTAGGACTAGAGAGGTGTTGTGTCAGAAATATAAAATTTTATTTCTTTACTCCTCGAAAACTATTACATAATATACATATATTATGTATAAATATAAACTAAATTATACATATGAGGTATATAATAAAACGGTAGCCCATTCAAGGGACTATAAATCATGTTAACACATAAATTGCGCTGGCAACACCAACCTAAGGGTGCGAAACATGACAAGTTGTGATAGATTACTTCTGGAGGGTAAATTCTATACAACACAACACATTTTAGATCTTATTTGTTAGAGAATAGAGTGTATATTTGTATGGGAATATAGATGAGTTATTTTATTAGCATGATAATGTGGCAGTACTGTTTCAGGGGTGCTAACCGAATTGTTGGTAAATTGATATATAGCTCATGAATTATAGTTTATTTGTTGTGTGGGGTGTGTTGGTAAATAGTATGATATAATAAAATGTAGGTGTTTCTTAGTAATTGAATTTGTTGTGCTAGCTTGGGTGGTGATGGGCTAAGGACGAATCATGGTTTACCGTTGCCCCTGGTCTACGTAAGAGAACGAAACACCGAAAGGTTTTAGTCAGTGAGTTTGACAGACATCTCCGCTTTCAACACCTTGAACCACCAAAAAACCTTGAAGATTATCCCGCGTCAAAAAAAAGCTCATTTCTCAATTATTCAATTCTCAATTATTTATTGCGTTTCACAATGTAAATATATAGATATAATGGTTTAACAGAAGTATCAATTGTGAACCCTGTCGGGCACAGCAACGTGTAGGAGAGAGGAGGGAGGATGCTAAGTAAACAATAACTATCAGAAAATACCGTTTTTATTGCAAGATTGTGTGTTTCGTTATGTCATTACTGCTTGTTTTGTAATTACCAAATATGGTGGATGGTATTCGGCCATAACATCTCACTTAGCTAGTACCAATCTTGGTAACTGCTAAAGTATACCCTGCAGTGGGTGGTTTATGTTTTGATGTATTATCACATTTTTTTTTGCCACTAAGAATACAAAATAGCATCAAACGTTCTCGTCTCGAGGGTGTCGTAAAAAGAAAGACAGCAAGAAAAATTGCTGATTTTGAAACTCTGATTCTTAGAGAAAGAAGGCTCCTAACAAACTCTATAACTAATACGACGCATCAGGAAAGCGTAGTACTAGAACATGAGTGGATTGACTCTGCAGTGGGATAATATCTATAGGTGAAAACTGAATGAAAAATTACCCTGCAATGACACATCTAAGAGATAAAAGACTAGGATTGCTCATCATAACAGCCCATTAATGTCCCACTACAGGGACGGGCCTCCTCCCGTGACGGAGGGATACTTGGCCTACTAATACCACGCTGGCCAAACGGATTGGTATAGGGTTTAATTTCACGTTTTCCTTCCTTTTATTCTGTAAAGATAATATTGACGGATAGTCCCTTAGTCGGTTTTTTCGACACCCATGGGATGAGATGGGGTGGTGACATATTGTATTCTCACTCCGTCACCACACGGAACTAGGATTGCTCAATTAAGGTCTTTTAAGCTTGATAGTAAGGTGGTCGCTACCAAGGCGGCCATTATTTGACATACCACCACAAGCTTAAAGCCAGAATTCTAAAATTCTTTTAATCAATGACTAAATAAAAGAAAAAACCATAACCATATCTTTCTTAGACACAGGATTAACATATCTTATGAAGGCAAGATAAACTTGTTACGAGTGGGCTACCGAGATAAGGGGCGGGGGTTCGACTCCCGTGTATTATTACTTTAATGAGTGAGCATCAAGTATGGGGGTGCGTTTGTATTTATTTCCTATCTCATAAACTACTGGGGCGTTAAATGTTTTAATGGATTTTGAAATAGTTGTTAGATTATTTTGTGTGTTAATTTTGTTAATGTGGGGTTGACAGTTCAGAGTATGAGATTCGATTGTTTTTTTTTAAGTTAATTTTTGTGTAGACTAGTCATGTGTTCTTATAAGCATCTTAGAGCATGCCTATTAAATGTAAGTATATTTAAATCAAGGTTTACTTTACATCTCTATTATATTTTATAACAATCTATAGTTAATTGTTGTGTATACGGCTGCCTACGAAGAACGAAACACCGAAGGGTTTTAATCAGAAAGAGTCTGACTGAACTCTGCCTTTCCCAGGACGCGACGGTGAAACATCATCAAAATTATCCCATGTCATAAAAATATCACACATCATCATAACAGCTCATTAATGTCCCACTGCAAGGACGGGCCTAATCCTGTGACGGAGGGATACTTGGCCTACTAATACCATGCTGGCCGGACGGATTCGTATAGGGTTTAATTTCAAGTTTTCCTTCTTTTTATTCCTTAAAGATAATATTCACGGATAGTCCCTTAGTCGGTTTTTACGACACCCATGGGATGAGATGGGGAGGTGACATATTGTATTCTTACTCCGTCACCACACAGAGATGAGTATCCAGCACAAACCGAACAGCCATGTTTGACTTGTTTATTGCACAAAACTGCTTCATAGTATCAAGTACCTTAAAAAACTAACAAAATAAATAATTAACTATAATATTATTCAGTGCGAATTGCTGTGCAAACAGATAAAGAGTGCCGCGTGTACGGCACGTGCTCTCTCCACGCTAGTTCGGTTACAACTGATACATCTCAACTAATATTACCAACCATAGATAATTAATTTTTAGGAATTTAAATTATGGGAAAATATTTTCATTGTGGGGTAACCCCGATAACTGATATTTTGTGTTAGTGTTTTTGTAATACTTAGTATATCCTACTAATCCAACACCACCAACAAACTGGTAACAGTTTGGCGATTTTGTTTTATAGAATGAAATGTTTTGGGTCGTTGAGCCAACGGAGTAAGTAAGTAAGTATAAATGCGAAAATTTGTAAGTATGGGTAGATGTTTGAACCCGTTATGTGTGAAAGAGTATTTCACGTAAAAACTACTGAATCCGGACTACTAAAAACTGCAAATCTTAGTATGCAAGAGGATTAATCTTTGCAATAGTCTAGGTATTTAATAAGTGCAACCCTTAGTACATACAAGCTCTGCTTAGTTTGGGACTAGATGGCGTTGTTTGAGAAATAATACATAATTTATGTCAAAGGAAGAAAAATTATAAGACAGTCAAAGCAAGAAGGCTTTTTAGCATAAAGAAGATGTTTCCAAAAGAGTAATAAGTATAATTTGACTTACTCCAACTCCATAATTTTTCTTGTGGATCTGGGGACGGAAAAATAATTGTATGAATAAATTGACTATTGGAGTTGTATGGAATTGATAACTAACAAGTCTATCATACCGTGTGGTGACGGAGTAAGAATACAATATGTCACCACCCCATCTCATCCCATGGGTGTCGTAAAAACCGACTAAGAGACTATCCGTGAATATTATCTTTACGAAATAAAAAGAAGCAAAACTTGAAATTAAACCCTATACTAATCCGTCTGGCCAGCTCGGTATTAGTAGGCCAAGTATCCCTCCGTCACGGGAGGAGGCTCGTCCCTGCAGTGGGACATTAATGGGCTGTTATGATAAAGTATAACATACCTATGTTTAAAATATTGATGTACGGCATTCACAGCTTTTAGAATTACGAATAATGCGAGATAGAAAGCATGTTTTATCGATTTAGGGAATATCGAAAAAGTAGCAATACCGTTTTTTATCACTACATCGTGATTCGATAATCCGTACACCTACATAAAGTACTTTCTAACTCACTATATTCGTACTTTAAAATTGTATGAATATGATACGTCAATTTGAAACTTTAGATTTCAGGGGGTAATCTTTTACTCATAGTTATCGAAACCTATACTTGGCGGTATCGAAAACCAACGGCTTAAAAATCATTAAATTTTTAAAATAGTCTTTAAAGAGCTCAGGGACTGAATTCGTACTTTACATCAGGTTCGATAAAATATACTTTTGTTTTTTTTAAATTGGCCTACCTGAATGACTCTAAAGAGCCTGATGTCATAATTGCTGTCTTGTACTTACAATAGAGTAAACTAAAAGTACGGTAATTTACCAATATCGTATACCATTGCAGATTTTAAATGTTCTTTTAACTGTCTTAAATCTTCTAGTGACTGAGGAAAAATTTGATCACTTGTACCTCTTTACACCTTGGGTGGACCTCCCTCATCCAACGGTCTCCCAACCTTGCAACTCCCAGTATGTCTTCGCCATTCCAGAATCTTTCTGTTCGAACAACCAACTGTCAGTTACTGTTCTTCGCCCTATTTGCTTTTTACCACCAGTTTAATATGACAAACCTGATCGTCGCTATGAGACCTATCATACTGATATTATTTTCAAAAATATCAACCTTTCTACCACATTACTCTCAACAAACATAACTTAAGTGAAAATCTTCACGCCCTCACAATGCCGTAGGGTGTATGCACTTGCCAAAAAACACAAACAAACGGTAAAAACAGTTCGGAATGTTTACTTTACAATTAAGTGTGGATAGCTCGGGGTGTGGATAGATTGGGGTCTGACCGCGGGGTGCAAAAGTTACATTGAGGGGGTTAAAGTGTTTTTTCAAGACGCGTGTTTATAATTGTTGTGGGATGATTGGTTTTTGTTTGTAACCGATTCCGTAAAAAGGAGGAGTTTAACTTATTTGTAATTTTTGTTATTACAGAAATAAGTCATTTATTGAGAAAGTTGTTGCCATACCTAGTCGATGACAACCTCTGTGGTATAGAAGTTATCTATCTAACCTCACACGGTGGACCGACGAGATAGAGCGGTAAAATACCGATGGATAAGAGACGCACAAATCCGTGGAAAGTGGAAATAGTATATTATGTCTGTTATGTGGCTTCCTGCAATTGGCTGATATCATCATAACAGCCCATTAATGTCTCATTGCTGGGCCGGGTCTCCTCCCGTGACGGAGGGATACTTGGCCAACTAATACCACGCTTGCTAAACGGATTGGTATAGGGTTTAATTTCAAGTTTTTCTGCTTTTTATTACGTAAAGATAATATTCACGGATAGTCCCTTAGTCGGTTTTTACGAAACCCATGGGATGAGATGGGGTGGTGAAATATTGTATTCTTACTCCGTCAGCACACGGAATTGGCTGATATGATGATATTTTAATATGAGGAGTTCAATCATTTTTTCTTCTATCTTGAACAGCTTTCGACATCAGGTTGGCCAGTAACCAAACTAAAAAGAAAGATATTTTTTTTTCATGTATGACTTGCTTAATGAATGTGGACAAGGCGCAATCTGTTGCCAGGATCGTGACAAGTGGCGTTCTGTCGTCTCTGCCTACCCCGGCCGGGATAAGGCGTGAGTTTATGTATGTATAATTTTAATGTATTTTTTTACTTTTTTCTTTTATCATTATCATAATATTGACGTCCACTGCTGGACATAACATAGGCATTGGATTGGACATCAATTTGTTCGTCATTTTATCTTCACCAAAATAAAATGTATTCTGTTTTCTTTACATTATGCAAAGTGCGGGGGCCTGTTGCTAAATCAAGTGCACCGTACCCTTGGGTGACAAATGAGTTAACCCTCCAACACCGCGGGGGTGACAACGACTGTTGATTTTCACACGGTTAACGTTTTAATGTTATTCTTCTCGCGTGGAAGTGATTATTTGGCAATTTAGGGTTGGTTGTTGAAGATTTATATTAGAAATAGGTATCTTTTTTATTTATTTTTTAAATTGTTTTTGTATTTAAGGTGGAAAACTTGGACTACTACCGTGTTAGCTGGATGGATTGGTAGTTTTTGTCTTCAAATATGTCTTATTTTGTGTAGCATCTTAGTCTAAATTTCTACTCTTACTCCTTTATAATGTAAACGACGGCGGGAAAGTTAGTCATCTAAAACCACGTTAGTTAAGATTTAGTATTAAGTACCACTCTTTCCTTCGTTGCAAAAGACTAATGAAATATACCATTAATACTTTTTTGTCTGCAAAAAAATATGTTAAAATAATCTTCATGCACACAAAGATTTGCATGGAACTAGAAATCAAACCTGCGCCCTTTGCGTAGCAGCCACTACAACCACTACGCTATAAAAATGTGGACATGTCCATGTTCAGAAGTGGGCATCTTTGACGATAAAATCCACGACCATTCGCATCTACGAACCACTAAAATAAAAAACTCTAGTCAATTAAATGCGGTTTACATACAAAGTAATCTTAACTTCACTTATCACCGTCGGTAGCAAATACGTTTTTTTTAATAATATTACATTTCTCTAAAATGACATTCACAAGATAAAATTTGACGGCGACAGGAGCATTGCATTAACCACTAAATAAAAAAAATTAAGCATAAAGAGAAAATTATATTTTAATGGGTTCCGTGTAATTATTATTTTGTAATTTGATGCCACGGAGGTCACGAGTTCGAATTCCAATTATTTTCCGATCCATAAATTATTGTCATAAGTTTGAGTGTTCTTTGCATCCGTTGAATTTATTGATTAAAGGGCTGTTATGGTGAAACATTTTTCTATATTAAAACTAAAATATTTAACTAATTTCGATGATATTTCTATGATATCAACTTGAAAGTCAAACCAGAAATCGCATGGCATCCAGAAAATCACTTCACTCCGTCTTCATTAATTTGCTAGTTAGCCCAAATTCTTCTTCATATTATGTGTGAAGGATTTAGTTACCTAGCATGGAGGTATCATAGCCCCAAAGATTTTTATTATACACTAAATAGGAACTGCTTATCCACCTATTCATACAAGCTATCTCTGATTTAATACAAGATTTAAAATACTTAACCGTATATAGAGAGGTTACTTAAAAAAAGTAAGCTTAAAAATAGATATAACCTCAGCATTTCTCTACAAATGGTCTGTCCGATTTTATTAATCGTAAAATATTAACGTTTGTAGGAACGGAACCCTAAAAAAAAACAAAAACAAATATAGTGTGGCCACAAGATGGCCGGCGCGTCAAAGGGTCGCCGACGGTAGCTGGCCGCCGCATCGGAATTCATAAATGATAAATTTAATATTATTTATTACTTTTAGCCCATAATTGGAGCTGGTGATATGTGACCAACTATAATTTTGGTGTGACAATATTTTTTATAATGCGTAAGGCGGCAGTAAACTTTTATAGCTGTATGCTAATTCTAGACTATATATTTTTTGGTAATTTCAATATTTTTTTATAGGTAATGACCACACCGAATTAAGGTGTAAAAGAATTAAAATACTTACGTTTTTCTAATTAGAAATGTAAAATTTTCAATTAACCGTAAAAATGCAGATCTAAATATAAAAAAGGAATTAAGTGTATCACTTAAACTTAACCACTTAAAAGTTTAATATTAATTATAAATTATTAAATAGACTATAAATAATCGATAAATTCTAATCGATTAATTAATCAAATAATCGCGAAATGAAACATTTAAATTTTTATTATCAGTAAAAAGCGAACGGTGTACATTAATGTTGGCTTGTCATGGATATATTAGATAATATCAAAGTCTGCCGATGACAGATACTTAATTATAACTAATATGATATTTATATATAAATACCAGGTTGTTCCCGAGACGTATTCGTTTCCCATGAAATATTTTATAATTAACTTATTTTAATTTTGTCGTTGGGTAAGTTTTTAGGTTCTTCATATGTCAAAATTTAGAAACTGTTTTGTATTTGTCCTGCCTTTTAGCGTATGCAAAAAGGTTGTTTAATTGTTTACGATTTATATTTATGTTATTTTTTGTGACGAAAAATCTATGTTCTGCAGTCGTTTGAGCTTTATACCGGTCATATACTACTTATTCAAACAACGTTTGGAGAAATTAATGTTGTCGGCAAGAGAAAACGCATCGGCTGGTAATTTTATTTTCACGGTAAAAGTAAGTGACAGCACGATTATCGGATGCAAAATTTACTGATAAAAAGAAAACAAAACATTTTTAATGATTTTTTCTGGTATCGCATTTTAGAATAAGAATAAGTACTCGACCTATTGACGACCTCTGTGGCGTAGTGGTGCATGAACATGATTATTTATATTGATCTAAGTGTTTCTATGTATAATATGTATATTTACAAAAAAAAGTATTTAAGTACTAATATCCGTTGTTCTGTTACACAAGCAGGTTAAGCCTAGCTAACTTTGGAAAAAGATGGCGGTGTGTAGTGATGTCCGTGAATATTTATTTATTTACTTCTGCGCTAGGGATCGAGTAGCTACTCTATGTTTTACAGACAAAATTTAACGACCACAAAAAACATCTGCTCTCAAGACAATAATTTCTGTACGACACAAATTATTATTTGCCACCTTCGTATCGACATTTTTACCAAATTAATTAAGTACCAATTTTCTGTATAATTTCTTTGCAAATCACGTCTCATTCGTACAACCAATGCCCATATATCGAAATTTTAATAGGAGGTAACAACACCTCCATATATTCCACGATATTGGATTATACAAAATATGATAGTTAATTTAACGGGTCCGCGCGACATCGGGAACTGACCTCAGTGTGAAGGACCTTAGTTAATCGCACCTACGTATGTCGAGGATAAATGTTTATTTAGAGTTATTTTTGTTAATAGTGTATGGGAGAAAGGAGTGCGATTTAAGCTGTAAACTGCAGACTGTGTGGTTTTGGCAAGCGACATTTTTCTGCATCAGAAATGCATTTTTCTCCGTGTGGTGACGGAGTAAGAATACAATATGTCACCACCCCATCTCATCCCATCATATCCCAGTCTTAAAAACCGTCTAAAGGAATTAATCGTAAGTATTATCTTAACGAAATAAAAAGAAGGCAAACTTGAAATTAAACCCTATACCAATCCGTTTGGACTGTGTCGTATTGGTAGGCCAAGTATCCCTCAGTCACAGGAGGAGATTAATGGGCTGTTATGATGATGTCATGTCAATCACTTAATATGAGTAGGACAAATTACTCTCTATCCTAGACGCATGGTCATCCTGGCAGTGGAACTACTAACAACTACTATTATAAAACGTTACAAAGTAACACAGCGCTAGAATAAAATTACAATCAATAACATTGCCAGTGTATTATTACGTTTGGAAGCCACAAAAATACGTAGTTTGAAATCGTTTTTAGACTAATATCACGACTATTGTGCGACGGTAGGTAGAGGTGTTACTTTAATACAGGAGGCCAACTTTATCTATCTGAATATAATGGAAAATAAATACTTAGATCAAAGGTCGGCTGAAATACTATACTATATTACGCATGTGTTATTCATATGTACATATAAACCTTCCTCTGGAATAACTCTATCTATTAAAACCCGCATCAAAATCCGTTGCGTTGTTTTAAAGATTTAAGCATACAAAGGGACATAAGGAACAGAAAAAGGGACTTCATTTTATACCTACAGATATGATCTTTGGATCTTTTGTTTTGCAATTAAGTTCTGCTTATTTTGAAACTAGATGACGTTTTGCGAAAGTGGAAAAACTATCTAAATTTGCCCACACAACCAAAGTATCACTTTATCGATCTGGGCAATTAATATTAAGTCACACATATAATTCTTTCTTTATATTAGTTTGTATATTAGTAAGCCCACTCCCATGGGGGGTATACCACGACCTCGGTAACGTTCAATGACAAAAGAAAACAATGGAAGCAACGAGCCACAGTACGGATTATAACATTTGTCAGGTTTCTTTAATCAATACAAATAAAACGCTACGTTTTTGTTCTAGCGTAGGCTATCCTACCCTTTTATATTCACTAGTAAGTTAAATTATGTTGTTACTATGTTAAAATATTTACGATATTATTTATTTATACCCTTCACGCGATGGACCGAAGACCTGGTTATGACGGCGGGAAGCCGATGGATGAGGGAGGCACAAGACCGCGCAGAGTGGAACCGTTTGGAGGAGGCCTATGTCCAGCAGTCTATAGGCTGATATGTATTTACTTTATTTTAACTTAAGCGACCAGGGCAGAGGCTGTGCTTGACTCATATTTCCAGTTTGTTGGGAGCACACTCTTTGTCTTGTATGGATATGGACATGTTAAGATATTTGTAATGGGACATTGCTGGGATGGGCCTCTTCTAAATTGGTTGCAAATTTGACTTCTATCAATTTTCAATAAAAAAAAAACACACCCGTGCTAAGAAAAGAACAAGGATACGGTATTTATGTAAGTTGGTGTGCAATAAAGTATTATCTATCTTTCTATACAAAGAACAACTAAACTCAAAACAATATTATTTGGATCGCACAAGTGAATGTCTTGAGCACATGCCTATTGTCAAATAGAAATATAGAGTTTATTGTAGAGATTCTAGTTTTCTTTCTCATGTAGAGCAAAGTTTCAACATATTCTTAGAAGAGGCTTCGGTCTGCAGTGAGGTTTTAAAGAATAAGAAGTTTCTAAGCTACACGGTGAGCAAAGACTCGTTGGTATCCTATTCTTTACAGTCTCTTGATACGAAATGGTCAAGTAAAGCGCCGATTACACTAGACTACATGTAGTGCACTATCTTGTAGGACACTACGTCTTGTAGGGCACTACATCTTGTAGGGCACTACATCTTGTAGGACACTACATGTAGTCTTTCCATTTCTAAAACAATTACATGGAAATGGAATGACTACATGTAGTGTCCTACATGTAGTCTTTCCGTTTCTAAAACAATTACATGGAAATGGAAAGACTACATGTAGTGTCCTACAAGGCTACATGTAGTGTCCTACATGTAGTCTAGTGTAATCGGCGCTTTATTATGCAATGTTCACAATTAATCTTCTTCAACAAATATTTGACCAGTCTAACCTACTAAGAAAAAAAAGCAAACAAATATACAATAAACAGATATTATATCAATAAATTCACAATGCCCATTCTTGTTATATCCGGCTTCCGATAACGATAGAAACTTAATAATAAAAAACAAATTAATTATGCCCGCCAAAAGATTAAAAAAAGCAAATGGCCGTGTAAGGGATGCCAATAAAAAATAAAAAAATTCAAAAAACGAATGCCCAGCTGCCATCGTTACGCTCAACGTCTATTGAAAAAGAAAGAGAATGCTTTACACGAAATAGCGTGGGTGTGAAAGAGATAGAATAAGGATTAAAAATAGGATAGCGGATTAATTTTATTGGAATATCAAAAACGTATCGCTCTTTAATAGATTATTTAACTATAGTTAGTTTAACTATGGTTAGTGAATTAGTGCGTTAATTGGTTTAGGATAAATAAATAGAGCTGTAGGATCATCTGTATGGTGACGGAGTAAGAATACAATATGGTCACCACCCCATCTCATCCCATGGGTGTCGTAAAAACCGACTAAGGGACTATCCGTGAATATTATCTTTACGAAGTAACAAGAAGGAAAACTTAAAATTAATCCCTATACCAATCCGCCTGGCCAGCGTGGTATTAGTAGACCAAGTATCCCTCCGTCACGGGAGGAGGCCCGTCCCTACATTGGGACATTAATGGGCTGTTATGATAATATGATGATAGGATCAGGCCTCCTCCAGTAATGAACAAAAGCTTGATCTACTAATAACAGGTCCTTTTAGACTTTTCAGACATTTTCATTTTTTGTAGAGAAGGCGCAGGACCGTTTTCTGTGGCGCGTGTTGGGAAAAGCCTATGTCCAGCAGTAAACAGCGATAGACTAATTGATTGATTGATATAGAAAAATAAATGAATTAAATGTCTAGTAGCATGTTAATTTATTTTCTGTTAACAGCAAAAAGATTACCCAAAGCAGACTTTGCAAACTTTTTTTTTAAATTTGGCGTTTCACTAATCACTTTATTGTATAATTTTTTAACAATGAATTTCTTGGGAACAATGGCGTTGACAAAAAATAAGACATTTTTTATACAGAAACAAATAAAAAATGAATACCTGAAGTCCATACGCTAAAATATCGCCAAGTTTTTTTCCTGTAACAACCCTTTTTGGGATTAGGAGGCCTTTTTTTACAAGACGTCACAATGTTAATGTACTTGTCTGTACATTTTTTGAATATCCTGTTATACCTATATGTACCAGAGTTATCTATATACTTATGATGTAGTTTCAAAAATATTTATCGGAAAGAAATTTTTTTTGAAAAGGAAAGGAAAAATACAAACATCGTTTATCTATGAATGTAGAGGAAAGCAAAACCTGCCTTTAATTAACTCCACTTAAAAAATCACATCAATTCGTCGCTCCCGTTTTGCCGTGAAAGAAAGAAAAACAGACAGACACACTTTCCCATTTATAATAATAATATTAGCATGGATTTGTTAATTACATTAATTTTTTTACTATTTATTCACCTAAAAGGGAACCTAAAAACTAGACACCTACAAACAATTTAACAAAATTTTCTTTACAACGCAAAACTTTATATAGAATTTCGTTCATTTTGCCAAAATGTTACTTCTAAGAAACGTTGTAGAGTGAAGGGAAGCTAATCCGTATTCTAAGAGCTTTCGGCTTTGAATTAAAAATGTCGTCTTTTTAGACTTTTTCTTTTTCTAAATTTTAATATCCCTGTTGTTATTGGTCAGTGTTTAAAGCGTTAGATTTATATTTTAGGTATTTCAAAAAGTAGTTTTTTTGTATAGTACCCATAGTACAAGTTCTGCTTAGTTTGAATTAGTAAGCGGTTAGTAAAAAATGTTAAAAAATATTTTTTTGTATTACGAAAAAGTTGTTTATGGCTGTCATTGTAATCTTTATTCAGCCAGTTATCTAACGATCCTAGGTAATTTGAAAAAAAAAACTTACTATCATACATACATACGTACATAAACTCACGCCTTATCCCGTCCGGGGTAGGCAGAGACGACAGAACGCCACTTGTCACGATCCTGGCAAACAGATTCGGCCTCGGCCACATTCATTAAGCGAGTCATACATGCGCGTCGGTTACGAGTGCTCTACTAACTTACTATCATCTCTATATAACATAATAATATAAACTTTTGAAGATTAAATATCTACCAAACACCCTATCCATCTTCAGACAGCTATACTACGTTATGTCGGTACATCGCTTGAAGTGTCTACCCACTCTATGGAGTCACCGTTTTGAAACTCTTGTAAGCGTACTACTTGAAAAGTTGAAACGGGCAATCCTAACCACTATTTCATTTTGATATACCACAGATGTATAGCTCTTTCCGTTAAACCTTGTGTGGTTTTTAGTTATCTGTCTAAGGCATATTGTTACAAAATCTAAACTGTGGAAACTTTTGGAAGAGGCCTCCCAACAAGCAAAGTAGCGATAACAGGGTCTAAATTTAAAGCTCTAAGTTATATAGTAGCTATGTAAGATATAAAATAATTCTTTTAAATGATAGTACGGATATAAGAGAGCTTGCTTAAGCACCAGCTATAGTAAGGTGATATAAAAGATATAGAAAAATTACGCTTCAGCTTAAAGTTGTAATAAGGTGCTATAAGCTAGAACTTTACAGTTTTATTGCAGCTTTAAGTCGATTTTAACATTAAAAGCTCTTTTGGAGTGACTACTATCACTTGCTGATGTAAATGCTCTATTTAGGTGCTATGTATACCTTTAAGTGCTAAACATCACTTTTGATGTTAAAGTGGTTATAAGAAAACCCTCAAGCCGTTTAAGGATTATAATAATCAATCTTATAACTCTTAATAGTGCAGTGATAATGTAGTGTTATATTGGTGTTTTATAGCTTGAGGTGCTAGGGAAGCTTGAAGCTTTATAGCCCTCTAAGAGCGCTAGTGTAAACGTTATTCAGTCTTAAAGAAATATAAAACCCTTCTATATCACCTTAACCTGTTTAACGAGGTTATTTATATTAATGAGCTTTAAAAGTCTACATTAGTGTTAATAATCACTTAAAATGTTAAAAAATTCCGTTATATCGTTTATGTGGTAAATTTTAACGTCCATCTTGTATATTAGAGGAGGGTTCCGCCCATAAAAATATTAGAAATAAAGAATTTATAAAGATATATTAAGAGATTTGAAAATAGGTACATATATTACCATCTGGCCCTCGGACTATTTTGAAAACACCGAAAAATAAATCTGTTAAAACAATGGATGGTGGGGATTATTGGCATCATGGGGTCACAAACAGTCTGACTAAAATACTGGCTAGTTGGGACAAACTCCCTGATAAAATTGAATTAAATATAAATTTGGATGGTTTACCTATTTACAAAAGTGCCAAGAAAGAGTTTTGGCTAATTTTAAATATAACATTAGTCCATTTATAATAGAAATTTATTACGGAACAGGGAAGCCCAAGAATCTAGAGTTCTTTTTGAATGATTTTGTTAGTGAAATGGGGGTATTACTGGAGCAAGGGGTTTTTGATTGGACGGAAAAACTGTTCCTATTAAAATACGGTGCTTTATTTGTGATTCAGCTACCAAGATATTTCATATTTATACCCTTGATACATACAATATGAAGATAAATAAAATAAAGTTTTAATCAATACCTTGTATTTATTTATACCTATTAGATAGGATCTAAGTTGCAACAATAGAAAGACATTTGAAACTAAAATGCAAAACAATACTTAGTCATTCTCCTACATAACATAATGCTGAATTTATATTCTTCACATAATTTTAACTACTTTGAAAGCACATATCTATCTGACGCTGACTGTACTAACAGAAAGTACATAAATCAATCAATATAAAGCTCGCTAAAATTACTTAACAAATTCTACATACGAAATGCAGCATAAATGTGTAAAAATAGAGATCGCTCCTATTTGGCAAAGGTTAAATAAAAAGATTTTTGTACTTCACAAAACTACTGTGGCTTATTAATTAATAATGTACTAAGTAACAGAAAATAAATCAGTCAATATGAATTTCGTTTACATTACTAAAATATAATACAAATCGAATATAATATGTGATCGCTCTTATTTGGCAAAGGAGTAAAAATAAGATCCTAAGGAAGGTCCAAAGGTTTTAGTGCAGTGTTTTTTGGACGGACGCTGGTTTCCTCTTCAGTATCACTTTGTGTAAGCATAATAGTTATTTCTTTTTCTTCCGCCTCGTACTGAAAAAAATACAATAAACTTGATTAAAATCTTTTATGTTTTCATATTAGTAGTTTACGTATCTTACCAAGGAACCCAAATGTCTCAAATATCATAAAAAATCCTTTCAACGATATGACTTAAGGTTCTAATCGACGTAGTTGTTCAAACAGAAGAGCTAATAAATAATTTTATAGCACCGTTTTAAACTTATGAGTTCTAAAAAAGATATAATTATCACTATTGCCTCTAGCCTTGCACTTAAATTGATAACTCCATTTTTTTATCCTAAAAATCTTGATATACGAGTATCTTTTAATAATAATGTTTACTTAAATCATTGTTGTTTTCTCACAATTAAAGATCTAACAATTTTTGATTAACTATTTGGAAGGAATTAGTACAATTAGCAAAATTACAAAAAATAATCTAATATTTTTGCTATATTTTTGATTTAAAGATTTCTTAAAACGCCTTATTTTAAAGGCGCTTGAAAATTGAGATTAAAAATAATATACATATTAACAGAAAAAATACAACCGCAATAGTATTTCACTTAAATAATCGCTAAATGTATAATTTATTGTAAGACTTACCGTTTTTGTTTATCAACTGCCATTACGTACACATCACACTTAGATAAAATACAGAAGTAATAGGTACATAAAACATTACAAAGCGCAAAGATTTTATTTTCACTACTCCAGCGTTTTTGCATCACTTTAAGTGACATAATGATACCATCCTACATCTTTAACAGAACTTAAAGTAATAAATACCGTTTTTGCAACACTTTAAGCGATATAAAATAACATCTTATAACTAAAATAGAACCTCAGGCGATTAATATAGACTTTGCAACACTTCAAGTGATATAAAATAGCATATTATTACTTTAATAGTATCTTGGGTAATGAATACGGCTGTTTAACTCTTAACTATCGCCATTGGTAAGAAAATACCATATAGTAGCATTGTTATGCCACTTATTTATCACTGTTGCAGTTAATACGAGCAGCTGTAGAACTTACAGTGCTTACACCGGTGCCTAATTCGGACTATAAGAGAGTTTCAGTACGCTATATTGCTAATTTTTAGGCCGCGCTATTGCTATTGGTGTTTAATTGAACAAATAACCGATTGTTATCGCGCTTATTTTATCGCTAAATTGTTAGTTGGGCTATATTTAGCTATTGATGTATATAGGCTATTATGATGATGATGATCATGATTAGTGTACAATAAAGTCAAATAATTGAAAAAAAAAATTTTGTGCAGTGCAAATTAACGATAAAAATAAAATTACGAGAGTGCAACTCACTCCATTAACTCATATACGAGTAACAACAGGCTTTAAAAAATCGACCAAAAAAAAGGGTCTAAAAACACAACACGTTAAAATGTTACCAACATCAAAACTCAAACTTGCTACTAATTAAAGTGAACTAACAAGCGACTTCCCGTTTCTCCCACATTTTGGGGGTAGCATGGCAACACAGGGCGGGAGGGATAAGCGGCTTACAGGGGTGGTAGGGCCTGTTTTGATTATTTCACAAGGATGTCTTCTTGGTTCGTAAATTATGCAACGTCCTCGTTGTTTTGCCCATGGTTTCGCCCGTCATGCTAGGTAGATGTTTGTTGTAGAGATAAAATGATAATTTTCTTGGGAATTGCTTCGTGTTTAGGCTGTGATGTTTTTTTTAATTACGATTAGTTAGGTTCTAACGTGGTAGGTAATGTTAAAATCATATGAGGTAATATATTTTTGATTAAGAATAAAGAGTGTTATCCCGGTAACGTTATAAAAGGGACTAATACTTAAAAGTCAGTACTTAACTAAAGCATCAAAGAAAAAATTTACACAAAATCAGGTACCAATCCGTTTTGATAGTCTATTGCATGTACTTAGATAGATTTAACATAGTCTTTCATACAACTGTTTAGAGGTGGATTAATCTAGCACAGCGATCAAGCGACCTACCGCTTGTTAATCTTTATACACCATCCCGACACATCTTTGTTTGTACTAGTTACATTTAATCAAAGATATAATGAATGCTAATAATAAGTTGGCTAGAAAAACATGCAAGGAGGCGAAACGTGGTACTCGCTTAGTCAGCGTGGTATGTATATGAAAATCAGGATACCTCAAAAACGCAGACTACCTTTTCTGCTATGGGAAATTCATAGGATTCTATGAAGATGATGATTTATCATATCATGGCTATATAGGTTTCCTCTCCGTGTGGTGACGGAATAAGAATACAATATGTTATAAATACATTTCATCCCATGGGTGTCGTAAAAACAGACTAAAGGACTATCCGTGAATATTATTTTTACGTAATAAAAAGAAGGAAAACTTGAAATTAAACCCTTTACCAATCCGTTTGGCCAGCGTGGTAATACATAGTAGGCCAAGTATCCTTCTGTCACTGGAGGTGCCCCGTCCCTGCAGTGGGGCATTAATGGGCTGTTATGATGATAGGTTTCCTTTAAGCATTTTTACTTATTGCTGTCCTTTGCCTTCCTTATCTAACAACTGAGCACCGCCTGTTTCTAATCGTTTATCCACCAAGTACAGGCGTAACTGCATCTTTCGTTAAGGAGTCGCCATTACACAATCTTATGCTATCATCATAACAGCCCATTAATATCCCACTGCAGGGACGGGCCTCCTCCCGTGACGGAGGGTTACTTGGCCTACTAATACCACGCTGGCCAGACGGATTGGTATAGGGTTTAATTTCAAGTTTGCCTTCTTTTTATTTCGTAAAGATAGTAGTTACGGTTATTCCCTTAGTCGGTTTTTACGACACCCATGGGATGAGATGGGGTGGTGACATATTGTATTCTTACTCCGTCACCACACGGATAACCACGCTATCATAATATCACTTAATTGACGTCCACTGCTGGACATAGTCCTCTAAATACTTCCACTTTGCGCAGTTCTTTACTTTACTTTACTTTACCATTATACCATTCTTAGGAATTAAACCTACTATTTTAATGGGAACAAAAGAAAAATAAGTAAATTAAATGTACATCCATCTCATTATAAATATCGGTCGCGCATGTAAATGCTTTCCAAATGAATTACAAGTTGAAATCCTGGATGAAATTTGTTTCAAACGGCCATATTGAAATTTATGTCAACCCATAATTTCGTTTTCCCTCTTCTACTTTATCTTTTGCGGCAACATTTAAATTGTATTTTTTTTTAAGAATTAATCTTTGTCTTTTCCTTATTGCGGATAGTGACAGGGCTGTGTACCAACATTACAAATACATTTTTTAAATTGGCAATGACGAATGTTAATTTAAATGATACATCCATCGTGAATAAATTAGTAACGAACATATTTTTTTTCGATAATTTTAACGACTTCTTGACAACAAGAATCGTACCTAGTTTAACCAGAACCTATGTAAATTAACAAATTACCAACACAAACATGAATTCTTACCACTGATTAAAGTTAAAATATTCATATTTACAGAAACAAAATTAACAAATAAAACTTACCTTGTGGAAATCCGACAGCTTCCAAGCTATGCGGCGTCAGTCCAAATGGGCCTAGGCCACCTAAAGGTCCGGGACCCATTCCCATATGATGTGCTGATGAATGATGAGCATAAGGGTTCTGTGCTAACGGTGATGGTTGCTTTAAATAATGGAAGTAATGATGCAAGGGCGTTGCTGAATGCGCTTGAGGTGCCGTCGGCCCCCCAGCCGTCGGGCCTGTAGCCGACGCCGAATTTGTCAGCAGCGCCATTATTTTTTTATTACTTTTTTTATAAGCACACGTATTTAGTCACCGCATTAGCCTCTTCCGTGTGTGTATTGACATTTTTGTTGTTTTTCAATGCTTTCTCGTTGAGTTTTCTTGATGCTGTGACATTTTTATTGTCTGTAACAAAGGAAAAATATATATTAAGACTTGAAAACCTTCAAAATGTAGATAAAGTATTATAGATTCGTTTGTAAAAATGTATGCTTCTAACTAATGTATCAGAATGTTCCTTTCTTACATCTTTATTTTAAACAGATATAAGTAACCTCTTTACTTAAAAATATACAATGCAATATTTGCTCAATTGGCAACATTGTTCATTTTAAATAACATAGTGTTACATTCGATAAAAGATACTCCAAATTGGAATATGATGAGAGTAAATATACATTCAATTTTCCGCGTAACCGAACATTAAACACAGCAATTATTTACGGCTCATACAATTTATAAACTAACGCATGTCTATTTCAATTGCGAATCCATTTTTTTTGCTATTAACTACCTTAGAATTTCAGCTAGGTGGCGTTGGTTGTCACATTCATTTCGAGCTCCGTAATAATAATTATTTTAAATGTTTTAAATAAGTAATTCCATCTAGCATTATTATATAAATGAATAATATAGTATCATACACAAGTGCAAGTGTTATCTAAATTAAAGAACTAAAACAAAGCAAGAAAATAGTGATAGAAAGTTACTTAAAGATAGTTAAAGTAAGTGCAAATAAACTATAAACACAATCAAAATAGTGCGAAATAAATCACTAAAATTCATTGTTGAAACGTTTATAATTGGAATTAATAGTGTTGGTAGTGAATTAGACACAAATAAATACACAGTGAGTAAAGTGACATAGCAAAATCGTTGTTAAACATTTTTGCAGCATTAGTCATCTTAACGGACTTTTTATCTGCTTTTGTAGAATAGGACTACCAATTTGACTTTAATTGCAAAAGTCTTCATAGCGTTGCTGGGAACTACTCTACCATACGTTACGGATGACCGAGGTTCAAAACCAAGCGTACACGAAATTGTCTTTTTGGACATTTATATCTTCCTTCCTCCTCGGATTCTGTCAAGTACAGACGTGTTAACAACAAATTTTAGTCAAACTTTGGTTCAAATTTTTAAGAAAATATTTACAATAAAATTCTGCGTCGTACCAGGAGCCCAAAACGCAGTAGATAACGTGCGTCTAAAGAGTGAGAACACCACCTGTATCGAAAAAGACGACGACACTCACGTAAGTCACTCTACTGTATTCGTCACACTCGCCACGCCTTCCTTGCGACGTCTAAAGCGCCTTACAATTTGAAAAGAGCAAAAGTTCACTGAGTGGTTAGTCTATCTATCAATTAAGGCGCTCCAGAATGTCACTACATCGGTCGCCTCCTCAAACAATGATCAATCAGAACGCCCCTATTGTGCATTACAACTCGGAGCCAGCCCTTAATATACAGGATATATCGGCATCTCAGAGCAATTTGTTAAACGCAACAAAGCGTCAAAAACGCGCTCTTGAAGAAGAACCCTCTTCTTCTTTATTGGAAATCAAAAGTATGTTCACAGAGATTTTATTAAAACAAGAACAAAAGTTCGAACTAGTGAACACTTCGCTTGCTGCAATTCAGACTCAAAATCTAGAGATGCAAAAATCATTCTCTGCATTAACTACTCAGCATCACGATCTTCTTACTAAGCTTGAAAATATGGGAAAGGAAAATTTTGAATTTAAAAATCGTATCAACACGCTTGAAAATCAATTAGAAATGTACGAAAAACATTTACGCTCTTCTACAATTGAAATCCGCAACATTCCCAAACAGGAGGTCGAGAGCAAGAAGACTCTTACTAATATTATTGAAGGCATTGGATTGACACTATGTCTTGATAGTCCGATTAAGGAGAATGAGATACGTAATATTTATAGATCTAAATCGGACACCATAGTAGTCGATTTTGCGTCAATAATTAGAAAGGAATCTATAATATCGAAACTATCCACATACAACAAGAGCAGGCGTGAAAAGAAGGAACCACAACTCAACACAGAACAATTAAAGCTTCCAGGTGAAACCCGTCAGGTATATTTATCGGAATATCTAACTACTAAAACTCGAAAGTTATTTTATATTGCTCGTCAATCAGTAAAAAATAAGGAACTCACTGCGGCTTGGGTAACATATGGAAAGCTATATATAAAGAAATATGAGGACTCTAAGCCCATTCGTGTGGAAACGGAGATAGATTTAAAAAAAAATGCCATGTGACTAGTCAAACTGAAAATTCATAATTCGTTTTTTACTAGTAGTTTTTTTCTTATTATCATTATAACTGTTGTATTTAATTGTTTACATTTAGTCTTGTTAAGAGCATGGAATACGAGTAAATATTTAGTCAAGTCCATAATATTATCTACACATTATACTCGTTCTGTTTGTGATATTTACACTCATGCACGGCTTTTAATAAAAAACATTTTTTTTTGCTATTATTCTATTGTGCTTTTTTGCTATATCTTATATTTAAGTCTTTTAATGTCTGCTAGCTTTAAGTTTTATGAAATAGTTATAATTACCTTAATTTTGTATTGCAGAATTTACTACATATATACACACACACACAGATCAATCACACATACACACAAAGCAAACAAAAACAAAATTCATCTAACACAATCAATTCATAACACTCAGACTATTATGCGAATGCTTGGTATTAATTTCGGCTACTTAATTGCTGTCAATTTATCAGATCTAAGATTCCCTTTTCCTTGTATACCTTTTCACGTCAAACTTAGTGACGTGAATTATAATATATATCTTAAAATTGATTTTGTAGTATGCAAAACTTAGATACATTAAACTTAGATCTGGACTCAATACAAGTGGCTAAAACCTTAACCTGTGACATAGAGAGTGTCAAAGGTCACATATATAATAACAATAATCGTAGTCTTAACGTTTTGTCCCAAAATATCCGTAGCATTAATTGTAACTTGCCCAGCTTCTTAACTTTCCTCCAAAGATCTGAAATAGCCTGGGATATTCTGGTTCTGACAGAGTGCTGGCTCCCTTCTGCAAATACTATTCCCGCACTAGACGGTTACTACCACTCTGCCACAACTCTAAACAGATCACAGAATGAAGGAGTTGTTATTTATTACAGCCAGCGCTTAGATATTGTTTGTGAAGAGATTACAGTCTCTGACGCAAATTGTCTTGTTCTAAAATTAGAACGGGATACTTGTATAATTGGAATTTACCGTCCACCAAGTCAGCATAATACTACTAATTTCTTAAATTCTATAGACCTATTTCTTGCAAGCTTGAAAACATTTAAAAACATTTTTCTTTGTGGCGACATTAACATCGATATAATTCCAAACAGCCCAGATCCGCGCTCTTACAATTATCTTAACATATTAGCCAGCCACGGCATGCTCCCTGGCCATACGTTACCGACACGTCAAGGACTAACATGTCTAGATCACATGATCATTAAAACTAATATGGATACTATATGTTTTGTTATTGAATCGGCCACCACTGACCATGAATGTGTGGGTGTGAGTTGTAGGCGTAAATCTCGGCTGAGTTATCTAAATAAAACATATTGCAAAGTCAATTTTGAAGGACTAGACAGAGATATGCAAAATATGAAATTTCAGTCAATTTTAGACAGTCAAGATGTAAACGTTTGCACTGAGCTATTAATATCATTTCTCTCAACTGTCATAGGTAACAATTCCAAAGTTATTAAAACCACCAACAGAAAGCTGATTACGAAACCGTGGATCACTATAGGACTGCTTCGTTGCCTGAGAAACCGTGATAATTTATATAAAAAATTTAAACGGAACCCAAGCAATGAATTAATTAGGACAACCTACACACGGTACAGAAATTTCTGCAACACCCAAATAAAAAAGGCTAAAAGAAGATATGAGCGGCAAGAAATTGAAAATGCTAAGGGCAATAAAAAGCAGGTCTGGAACATAATTAAGGAGATTTGTGGAGTCAATACTAGAACAGACCATTCATCCTGTCTTCTGAAGTCTAACAATCCACACTCTGATATAAACCATGTTAATGGGTTCTTTGCAGGTGTTGGTGCTGACTTGGCTAGGAAGATACCATTACCCAAAGAGACGCCGCCAACCACACTGAATAATGTACACCTTTCAACAAGTCCGCTCAATTCATTCGCCATCCTACCTACAGATGACACTGAGATATTTTGCCTTATCAAAGGCCTAAAAGATAACTGTGCAGTAGGAATTGACCAAATAAGTAACAAAGTGATTAAAAGGTATGTGAAGATACTCACTCCACTAATTACACATCTATGTAACTTGGCAATTTCTACAGGCGTCTTTCCTGACGCATTTAAAACTGCTGTAATAAAACCCATATATAAGGGCGGAGAAAAGGACTGTGTCAATAACTACCGACCCATATCTTTACTTCCGGCTCTCTCCAAGGTCTTGGAGCGTCTCTTAAATCAGCGTCTGATCAGATTTTTGGAATCGAATGCACTCCTCTCGCCGGCACAATTTGGATTTAGGGCTGGCAAGAGTACTAACGACGCAGTTCATGAATTAGTGAACTCAGTTGTTTCCAGCCTTGATGACCGGAAAAAGTGCGTTACTGTGTTCCTTGACCTTGCGAAAGCATTTGACACAGTCTCTACTCCACTCCTTTTAGATAAACTGAATAGACTGGGTATTCGAGGAACACCGCTTATGTTGATGAAAGATTATCTGACGGGGCGAAAACAACGAGTTAGGATCAACAATATCCTGAGTGATGAACTGACTGTTAGTTGCGGTGTACCTCAAGGAAGTATCTTGGGGCCGACTCTCTTCCTGGCGTATATCAATGAGCTTTGCCAACTTCCTCTCCTCCAAGGTAAAACCATCGCTTTTGCCGACGACGCTGCCTTATTTTTTAGTGGGGATAGTTGGGAAGAGGCTTTTGAGATGACACAGAGGGGCCTTAACCAGGTCATTGACTGGCTGCAAAATAACAGACTAACGCTTAACACATCCAAAACAAAGTACATAACCTTTGCAATTAGATCTGATCTCCTACCACCTCCATCTTTTTCGGTAACTGCACACAATTGTCAGTTAGCCGAGAATAGTTGTTCTTGTCCAGCCCTCGAAAGAACCAAAGACATAAAATATCTTGGCATAATAATAGATCAACATCTATCCTTCAAACCGCACATCCAGGCCCTCATCCCAAGACTGCGGAAACTTATATTCTTGTTTAAAACGCTTAGACATACAGCCGATCGCAAGACAATCAAGATGGTCTACTATGCCTTATGCCATTCCTTGGTAGAGTATGGCATTACTGCATGGGGAGGTGCTTCCAAAACACACATAATTGAGGTAGAGAGGGCACAACGTGCAATACTCAAGGTTGGTGCTGGTCTCCCTTTCAGATACCCCACAGTGGATCTTTACAGGGAGTGGGAAATACTCACGGTACGTCAGACGTTCATTTTACGTACTATTATTAAAAAGCACTGCGAACTGCAATTTGATCCCAATCTCCTTAATCATCGAAGAGTTAGGGTGTGCCCCAGCATCCGCTTTAGAACGTCCTTCGCCCAAAAATTTTTCTGTTTCCTTGGAAATTACTTATACAACAAATTAAATAAAATTCTACATTTATACCATAAAACTAAATATAGCTGTATCAAATCATTAAAATTGTACTTAAGACTGCTTGACTACAATGAAACGGAAAATCTTTTATTGATCCTCTCATAAAATCACATCATCATCGCATTATAATCACACTCTTATACTTACTCATACACTCTAACATTCACTATCTTTCACTCCTATACATTTATGCACAGTAAACTTACATATAACTCTTTCAGTAATTCTGTATTACGAATTTACCAATTAAGCCCATTTTTTTATTTTTTTTTTATTTGTTTGTATTACTTATATATTTATTTATTTGTATATTTTACAGATTTATTAGATTAGATTGTAATTTTCTTTTCTCTCCTTTATAAATCTCTGGTTTGTTAAATTTCTACTTTAAATTGTAACCGAGGGTGGGTCACTGGTGACCTGTAACACAGGTTTTTTTACTTAACCTACATCAGGCACCAGTCTCTCACATAGGTACTATTTTTAAAAGAATGTCTCAGCTACTTAATATATAAGACCTATTGTGATGAGAAAATAAACGAATTTATTTATTTATTTTATTTATTAGAATTACCCGTAACAATAGGAAATTTTCTGCACTATTGCAACACTAAACGTTGAAGTCAAACACGTGGAACGCCTTCCAAATTTGAATGAATGAAGCTTTCCATTCGTCACGATTTGGGAGTCCGGGTTCCGAATAAATGTTTTTTTTTCTTTTTTTTTAATTTATCAAGCTGTGTTATGAGTTTGACTTAATATGATTCATAGTTTGATATTATTTAGATGGAAGTCTTTTATTAGAGTAGAAGTAGGAAGTTTTATCGGTTGTCTGTTTTTTTAAAGACATGGCAATTTAACTACAGTGGACTTGCACGAATGCAGTCTAGAAATGAAGTTAACAGATGGTAGTCAAAAAGCAACTTCACTTCTACTTATTTTCCCAAATATGTGAACTTTTCGCTGAGGTTTGCACATTAGATACTAAAATAAAATATCTTTGATAATAATAAACAAAGCTTTAAACACACATACAAATGCTAACAACGATGTAGATTACAATAAATACAAGCATACGAGTCCCAAAGAAAATAAATTCGTCAAAATTTATACCAAAAAAATGTGCATTGGCCAAACTCTTTGTCGAGCATTTTTTTTCTGATGTTGGCAATAGCGTAGTAGGTACATGTTTACTGACATTTTGTCACGTTTATTTTTTTTCTGGCTGTTACCTGAGTTGCCTTTGCCAAATTGAGGGGGCTATCACGTGTAACGAAAAAAAAAGATTGTGTGAAGAAAAAAAGTTGTATGAGCCATATCAAACTGATGACATTTGAGATGTTGAAAAAAATGTGTGTATGATATGTGTGTATGGAATATTGCAGGGGTGTGATTAAAATATTTTTAAAAAGGTTTTTTATTTATTGTCTGTCTAATGACATGTATTGTTGCTGAAGGGTACCACAAGGAATAAACAGGGTTACGTCCCATAACTTCTACGTTTGGTAAAGGCGTGCGAGTTAAATATACAAACATTATGAATTGGTACAAGTAAAACAACATACATTTAACATTTTGCAAAAAAAAAGTAGTTCAATAATGTCTTATTTCATCTACCTTCTTGCATTGTAACTCCTAGGTATATCCCAAGACCGATAGATCTCCCAGAACCGATATATCTCTCAAAAAGTACTGAGCATTATCCATGGTGAATCAGAGGAAAAAAGTCATAAGTCAGAAGTCATTTATTCATTAACAATTAAAAATCGTATCTGAAATTTACATTAAAATTAACTTAATTCATTTACAGTAATTGGTATAGGGCAACATAATTAACAAATAAATTAAAATAAATAGTTTTCATTTTTTAAATACGTTCACATTACAATTAAATATTATCTCAATATAAGTATATAATTATATTTACAAGTCATTGACATCATACAGACACCTAGCTAACAGAAATTCCTTGAGCCTATCCTTAAAGGATCTAGAATTTACATCTTTTTTTAGTTCTAAAGGCAACTTACAATTAAGGTTACAATTCAAATTCAGTAATATTCGTGTGGTGACGGAGTAAGAATACAATATCACCAGCACCATCCCATCTCATCCCCTGGGTGTCGTAAAAACCGACTAAGGGAATAACCGTAACTACTATCTTTACGAAATAAAAAGAAGAAGAACTTGAAATTAAACCCTATACCAATCCGTCTGGCCAGCGTGGTATTAGTAGGCCAAGAAACCCTCCGTCTAGTGGGCTGTTATGATATGATGATGAATATACCTTCAAAGAGGTTCGTTACCGAATTGACTACCGGCTAGAGAAAAAAGAGGAAAGAAAAGTGCAGGATGTATACGTAATAGCCTTCAGGACCATTTTACACTCCGTATAAAAGCATTTTATTGTATGTATTCTGTTAACAGTCAACCAAGGTTCTCTTGCTATACTGCTCTGATCATTAGGACTGGTAGATGCTTTTGCATGTATCAAGACTGCTTTGTAATGAGCTATTTTACTGCTACAACTCTTTTGGTATGAGAGACTTTAAATACAATTTATACTTTAGTCTTTCGCGCGTATCACTGTAGGTCCCAAATAATTTGGGTGATCAAACGGTGCGGTGTCTTTGTCGGTGTCCACTAACTTTGAAAAACTATTTCGGAAAGTTAAGAAATTCACGTTCAAAATTCATTAATGTTTTATTAAAATCTTGCAAAAATCAATTTTGCTATAATCAAAACCTTTGGCTGTATGACAAAAGGCTTACAGCAATATTTACTAGTAAAAGTTAGAAAAAAAAACATTGTCACTTTCAATGTTTACCGCCGATGGTTCTCGGAACGCGCTCTACGCACCACACAAATCAACAAAAGATTATCCTAAGCCCAAAGATACTATCTAAAATAACCCCAAAATATATCATTCTAAATGCAACTGTATTACACTAAAGATAAAGTACAAAATAGTTTATATTTCAACCAAAAATTTGCAAAGGATTTCCGCTTAAATGGCAACGTTCCCGCCGAAAACCCTTAAAAGGTGTTCAATTGTATAACTTAATGTAGATTTCGTTGGATATTTTAGTTTCCATAAGTCGGTGGTTTCTGAAGTATTTTCACGTCAACGATTTTTTGACAATTACTTTTTGAAAGTATGTTTTTTTTTGGTAGACTATGCTTTTGTATTATTCCTAACATAATAAAAGTATTGTTAGTGGTGGCAGGCAAACCAGCACCGCGTCATATTGAAAACGAATTTCATCTGAGTTTGGTAGACGAATGATTTGCACACTTTTGGTTATCTAGAATTATTTTCCCTTTATTTATCACAACTCTTGCTTGTAGAGCAGATTATTGCTAAGTTTTATTCTGAATTATAAAAACAACACTTTTTTAATTCCTAGTTGTCCAGTCAACTACAAAAGATCATCAACACATTCAATATTACAAAACATCTCAACGCTAAAATATTTCTCTAAGCATAACACTGTGATGAGAAGAAGTCTCATCATCATCAGTAATATCGAAAAACACTAAGCACTAATTTTTCATAATTTGCTAAACATGAAAGCGACCTTGTAATAATGCGATAATATTTTTTTGTAGTTGACTGTACAAATAAGCATTCAAAACTCCAAAAAGCCTCTCATTTAATCCCACTTTTCCATAAACATTAATTTACCTACAGTCGTTATTACCTCACCAACGCCTTATCAAAAGTAATTTTTATCAATACACCAACTAACATATTACAGCAATTGTTTTGTAATTACTCCAGATTTCATATCTTTATTCACGTGGTTCAAACGTGTTAAAATATCTGTCGACACTATAAAATAAAATCAACAAAGCCATTATTAAATTTACGGTGTCAATCTCTGCAAATCTATTTGTCATTGTGCAATAAAAGGCATAAATAATAACATTGCAAACATCCTCCTTATTGTGTGAAGGAAAACAAACATTAGCGCCCTACTTTGTTTGTGCAGTTGGCAACGCTGACTGTCAACGAGACAAATTGAGAAAGCTAGCGAGAGGGGTCAAATGCCATATACATTTTAGAAAAATATAATGATTTATTAGGACAATTTTTTATATAACATAAATATTGAAGTTTAATGTTTAATATTTTTTTATGAGTAATGTCGATAGCTTTCGTCGCATTGTTATATGTAAATTTTAACACTGATTTCTTAAAAGTTGCCAAACGTGTACTTACCTACATACTCGTACGTAATGGCGCAGTATGAAATCGCTTCGCCAACCTATAGTTAAAAAATTAAACAAGAAATAAACTCTACGATTTACTAAGTATGTATTCTGATTTGATATGTGGGAGAAAAACTTTCCCAGATTTTTCCCTGTAAAATTTGTGCTTTCTTGAGCTCTACATGGTTTAGAAACTATGATCATTTTAAGTTCACTTGAAGATAAAATAAACGTACGTTTTAAAGTTTATTTAACGGTTAAGTGATACACATAAACTTGTTTAAAAAAGGGTTTAATATTAGAAAATATTCAAACATTTTTCAAATTGTAAAATTAGGTACAAAAAAAATCAATAAGCTCAAAAAGTTGAGGAGTCGAATAAAATACTTGATATCAATAAAATTGAACACTAAATCTTTAAATTGAATTAATAAAGAAATATAAAATAATTTAACCAATCTTATTTACCGAAATTTAGTAACAATAAGTATATAACTACTTACTTAATAACTTTTATATGATAGAAAATTCACGCCTCAAATATTGGCCTACCCGCATGCCACAACAAGCTGTACGGAGCTCAAACCGGCCCATGTTTTGACAAAGACATTAATTCTAAGCGTGATAATTGTTCACCAGGGGCAGCCATTGTGACAAATTTCGCGCATCGGAAGATACTATTAACTATTTCAATGGGAGACATGTTTTTTTTTACTTTCCGAGTAACCATTTGTCGTGGCCACAATAGTTGTCGGCACTTTTTACGTGGTCGATCGTATCTATATTTGGTTTAAAAGGATATTGGAGTGGAAATTTTGTATAAGTTTTCAATGAATATCGTAATAGCTCAAAACCTCGTACAGCAAGGGTTTTATTTGACTCTCGTACTGGTTTCCGAACTGCTGAACCTAATTGCAATCGCGAATAATTTGTCTCCGAAATAACTTTCTCAAGAATTTTCATTCTGTGGTTCTCAAACTGAGCCACAATCTATAATTTCTTTAGCTACTAAGCTCTACCTATTAGGAGACCTTTGTTGTGAAAATAATTTCTGTATGGTAACGATATGGTAAAAAATAAGTCTCTGTGTGGTGACAGAGTAAGAATACATGGGTGTCGTAGGAACCGACTAAGGGACTATCCGTGAATATTATCTTTACGAAATAAAAAGAAGGAAAACTTGAAATTAAACCCTATACCAATCGGTATGGCCGTCGGGGAGGTCCGTCCCTGCAGTGGGACATGAATGGGCTGGTGTGATGATGATGAACGAAATAAGATGACATGGTGTCGCTCCTACATCTGTCTCCACGGGTGTTTGTTAAAGCCGACTAGAGGAAAGTTTTCAGATAGTATCTCAATAAAAACATAAGGACAAAAGCTTGACATTATAAACTAATACCTCTCAGTCTGGCCGGCCTGGCATTGCTGGATCAAGTTTTTCGTCACTGAAGGAGCCTTGTACTTGCAGTAGAGCATAATAGACTGTTAAAGTGATTTATAACAAGTCTAAAATATACAAACGGGGAAAGTAGAATACACATTCAAATACTTTATGAAAAATTACACAAAATAAAACCTAAGTATGTATACGAATTAAGGCCGTGAAGAAAACGAACGCTCGCCTCCAAATAATACTTCCAATGACTTTAGAAAATATGGATATCACAAAAACATTATAATGTGACATCTAAACTAATGGAAATACTTTAAGGTAGCTTTAAATATTTATTCCCTGTTCACAAACATAGAAAAAAAAAACTAAATTGTTATTGGACACGGGCTTTAGAGCGACGGTTGAATTTTGTCTATTGTCCATTATGACAGTTGCTAAACATTCCACATTTGAATGTTTGTAATTTGAAATTTGAACGTCTATATTTCTAATTTTGAATTCCGATATTGCCAGCTCAGTTTTGTATTGTTAATGTGTTATAGATATTTATATTAACGTTTTCAATTAAGTATAAATAAAATTTTATATTAGTATTGTATAATGAGTATATTAAGGTATAAGATTTGTCAAAAATAAAATATAACGTCTCTACTTATTTCTTATCATAGTGAAAATAATCTGGGAATTTTGTTCTTATACGCTATCTTATTTTTTTATGTGTGAAAATTCCGAACAAAAACCCCCCAATGATCTTTCCAGCTATCATACATCGGGGACACCAAATGTTCCCTGGAAAGGATAACCCTAGGCTTATCCTATTGCGTTGGGCTTTTACGACATCTATCAAAGATTTTGGGAGATACTGTGTTTTGGAATACCAAAGATGACGATGACGAATTATGACGACCTCTGTGGCGTAGTGGTTATATAACATGACTGCTACGCAGAGGTCTCGGGTTCGATTCCCGCTCAATGCAAATCTTTGTGTGCATGAACATGATTGTTTGCATTCTGGGTTTGCAAGTCTGGGTGTTTCTATGTAATGTATGTATTTACAAAAAAAACCCATAGTACAAGCTTTGCTTAGTTTGGGACTAGATGGCGTTGTATGAAGAATGTAGTAATGTTGAGGAATATAAAAAAAACTTGACATGATACCAATACGACAGACCAAAATAAGAATGACAATTAGTTTCTCTACTTCATTGAAGAATAACCTATTACGTACCCAGTAGTGCAACATTAAAATGCTGTAACGATATATTTCATTTAGCTACTTGAAATACGCAGATTTATCAATAATTTCGATTTTATCACTAATTTAATTTAGTTGATATCGTTTACCTATTAAAAATCGATTGCTACTGACTTTGGTATCGTGTGTTAATTATCTTACTGTAGTGATAATAAATTTAAGGTCGATAGTAATTATATTCATGTAAATTAAGTAGAGAAATAATATATTTTTTGAAATTTTGTCGTTAAGTAGGTATCCTATTTTATACAAAACCTTTAAAATTTTCATTTAATTTAGCGATAAAACCTGACTAAATTGCCATGGGAAATTTAATCTAGATGATTCTGAACAGACTTCAAATTTAAGTGGTGAGTTTCAGGCGTGCACTGCCTTTTCAAGTGAAAGCGTTAGCAAGCAGCTATACCACTTGGTAGAGTAATGTATAAAAATAGTACGCTAGGACTATCTATCTAGATCTTAGAAACAAAAATAATTATTCATTCGACTTTCAAGACAAGACAGCACATTAGTATAAAACTTAAAAGATAATTCAACAACATTAAGCAGCCAACATTCCCCAAAGAGTTTCGTTCAAAAAACAATTATGCAGCCACACAAAGCGCGCGTCAACGTCCTATTCATTGTTTATCTGTGCTCATTTTGCTACCAACATTATGCAAGCGAACAGGGAGCAAATCACTTCGACTCTCTAGGGATGTAACTCGATACACTCATTACTCGTTCAACAGTCGACTAAATGGAATACCGTATAGGGTGAAAATATTGCCTTGTAATAGCTTTTTTGATTATTTCTTTAGGAATCTCTTTTATTGAATATATTGGGTCAATATGTGGTTAGTTATTAGGTTTGTTGTATTAAAGATGATGCTCTATTATGATTGGTGGAAACTAAATTATCTAAGGAGGACTAAGAATACCAATTTTCATCACCACATCTTATCCTGAGGGTGTTGTAAAAGGCGACTAAGGGATACGAGGGAAGCGACTATTCAAAATTTCATCTTTAGCTAAGACAGAAAACTTGTCGCAAAACCACAGGTATTGACTTGTCTGACCAGCGGTAATATGTTAGATTTAATCTCTATCTTTTTTTTATTGTATGATAATGTTACTCCTATTTTGTTTCTATTTGATTCTCTGATTTTTACCAATCATTATTATCAGGCCCTTAAACGTAGTAAGGCCAGAAATCATAGCGACGCGACGACGGCAAAATAACCTGGGAATCGATGCCTTAACAAGAGGTTTAAGATTCCAACTTTCAAAAACTGCACACTAAATACCAACGAAAAATAACAACATGTGCAGAAATTAATAATAAACCACAAAATGGCTATTGAGAACTCAAATACGCGGCTACTGCCTGTTATCTCAGTAATTGCGGAGCCCCCCGGGGGCGGAGTCCCCAGGGAGCCGCTAATGGCGAATACAAATAGGGCACGATCTCGGCAACAAGTAAACTTATGTCGGTTTTTTTCTCTCTTTGCTTCTTTTATTACATTTTGTTATGAAAGATTCATTTAAACTACGTTTTTATTAGAATTGTATTTACTTTACAGTTTTTTATTTTGTTTGCTACTGTTCAGTAACTAAGGAAACCTTCTGTGAAGCTTTTCTTTTATTTTTTATTTATCTTGGGAACTAGCTAATCGATTAGAATTGAATAATAATATACGTTTTTCAGTATGTGCGTTGATTAAACAGTAACACATTTAAGTAAGTTGTAGGTATTAGAATGCGTTTATTCGCCAGATATAATGATTGATAGAATGATTCTACAAAAAAGTAGGTAAACTTCTTCATCCTTAGACGAGCCCCGCCTCTGCAATGAGTCTTTTAACTGATGTTATGTAAATTTAAAAAGCCTTCAAGAAACGAGCGTACCTACTCCCTTTTTAAAGGTCGGCAACGCATCGTGATTCCTCTGGTGTTGCGGGTGTCCATGGGCGGCGGTGATCACTTACCATTAGGTGACCTGTTGGATCGCTGGCCTCCCATTATTTAAAAAAAAACGTAACCAGTTTTCTATCGACCAGCAAGCTAAAGCATTAGAGAATGGGCAATGGACATCCCTATTGGACGAATATCGAAATTAGTTCCACCAAAAAACTCAACCAAACAAATAATAAGTGCATTACCATGATTACAATCTTAATACCCATAAGGTTTCCCATTCAATTCATAGTATCATTTATTCATGATATACGTTTCATATTTTCTCTTTTGTAATTTTGGCGGGAACTGCTATGCACGTGCCGCCATTGTTACTGCAGCAGTGTTGCCAATTGATTAAAATAATTTGCTGAGTGCTCTTGATTTTAAGCGAATCTCTATTGAGCTGTTGTTGACTCTTTTGTGAAAATATGAAATAAGGTGTTATATTTTATTTTGAAATTAAATTATTGTCTTTACGAGTCGTGATTAAAGTAGATATAAAAATTCAAATCTTATTCAGTCACTAATCTAAGTTCGTCAATATAAAAAATCTTACCTATTTCGTTTTTTCATAATGACACGGCAATGTAAAAGTAAAAACTTGGTAAGAAAAGCGAATACTGTCCCGTAGTTAAATCAAACGATGTTGGTCATGTAAGCAATTTACTAGAATTTGCGTTCACGAACTTATACTCACAATATATTTTAATTTGAATTAATTAAACAGATTTTGATTGCTTTTAGGTGACGAACGAGCAAGTGACGCATTTGATGGTAATCGCCAAACGTGAGCGTCAACATTTCTCTTAATTCCTATAGCCCTGCAATTTTATGTCCAGCTGTGGACAAAAATTAAAGGTTAATTGATCGATTGACTTGTATATTATTAGCGTACTCTTTCACCTAAACGCAGTAACATTTCTACACTACTTGGAGGTGGATTATGTGGGCACAGCGGAATTGTCAACCTAGACGGCCTTACTGAAAAAACCTAGGTAATACTAACGTAAGTGTTTATGAAAAAAAAAACAGAAAATAAAATTAATTGGGTAACAAGTAAGATAGGTAAATAATTTGTCATCAAATTATTTTCAGTTAGTTTTCAACAACTTTTTTCTTTTTGACGTATGACAATGTAATATATTATAATTTTTAGTTATTATGCTATGTTAGTAAGTAAGTAAGTATGTTTAGTAATTTATTTACCTTTTTTCGAGTAAGTGACAATGAAACGCGATGACTTATTGCAAATTACTACTAAGGCAGCATCTGCTGAGCATAAGTTACCCAATAACAAATCTGGCAGTTAATAAAGTATTTAATATTATAATACTAACTGACGTTTTAACCATAAATTGTAGAATGTTTGTCTACAAGTGTCAATTACACGTATGTAGAGATTATTACGAATTAGTAAGAATAATTATTAATTTTAGCGTGTTTGTTGAAAATTTAATGCTTTTTTTTATATTGGCAATACTTCAATGACTTCCTTTTTTTTTAAACTAAGTACGTCATTGACTGATGATTCTGCCAATGTCACTTCGATAGATTGTTTTTCGTAGAGATGACATTATTCTTCGTCCAACAACTTGCCTTTCTACGTAGGTACTTACTTAAGATTAATACCTACCGTTTTATTTATTTTTATTTATTTATTTATTAAGGTAATTACAACAGGTAGCAATCAAACATGATAGATATAAATATAATGGAAGGTGATTTGTACAGATTGAAACCGTAGCGCAATCACACAGCATGCTATTATATAGTTATACAATTATTAGTTAGCTAAAGGGATAAGTTGAACAGACAATTACAATGGTCATACAAAAAGCCAAATAAAACAGTCACACAAAACAAAAATAGAAACGAACAAGAAGAAATACAATCTAGAATGACAGAGACAAAACATCTTTCTTAAAAATTGTTGGTCGAGAATCAAAAATGTCTATTGTATCAGAGACTTGATTGTAAAGACGACACATTCTGATTATAGGGTTATAGTATGAGGTATTATTTTTAAATATACGTAGTAAAAACGTTTTAGGTGAACGGGTGTTGCGCTTAGTATTTACATCAATGAGAGATAGCAGAGTGGAGGACTGTATTTTAAAATGTACCTAATATCTTGTGAAGAGTAATTAAGTCCTGTTGATTACGGCGCACATATACGGCCTTATTACAAAATACGGTCTAAATTTAAACCACGATTTATTACGTCACAAAACCACTGTTTTTGAAATTTGTTATTGCAAAATCAGTCTTAACGCTAAAGTGTTAAAACTGATTTTGTATTAACAAATACTAAATCATAAATTTGTTAATACAAAATCAGTTTTAACATTTTAGCATTAAGACGGATTTTGCAATAACAAATTTCAAAAACAGTGGTTTTGTGACGTAATAAAACGTGGTTTATAGTTAGACCGTATTTTGTAATAAGGCCGATAAAGTTTGGCGTTTGGCGGTTCATTTGATAAAAAAGACCTTAAAATTGCGAAACAATGAAGACATTACAGTGGCTATAATCTCCTTAAGTCATACTTATATATTTTTTACTTAACACCTTTGCTTCTCTGCCAAAGACTTATTGTCACTAGCAAAGAAGGTGGACTGACGACCTCGAAAAGGGAGGGGTCGCGGACTGGAGGCGGAGGACCGCGTTATTTGGCGAGTGTTAGACGAGGCCTATGTTCACCAGTGGACTGCAATACGCTAATTGATTGATTAAATTGTCACTTGTAAAGAAGGAAATCGTAGTACCTACTTTAGTTGTAACACCATTGGTATGAGATAATGGTAATTCCTTTTTAGTTTTAATAAGAAGGTTTTTACAAATGTAATGATACCAACATTACCTACTCCTTGTTGTATTACTTTCTTCACTGTCTAGGTATATTATTAAGTTTATAAGATTGCAATAAGGTTATAAGTACTGTCCTATTTTAATTATTATTTGAATGTCTTTCGTGTATTTTTTATTATAATAATTATTATTTAGTTTTAACTGTTGGCGTTGTAAAAAGATTATAGGAACTTTTAATTTTAAGTAATTTTAATATTGACTTATTAAACTTACCTACAATTATTTAACATACCGTAATTGATGGAGGCACGTGATCGCACACCCGAAGAAAATTTTATCCAGCAATAGACTTATATTGCTTGATATTATAAACATAAATTAAATTAAAACAACTATAAAAAGAATACCAAAAAACTAAACTATAACCAACAAAATACAATTACATATAACCTCACCATTTTCAATACACATAAGTTACTACAAACCCAACGTATTAAAATATAGCTATGGAATTTAGTCGGGTAAACAAACTGCCGCCAACGTAAATCGATAGTCGAGTGCGAGTGAGGAAACAAACCTGTTTAGTCGAGATAGAAAAGGACCGAGATAGTAGGGTGTTTGTGAGGCGTGGTTACTGTAAGGAAACACCACCAATGGGATAAAAAGAGATGGCTATACGTTTCACTGTTTCGTTGAAAATGCATGTGTAAGATAAAGGTTTTATTTGAGCCCTAGATTGTAAATAAAACATGAATGTTATGAGCTTAGAGAACTGTTTTTAGCTTCTTGTGTTATTGGTAAATAGATTTGACTTATTTTTATTATTGTACGTTTATTATTACATATAAGTATTTTGAGAATAATACGATTTTAGTTGAAGAATAAAACAATGTGTACGAATTTTTAAGAAATGATACTCAGAAACGAGCTCACCTATATTTTGATATTGTTTTGTTTTATTTTAATATAAGCTATGTAGGCTTTATTAACCACGAACAATTTCCATTCCTAATCTATACTAATATTATAAAGAGGTAAAGTTTGTGTGTTTGTTTGTTTGTGTGTTTGTGACGTTGTATAATCGTGGGGTAATCTCTGGATCTACTGAACCGATTTCAAAAATTCTTTCTGTGTTGAATAGTCCATTTATCGGGGAGTGTCATAGGCTATGTAGCATCACGCTATGACTAATAGGAGTGGAGCAGTAATGAAATATGTTTATAAAAGGGACGCGTTTTTTTTGCTGCTCAACGAAGTCGGCACGGGTCAGCTAGTTTAACATAAAGCAATAAAACATTTTTTAGATTGGCAACACAATTCACGATTCAGGCGTGCCAACATCACGAATTCTAATTAATGCATTTAATACGTGACTTTAAAAAAGGAATAGTACAAAAGTGCATTTATAAAGTTAGTTTCGTGAATGAAGTACGTGATTACAACAAATAGGTTAGTTTTATTGTGTTGAGAAATAAAGGAGGGAATTTCTAATTTGACATCGTGTGTGGTGGCGTGGGAGGATTTATGATAGGTATATTGTAGATAAAATGTTCGTTTGATTATAATCTCAATCCTGTGACCTGGACCGAAGCAACGGCTTAGTTAAGGACGGCGACAGCGGGAGGCCAATGGATGAGGAAGGCACAGGCCCGCACAAGGTGGCAATATTTGGTGGAGACCAATATCCAACAGTGGCTATCAATTGCCTTATACGATGATGATGAAGATGAACTAATTTATAGACTTCCGCAAAGTAAAGCCTGGTTCTATTAACATACGTAATTAACTGTCAAAACCTAAAAAAAAACATTAATTATTTCCGCCAAAATACGTTTATTGCTGGACATAAACCTCTTCCACCTCCAAACACATTAAAACATCAAAAAAAAAAATCTACAAACATTGCCACATTTACAAAAAAAAAAATAAGACAGCCCACTAATATTTCCAAATCACTATAATTATTACCACGATCACAAACCGGTGTTGAGTGATTTTTAAAAAGGGGCGTTTTATCACCCTTGGGGTTGCCTGTCATTGTCAAGCTAGTTACACTACATAGGCATTATGTGTAACGAACATCTGCCTACCGTAAAAAAAAAAGTTACAATTGTTTGACAGGCAAAATGGCGGGAGGTTAATTGTTTAATTTTTAGTTGGGTTCGTACCCTTTAGATGTGGGGAATAGTTTATAGTTTTTTGTTAATAATAATACTGGCTATAAACTAGTATTTTCTTTTTTATATATTCCGTTGTTTTTATTTACTTTTTATAGACAACGACAGTACTACGAATCTGGCTGCGTCAGTGTGTCCTAAGCCCGATTTACACATCGACAAGTACTAGTAGCGAGTTAAGTAGTAAGTTGGAGATCTATTCAAATCAACTTAATCAACAACTTACTACTTAACTCGCTACTGTACTTGTCGATGTGTAAATCGAGCTTTATAGACATACATTAATTTTTGTTTCATTGCCTTCATGTAGGTATCTGACGCGCTAGCTTCAATAGAAACACCGCAGCAAATAGTTATTCCTGAGCTGTATGTAGAAGATAAGAATACTTAAAAGGTACAGAACTAAATGAAAACGTTTTTAGGTAGTAGGGATGAACTCTGCTGCGAGTGCGAGTAATATAAATATGCAGTACTAGCTGATACCCGCGGCTTCACCCGCATTGTATAAGTAGCTTAAATTATTCTACACCCTAAACTACCTATTCTAAATTTCACCAAAATCCATACAGTAGTTTTTGCGTGAAAGAGGAACAAATATCCATCCATACATCCTCACAGACTTTCACATTTATAATATTAGTAGGATAGGATAAAACATAAGGTGTTGAGTATGTACTCCTTTAGTTTCTGAAAAACTGCAGTTCGGCAAAAGTTGAGAATATACACGAATGACCGATTTAATATAATAACATCGATACAAAAACGACTTCTCTAACGTGCACAGAATACAAAATTTGTTTATTTTTAAAAACAAACTACATAGGATCTATGGCGTCGTAACTCAGTAGCAACAAACATTATTGCTGACTCAGCAACTTTAAACCCAATTAGTAAAGCATGAATTGTATGAATGGACTTATTGTATGTACATCCGTTGCATGAATAGTTGTATTAGTTGTTGGACTAACACAGTATTGGTTTTAAACTGCCTCGGTGGCAAAGTGGTAGCACGAGATCGCAGGTTCTTATGCCACGTAAGAAAATTTCGAAATTTTGAGTGGTTCACACACAATCGAGTTTAATAATGTATGTAAAATTCGTCGCGACATATGGCTCGATTTCTAGATAAGGCACCTACATTCCTTTAAAAAAATATATAATTAGGTACTGTACTAGGTAAACCTGCCAACTTGGCCTACTAATACCACGCAGGCATATTAGATTGCTATACGTTTGGAACTTTCCTCCTCTCTAGCTTTTAAGTTTCCTATTTATCCCCTCACAAGGTGGACCGACGATGAAGTTAGGACGAAAACCGATAGGTGAGAGAGCACAGGGCCGCGTAAGGTGTAAATATTTGGAGGAGGCCTATGTCCAGTAGTGAACGTCTAATTACTGTAATGCTGTTTTCTATTGAGACGATATATGATAGATATGGTGACATTCAATTACGTAGTTCGTCATAATCAATCAAATCATTCATTTATATATAGATCATGTCACTCATTTAATAACCTGAATGTTAGTAATAATGGAGCCATTGATATTTTTGTACTTTCCTTACCTAAATTTAAAAACTTAATTCATGACTGTCTGGTCCCTACAGTCAACTAAATACTTTTTGTTTTGTTTTTAATTTACTTGTATATGTATCTATATTAGTATAAGTATATATATATATAATAATATTGTCTTTTAGGCGCTATGTATGCATATTTAAGAGTGGAAACTGTTTTGGTTTAAGTGTAGTTTATAAGCATAATAAGACTGTATGTTATAACTGTTTGTTTCCCAAATATATAAATAAATAAATAAATAAAGACGAGCTTTCCGGCACACGTAATCACTTTTTCATTTGTAACGGAGTTGCTTAACCTATAAACGGTATTTGATTGAACTGTGTAAAGTTTGAAAGTACTGATAGATACGCTAAACGTATAATATAGATAATACAAAATGAGTGTTTGGTCGGTAAGTAAGTACTTCAAGTAGGTACTTGAGACCAGCATGTCAATTCTCATACCTTAAAATCGTTAAAAACTTGGTTAAATTTCAACTTTATTTTTAACGAAATGTTTAAGGAACAGAATACCACTTTTGGATTAATTAATTAAAAATTAAAATTGACCTGCAGGTCTAGAGTTTATATTCTATTATGTTCTTGGGTCGGTGGAACTGAAGTCCTTGTGACGTGATTGTAGAAGATGAAGCAAAGCTTTGTAAAGACAGTACAAGACGTTCTCTAGTTTCCGTAGACATACAACAAGCATTCATGACCTCCTTTGAGTACTTTAAGTGTTCTGTGTTCATGACACGACGATGGAGGAGCCATCGCTGCTCCTTCTAATATATGTTACTAGCTTTCTGTTATTTAGCTGTACTCTATGGTAAGAAGTTTTTTATGACATCGCCCAGGAGAACCAGGACTAACATAGCTATCTACTATCTATATAAAATATTATTTAAATCTTAAAGTGTATTACATGGCTATCAGTAATTGTTTAAGATAATCCATGTACAAAGATAGATAGATTATGTAATCCTGATTCATTCAAGTTCATTACATTATAATAATGGCTGACATTATGCTACTGGCGCCAAACTAGACGGACTAATGAGGTACTAGTAGGTTTTTTAAAGGGCTCTGTTGATTAGTCATGATTATGCCTATGTATGTTAAATATGTTTTTTTATTATTTTTGTTATAGGAATATAAAATGTGTTGGTAACATTGCTTAAAGTCCGATTTACACATCGACAAGTACAGTAGCGAGTTAAGTAGTAAGTTGTTGATTAAGTTGATTTAAATAGACCTCCGTCCTATTTTTTGGCGAGTTAAGTTGGCGAGACACGAGAGAGAGGGCTCCGTACTTAACTCGCCAAAAAATATCTATTTAAATCACGGATAGGATGGAGATCTATTTAAATCAACTTAATCAACAACATACTACTAAACTCGCTACTGTTCTTGTCGATGTGTAAATCGGACTTAAGGGATGCCTAATGATAAGTATAAGTTAGAACGAAATGTAACGCTTTGATTCTATTAAGACGAAGTATCATTTCGCTTTTAATGTCAATTCAGAATTAGTTGAGTGCAATGATAGATAAGAATAACGGTTATCAACAACCTGAATCATATTATGTGTCATCATGTCACCGCGGGTATCATAAAACACAACTAAGGGTCATCATAACAGCCCATTAATGTCCCGCTGCAGGGACGGGCCTCCTCCCGTGACGGAGGGATACTTGGCCTACTAATACCACGCTGGCCAGACGGATTGGTATAAGGTTTAATTTCAAGTAAACTAAGGGTAATTTCGCGTAGGTTGTCCAAGTTTATTCTCTGTCAAACATCCTTCTAAAGCCAAGAAAGACTTTACACTCAGTCAAGTAAAGCAAGAAAACTTGACACAAAAACCCAACGTGCCCATATATGGAAAAGGCTTATGGCTACTGTGAGACACTAAGATATTCCATCAGGCCAACTGCCTTCCATATATGGAGACGGTTTGTCTCAGCGGGTGAATTACTGATTGCCGATTTACTGAACCCAGAATAACGTTACCACGAAAACATGCAATCACGTATAACATTACCACGAAAACCTGCAATCACGAATTTTCATTTTACCGCGTCTCACACATTATCGATAGATTAGGTTAGGTTAGAAAAAGGACAATGACAGAATGATTCGTGATTGCAGGTATTCGTGGTAACGTTATACGTGATTGCATGTTTTCGTGGTAAAGTTATTCTGGGTTTAGTACCTAATTCGGAAATCAGTATGAGAGTCTGTCTCAGCGGTCATTCATAGCCATAACACATTCCCACTCCACACCATACAAAACAAAAAGAAACATTGCAAGTAGTCTTTAATCATGATAACATATCATAGATAACGTCAATATTATCATGTTTTTTTTTAAACAATTTCCAGTTATTACGTGACCTCCTTGCTTAGTGATTAGAATCGAAGGTGCGAAGGTAGATCTGGTGATAAAAAAAAAACATTGTTTAAATTTCGAATTGAGTGCTACTGGTCTTTTTGATTGTAAATACCGTTAAGTTTAAATTGAGAAAGAACGCCATCTATTGACAACAGAATGAAACAAAATACCTATTGTCATCATTCCATTTATTTCGAGGGTGTCGTAAAATCCGATTAAGGCCGACGAAACTTAACAGTCAATATATCTAGCAAAGAAGGAAAACTTGAAATTAAACCCTATACCAATTCATCTGGCCAGCGTGGTATTAGTAGGCTAAGTATCCCTCCGTCACGTGAGGAGGCCCGACCCTGCAGTGGTACAATAATGGGCTGTTATGATGATATCTAGCAAAGGGAAACTAACCAAAAATGATTAGTGTTTTCTTCCCTATGTAAAAGAAACTTCCGACATATCGTCCCTTAGCTTACAACACCGCTTAAGTCATTTTTACCAACTTTACAGGAGACGAATAAAACTGTCTATTTTAAAATATCTGTGGTTTTTTACTATTGCCACTTAATACATAATCTAGTTAGAGGTTAAGAAATAATTATATATACTTATTTTAACGATTTTTTTTATTTTAACTTGTATTCTATGACTTGAGCAGTGTTGACTGATATTTTATTAGATTTAGGCGGTGTTGTTTGGGGAATTGTAAGGGATGAAGGTATTAAAAGATGACTGTCCGGCTTCCACACAATCATGTGTTTTTAAGTGTTTAAAAAACCAGGCTCTTATTTTGTACGTTTTCCCGCACGTGGGGCATATCAAGACCTTTTTCTTGCCTTTGTCGTTTTGAGAATCTATCTGTGAACAATTCTTTCGCCCCCCCCCCCCCATTCGGAGTGTCCTAGGGGTATTTTTCTTTTGTGGACTTTTAGCGCGTTAACTCTTGAGCAAGGGCTTGCTAGGCCCTTGTTCTCGGCTGTCTTTCCAGCAATCGACTGTCTTTCCACTGGTCATCTGTCTATTGCAGCTGTCACCTGCCATTCCAGGGTCATCCCGTCTCTCCGAGCAGTCAAGTTTTAATAAGATCTAATCTTAGCATTCCATGGATTCTCCGTGCGGGTGCCGGGTCCATCGCGTGATAAAGGACGGAACACTTGCATAACAGCGTCTGGGACTTACGACCCAGATGTAGGTTTAAGGAGGCCCCCTTACAAAGCGTTAGCGGTCACCTTCACTGTCTGCTATGTTCCTTCCTCTACCTATCCAAATTTGGTAGGAACCTAACAATGCCGTTTTGGACATTCGTGATAGTAGAGAGCTTACTGAAGTTCTCGGCAGTCCTAGTTCTTTTAATAGATTGTAGAGGGATTTAGCTGGTGTACCACTCGCACCTATTTCCACGGCATACAGAGTAACCCTATAGCCATTTCTGGTTATCTCATTTGTCAAGTCAAAGTATTTGTTTGTCTTAATTGCGTGGTCTTTAGGGATGTTAGTTTCCCACGGTACCGTGAGCTCAATAAGTACTACACGCTTTTTCAATTTTGAGTAGAGAAATATGTCTGGTCTCAACGGCTACACGCAGATATCCTCCGGGATTTTGTAGTGTGTTTCATACGTGTCAACCAGTAGAGTCCAATCGTCTGCCGAACTCAGGACTGAAAAAGACTTGTAGGTGGTCTTTTTAGCAGTACCTTCCTTAACAAATTGAATGTTTTGTCTTTTATTCGTAGTCAGTCCTTTTCTAGCTCTGGCAATTAATTGTAAATTAATACGAATAAATCAATAAACATTACTTTATTCTATAGCTTACCTCTTAATCTTCTATTTAAACTTCTTGCATAGACCTTTCAGCCATAAAATTCGCATACAAATTTAATAATCACGGAACGGGAAGTATTTTCGTGCGAATAGTATGACAAACTAAGGACTTGTGCGGTGTTGCGACGCCAACCGACTTGAGCGCTGTCACTATTTTTTGAATAACGGCTTTGATTGGCTGATATCTATTTCATGAGACCAATGGTTCGACGCGCAATGCGCAGCTTCATCCAATGGCATTAAAATGTAAAAACCACCAATTTTCGACTTGAGCGGTGTTGTTAGCTAAGGGACGATATTACTTATATTCCCTTTTTGCTTTTAAACGTAGTGTAAAGAAGCATTATCTAAGCCAGACGGGCAAGGTGATGGCGATGGAATGAATTTGTTCTTTGTTACTTTCATTCACGGACTGGAGTCGCGTTTTCCATCATGTTCGACACGGTCATTTTGCAAAAACTAACTAGCTTGTAACACAAAATATTCATCATAACAGCCCATTAATGTCCCACTGCAGGGACGGGCCCCCTCCGATGACGGAGGGATACTTGGCCTACTAATACCACGCTGGCCAGACGAATTGGTATAGGGTTTAATTTCAAGTTTTCCTTCTTTTTATTTCGTGAAGATAATATTCACGGACAGTCCCTCAGTCGGTTTTTACGACACCCGTGGGATGAGATGGGGTGGTGACATATTGTATTCTTACTTCGTCACCACACGGAGAACAACACAAAATATTATAATAAATTAATTAAATGATAATATTGATAAGACGTGTGTTACCAAGAATACGAATTATCTAGCCTTGTAGCTACGGAAGTTGGTAATTCTAATTATTATTTAGAAGATACATCGTAGTAAATCAAACACTATTTTGTATCTAAAATCTATTTTGTATTTAAACACCAGTTTGTATCATAACGATATCTCTAGAATACCGTATTTAGTTTTGAAAAAGATAACTCTTGCATTAAGGCATCATGTTCATTGTAGCGGGGTCTTTTACAGATGGGAAATTATGTAGGTATCTCACAAATAATTTTCTAGCATGGAAAACCCTAACTTCAAACAGTACGCATTGTCACGGTGGCAGTCTAATGGGGAGTGGTCTCGGGTTCGATTCCCGGTCAATGCAAATGTTTGTGTGCATTCGTCTGGGTGTTTTCTATGTATAATATGTACCTATGTATTTACAAAAAAAACGGATTTAAGTATGTTTATCCGTTGTCTAGTACCCATATTACAAGCTTTGCTTAGTTTGGGACTAGATGGCGTTGTGTGAATGTGTGAATAAGAATACCTTTGACAACTTGCCATTGCAAGTCCATTTGCCAGCGTGAGTCATTACTCACGCTGGCAAATGGATCGCAAACTAAAAGTTATTTATTGTAATAATAAGACATGATAAGTAATTAAGGCCTTCATCATCATCCTCCTGCCCTTATCTTATATTCACTTGGGATCGGCGCAACATGTATGCTTTTCCATACATCCCTGTTTCCCGTCATCTCAACATTTACTATTTTTATTTACTTTTAATAAATTAAGACCTTATTACTTGAAATCTAACGTGGTAATGCCGTTACTTTATTTGGCGTATTGCTGCTGGACATTAGTGGGCTTCTTCATTGAACTTACAACGTCAGTGTAAATATTCTATTGTCCTTGTCATTGTTTACATTAAAATGAAAAAGAATAAACACTATATAAAATTAAAATACAACAATTTATCTAAATACCATAAAATAATCTGGCAATAATATAGAATTACGCATGTTATTTGTTATTTAAGAAAAATATTTAAAAAAATCGATTCGTATATTTATTTATCGATAATTACCGAATTTTTTTAACGATAACACGTACCTTATCGATATGTAATGTGTAATGATAAAATCTAACATGTCAGGCTATAGATAATAAAAGGATTGATGATTATTTTCGCTAATCTAATTACGAAAAATATCTAAATGTTAATTTGATTAGGTATGTCATGTTCAATGTACACGTGATTAGTTAAGTTATCTTTTAGAATAATATAAAGCAAGTAAAATACTTAATTTTCCGTGTGTTGACGGAGTAAGAATACAATATGTCACCACCCCATCTCATCCCATGGGTGTCGTAGAAACCGAATAAGGGACTATCCGTGAAGGCCCTTATTCGGTTAACTAAAATTCAAATAACGAAGTAAAAAAAAGAAAAATTTAAAATTAAACGATATACCAATCCGTCTGGTCAGCGTGGTATTAGTTGGCCAAGTATCCCTCCGTCACGTGAGAAGGCCCGTCCCTGCAGTGGGACATTAAAGGGCTATTATGATGACAGCACACCTACGCGCGCTCGCTTTAAATAAGAAGCTGTTGCCCTGTTGCAAGTGGCTGTTCAGATTTTATTTCTAGAACTAAATTTCGGTGAGCGGACATGCAAACGTTTCTAAATGCAAACTTTAGGCCGACCAAGAAGACTGCGCGAGTTGTAGGTACTTTGATTAAAACTTGTATGTAGGCGTGCTTTTTGCTTAGGTTCTTTTTTAGGCAAATCGGTGAAAAAAGGTGCACTGCACTGATGCAGCGCAATTTACTTAATTATATTACAAGTAAAACTAACGTAGTATGGTTAATTATTTTTAATTACAATTGATAATTACTTTTTTTCAATCTTGTTATTGTAAAACCAACATTACTGTTGAGTTAATTAAACATAAACAATTTTGAAGAGTAAGTAGGTACCTACTTACTCTTCAAAATTGTACATAGGATTTGCATTAAATCATGTGCATTTGTCTTGTTTTTTTTTTCAAAAAGTAAGAAAACAATCATTTTACGATTAGAATTCTAAAAGAGTAGAGTTATTGTTTACATTGATGGTAAAAGCAACAAATCTGTCAACCGCGTAAGAGCGTCTATTTTCAGAATTATATCCGGTGTTATGAGGAACAACATCTACTCGCTGCTCCGACTGGAGACAGTCCGAAAATCTGAGCCCCAGCAGTTATATCAAGCGGCAGGATCCTTCCACAGCATAGGAGGGCACGTAATGCAACACGGTCGCGTTTTCCATTCTAAGAGCTCTTTGCCTTGCCCTATTTCACTCTTACCGGAAATTCTTAACGCTACGTGCATAGCGACGTCTTTATTACTGGATAGTTGTTTATATGTGATTGGTGCTCCCACTTTTATGTACTACCTACATCACGACGCTACCTTTATCATTGAATAATCCTTGGTTATATGGTTATGTATGGTATACAATAGTTGCAGCGCCTAGGTAATTACAGTTATCTCCAATGTAAAAAATATATTATGACGTCAAGAAAATGCAGCAGTAGAGTTTGTTGCCCCGCTTCTTCTCTACTAGCGTTTTGGAGGCGGTGGTAAAGTTTTTCTAAACTTTGAAATGTTTAAAAACTTAGATTAAGTAGTGTTAGATGACGTCAAAAAGATACGATATTATTGTACTAAGTACTTTGAATAAATATGATATTTGATTTGATTTGATCGGTCATTTCATTTTTCGCCAGCAGTGGCGAATGTTCTTATTTCTGGATATTTAGATACGGACACTTTACAAAAGACTACACAATATCGCCTTATTAATATGATAACTAATAGATACAATAGCCAAATAACATAACATATTGATTACTAATAACTATGAAACTAATCATAAACATTACGAAACATTAAATTATTGAACGAAATTTATATTAACCGAGCTCACTAACAAGCATATCCGATTTAAGCAATTATATTTTAACTATTATATTAAAATATAGGAAACTAATTAATAGTACAATAAGATTCATTTATTTAATTACAATTAAATATCTATATTCGCAAACGAAATAATTGGATATCATGGAACGTATCATTTGCTTTATAATTAGTTACGCAACCGGGCGCCATTTTAGTTTGCTCGATTTGGCGGCAAATATTTGTTGAAGTTTGCACACTGCCGTATATCTTGTGTGGAATGGAATATGGAACAGTTGAGTTTAATAAAAGCAGAATTAAATGTACGCCCTATTTCACAAACTGCATTAAAGTAGATTTGTTTTTAGGCTGTTCCTGCGTGAATGAGACATACAGAATTTGGAAGAAGCGCCGGAGAACCAAAATAATAATCATTCTTAACGTGCAAAAGGGAAGGAACATAGCACTAAGAACTCAAGGCCGTTTTGACAAAAAGGTTCTCCTATGACGATTGCAAAAGGCGCGGCAAGTAAACAATCTGGTAAAACTCTGCGCTATCGATAAATGAGGGAGGACAAACTACAGAGAAAGTTAATTGAAAGAGCTTTATTTACTTATCTATCATCATATAATAACAGCCCATCAATGTCCCACTGCAGGGCCGGGCCTCCTCCCGTGACGAAGGGATACTTGGCCTACTAATACCACGCTGGCCAGACGGATTGGTATAGGGTTTAATTTCTCGTAAAGATAATATTCACGGATAGTACACCCATGGGATGAGATCACATATTGTATTCTTATTCCGTCACCACACGGAGTAGGTATATACTTATAGTTCATTTCATTTATTTATTCAAACAAGTAGGTACAATAATATTGTATCTTTTTGACGTCATCTAACACTACTTAATCTAATGCCCTAGTACGAAGTAGCCCCCTCTCTCGCGTCTCGCCAACTTAACTTGCCAAAAAATAGGATGGAGATCTATTTATATCAACTTAATCTTATAATACTACTTAACTCGCTACTGTACTTGTCGATGTGTAAATCGGGCATAAGTTTATAAACATTTCAAAGTTTAGAAAACTTTACCACCGCCTCTAAAGCGCTAGTAGAGAAAAAGCGGCGCAACAAACTCTACTGCTGCATTTTCTTGACGTCATTTTTTTTACATAGGAGAAAACTGTAATTAGGCGCTGCAACCATTGTATACCATACATAAGCATAACCAAGGATTATTCAATGAAAAGTTAAAATCGTAATAAACCGAAATACACAATGGACAACATTTCTAACTCGTTATTATCTCTGAGACATAACCAAGCACCTAGCACAGAGCTCTCTGGGCAGTGTTCTATTAATCAATCCTTCATCCCTGCAATGGGCCATCACCAGCTGATATGCCATAATAAACAACAAAAATCAACCCTCTCTTAATACACATAATCTGCGATTAGATTCAAAGTGCATCGCCAATTAGCCTCTGTTTACTTGTCTATGGTAGGGTGATTTACCCCTAACTAGACAGCTAATTAAGTGAAGATAAAATGTTTGGAGTTTGGTGATATGGCTCATTAGTCGTGTTACGGCTATTTGTAGAGAGAATGGGTTTGGTTCTTGATCAAAGGATTTTTTAAACTGGTAAATATATCTAAGCTTTTTTTATGAAATACTTACTAGCTGACCCGTGCCCACTTTGTTAGGCCGCGAATAAAACGCGTCACCTTGTTAAACATATATTTCATGACTCCTCCACTCCTATTAGTCATAGCGTGATACTATATAGCTTATGATACTCCCCGATAAATGAACTATTCAACACAAAAAGAATTTTTAAAATCGGTTCAGTAGATCCAGAGATTACCCCCTACAACGTCACAAACACACAAGCTTTACCTCTTTATAATATTAGTATAGATTATTTTATTCTACAGGGTGTGCAGGGTATGCAGGGTGGACAGACGAACTAGTTCGCAGCGGGAAACCGATGGATGAGGGAGGCACAGGACCTTAGACGGTGATAATATTTGGAGTAGGTCTATTTCATTGGATGTCCATAGGCTGACAAGACCTTTGGGCTGCTACAGACAACGCTGTTCATAATCATCATAACAGCCAATTAGGGTCCCACTGCAGGGACGGGCCTCCTCCCGTGACGAAGGGATACTTGGCCTACTAATACCACGCTGGCCAGACGGATTGGTATATGGTTTAATTTCAAGTTTTCCTTCTTTTCATTTTGTAAAGATATTATTTACTGATAGTCCATTAGTCGACCCCTCAAAGGATGTTAATAAGCTTGTATAAAGCCTACAATTACTTCAAGCCTTTAACCTCCATGTGGTGGCGGAGTAAGAGTACTATACCATTCCGTCTGGCCAGCGTGGTATTAGTAGGCCAAGTATCCCTCCGTCACGGGAGGAGGCCCGTCTCTGCAGTGGGACATTAATGGGCTGTTATGATGATGATGACTTCAAACCTTTTTCCCAAAAGGAATAAGCAGAGACTAGTATCTAAGCGTCCAATACCTATACGATCCTTACAAACGTACTTTCCTTATACTTTCAATACACATCTTCAAACAATTCCGTACCTATAAGTATTAGTAGATACATTTTCAAAAACCAAAAATTTTTCATTCAAAACGTATTATAATAGAGAAATATGACAACCGAAATGTAGAGTTTGAGGGTGCCGTGCCTCATCCCCAGGGCGTGGCTTATTTACGTCACGCCTACTCGATTTATTACCCGAAACAACCCCTGGGTAAGGGTGAAGATGTATTTTTTTTTCTATGAAATATATTCTTAGATGAAAGTGTAATTTTGAGTTTTTGTGTAATATTTTTGGACACAGTATAGGTAATAGATATGATTAAGGGTGGTACGGTATTTATTGGTTTATAGCATTGTGAAAATAGTGGTTAAAGTTGAATGAATGATTTATTTATTTGTATGAAACATGGTTGTATATTGATGTTATACAATATTTAGTCCTAGGCACATTTTACCATTGGTGCATTGGTATAAGTACAAATATTATTGACACAACTAATCTAAACATAGTACCACAGTAGTAAAGTAGTAAGAATAAGAAAAAAAAATATAAATAGCAATAACAACAAATTTAGTTGGCTAGGTAGGAGGTTGGTTATTAGTGGTATAAAGGTGTGGTATGAAATAACTTGAACTAAATTTAAAATAAAAAATCGTGATAACCAAAGATCCCTCTTTTGTAAATAGCTGATTGAAGGAAAATATCTTTACGATAATATTATGTACTAGCTGACCCGTACCCACTTCGTCGGGCGGCGAAAAAAACGCGTCCCTTTTTTAAACAAATTTTATTACTGCTCCACTCCTATTAGTCATAGCGTGATACTATATAGCTTATGACACTTCCCAATAAATAGACTAGGTATTCAACACAAAAAAAATTAAAATCGGTTCAGTAGATCCAGAGACTACAACGTCACAAACACACAAACTTTACCTCTTTATACCTAATATTAGTATAGATTACGCACTCGTCGTCATCATCACTATGTGCCTTCGCGTCTATTTCAGACGATTCATTTATTGCCTCGTGGTTACCATGCAGTTTTTCTCATGGCTGTACAAGCCAATTCTAGAGAGGTAGATTCTGTCTGTCGCATACTCTGCAGACAAAATTTCCGAACGCTCCAAGAGCGTTGTCGGTATTACGCATAAATATTATCCGCGTGTGGCTACCTTCGTGTTAGAAGCTCACTTTTTCCTTACCTAATGCCCGATTTACACATCGACAAGTACAGTAGCGAGTTAAGTAGTATTTTAAGATAAAGTTGATTTAAATAGATCTCCATCCTATTTTTTGGCAAGTTAAGTTGGCGAGACGCGAGAGAGGGGGCTACTTCGTACTTAACTCGCCAAAAAATAGGATGGAACTCTATTTAAATCAACTTAATCTTAAAATACTACTTAACTCGCTACTGTACTGGTCGATGTGTAAATCGGGCATAATGGTATAACAGTAAAAGTGGGTGTAGGAAGAAGGAACGTGTCAGACTGCGCTAGACAGCCTGCGAACAGAGAGAGATGGCTGAAGATCGTGAAAAAAACTGGGTCCGCCACTAACACCAACGCGGACGCCTCATCGTGACCACGCACGACCGCTCTGTCAAGAGCGAAACGGCTGAGAAGAAGAATGGTATAGGACCAAACCTTGCATATTAACAAGAATAAAAACTGTAATATTCCAAATTCAAAAGTACATTTTCTCATATCCTGTGGTAAAAAATGTAATTTTCCAAATTCAAAATAAACTCTTTCTCTTTTCATAAAACTATGACACGTCATTCCAAATTCAAAACGAATTTATTCTTTTTTTTTCTATACAAGAGGCTACAGATTAAATTCGTTCAACAATAGTGTTTCGTCCCAGCATTACCCGTATGAGTGTACCCCCAAATATTGTATGAATGAATGTAATGTAGGGGCGGTATGCTATTATAATGGTAAGGGCGGGTGGTAAGGGCGTATGGGGCGGATGTTGGCGATATAAATAAATTAGTAGATTTTAGAAGGAGGAGGAAACTGTAATTTTGTTGTATGAAATATTGTTATGATATTAATATAGGTAAGATTTGGTGTAGTTAAGATTGGCTATATTTTGTATGTGTATTTTTAACTTTACATGGTTATAAAGGGATGCGATGTACAGAAAGCAATATCGCTTTTGTTTTATACTATCTAGTGATGTAGTGGTAGCGCATGTCTTGGTGTGTAATTTTCAAAATGTACCTACTTAAGTAGTTTATAGAAGCATGAAGATTGATGCAAGATACAAATTCAAATTAGTGGTCATTTCGCAAGTTGTAAGATCTTGAAATGGCCGAACATCGTGATTAAGGATTGGTCTTAAAGGCTGCTCTCGCAACATCCTACTAAAAACTATAAACGTGAACGGTATTTTTACTTATAAGTATATGGATGTTTGTTACTCTTTGACGTGAAAACTACTGAATAGATTCTAATGAAACTTTACAAAAATATAGATAATAACACATAGGCCTGATGAACGTCATAATAGTTAGGTACTTACCTACTAAGTGCCAAGTTAACGTTTGTCTTATTATCAGCTTATTAACGTCTCTACAGTGGGACATTAATAGGCTGATAATGATGAATTTAACACAGTTAGTTCACAAGGTCACTTTCATTACAACTTTCGTATTAATTTATTGTAAAATATAAAAAGCTTTATGGCATATTTAATCATATTTAATTTAATGATACTGCCATGCAATAAATTACTAATATTATAATAAGTATTTGCAAAAATATATTCGGATTCTCCATTAATTAACACTTTCTTTCAATATTTTATGCCAATAAATATGATTTAAATGCTTTCCTTTGCTTTGTTACAAAACATTTTTAATTTCCTATTCAATATAAAAAATTTGCATTTATTCATAATAAATATAATTATTGATTTATTTATTAAAAAAATCATATCTAAATAAAATTATTTTCGTAAAATTATTATCTGAATCGATTATTTTATGCGAGATCTTAACTAATTTATATTCGTATTGAATAAATTATAATTTAACTGGTACAGACATGGGTTTTATATTATTAACGAAGTGAGAAATATTATAACGACATAAATCATATTATTAAAATTTGACTATGATTAAATACATTTTTAAATAACACACAAAAATCACAAATACGGTTTTCTCATATTATACTGTTTAGTTTAGTTTTATTGTATAAAGTCACGCGATATGTTTTTAACTTAATTATATTCGAGATTCTTTATTTGATTTGCTAGTTTTAGTAGATTATTCGAAAAATAGTTTATTAAGTATGTAGCATTCCTTTTTATTTTTAGTTGATTTACGAAATTATCATAACACAGAAATATAGATATTATATTAATTACAACCTAGATAACTAGCATTCGATTTATTGATCATTATTTATTATGTTAATTTTATGATAATTTCACTATACATTTATTAAAAACTTAATTAAAATTTTAAAAATCATATCAAAAAACCGCATTGTGTAATAAATGTTTATAAAAAAAAAAATGTTTATAAAAAAATAAATGATATCGATAATAATATCAAACTATCGTTGCAGATAGGCCAACGTACCACGGAGCGGTGGCCTACTTAACAGCTTCTTTATTATTATTCAATTTAATCTATAACTACTGAAATTTAATTTTAATAAACAGTGATTATAAAAATGTACAGACTTCCTCAAAGATTCCCCTGTAATAAAGATATTCGTAAGAAAAAGAACGTAATTAAAGAGGGTAACTTTTATTTATCAAAGATTTAAGAAATTAATGCGTAGGTATTTTTACAATAAACTAACCCTTGGGGTTAATGACACTTGAAGATCGATAACACAAAGTTTAATGTTTGTTTTTTTCGAATCAAAAACCTCAAATTACACAATTTCCAACGTCTTTACATGAAAAAGTGTAACAAATAATTGAAAATAAAATCAAAAACTTACCTTTACGCGTCAAAATCCAAACTTTCAACTGTTTATGAACTCACTAAATGTGAAAACTTGATTATTGCACTATGAAATATAACAAAATTCTTAACGTTAATTATCCACACGACACGTAAAGACAAATTACATGAACAAATTATCTTATCACAAGGAGTAACCGATCGTTTGTGTCCGTAAAATATATTTCGTTGTGTACTTAGGCCTTTTTGGTCACTGCACTGTGAATTGACGCGAGCGTGCTCGCGGCTCGAGGCAGACTGCCGCAACGCGTCGCCCCTCGCGTCTCAGGCCCCACCCCTTCACCATTTTCAGGTAAAAAAGGAATAAAAAAATGTAGATAACATTTTTCTGTTTGTTATCTATTTGGCGACAGTTTTTACTTACCTTTGAATATTTGTGTAGGTGGTCTGTGGTGTAAATTAGGCGGTCCATTGTTCTGTGGGCGTCGCAAGATTTTTTTCTTATAATTAAATTGTTGTTTTGTAGTATTTTAATGTCGATTGTAAATTTATTGTAATATCTAGTCAATAAAATGCTACCTCGATTGTTTTTATTGGTTGTTAATGCATTAAAAATGTTGAATATTTTAAAAAACTAGATTTTTATATTGGTGTAATTTTATAATTTACATTATTTTTGTGACAATAAATTTAAAAGTTTGTAACTTAGTTATATCTTATTTAAAATTAATTTAAAACGCTCATATAGGAATTAATTATTATTTTATAATTTAATAACTTTCCAATCCTTCTACCCTAGGTACAGTATATCAATGCAACCTAGTAGAAATGTACTTACCTACTTACTTTTTCCTAAGTAAATGGAGAGGCGGGATGGGCCTGTCCCTGGATTGGGACATTAAAAGACTAATCAGTAGAGAGATAATAAATTATGTAAGCTTCGGAGATAAGTTAATTTTCAATTTTGCTTTTAATGTTTTTTTTTCTAGAATTTTTTTTTTCTTTATTTCTTAGCGTTACAATTAGCAGATACTATACATAATTACATACCTACATACATTAACTTACCCCTTATCTCGTCAAACAGATTGATTGAATTATTAAAAAAGAATTACATATAACTAAGTACAAAAATATGAAACGCGTAGGTTTAATGTTAAATTACTTTTAATAAAAATTCTTCAGAAGCCATTAATTTAATACAAATACTTACAAATTCAAGCAAAAAGTTAATACCTTTTATATTAAAGTCTGTGTCTGCTCTGTGTATAGCAGACTTAGTATACAATTTAAAAGGTCTCGGGTTCGATTCTTGCTCTATATTTCATTAAAAGGTAAACAAATATGGCGTCGTGTCAACCACAGACTAAAGACTTAGTCTTTGACCTTATGAAAAATGTACAGAAATCTAGGACACATTCTAGAATCTACAAAATGTCAAATGGTTTAATTAATTTTCATCTGTAAAAGACGTTGGAAAAATTTATATTTATTTAAAATTTAAGAAAGATAGTGGATATCAAAGTAATTTATGTGTTTTCTATTGCATAAGTACATGTCTAATGTAATACTTACATAAATTTTCATCTACATCAAAGTGTACAAATTGATGTAAAAACGAGTGAATTTGCAAAATGTGGTGTTTGTTTACAAAGATAGTCAAGTATTAATTTATGTAAATAGGTATTCAAGATACACCATCGACATAGTTATCATCATAACAGCCCATTAATGTCCCACTGCAGGGACGGGCCTCCTCCCGTGACGGGGGGATACTTGGCCTAGTAATACTACGCTGGACAAACGGATTGGTATAGGGTTTAATTTCAAGTTTTCCTTCTTTCTATGTAAATGTATTATTCACAGATAGTCGCTTAGTCGGTTTCTACGACACCCATGGGATGAGATGGGGTAGTGACATACTGTATTCTTACTCCGTCACCAGTTCACCACACGGAGAATTACGGTTGTAAGTAGTTTCCATAAATAACTTTATTCTTTGCCATATTTTTTAAACTTACTCTATTGGCTATGCAATAAAACCATGAATGCTGCAACGGTAGCTTGACAGTCTTAAAGCTTGGGTGTCTTTACATTGTTATTTTATTTGGACAAAAGAAGGTAATAATCTGCTATTCTTATCACTTTACAACCTATAAACAATTGATTTTTTGACAAAACTAACAAAAGGTGAAAAGAAACCCTTAGTTTCAATAATAAAACTATTATTATCATTAGGTACTGTTTGCTTTAATCCTTTGCCAAATGAAACTGTTAAAAAGATATTTTTTTTTTATATTGACAACACGGATTATAAAATGGTCGATTTTTTTATAATTCATTGTTTCATATTATTCATTTTTAATCTGTGGACATGGATAAGAGAAGGCAAAGGTAAGTAATCTGTAGTTCATTAGAAATTGTCAACCTTTTACTTTTGAATGGAAAATTGAGTTTAATAGTTCTCATATCATTAGTTTTTTACTTAAATAGCGACTATTGTTTTGGAAGATTTAAGTTTTAGGTACTTCTTAGTTTAGTTTTTTAGCAATTCGAGAGGGTTATATAGGTAGCGTGATTAACTTTATATTAGGTTACAAGCTTACTTCTTCTGGCTTATATACGACCTCTGTGGCGTAGTGGTTATATAACATGACTGCTACGCAGAGGTCTCGGGTTCGATTCCCGCTAAATGCAAATCTTTGTGTGCATGAACATGATTTTTTGCATTGGTCTGAGTGTTTCTATGTATAATATGTATGTACCTTTTTTTGTAAATATGTACATTTTTACAAAAAAGATTTAGTTATACTTAGTTTAAAGTTTTATACCCTAGCTTTAAAAAAGCCTCATGTAACTGGTGCCTTATTACGTCATAACAAAAACTCACATTAATCTGTCTTACTTAGAATTACTAAGACGTAAGCACAGAACATTTTTATACTTAAAGGAGGACGTAAGGCAGGTACCTACTGGCTACAATATTTTAACTAAAAAAATAACCACGTTTAAAACAATATAATCAATGTTTTGTCACCAGCTTAAGAAATTGCCATTGTAATAAAACAACCATGGCGTAGAGGGGCTCTACTTAGCACTTTTTAAGTTAAAATACCCTCCGTGTAGTGACGGAGTAAGAATACAATATGTCACCACCCCATCTCAGCCCATGGGTGTCGTAAAAACCGACTAAGGGACTATCCGTGAATATTATCTTTACGTATAAAAAAAAGGAAAACTTGAAATTAACCCCTATACCAATCCGTTTGGCCAGCGTGGTATAGGCCAACTATCCCTCCATCACGGGAGGAGCCCGTCCCTCCAGTGGGACATTAATGGGCTGTTATGATGAAGTTATAATTTTATAAGTAGGTATCTTAAACACAAAATTAACCTACACTACCTTAAAAGATTTGTTTACCTTGGTAGCGCGATGGTTGCGTTTACGGCTGGCATGCACAAGGTCGAGGGTTCGAATCTCATGCAGGTTCATTGCATGAGATTCGAAACATGCATCCACAAATGTAACATTAATTTGACGACCTCTGTGGCGCAGTTGGTATATAACATGACTGCTACGCAGAGGTCTCGGGTTCGATTCCCGCTCAATGCAAATCTTTGTGTGCATGAACCTGATTGTTTGCATTGGTCTGAGTGTTTTCTATGTACCTATAATAATAATATGTTTGTATTTACAAAAAAAAAAGTATTTAGGTAGGTATGTTTATCCGTTGTCTAGTACCCATAGTACAAGCTTTGCTTAGTTTGGGACTAGCTTAGGTAGGGATGTGTGAATGTGTAAGGATTTTTATCCGTTGTCTAGTACCCATAGTACAACAGTTTGACGATTACCCGAACTCATCATTTGTTTGTATGTTATTTACCTTAATCAATCAACTAGCCTATTGCAGTCCACTGCTGGACTAACAATAATATTTGCAATATTTGCCTCTCCCAACAGTCCCAACATACGCCACAGAACTAGGTCCTGCGCCTTCCGCATCCAGTCCGACCTTTATGAGGTCGTCGGTCCACCTAGCTAGGGGGCGTCCTACACTACGTTTGCCGAGTCGCGGTCTCCACTCTAATGCCCGATTTACACATCGACAAGTACAGTAGCGAGTTAAGTAGTATTTTAAGATTAAGTTGATTTAAATAGATCTCCATTCTATTTTTTGGCAAGTTAAGTTGGCGAGACGCGAGAGAGGGGGCTACTTCGTACTTAACTCGCCAAAAAATAGGATGGAACTCTATTTAAATCAACTTAATCTTAAAATACTACTTAACTCGCTACTGTACTTGTCGATGTGTAAATCGGGCATAAGACACGTTTGCTCCAACGGCCATCGGTCCTTCGACAGATATGACCAGCCCTTTGCCACTTTAGCTTGCTAATACTACGAGCTATGTCGGTTACTTTGGTTCTTTGTCGGATAACATTATATGTACTCAATTCAGTAAAAATCACTAGGTACATCACATGGCTCGATATCAATCCCAGCAGCAAAAAAATAGGAATACATTTTAAAACCCAAGAAATAATCAATAAGTTAATTTCCATTAATATTAGTTCCGATGAGATCGAATAAAGTTTTTTAATCCATCGGCCCCACAGCACGTTCATCTAATTGTTATGGCGGCTATAAATTTATTTATGATGTGCTACTGCATTTCTAACTAAGTATATCGTTAAAGGATTATCTTGAGCCGTTCCTTATGCCTACTAGTATTACTCTGTGGTTAAAAACTTTTTAACTGTTGAAACTGTATTTTAAAAAAAGTGTGATGTGTAAGATGGCCGCTTTCCCGCCAATACTTTGACAGATTTGACAAATATGAAAATCATACTTTTAGAATTTTATACTTAATGAACTTGTTGTACAAAAATTTCTCAATTAGCCTATCGCAGTCCACTGAGAGACTTCCTGGCCTCTTCGATTACGCGCCTCGGAACACGGTCTTTCGCCTTCGACACACAGACAACCTCTGTGGCGCAGTTGGTATATTACATGGCTGCTACGCAGAGGTCTCGGGTTCGATTCCCGCTCAATGCAAATCTTTGTGTGCATGAACATGATTGTTTGCATTGGTCTGAGTGTTTTCTATGTATTATGTACGTATTTACAAAAAAATGTTTATCCGTTGTCTAGTACCCATAGTACAAGCTTTGCTTAGTTTGGAACTAGATGGCGATGTGTGAATGTGTAAAAAAAAAACCAAGCGACCGTTTTGAGGTCGAGATTCTTCGCTGAGTGGGACTTAATGGTGATCATAGAAAGTAGGTTTCACTTCAATTGTTATTTGTCGTTTGATGTTGGTAGCCACTAGCCATAAGACCAAATTTAAATTTCGAATACGATGCGTGCTTACGTCAAATGTCATAAGATTCACACCTGTATTAAAGAATTTATGTTCAAAAAGTGTGTCTTTGTAATTTCGACCTTAACGTGATTCGTTATAGTATGTTTTGCTATAGATGATGAGGTACTTAAGACTACCTGTTTTTGAAGTGGATTGATAGTAAATGTCAATGCTTGTGTCCAGCTAATGAAGTAAGGCTTAATAAGGATATGACGTTTAAGGTAATATATTATTTTATTTCTTGAGCTCAAATCCTTTGATGCACCACAAATACATCTATATTTTCAACATTGCGAATACCTGAATTATGCACATTTCTTCAAAAAACGAATGTTTAAAAAATCCGTGAAAATACGTAATAGTGACAAAACCAGCTGATTTTATCTAACATTTCTTATTTAGTGAAGACATTGACAGATAAAAACAAATGATAATAACTTTATACGGTGTCGATACACGTCTATTAAGGTATAAGTCTATTGATTTATTTGATATTATGACTACTTAGAGTGTATTTTTATCACATTTGAGACATACGATTGACAAAGATAAGCATCCTGTAATATATGTCTGTATCAGTGAAATAAGAAGTATTAATATGTTTATTGCTAATATTAAGCATGGTTCATTTTGCAGAAACAATAAATAATTATTAGGTATGTCATCACTTAGTATTTATATGTGTTATCTTTTACTTATTTATTTTAAAAAGACAGCAGTATTAGGTATCATGTCGTGTGTCGTAATTTTTTTTCATTAATTATGATGCAAATCATTGGCTACCTTATAAATACAATTACAGTCTAGCTCGAAAGGCTTACTTAATTTACTATAAGCTTTTTAAATAAATAATGTATCTATTGGAACTGTTCTTAGGGTCTATATTGTAATACAAATATACCTCTCAAGATCTCAAATGTCTATTAATCGTCAAGGTCTCTAATTTACTCGCAGCATTTTTATTCTAATCCAGTCTTGTCTCCTCAAATGTGAAACCCTGCGACATTCACACGTAAATGAAGTCTTTGATTATGGCTTTCGGATAATCTTGGTATTCCAGTTAAATTAAATGGCGTATCCCTATATTTCTATCGCCCGATACGAGCACCAAAGAGTTCCACGTTCAAATATGTTTTTTTTTTTCAACTTTTCAGTGCGTTGTGTGCTCATTACTAATTTATGCTGCCACGTTATTTATACTCTATGGTGTCGCTAGAGGTTGTTATTACGGAGGTTTTATATTATTGCGTCCAGAAGAATCAGAGACTCTTGGTAACATTTACTTGCAATGAATATCTTAGATATGTTTGAATGGGTCCTGTTTCATGTTTCCCGCGTGTTATGTGTTGACTTGCAATATTAGTCTTTATATTTAAGCTAGATCAAGGCTAGAGGGACTGTACGGTGGCCACATAGATTGGTACCTATAGGGTTTTATGTCAAGTACTTTTGATTTCGTACACATAATATTGGCAAGCTATCGGTAGTTGGTGATTATGAACCCTATAGCGTATAAAATAGGGTGTTGGTACTATGTATGTTACATTGTCACCACACTGAGTAAAATAATAACATTAAATGTCGTAATTTCATAAGTAGTAAAGCATGGTATGCTTTTATTAATAAAAAATATGGGTTCCATTCTCCTATTTTTTTTCATTTACCTACCGGCCAAAAACAGTCCAGTACGCAAAGTCTTACTACACGGTAGAGTCTGTTCGTCCCTTCAGTGGTACATAATATTTCGAATGATATATTGATTGCATGATAGAAATATCACAGATTTTTTATCTTTCATTTCATAGAAAACATTGTTCTACGTATGATTCGAACCCGCAATTTGCCTGCACGACAGCCGCATAAGTCGACTGTTACGCCAATTACTTAAATAAGTACATATAAATAAAAACAAAAACTAGGTTAAACATGACATCTTTATAAACGAAGCCTACATTATTACAACCCATCAAGATCCAAACCTCACTTACAGTAACTTAACTTTAACAGATAATAAATAACACAAAATCTGCTACATTAAAACCTTCGTGTCCACTCGCTCTCGGAATGTCTATGGCCATACATTTTTTTTTCTGTTCGAATTTTAAATATTCAAATCGAATCACCCAAATTAAGTAGCCATAAACGGAATCAGCTTCCAAATTTGAATATTTCATTTCTCATACGACGCGCGCGCTTTGATTTGTGCTCGAATTCTGCTTGTGTGTGTAACGTTAGAGATGTACTTTTATCGATATTTTGTATGTTTTGGTATTTTCTTTTTTATTACTATGAATTAAACGTATGGTTAATTTTTAATTGAACAATTAAGCAAAGTAATAGATAAGCTCATTTGGAAGGTTGTTGTATAAGTAATTAAAACACATTATAAATGAGTAAGATGAATGGCAGGGCAGTTTAATGTGATAATTTATGATTAGGCATTGATTAGAAATCAATATACCGGATCGAATAAGGAAATTAGTGAGCACTTAACTATAGAAATAAAGACAATAAGAACCCTATAAACAGACATAATTACCTAAATTACAAAATTATTTCTCTCAGGACAATCGTGTTTAGGTGGGTCAAACAAATAGTCCTCTATTGAGCTTGAACCCACTACTTATACAGATGAATATTATAAACCCTATCCCAACTACATAATTAAATATCTTCTACGAGTATATTTCATCTCCCAGTGACTTAAGTTACAACCTAGTTTCGTTAGGTACAGATTCAAACCAAAAAGTCCGCAGTCCATACATCGATATGTTTACTTTAAAACTATAACAACACTATTCCTTTTGTCGCAGCGCGCCGCGCGTTGATAAGGAAACATTTTAAATTAGTAGTAAAAAGAGTAAAAATATTATAATATATACATATATTTTTTTTATATTATTTGTATTTTTGTCGAACAAAACGGGTAGCCGCTACCAAACGATATAAATTATATCATTTTTCACTGCGACACCCTAAGCGAGGTAAAAAATGACGTTCCATTCAACGTTCGGTATTTGAAAAAGTTTTGCCGCGCTTTTTTATACGTTTCCGGGCGGCTGGATTCCATTATTGTAGTTTATCGAACGCGTTATTCAAACATTATTATTGATACATATTACATTGCTTGTTTTCTATTAAAGTTTTTACTTAAAGGGCTTGTGGAAGGAGCGTTGGATGTGTGAATATTTTTTTAGGTATTTTTATCGTCGTGGTCATGTTCAATGGCGGCTTTTTTATAGTTTTCTTCTTTGAGTTTGTTTCGTGTCGTACCGTGAAGGGTCAATCGTTAGCCCGTGGTTAATATTTTAGCGGTTACTAATTTTAAGTTTATTATGTTTATTAAAATTATTAGTTTTAGCTGTCATTTTGGTCTAGCGGTTGGGTTAAGTACCTGTTGGTTACAAGGTCGTTGGGTTTGACTCACAAATTTATGGTTATACCTGGTCCACATGTAGTTAGGTACCTACTAACCCCCTTACTCATAAACGCCTCTTAAATTTAATCACTGTTTAGGGAGATTTTTATTACGAAAACCAACCTTATACCAAACAACGTAAGAGTTTATGCTAATTAATCAATTGACTAAAATTTAAGAGGCGTTTATGAGTAAGGGGGTTAGTGTCAATGGTATGCTTCATTTCTCAGGGTTATTGATTAGCTTATTCCTTATGATCGCTAAAATCATGATCTGTAGTTGCGAAGACTGCAAAAATGTTTTTTGTGGGATTCGAACCTACGTACAACAGCTGCATACACCGATACTGCGACGCGATAAAACTAAGCTAGCCAGACTTGGTCTCTACTCAGCCGGCCATTAGATAGGTATTGGCCTACTTAGCACTAAACATAAAAGATTATAAAATTCCTTCGTTTGCGGATATTCCGATATCTTAATCAGATCGTTTATCTTATTAGTCTTTGAGATCTATCCACTATGCATTTTCCAGTAATCGATTGCCATTTGATATGAAAATGAAATGAAATGCGGTGTAATATACACCCTAACCCCCTGACTCATAAACGCCTCTTAAATTTTAGTCAATTGATTAGCTTAAATTCTTACGTTTTTGTTTAGCATAAGGTTGGTTTTCCTAATAAAAATCTCGCTAAACAGTGATAAAATTTAAGAGGCGTTTATGAGTAAGAAAGGTCGATATTTACAAAATTAAGTGAAAAAATATATTTTAAAAATTCTACGCTTATCGCCATCAGTGTGACCATACAATAAAATATATGTAATCGCATTTATAATTATGTCAAAATTAAATGAAAAATACGATGTATGACCCTATCAAGTAATAGGTCAATGTGTTTGTCACACAAAACCTGTTTTGCTATCATCACGCTTTTAAATAATGGAGTAAGCAGACATCTGTTTAATAGTAAGCAAAGCAAGTACCTTGTAGAGGTACCTACATACTCACGGTTAGTAGTAACTCCAAAAAGGATAGGTTAAGCAACCCCATCGAGGTCGTTTAATAGATGGGTAAGCGTTTAGTAGTTTTTAATTGTGGATGGAGTAGAGCTCACAGTGAGTTGTAAACAAAAACGACCTCTATGGCGTAGTGCAGTAATAACATGACTGCTACGCAGAGGTCTCGGGTTGGATTCCCGCTGAATGCAAATCTTTGTGTGCATGAACATGATTGTTTGCATTGGTCTGAGTGTTTCTATGTATTTACCATAAAAAAAAGTATTTAAGTAGGTATGTTTATCCGTTGTCTTGGTTACTAGTTTGGGACTAGATGACGTTGTGTGAATGTGTAAAAAAAAAAACAAATAGGTTAAGCAACATCGTCGAGGTCCTTTTATAGATGGGTGAGCGTTTAGTGTTTCATACCAAACAATATCTTATCTACATAATAATAAATAGAAAACACCCAGAACATTTTATGCTCCTGCACACGAAGATTTGTATTGAGCGGGAATCGAACTAACTATTAGGTACTACGTTGCATTGGTTAACTCGTGGTCTGCGCCCAATCGTCTTATACCTATTCTTACGTCATCCAAAAAATCTTGTTCTTTGAATACAGGCCTAGAAATAGGCTTACTAGAATAGGCCCATCCCTGTGCTGGACCACGTATAAATTTTTTATATCGCTTACTAAATTTGATAGATAGCGGTTATAAATAATATGACCGTGTTGAAATATAAAAAAAATAGCTTGTATAAAATTAACGTAATTATTACAAACATATACATCGTCAATTTAAATTATTATAAAAACTCAATCAAAGTAATAAAATATTATTACTTATAAAAACTTTCATATCAGTTTATGATCGTATTTAATAAAAATTGGCATCAATAAAATATAAACAACTTTAACGACCTATAGACGACCGCTCGCGTCGATGGACGCGAAGCGAATGAAACAAAAAAGCATGCTAGACGTTGATCTGACAACTAACGTTGGGTGGAGCTTCAGTTTCCCGCCTTCACAAACGAAACACCACCATTGGCTCATTTAAAAATCGATTCCATTTTATAAATATGTAACCACTTTCCTTTATCGTGCTACCAAAACGTCACAACATCAATCTCACACTATACGAAATTCAACTTTATTTTGTGGGCGTTAAAACTGAAATAAAATTATTAGGTCTTTGGTGTTAAGTCGTAAGTTTTAGTGAATAACTCAATTGTTTTACCGACATGTCTTTGAGGTCTCTTTTGTTTTATTTAAAGGACAACACAGGCCAAAGATATTGTGTTGTTTTTTTTTTATTTCATTCGTATAATTTCGTATTTATTATGTTGGTAGTACGAGTATGATATAAACAAAATCGTAGGTGGTTGAATTTATAAATAATGTTTCTCTGGTATAAATAATGGCGTATTTTATTATTTATTGTAGGTAATGGAGTTATTGGGATAAGGATTAGGGTTTAATAAGATATTCGCCTACGTGTGCCTATATTTAAAATTACTTACATACTTACTACATACTAATTACTTATTTACATTAGAAAATCTAACAAGTGATATTACTTTTTTAAATATTATGTAAATAAAGTCAAACTCGTTGTGAAATCTTTGTAAACAAACTATGTCAATTATGTCATTGACATAGGGTTATCACACAATTCCAAAATACCTACATATTTGTATTTAAAAATGAGAATTTCATTAGTATTTCTTATAATGTACTTATTCATTATATTTTATGACATACCTACCTAATTTCGTAATTATCTGCTATCAAGACGACATGAAGTAACTACGGCGCATGTGATGGTATTTGCCCAGAAAAGTAAATTAGGAAATTCCAATTTTTTTTATAACTATGAACAACCCTATTTATTTTGCCTGCCAATGGTTATTATTATTTATTTATTATTATTAAAACAGTATCTTAATGCTAGTTTACAATCTAAGTTGTCTAGTAACCATGGTAAGTACAAGCTTTGCTTAGCTTAGGACAAGGTGGCGATGTGTGAATGTGTGAGGAATATTTAATATTTATAGACGTTATATTTAGGTACTGCCTTAGATTACCTTGGTGGCGCAGAAGTCGCGCATACGGCTCATGTGCAAGAGATTTTAGGTTCGAATAACTGTCTCGGGGTGGCGAGAGAGATTAGAGATTTTAGATCGGTAAGGAACAAAATCATATTTTTAGCGCACAAAACCGTAAGATTGTGATCATTTTTACAGGAATTACTTTGTCTTTCATATGACCTCTAAATGACGTCATGCGTCCGGCTGAATAGAAGTTTGTCTCTGCTTTCATTGATCAAGTAACTCAGCCGTACGCATGATGTCATCGCAAGTAAAACTTATAATATTAATTAAAAAAAATAGTAGTTTACCTACCTATAATTAATAAACCTTTAAAATAAAAATATAAAAAAAATCTTTACACACCGAATTATGTCGAATTAAGTCTTAGCCTGGATCTTATTTAAGTAAGTTAAAATCATGTTTGTAAAAGTCCCCGTGCACATCTCTACTGCGGGAGTTTTCGTTTTATTAATACATAATAAGTAGGTAAGTATACCTACAACCACAATTTTAACAAAATCATTTTCCTAGAAAAATTAAATAAGACTATTAAGTAATACTCGTATTATTAACCATTTCCATTACAAACATTAAAATGGCGGTAGTAAAATAAAAAATAAAAATATAAAATATTATCCTCAATGAACTGTAAATCCCGATCCGTGTCCATTTAATTACACTGTTGCTTCGAGCGTTTCATTTCAGTAATGGATGTTAATTCTGCGACGACTTTCGTTTTGTTTGAAGATAGTTCGTTTTAGGGGTCCGCCTACTTTACTGCAAAACCCTACGGAGAGTTTACTTTCTGATATATTTTTTTTTACATATTCACACAACGCCATCTAGTCCCAAACTAAGCGGAGCTTGTACTATGGGTACTACACAAGGCACAACGGATAAACATACTTATCATAAATACTTTTTTTTTGTAAATACATACGTAGATATTTTTTTTGTTTTTATTTACACATTGCCACAACGCCATCTAGTCCCAAACTAAGCGGAGCAAGTACTATGGGTACACACAACGGATAAGCATACTAATTATAAAATATACTTTTTTTTGTAAATACGAGTACTTACTTACATAGGTACGTATTATAAGTAGGTAGGTACATAGAAAACACCCAGACCAATGCAAAACAATAATGTTCATGCACACAAAGATTTGCATTGAGCGGGAATCGAAACCTCTGCGTAGCAGTCATGTTATATAACCACTACGTCATCAAGGTCGTTTGGCAAGGTCTTTCTTTCTATTTCCATTCGGTTGTATTTTTGTAATGGTTGTTACCTATTTCAGAACTCAGACATTAAACATATCAGCCAAGATGTCCACTGCTGGACACAGGCCTCCTCTAAATATATAACTCTATCCCATAACAGCCCATTAGCGTCCCACTGCAAGGACGGACCTCCTCCCGTGACGGAGGGATACTTGGCCAGTTGGCCTACAAATACCACGCTGGCCAGACGGATTGGTACAGGGTTTAATTTGAAGTTTTCCTTTTTTTATTTTGTAAAGATACTTAATATAAAATAAGTATACCTACTTACAAAAAAAAATTGTTTATTGTAAGTAATTGTTTATTTGTTTTTTTTTTTAATTGTTTACTTATCGTTCTTTTTTGCTTTTTTTTAAGTTAATAAAGATAGAGTTAGAGTCTCTGTGTAATCACGGAGTAAGAATACAATATGTCACCACCCCATCTCATCCCATGGGTGTCGTAAAAACCGACTAAGGAACTATCAGTAGGTAAATATTATCTTTACGAAGTAAAAAGAAGGAAAACTTGAAATTAAACCAAATACCAAACCGTCTGGCCAGCGTGGTATTAGTAGGCCAAGTGTATCCCTCCGTCACGGGAGGAGGCCCGTCCCTGCAGTGGGACATTAATGGGCTGTTATGATGATGAATTAAACAACAGTAGCACAGATAAAAGTAACAGAAGGTATATTAAAAGAGTAGTACTACACTAGTAGTAGACTCCCTGCTGCGCTCACAAAATGGCTACACACCCACTATTATGAATATTAAATTTCACCCCTCACTTGCAACTAGGGATGGCGATGTGTGCGATATCTATAAATGTTTTTTGTGATAAAAATTTTTACACAACTCAGGCATAGATACGATAAATCTGAAAAGAAGAAAGACAATGGAAAAAATTGGTACTCGAGGCGGGACTCGAACCCGCGTAGAGACGCGGACTATACGCGTCAGTTCTTTTCGGATTTTTCTAGAACCTAAGCTTTATAGGTAAAAATTATATGTAATTTAATAGATAAGTACGATAAGTCAGAAGTTACGTTGTAAGTCATATAAATAGTAGGTAAGTATACTAGTGGCGAAGTGTCCATATAACTCGATTCCTACCGGCTTACCTTTGCAAAAACCGCTTAGCATTGTCTATTAATCAATTATAAATCAATGACGCAACATCCACTTAATACAAAATAATATAAAACAAAAAAGTATTCTCTTACGTAAATCGCAATAATAATTACAGTAATAATAATTTTCAATATAATTATTTACGTACTCATAACGCCATCTTGTAATTAAAGGTTGTCAACTAACAACTTGTTATGGTTCAGTCAGAGAGTACTTAAAGCGCGCATGCGCGGAGCGCAGTAAGCCGGTCGCGAAATTAGGAATCCAGTACAACAGACTGTACGGAAATCGTACGGTCACGTGACACTTTGTATTCGTCGATCTAAGGTACCATATTATAAGCCGGTGGCCATCGGCTTATGACAAGGATAAAAGATACAACTACAACATTGCGAGAGCGAGAAAGCACTATTGCAACCAGTGGACCGACCAATTGTAACGAAGTTTCATTTCATTTCACGTTAAGTACTTAATTTGCCATTGACATTCCTTTGTTTTTATCAATTATTTAAATCTGATAGAAATCAGCCTTTCTTCTGAATTTTTAGTTTTTAATTATATTTATTTGTTTTTATATTTTTATACGGCTTGCGTCTTGACTTTGGCAGAATCATCGGTAAACGATAGGACCATTTGAAGAAAAAACAGATATTTGTATTTATTTTCTGCAAATAGGTTATAAAATTCGCTTTCTTGTTTAAAGTAGTAAAATTTGTATGTTTAATTATTTATGATTGTGTATTATGTGTTGTGCATTGGTTGACTTTATTTTTGTCGTAGTGCGTTGGGATCCTATGGAATATTTTTGTAAGTACTTGTTTGTATTGTTTTCAGCAAATTTAATAGTTTGTTGTTATAAGGGACAGGTTAATAGTGTTATATTATATTGACTATCCTATTATGTGATGTGCGATAAAACATCATTCTCGAAATTGAATTATAAATATAAGAAACGCCGGCGCTGTGGATTTACGAAACATTTTAATACAATTATCTCATTTCGATACGTATAAGTAAGTGGCTTACAGACAGTATTCTCAGATTCTAAAAGTAAGTAAGTAGGTATGTAGAATCATTTAGGATATAGCAATATAAACAATTAATCTAATTGATCAAAGAAGTCTTCCAAACAGAGAAACATTTTCGTATTTTAAGTTTATGAGTTCGGGACAACTAGGTAAAATCGAAACATTTTCTCACGAATACCTATGAACTACAGAATAATAGTAATATAAAGTAGAACAAAAGTCCACGGAATCTTCGGCTTCCCTTTTATAAAAATCCACCCTTCGCCACTGAAGTATACACAACAAAAACCTATCTAGAATTGATTACGTTAATGGCCGCCTGAGTAGAGACTCCCGTACCGAAAAGCCCCCAAATGGTTTGGACTTTCATATTGTATTAAGGCCTGCAATGATATATCAATTATCATCATAACGTCTCACTGCAGGGACGGGCCTTCTCCTGTGACGGAGGGATACTTGGCCTACTAATATCACGATGGCCAGACGAATTGGTATAGGGTTTAATTTAAAGTTTTCCTTCTTTTTATTTCGTAAAGATAATATTCACGGATAGTCCCTTATTCGGTTTTTACGACACCCATGGGATTAGATGGGGTGGTGACATATTGTATTCTTACTCCGTCACCACACGGAGAAAATATTAAGTAACCCTTAATAATTCCACTAGCTAAACAAATGCCAATATCGATAATAAAACTTTATCGACATGTCTTTCAAATTTTTACTTTTCAATCCCTATACAAAACCACTACTCGGCAATTACTCAGCAGGTCGCCAGTAATATAGCACACCGCTAACATTGCTCGTCTTTACTCGCCACATCAACATACTTTAGCTATTTCACGGGTATTTGATAGGGGTCATGTGAAGTATGGATCCTTTCGACACCAACAATTTATACTACGCTAACTCGAATTTTAGGAAAATTCGTTTTTTACGCTAAAGTGCTTAAAATGTGCTATTTTATTTGTAATAAAAAAATCATGAAGTTATATACAAAAATAACGAAGTTACAAATTTTATACAACGCTAAGTACAGGTAATTTTTACAATCGCTCGATTTAGTTTACGCTAACTTCACTTGTCGCATTATAAGACGGAAGTGCGCGGTTTGAAACACTTTATTAGTATAATGCTAATTAATAGAGCTATTGTTACAAGTTAGTCTAAATATTAATAGTGTTAGTGTATTTTTACAAAACTGACACGAAAACGAGCTAAATATTTAGTGAAATTTACCAAAAAGGTAAAATATTCATTTAGGAATTTTGATAAAAAGGATGAGATTTCGCTTTATACTGCTAAAAGAGGTAAGTTTAATGTGCTATTAAATATTATATTGTATTTTAAAGTATATAAAATATGGTTTATAGAATTTACTATATTATTTTGTAAGTTTTAGCCGCTTTGCTTAAAGTTCGTGTAACACTACGCTAACTATTACTTAGCGTAATGTAGCCCAATCGGATTTCGTTCTTCGATTGGCCATACACTAGTTAGCGACTGTATGTTTTATTTTATTTCTCGTATAAAACTATGTTAAATACTTTATAGACAGCATATTTGACATTTTTAAATGTAGGCTTAAGTTTAAATGAATGCATAATATATTTTAAGGCGGATCCCCACTTGAGCAGCCGCGGGGCGAGCGGCCGCCTCAACTCGCGGCAGCTCCAGTGGAGACGCTGCCGCGGGTCGAGGCGTGCCGCGTCTTGAGCCAAACAAGGCGGCCTCGTGACGAGCCATTTTGTGTCGGTAAACGTCGGTGCTCAAAGGCGCCTCAATGTGAGCTACGCGAACAGTAGAGACGGACGTTGTGCGCTCACTTCGCGGCAAAATGGACAATAATAAATGCATTGAATTAATTAAAGAATATCAAAGCCACAGGTTTCTATGGGATCCGATTTGAATTAAAGAAGAAGAATTCCTTGATCCACCATTGACGTTTGGCTTTCTGTCCTTTTTTCTTTTTGTAGTTATTAATGATTACTAAAGCTGAAGCGATTTTGCGTGCGTCACCCATGGTAGCTAGTAAGAAACTAGATAAATTCGTTGCTCGGCTTGAGGCACGCTGCCGAGTTGCTGATTAATGTGGCTCAAGTGGAGATGCATGAAGTTTCCGCGGCGCGCGGCATGCTCAGATTGAGGCAGATCGCCCCGCGGCTGCTCAAGTGGGGATCCGCCTTTAGAGAAAGCAATGTAAAGCAATAAAAATCACACTTGTTTAGCACTGTGACCGCCCGTAATACACTACGCTGACTACTAGTTAGGAGGCGTGTGTAGTGCGTAAAATAATATTGTGGAATTAGGGGTATATACGGCTAACTTGCACTAAATTAAAAAATATACACAATTAAGGAAAAATATAAATGTGAAATAACTATAAATAAATCAAATATTAATCATACAAAATTTCAAATCAATATCCTTATTAATATAAAAGTTAACGCGTTTTTCCCTTGATACGCGTCTACTGTAAAGTTCACTTTTATGGGTTAGCGTAGTATAAATTGTTGGTGTCGCTTTACGTTTTATTAAATTGACAGTCTAGTAATTGTTAGGCTAAATATCTACTTAGGTATAGTATAGAAATCTATGTATGTATTTATTAAAACAAAATGTATCTAATAAGTATTACTCACAGCTACTAAAGACCCTAACTCTACCTGTGCTAAACTTTAATTAAGTAGAATTGGTATCGTATTAAATAATAATAAAGCGCCTGCATGAAAACTAGCTGCAACACTTACTTAAAGAAATTTGCTCAGTTGAATATTAAGGCGTATTTTGATTTATTTTGCAAATTATTTTACAAATCTCGTACTTATTACTCATTTGATCAGAGCTGATGGTATGAAATCGTATATCTTCGACGACCTCTGTGGCGCAGTCGGTATATTACATGGCTGCTATGCTGAGGACTCGGGTTCGATTCCCGCTCAATGCAAATCTTTGTGTGCATGAACATGATTGTTTGCATTGGTCTGAGTGTTTTCTATGTAAGTATAATATTTAATGTAAAGTATTTAAGTACGTTTATCCGTTGTCTAGTAACCATAGTACAAGCTTTGCTTAGTTTGGGACTAGGTGGCGATGTGTGAATGTGTGAGGATTATTTATATAGCTTATTTATATAGCTGGACATCTATCAATTTTAAAAATTGGTCCTATTATTAAGATACTTTATATCATTGGCTTCTTGCCTTACATTAAAAATTGTACCTATGCGGTAAAGCCAAAACAATTAGCTAAAAACATCACAGGTGTCTAAGTACCTACTTTTTCATTTAATTCATATTTTAATAACAATATATTGTACATTGCACTAGCACACGCCACATGGCCATACTTCAATAATTTTCCGCTTTAATGACAGGGGTCAGTAGTACTCGGTGCGATGCTACAAACTTTATAGGTAAGGCAAACTTTACTTTTTAAATACTTAATTGCCACTTTAAAAAGAAGAGTTTTTAAATTGGGTTGTACAGTAAAATACAATACAAATAAACTTTATTGTACACCAAGGAATACAAAACATATTTAACAATTTAAGTACTATTTGTTGGTAGGTACATGGGCGGTCTTATCGCTAAAAGCGATTTCTTCCAGAAACCCTAGTAATTATTGGGTTTGGGTTGTATTGTTTTTTATGTTTTTTAATGTCAGAATTTACATTTCTTGTCAAAATTTGTTAAGTAATCGGGAGCATTTTTACAATATCATAAACAATATTATAAGTATATTTTTTTAAATTTTAAAATAAATTAGCGTTCGTTTCTGCTTTATTCAAATCGTGATGTGCAAAGAAAAACGATATTAAGACCAAAAGCGACTTTATTGACAACATAGTACTTTACATTAAATATTTAAAATAATTTTATCACCGTCATAAATCACATCTTGGCTTAACCGCTGTGTCCATAAAATCCCTGAAACAAAAATTATATTAGTATTAGCCTATATCATTCACAGCCCAGCACCCCATTGGATTCGAACGTATACCTACATACTCATGAAAGATTACCATACTCAAGAATACAATATGTCACCACCCCATCTCATCCCATGGGTGTCGTAAAAACCGACTAAGGGACTATTCTTAAAAAGTCAACTCCCGCGCTAGGGATCATGACCTGTGTCGCGCGCGGGAGACTTTTACAAACATCAATTGGCCGTCTTTATGCTAAAAGGAACCACTCGACAAATTTAGTTTTTTTTTTTTAATAAGTAATAACTAAAATTTGTCGAGTGGTTCCTGTTTTTATTTAAAAAAAAAAAAACTAAATTTGTCGAGTGGTTCCTTTTAGCATAAAGACGGACAATTAATGTAACGTAAGTACACAAAGAACATCCAGACTCAGGACAAATTGTGGATACTAATTTATGGATTACACAAAGAACTGTCTTGCGTTGGGTTCGAACCCGCGGCCTTGTGCACGTCAGTCGCTTACTGCGACCACCACGCCACCTAGACAGTTTAATGTGGTTGCTGTCCATGAGTATGTATCATCATCATCATCATAACAGCCCATTAATTGGACCCTCACTGCAGGGACGGGCCTCCTCCCGTTACGGAGGGATACTTGACCTACTAATACCACGCTGGCCAGACGGATTGGTATAGGGTGTAATATGTATATTTAATATTTCTTGGTATTTTTGGTTTTTACGACACCCATGGGATGAGATGGGGTGGTGACATATTGTATTCTTACTCCGTCACCACACGGATACATTGATATCAAATAATAATATATTTATGATCAAATACTTACTCGACGATCAGTTTCAAATCGGAGGCCTCACAAAGGTTATTGTGGCCCAGTCCTAGGCCTTTCTCAAAGCCGTGCAGTATTATAGGAGCGCCCGTAGGTCCTCGAGACGCTAAAACTGTTTCTTGTAACTGTAAAACGAATACAATGTGATCTATCTACTTATGATTATGATTAAAATATAACCTCTAACTACCTAGCTGACCCGTGACCACTTCGTTGGACGGCGAAAAAAACGCGTCCCCTTTTAGTGAATAGTCCATTTATCGGGGAGTGTCATAGGCTATATAGTATCACGCTATGACTAATAGGAGTGGAGCAGTAATGAAAAATGATTAAAAAACGGACGCGTTTTTTTCGCAGTCCAACGAAGTGGGCACGGGTCAGCTAGTAAACAATAAAGTATAAATTTACCTTAACAGCCAAAGAATACGGTACGACATTATCGCTCTTAGCATGAAGTATGAGTATAGGCACTTGTGGACACTTGCAGAGGTACTGGTCAGTGTTGAACGAATACTCCGTCGAGTCGTCGAACGGTTTTATGAACGAATCTTTGTAGTATGGCAGCCAGGAGACGAACTGGAAGTGGAGAGTTACAAATTGATTATAAACAAACATCTTTACGAAATAAAAAGAAGGAAACTTGAAATTAAACCCTATACCAATCCGTCTGGCCAGCGTGGTATTAGTAGGCCAAGTATCCCTCCGTCACGGGAGGAGGCCCGTCCCTGCAGTGGGACATTAATGGGCTGTTATGATGATGATGATGATGATCAAAAACATCGGTAGAAGCGGGCCATGATATTTATATTGTTTCATCAACCAATGATTTTCTTAATCCTACATGACATTGATTTTATGTATTTTTAAGTTCCTGCGACACGGGTCTATAGTTTATAATATCGACAGTCACTACATCGATGGTCGCTGTATCGCAAACGTTCCATCGACGGGCTAATGTATCGACAGTAGCCTACATCGATGGTACGCTACATCGAGAGTACTCCAAATGGACAGTATTCTACATCGACAGTGTTGACTGTCGATATTATAAACTAGACCCCTGCGACACAGGCCCAAAATAAGTTGAGCCCCAGGAGACTGTTGTCAGTGACCCTGATCGTCATAAATCAACGTTGGTTGCGCCACCTTTTCTTGGTATTTTTGGCATGCATCTGCCTGTTTCTTGTGATTTAATTGGAGCAGTGCTTGTCTATGGGCCCAGTATGTCTAGCTTTTTCTATAACTTTCAGAGCGAGCACTAAAAAGTTAAATTGTTACAAACATTGATTTATAAAAAAACCCAAGATGCACATTTTCAAACAAAACTAACAGCCAAAAGTGTCACCAAATTAAACATACGCAATAAATACGTATAGTAATATCGTAAACATATTTTTTTTTCAAATTCAATCTTACACGCATGACATAAAGTTGTATTTAAAAAGTAATGCACATAAAGCAATAAAATTTAATAATTTGCATTTGCCGGTAGAACAACGCGATACTAATTTAAAAAAAGTGCACAATGCGCCTATTTGTTGCGGACGTTTTTGGGAAGGGGAGTGTGTATCTTTGGTTTTTTGTAAATCAATGGTTACAAAGGATGCTTTGAAGGCGGTGGTAAAGATTTGTTGATTGACGAACTCTTTACTCCTCAATACTTACATAATGACGACTGATTATTTTCCTTAGCTGCTAGGTAAAGGTATCAGGTTCGGTGAATCATCATCATCTTAACAGCCCATTAATGTCCCACTGCAGGGACGGGCCTCCTCCCGTGACGGAGGGTTTACATGACCTACTAATACCAGACGGATTGGTATAGGGTTTAATTTCAAGTTTTCCTTCTTTTTATTTCGTAAAGATAGTAAGTAGTTACGGTTATTACCTTAGTCGGTTTTTACGACACCCATGGGATGAGATGGGGTGGTGACATATTGTATTCTTACTCCGTCACAACACGGATAATGTGTTCACAGGTTCGGTGAATGAGTGAAGAGTGTTATATTATAAAAAAAACGGATACCTTAGACAGCGGATGACTCTCAATTTCCTCCAAGAGGTTATTGAAGGGTGCCTCCAGTATGAGTGCGCCGGGCGGAGGGAGAGGGTCACGTTGACTCTTCATGCACAGTTCGCTGAGGTAAGCTGTCATGTTTGCGGCTACTGCCGTACCTGGGGATAAGAAGTTTTTTTTTATTTTCTTTTTCTAAAAAAGACAACTCCCGCACTAGAGATCATGCCTGTGTCGCGGGGACCTTTTACAAACATCAATTAACGGACACATAGAACACCCAGACCAGAAAAATAATTTGTGGATCTCACAAATTATTGTCCTGCGTGGGGATCGAACCCACAACCTCTTGCGCTACCGTCGCGCCACCGAGGTCGTCAAAGAAAAAAAAATAGGTTTGCCCGTCAGCTTGCAACCACGACCGGTGTAACGCGTGTTGCAACGTCAAGCATAATATAGGTAAATAGCATGCGACGGAATATTTATCTATACCTACTTACTAATATTATAAAGAGGTAAAGTTTGTGTGTCTGTGACGTTGTAGGGGGTAATCTCTGGATCTATTAAACCGATTTTAAAAATTCTTTCTATGTTGAAAAGTCCATTTATCGGGGAGTGTCATAGACTATATAGTATCACGCTATGACTAATAGGAGTGGAGCAGTACTTAATTAAATATTATGTTTAAAAAAGGGACGCGTTTTTTTCGTCGCGCAACGAAGTGGGCACAGGTCAGCTAGAATAATTATAATATTTTTATAGGTTAGTTTCGAACCTCGTAATGTTCAGTTCTAGGGAGATAACGTTTTGATCCAGGGAGACAACATTTTGTTTCCGTACCATTCTTACAATTGGGATACGAAACCCGCTCGGAAACGTGCCCATGGTATAGAAAGAAAGAAGAAGAAAGAAAGAAAATACATTTATTCCTACTATACGGATACAATGATGATACAGACAATTACAAAAAAAAAACAAAAATTAAAAAATATAAAACAAAAAATATGAGAAAGCAACATCAGGCAATCATCAGCAGGAATCGGACCCCACTCAGCATAATGCTGCGGCAAACCAAACAGTTATGCTCAGTCGCTTACAGCGCTGATTTTCAGTGAGGCCCATACTTACATTCTTTTTCTTTATCGTTTGATTATTGGCAAGTCTGGAGTCAAGGATTGTTCAAGACGCTTAAAAAAGGCCTTTGACGTGTCAGACTGTGAAAGCCTGGACTGATATTTTACGTACCCTCCAAAGTATGAGGATGCTTTTTTTTGTGTTTGCAAAACTGGATATAATTTCTTTTACAAGTTATTAGATGGGTAAAATAAAAGCTTACATACAAATTGTACCCTACCATATGCAAACACAGCAGCAAAGAAAACCCCACTGAGCGGCCCCTCATTTATGAAACGACCTTGCAAACATTGCTTATCCAGCATTATCGTTCCTGACAAATAAAATAACAAACCTAGCGAATGTCCCCAGAGCAGTACAAGCGGTTTATTTTCATTGTCAGCAAGGCAGTCGTGGAGCCAGCCATAGACAGCTAACAGATCTTCGACAACACCTTCTTCCGTGGGTCTAACTGGTGATGAGTCCCCGTAACCTGGAATAACAAATATTAATATGAATGACTAGAAAGCGTTGTATTCCTCGGTAGGCAGTGGCTTTTTACACATTAATACAACCCGCAAACCATGACCTTCATCATCATCATCATAATAGCCCATTAATGTCCCACTACAGGAACGAGCATCCTCCCGTGACGGAGGGATACGACGACTGGATACTTGGCCTACTAATACCACGCTGGCCAGACGGAGTGGTATAGGTTTTGATTTCAAGTTTTCCTTCTTTTTATTTCGTAAAGATAATATTCACGGATATTCCCTTAGTCGGTTTTTACGACACCCATGGGATGAGATGGGGTGGTGACATGTTGTATTCTTACTCCGTCACCACACGGACAAATGATGTATGCTAAATACTTATCGCTACTATACCTGACACGTTTTCATCTGAGCGCTCCAAAAAGAGATAGAAGTTGTCATATAGGAATAAAAGACCAGTAAGTGCAAGTAAGATAGATACCTAGAGAAATGACATGGCCTTAAGACTAAGATGATAACGTGTGAGGTACCTACAGCTAAAATACATTTTAAAACCCATCGTGATCTTGTATGTTCTAGTCCAGACTTCTGGTTAGCATGGTAATTTTAAGTTCTCGATAGTTCATTTTCCACCTAGCAGTCAATAAATAAAAAAAATCGGTACTAACTACTACGGACCCGCCTTCAGGGATGGTGATCGTGCCTGGCGGGCCAACTGCCCAACAGTTGTTCGTTGGACGTTGTATATGTGAAATCGCTGTGCAAATCTTGATACCGCGATTCAGGGCATAGTGGCGACATCTGAGATAGTGTAGGTGTTCGCTTGAGTAAGTCGCTAGATGACGCTACAAGTCTTTTCACCCCACGTTAAATAAAATGGGTGTCTTCTACCGAGCAACGGTAATTACTACTAACAATATAAAACAGTGAATTGTCCAAATACATACCTCTATAATCAAATGTGATAACATGCATATTAAGCATTTGAAAGACTCTGTACATTTCTAAGCGTTGTGGCGATGCTCGGTGATTGCTGTTACCTGAAATTTTACATTATTTTATTTAGAATTGAAGTAAGAAAGTAATGCATTAACTGCCCCTTGCAAGCTAAAGTCAACAGCGTGATATTGTAAACAGAATTTGTAACTAAGCACATAAATTGACACTACTTAGGTGAGTTTCTACGTAAAGCTAATAAGTTTTTAGACCAACGTTGGTCTAGTCGTAATAACAAAAATTTTATCGGGAAAACTATAAGACCGACCTAGTCAGGACGGCGGGAAACGGATGGATGAGGACTCACAGGTCCTGTGAGGCAAGGCGGCAAATATTTAGAGGAAACCTATGTCAAGCAGTGGACGTCAATTGTCTGATACTTACCGTGACAATACAAAACAATGGTGTTCTGAGTTTTCCCCAACTCGCTGTGCAGCCTGTCATCAAAGGAGGTGTAGTCCTTAATTACGAAGACATCAGGAAACATTGAACATGGTACTATATGCCAAGCACCTGGAAACACAGGGTGTAGCGGTGATAAATGACGAAGAAACTAGCGACATAGTGTCAAAAGTAGGAACTAAAGTAAATCGCGATAGCAAAGTTTGCTTTCGCAAAAATGTCACAAAGTTGAATTATTATATATTTTCAAAAAGTGAACATTATACTTTTCTTAGGGCAAGTTCTAGTCGACGCCATTTTAATGGAATTCCGTTTATTACTTCTACCTGAAATTATATCTCAGAGAGAATTTTCGGTACCGTCCTCAGGGCATCAAAAGCAGGTTGATTCAGTAAGAATTCCCGGCTATTTACCTACCAAGGCAGTTTACCAATTCTAGCTCTACTTTACTTATTTGCAAAAGTAGTGGCATTTTGCAGTGGAAGACTTTTCCCGTGTTACATTGGTACCTAAATCATAAAGAAGTAGACAATAAAGTCATATGCTTACAAATCAATGAAAAAAATGTTCCTAATACGGAAAATTTAGCCAGGGTTATTATGACAAAAAAGAACTATTTACCTAACTTAATCGAGCATTTATCGACTGTAGAAACGAACTCCACTGAGAAATTTCTTCCGCCGACTACATTGCAGCTCGATGGGTTCTCATAGTCCAAGTTTCGAGGAAAATTTACTGGAGATAAGAGAAAATAAATTAGTAAAATGAGCGGTAGGTATTCTAAGGCTCTGACAAGAGCTCGACGGATCCCTATATTGTACTATCTCTGCGAAAATCATAACAGCCCATTAATGTCCCACTGCAGGAACGGGCCTCCTCCCGTGACGAAGGGATACTTAGCCTACTAATACCACGCTGGCCAGACGGATTGGTATAGGGTTTAATTTCGAGTTTTTCTTCTTTCTATGTAAAGGTAATATTCACAGATAGTCCCTTAGTCGGTTTCTACGACACACATGGGATTAGATGGGGTGGTGACACACTGTTTTATTACTCCGTCACCACACGGAGTACCTAATGCTAATTAATAAAATAAGTATATTTTTCCATCATTGACTTACTACAGTTTGAGAAGACAATTTTCCGTTGCACAGATTTGCTGTATTTAAACACTAACGGTAGAACAGCCACTTGTACAACAAGAAGACTCGCCGTCAATGATGCACCAGTTAGTAATATCGTTCTGAAATATTGAGGATGGACTCATTTCGTCTGGGAAATTGGGTTCCCTATTTTTCTGCGAAAGTTGTTGGATCGATTTTTAGTATATCGAACACGGTATCGCGATAATTCGAAATAGATATTTAAGGTTTTTCGCAACAGAATTTTTTTTCGCACTAACATTACATCGCACTAATAAAGCATCGATTTATCCCTTTCGGACCCACGCTACCACCGCCGATACTACTGGTGGTAGCGTGGGTCCGAAACGATACCACCAAACCAGAAATAGTGATGAGACCAATTTGAATTTAAAGTAGGTAACTAATAAGATTTGTTTAAGTAGTTACATTAACGCCTTTCGGACTCGTGGCTCAAACATGAACATCACAAAACAAACGAAGATCGCGAAACAATTGAACATGGCTATTGTATTTAGGTAGGTACGGGATGTAAAAAAAAACTAGGTGAAACTGCAAGCGAATTTGGTCCTTATTAACATTAATAATTTTCGTGATCAATATCACCTACAAATAATATGATAAAATACATTTTGAATAAATTGTCAATAAGGTCGAAATTAGGATCTATGTGTTTTTTCATAAAGTAGGAGCTATTATAATTCAGAAAAAAATGCACAAGCAATTCTCGACCTTAATGAAATTAGTTATTCTGCATTTCTCGAATATTCCTAACCAGTCGCAATATAGACTATAAAATAATAGGTAGGTTTTATTACATGTCAATCAGGTTGAAAAAAATATAGTTAGGTTAGTACAGATAAATGACAGATCTGTAAATAAGTAAACAATTTGGCGAAAAACAAATTTTAAAAGGTCCCACTACTTATGAACAAATCGATAAATAAAACAGTGTAGTGGGAACTAATTGTAATGCGTTTATTAAACGTATAAGATAACTGTATTTATGAGGGAAATTATTGAAAAAAGTTCATCGTAATTTATCTAAAGCATGGCCTATTGGGATTATTTTGTTGACAATTTGCATTTGTATATCGGTAATATAATCATCGTTGATTATTTGATCATTACGACGCTTTTTTGGTGTTATTTCGGAATTATGTACATCTTGCAAGACCTTTAATAAACGCATCAGTGTTACCGTATTTTTATTTAATAACTTATTAATTTTAGAATGGAAACCTTCCAAGATATTATTTGTTCTATGGCGTTCACCAAACACACTAAATACGTTTGGTGAATGTATCTTAAACCAAAAGGTTTCCATATATTTTAACAATTTTGACAATCGATCTTTGTTGTTACATTCAGATCTGATGTATTCGTAGCCTTCTAAGATGTTTGCACTTGGAAGAAGTGGCAAAGCTGCTATCAGAGAAACAATACTTCGTTCTGCTTTGATTTTAGTATTTCCTAATAATTTTGCTTTCTTCCATATATTACGATTCCAGTGGTAATAACTACTACTACTACTAACTACTAGTGAAAATAATTACCTACGTATACCTACTAACTTTAACCTACGGTTTCGCTTGCATCAGAAATTATTCTTGGTGTTATCGTTTCAGACCCACGCTACCACATGTAATGTCTTGTATTATTATGCTATATTACAAGAATAGGCACTTATCTACAAATCACAACACTACTTGGTGGTATCGTTTTGGACCCACGCTACCACCAGTAGTATCGGCGGTGGTAGCGTGGGTCCGAAATGGATTTATCGTACTACTGAATTATTGCGATACCGTGTTTGATATAATAAAAATCGAACCAACAACTTTCGCAGAAAAATAGGGAACCCATAGGAATTAGTATCTACTTGGGGTGTATGTCTGAATGTTTAAAGTAAGTTTGTACCTAGATAATTGATATCTAGACGAAACCTAAAGAAGGAAAACGATGTAAAGTCTATCCAATCAAAACCATAAATGTGAAATGAGAGCCAAGTTCAATATTATGATAAATGCCTTATGCCCGATTTACACATCGACAAGTACGCACAGTAGCGAGGTAAGTAGTAACTAGTAAGTTGTTGATTAAGTTAATTTGAATAGATCTCTATCCTGTTTCTTGGCGAGTTAAGTACGAAGTAGCTCTCCCGCTTCTCGCCAACTTAATCAACAATTTACTACTTAACTCGCTACTGTACTTGTCGATGTGTAAATCGGGCTTTAGTTGTTGACTTCGCCGACAAAAGAAGTGAGATCTAAATGGGTGCTAAGTTCACGCGAATTTACTCGCGTTGTGTAGGTAGCTTAAATGTTATTCTACACCCTAAACTACTTAAATTCCAAATTTCATCAAAATCTATTCAGTAGTTTTTGCGTGAAAGAGTAACAAACATACATTTATAATCCATACATCCTCACAAACTTTCGCATTTATAATATTTTTAAGTAGGATGTATTTGTACTTACTCAATTACCATATTCAGAAAATATTATATCACTGTTTTATGTGTAGGTACAGGCACTTGTAAAATTTGTACATTTTATTTTTAATTCAATTTATTAATTTGACTCTTTAATTTATTTTTATTTCATTTTCTTGTTTACGTTAATTTTACTTCATTTTCTTCTATTGTCGTTGTTTAGATTGACATTTGTGTTTTTTTAAATTTGATCTAAAGAGTTTTTACTCTATAACGAGAATAGTATAGATTTCCTGAGTTTATGATTAGATAAAGATATTAAGATACCAGTTTAGCCTTTGCTTATAAAAAAGTATCTTTGATTGATGAAAGTTGTACCTATTTTAATATTCCAAAACTAAAAAGAAGACCTGCATTGAGCGGGAATCGAACCCCAGACCTGCGTAGTAGCCAAAGAGATACTCCAGCGCAAGAGGGTTAAGAAACACATTCATAAAAGTATTTCAAAAGCGTCAAAAGTAGTGGCCAAGGTGCAGTCTTATATTAAAACTAGCTGACCCGTGCCCACTGCGTTGGGCGGCGAAAAAAACGCGTCCCTTTTTAAACATAATTCATTACTGCTCCACTCCTTTTAGTCATAGTGTGGTACTAAGTATATGACATACTATAAGCCTATGACACTCCACGATAAATGAACTATTTAACACAGAAAGAATTTTTAAAATCGGTTCAGTAGATCCAGAGATTACCCCCTACAACGTCACAAACTTTACCTCTTTATAATATTAAGTATAGATAACGGCAAAAACAGCTCAATAGGGCTCTACTTCTTGGTGGCTAAAAGAATAAACCTAACCTAACCTATCTAAGTCGGCTGCTCTAAATCTAAGAAACGGAAAGATAAGTCCATTTATCGGGGAGCGTCATAGACTATATAGTATCACGGTATTACTAATAGGAGTGGAGCAGTAATGAATTATGTTTAAAAAAGATACACGGCTTTTACTCCGCCCAACGAAGTGGGCACGGGTCAGCTAGTGTATCAATAATTTCTTTATGGGGCAGGTGCTCAGGTTACACTTAATAGCAAAGAATGGATCTACGAGAAGGGAAGGACGTTAGCCGTCTTCCTAAACTAATTTTAAATCTCTGCTATCCTCATTGTCAACCTGCGGCATAATTATATACTTGTTACTTTGTTATTATTATTACGGTAGTAACACGGGTAATTTTTTTTTAATGTTGTTACTACTGTTCAACTGCAGTAGTACCACGGGCTAACTAATTACCGGTGTTACTACTGGTAGTACGAATGGTAGTACCACGGGCAATAAAGGTTACTTTCATAGAAAACATCCACATTACATTACCTGTGTATAGCACCTGCCTTAGAGGCGATAGCTAGTGTAGGTTCAAATAAATAAAAGTCTCCGTGTGGTGACGGAGTAAGAATACAATATGTCACCACCCCAATCTCATCCCATGGGCATCGTAAAAACCGACTAAGGGACTATCCGTGAATATTATCTTTACGAAATAAAAAGAAGGAAAACTTGAAATTAAACCCTATACCAATCCGTCCGGCCAGCGCGGTCTTACCTAGTAGGCCAAGTATCCCTTCGTCGTGGGAGGAGGCCCGTCCCTGCAGTGGGACATTAATGGGCTGTTATGGTAAAATAACAAACCAAATAATTTTATAATCAACAAATTTTATTCACATTTTATTCATCTTAATAAATACAAGTGTCAATAAAATGCATTCAAAACCAACAAATATACTAATTGACTTGACAAAGCGGACTTTAGTCAAACATGTCCGCTTCATTCTATAATTTCACATCCATAGACAATAGGCTTGTTAATAAGACTTTTTAAAAATATTTATGGGAGACGAGCAAAGGATTAACTTTAAAACGGCTGCATAGCAGAAATGCATTGTATTTTTTAGTGAATTATAACATTTTTTGTGTATTAAATTACTTGTATTAAGATTAGGTACAACTTGAAAATTTCAGAAAAAAAATCAGAATTAAAAAATATTGTATATAAATTACAAGCCTATTCTCCTTTGACATTTTACTCCTTATTTTAATCTCTATTTCGACAAATAATTTATTATTATTACGTAATTTCTAATTTCGACATAAATTAAAGTAAAAAAAAATATTAACAAGTAACGCATTTTAGCAAATTTCAATAATTTATTTTCTTAGGCCTTATTTTCATAGTCAACAATAATCAGGGTAAAAGATAACAATAGGGTAATTTGTGACTTGATTAAGGTAAATAAAGTGGAAATTAATTCATTGTATCTATGTAATATTTTGTTTTACTATGGTTTATATTTACGAAATAAAAAGAAGGAAAACTTGAAATTAAACATTATACCAATCCCTTTGGTCAGCATGGTATTAGTAGGCCAAGAATCCCTCCGTCACGGGAGGAGGCCAGTCCCTGCAGTGGGACATTAATGGGCTGTTATGATGGTTTATTATTAGAATATTTCTGGAATATATGTTATTTTTTCCATTCAAATGCCTGTCTATTTAAATCGGCTGCACTCTGTAACATTAAAAATCTATTTAAAAACTTCACAATAAATGAGTTAAAACATTCACTTTTCATTAACTTTGATAAAATATTGTTTATCTTAGAGACTTGGGTGTCGTAAAAACCGACTAAGTGACGGATAGTCACTGTGAATATTATCTTTACGAAATAAAAAGAAGGAAAACTTGAAATTAAACCCTATACCAATCCGTCTGGCCAGCGTGGTATTAGTAGGCCAAGTATCCCTCCGTCAGGGGAGGAGACCCGTCCCTGCAGTGGGACATTAATGGGCTGTTATGATCTTAGTGACTTGCCAAATCTTAATTTTCCTTATTTACCCTAATATTAATTTTGCTTAATTTATGTCTTCAACAATTTGCTATTATTTACCCCATATTATTTTTTACCTTAGATATTTAGTACAATATTTCTAATAATAATATCAGTTGTTTTAGGTAACCCTGAGTGATTTATTTTTGCAATCTTATAAAATCGGACCTTGCAAAGTTTACTGTGCTGAGTTTGAGATAGCTAGGACTTACTATGGGTCTTCTTAACTCTTACCCTGTTTCGTGTGCCGCATACGAAATATTATAATATAACATAGCACACAAAGCCATCTAGTCCCAAACTAAGCAGAGCTTGTACTGTAAACATGCTTGATTATATATTTTTTTGTAAATACATAATAAACACCCAGATCAATGCAAACTTTCATATTCACGTAAATTGAGCGGGAATCGAAGCCGAGACCTCTGCGTAGCAGCAAACTGCGCCACAGAGGGCGTCGTCATCGACATTCACATTGTTTTACTATTGTGTCTACTGATGGGACTGTTAAAGACCCACACAAGCACTTCAGGGGACCAATAATTAAATAAGATATTAGTAGGAACAATATATTACTAAAATTATCACTTTTTATTGACGGTTTGTGTTGATTTTAAGGCTTATTATCAATCTTCGTATTTACTTCTTTATTTGTGTTCTTCGACAAATTCTCTGTAAAAAAGAAACAGCGCTTTTACTTTATTCTTTCTTTACCAGCTGGAATATTCCTATCATACATTTTCTCAATGTGTCTAAACGAACTTGTATTTTTCCTAGAATTGTTTACCCTTTGTCGAGACTTGTACAAACATATAAATAAATATTCACGGACATCTCTACACAGCGCTAGCTGTTCCCAAAGTAAGCTAGGCTTAATCTGCTTGTGTTATGGGTAACAGAACAACGCATAATAACAGACACAAAGAATTCATGACAATTCGAGGATGATACATGATGAATTTGATGTGGATTCGAACCCGCGGCCTCGAAGTTTTCACGTATACAACTGCAATGCCGCAGAGGCAGGTTGATAAATTTTCGTAGAGATATTTAAGTAATTTACTTCCCTACACTTTATTTATTTCGACATACCCGACACAAAATAAATTTTTAAACAGTAAACATTTTACTTACCCCACAATAACATCAAGGTTTTTAGCTTGACATATATATTTATGTCCTAAATTTTCAGACTTCTCGAATGCGTGAAGTTTAATTATAGCATCTTCTTTAGTTCGTGAACCTAGAACTGTTCTATATAGCTGTAAAAAAAACCAAAATATTTTTTTACCACTTGCTTGATGGTCAGCTTTAAGGCAAAGATCTACTAGGGGATAAATAAATGGTCCATGACATGTCAAGCGAAGCAGATTTCGCTTGACATATCTGAGGTGACGTTGTCAATTTGTCATGTCAAAATGTTGCCAGACATGTCCAGCGAAGTCCGGTAAAGTCGAGCACACGACGTCGCTGGCGACACATTTCGTTGGACATCTGTCCCGTAGTGAATATTTGCCTTTTGAATTCATGCTTGTTTATACAAGACAGAGAAAGGTGGGAGACGTTTGAAGGAACCTATGTCCAGCACTGGACAATTTTAGGCCGTAATTAAAAAGGATGAGCAATATAATAAAATTTACCTTTAATCCAACAATAAAAGGCACTATAACGTCATCTTTGGCGTGTAGTATCAACACTGGCAGACTCTTCACCTTCATGAGGTGTTCATCAGACCTGAATGTCTGCTCATCATCCGCGCGGAAGGGTGATACGAACGTGTAGTCGTAGTATGGCAGCCATGTTACTAACTGAAAATAATAAATAATATATTATTAATTTACGTCCCTGCTGTAGAGCGTAGCGACGCTTGCCATAGAGCTTAAAAACGTCGCGACGCCAATGTCATAAAGCGTCGAAACGGCTTTTTTAGAAACTCGACCCCTGTTAAAAGCGGCGCATCGCCCCTGTTATCTCAACGCTTCTTTTTTTTTGTCGCGACGCTGTTATAGACCGTTGCGATGCCCGCTATAAAGCGTCACGACGGCGACGCCTGCTTCTGAGCATCGAAAAACCTGTTATTGAACGTAGCGACACCTGTTATAGAGCGTTGCGACGCCCCTAATATAGAGCGTTTTTAAAGCGTCACGACGTATCGCAACGCCTCTGTTAGGTTCTGTAGAATACATACCTTAGATAAAGGATGCTTAGCAACTTCATCAGCTAAATTATTGAACGGAGCTTCAAGTATAAGTCCTTTGGGTAACGGCAGAGATTCAGGTTTCTCTAACAACGTAAGCGATAACTCCGGGAGATTTCCTAGTAGGTGGGATGATATTGCTGTGCCTGGAAATATAAAACATAATTTTTTAATAATATTCTTAATAATATCAAAGGTGGCTGTCATTTTATCATAATATTAGAGTTAAAAAAAAAAATAACCTCAAACAACACGGTATTTGCAACAGGATGAATGCTGTTGCAAATATATTTCCGCTTAATATTAATAAATGTAAAACGGTAATTAAAAATTATCTACAAGATACAACTTACGAAGACACAGAAAAGTTATAATAAATAAATAAATAAAAATCTTTTATTTCAGACTCACAATGTTTAGGTACATGCATGTCCATATTTAGTGGAAATTAAAAATAAAAATAAAATATAAAAATGAAATAAATTCTGTCACTAAATTTTACAGTAACAACATAACTTAATGTGAATAGAATGGACTCTGAGGGGCAGGTTTTAGGAATGCACCATGTGCAACCTATTCCAGTGTTCCATGAACACACACTCTGAGTCCATTCTATCCGCCATCATCTTTAGATAGCTATTGGTACTGCCCCGCAACCTGCGCACCAGGGACGCCGACCTGTTTCGCAGGATCGCCTGGAAGCCCTGAATGTGGGCGGTTGCGAACATACCTGATGCGCTGCAGAAGCGAGGCAGCCCCAATAACACTCTAAACGCATTGTTGTATTGGACTCGCAGGGCATTGTAAGCCCGTTGCGTATACTTGACCCACAGATTACACGTATAGAGGGACTGACTGACTGACTATTGATTGTAGTAAAATAATAATAGTAATTTTAATGTCCAGCTAGCTATAGCTTGGATTTTTCTTTTGTAGTAGGAATTATATTGTTATCTATTGATAATAATATAATTTTGTATTGTAAGGGTTTTAGTACCTAAGTTAGTTACACGAATTATTATTAGTAAACTATTGTTTTTTTTTTTTCTTTTTTTACTGTAATTAATACTTACCTAAGCTATTTTACAAATTCTCTAGTTTTTTAATTGTTATTGTTAAATATTTGAAAATCAATGTATTACTAGATCAGTCAGCCTGAAACACAGGATTACCTAGTTCAGGCTAGATTATAAGATACTAATGTACATTACAAAATTGTATAGATAAGGTTTTAATTGTAAAGATTAAATGAATTATGAATTATGGTAATCTATACTAATATTATAAAGAGATAAAGTTTGTGGGTTTGTGACGTTGTAGGGGGTAATCTCTGTATCTACTAAACTGATACACCCACAGCATGACCTTGGGTTTTAACCCCCATGTCCTACCATAAGTGGATCTGCACATACCGAACACTCTGTGTGCCTTTGTTGTTGCAGACTCTACGTGCTGCTTCCAGGTTAGTTTGTTGTCTAAGATATGTCCTAGATACTTTACCTGCTCTGAGATCATTAGATCCTGGTTGAAGAGACTCAGGTTTATTGAGTTGTTGATGTTTCTCTTCCTTGTGAACGGTACTATTACCGTCTTACTCTCGATCAACCCGAGTGACTAACAAGGTGAGACTGGTATGGATCCCAGGACACAAAGGTTACGTCGGCAACGAAAGAGCCGATGAACTTGCAAGGGAAGGATCAAGCAGGAGTTTCGACGGACCGGAACCATGCGTAGGTCTTTCAAAAGGTCCGTTCCTAATGGCCGTAAATGACCAGACGACACAGCAACACTTATCAGAGTGGCAGCAGTCGGCTGGCATGAGGCATTCAAAGCTCTTTATCGCAGGAGCAAATCCGGGCAGGTCCACAAAATTGTGGAACCTAAGCCGCAGACATATCCGACTAATAATCGGTATGTTTACAGGTCACCTTCCCGTCAACGACTTGTTGATGAAGATGGGACTATCAAGCACCAACCAGTGCAGAGCATGCGGTGAGGAAGACGAAACAGTGGAACATCTGATGTGCAACTGCGAAGCCCTCACCAGACAAAGGATGAAGCTGCTGGGAGTGGGATATCCTACACCTAGTGACTTCGACAAGCTGCCGCTAGGTTTACTCATCTCCTTCGCCAAGGTGATTGAGGAAGCTGTGGGGTGGTGAACGGGGGACCAGCACAAAAGATCCGATTGGGTCGAAGTGCAACCTGGAGGGTCCCCGAAAAGGAGGCGAAGAAGATAAGAAGAAGAAGAAGGTGGTAATATCTGGATCTAATGAACCGATTTTAAAAATTCTTTCTGTGTAATTTTAACTAATAGGAGTGGAGCAGTAATGAAATATTATGTTTAAAAAACGGGACGCGTTGTTTTCGCATCCCAACGAAGTGGGCACGGGTCAGCTAGTGTTACAATAAAAGTAAATATTGTCTGATATGATGATCATTATGAAGACTTTTGTCAAGCAGAATACGTCTTTTAGCTGAGATGATGAATATTTATAGTGTGAGGATTTTTTTTTATCTGGTGACGGAGTAAGAATACATGTCACCACCCCATCTCATCCCACGGGTGTCGTAAAAACCGACTAAGGTTACTATCCGTATATTATCTTTCCGAAAAAAAAAAAGAAGGAAAACTTGAAATTAAACCCTATACCAATCCGTCTGGCCAGCGTGGTATAAGTAGGCAAAGTAAACCTCCGTCATGGGAGGAGGCCCGTCCCTGCAGTGGGACATTAATCGGTATTAATTTATGATGAGTAACATTTTCTATTTATTTGTTTGCCACCAAAAGGTGAATAATAATTTATGAATGTTACCTAATGAATGTCCCCACACAAACACAGGTGGTTTCTTCCCCTCAATGGTGGTGAGAAGCCAGTCATATACTATTAATGAGTCTTCAACAACCCCAGCTTCACTCGGCTTCAAATTTGTTGAGTCACCATAGCCTGTAATACAAATAATTAAGGAAATTTAGAAAACTTCTGGGTACATAGTATAGTGTAGTATAATAGTATATTCCATTTTTTATATCTGACTTAAAATGTAAACAAATATGGCGTCGTGTTAACCACAGACTTAATGTACAACGAATCAAAGACAATCTATAATCTACAAATGTCAAATGGTCAAGTTTATTTTTAACCAGCATGTCAATTCTCGTTCCTAAAAATTCGGTTAAGTTAACTTTTAGTTGTCAAATTGTCACACTCTAAATAAAACTTTAACACGACCACAAAAGGTTACAATTGCAAAAGCAAAAACAAGACAATTTGACAACTAAAAGTTAACTTAACCGAATTTTTAGGAACGAGAATTGACATGCTGTGTAAATTGTCTTTAAAAAATTTATTTTATTAAAATTTATGAAAGATTGTTTTCAAATCGAAGTAGTTTATGTGTTTTCTATTGCATAAATGTCTAATATTATTGATGTGAAAACTAGTAAATTTGCAAAATGTGGTGTTTGTTTACAAAAAATTCGGTGTTTATCCGTTGTTTAATACTCAAAGTACAAGTTTTGCTTAGTTTGGAAATAGATGGCGCTATGTGATTGTTTCAGAAATAAAGTAAAATACCCACCTCTATAATCGAAGGCGATGGTGTGAAAATCCATCTTTTGGAAAAACTCATAGAGCTGTATTCTATGCGCAGCTGCCCGGGAATTTGAGTTGCCTGGGGATAAAATAAAACACATATTTAAACCTGATAGTAATGTGGTCAGTTGACCAAATATTTCATCCGAAGCAGATTATGTATAATTGTACCACGGTTGTCCGTGTGGTGACGGAGTAAGAATACAATATGTCACCACGCCATCTCATCCCACGGCTGACGTAGTAACCGACTAAGGGACCATCTGTGAATATTACCTTTACATAGACAGAAGGAAAACTTGAAATTAAGCCCATTGACTTTTGTTTCGATCCCGTATGCAAACTAACAAAATGTATTGATTTCCGAGTGAAATAGGGTCGTAGCACATATATCAAAACGTAAATGGATCGGTATCAACTCGAGCCGTTCAGTATTATTTGTATGAAACTCCATACTGCAACGCACACTAATCGTAACGTAATCGGATTTTTGACGTTTGACACCGAGGAAAAAGGCGAGGCGGTGCTTATCCGTTTACGTTTCGATATATGTGGTATGACCCTCTTAATCATTACTATTACCATCAAAGAGTGATGTAACTATGTCATTTAAAAAAAAAACTCAGGCCTGATAGAGGGTTTAAGTAAAAAAATCACCCAGTTAGACCACTAGCGGTGGTTATGAGTTTCAGAAGATCCAAGTTTAAATTTCTTAATCTTAATTGTTTTTCCATTGTTCATTGATAAAAGGGTAAAGGGTCTCCTTAGCTATGTAGGTAATTTATGTTATTTATTAAAATTATAAACTAATTAGTAAATTTATTTATATTGTTACATTGAAAGTTAACTGCATGACCGCCTAGATGGCGTTCTCTTGTTCAAGAGAACAAATCTTAAAATAAACCCCTTTTTCAAAGATAAACCCTGTGATATTAAAAGCTGCCTCGGTAGCACAAGCGACTGCCGTCCACGAGGTCGCGGGTTCGATTCCCACGCAAGACAATTATTTGTGCGATCCACAAATTATTGTCCTGGATGTTCTTTGTGTCCGTTAAATTGATGTTTGTAAAGTACCCGCTACACAGGACATGATTCATAGAGCGGGAGTTGACTTAAAAAAAAAATCTAGAGTCATAAAACAGCTTACCATGACAGTATAAAACGATGGGTGTCCTAGAATTAGCGAGTTCTTCATCTAAAAGTTTATTTAATTTTTCCTTATCACTGTTTGCATTGAAATTACCTTTTAATTTCTCATATATTGTCTTTGGTAGAATATGCCATATGCCTGTAATATAAAGTATTGGATTTATTATTACTGATAGCTTGTATGCGGTGACGGATTGAGGTTGTCATCACGCCATCAGTCTTTGAGTGTCGTAAAAAGGGACTATGGAACTTTATCACTGTCAATCTGAAAAAGAAGGAAATTTTTCCATAATTTCATTTGTAAAAATATTGTTTGCCATATTCGTCCTCGATCATAATGTTCATTTGCCATAATATTATTATAATAATATAATTATCCGTGTGGTGACGGACTAAGAATACAATATGTCACCACTCCATCTCATCCCACGGGTGTCGTAAAAACCGACTAAGGGAATAACCGTAACTACTATCTTTACGAAATAAAAAGAAGGAAAACTTGAAATTAAACCCTATACCAATCCGTCTGGCCAGCGTGGTATTAGTAGGCCAAGTAAACCTCCGTCACGGGAGGAGGCCCGTCCCTGCAGTGGGACAATAATGGGCTGTTATGATAATATAATTATGATTTACACCCCGACTTAGAGCAATCCGACTAGGTTAGGTTAGGTTTATTCTTTAAACCACCCTAAAGTAACGGGGCTCCGTCGAGCTTATTTGGCATTATGTCTAATGAAATTATGGCAAATATTATTATGGCATATGAAATTATGGCATTTGAAATTATGACAAACATTAGTAAAACCGTTAGGCCAGATTTTGTTACTTTTTACTCTTTGTCTACTGTTTAAAAAAAATATATAAACATTAAAGATATCCTAGAATTAGGACTATCATAGGCTGTTATGGCAGGAAAGAAGGCTTAAGTATGATGACAAAAGTCCTTTCCTTCTATTAACATAGGAAAAACTTATAGATGGTAATTCCTAACTGAATGAACCAAATTTTGGAAAACAGTAGTTTTGGTCACCAGAGACGCTATAAAAAGAGCAGTGCCTCGCTAAAATGTTTGCTTTCTCTAAGACCCAAATACATATTATCGTAATTACAGCATCTCCGTGTGGTGACGGAGTAAGAATACAGTGTGTCACTACCCCATCTCGTCCCATGGGTGTAGTAAAAACCGACTATGGGACTTTTCGTAATAAAAAGAAGGAAAACTTGAAATTAAACCCTATACCAATACGTCTGGCCAGCGTGGTATTACTAGGCCAAGTATCCAGTCGTCGTATCCCTCCGTCACGGGAGGAGACCCGTCCCTGCAGTAGGGTCGTTATTCAAGCGGCCATTAGATGACCTACCAGCAAGCCAAAAAAAAATAGTCTGATTCCTGAGACTCTCGACCACCAGCAGTGTATCGAAAGTGTTTTCAAAAATATTTATTTGAGAAAGACTATACTTACCAATCTTAACATTACACTTGTCAACTTTGGACTCATACTCAATGCTTAGATTACGAGCACCATTCACACCACACGACGATGGCTCTTCGAAGTCCACGTGCAGTGGCCATTGGACTGTAACCAAATTTATTAACAATGACTAGATGACTCGTGCCCACTTTCTTGGACGGCTTTTTTAAACATATTTCATCATTGCTCCACTTCTATTAGTCATAGCGTGATACTATATAGCCTATGACACTCCCCGATAAATAGACTATTCAACACAGAAAGAATTTTTAAAATCGATTCATTAGATCCAGAGATTATCCCCTACAACGTCACAAACACACAAACTTTACCTCTTTATAATATTAAGTATAGACAGTCAATCTCGGCCGAATATTTATTATAAATGCCTACGGCTGCGTGGTACGTAAACATGCGATAGAATTTTAAAAATCGGTTTAGTAGATCCAGAGATTAGCCCCTAAAACGTCACAAACACACAAACTTTACCTCTTTATAATATTAGTATAGATAGGATGATAAAACCACTTACCAAAATTAGCAAAGACCAAATTTCTTCTAAAAGACCTTGAGTATTTGAATATAAGTGGTACAACACCAACGTGGAATACAAAAAGACCGGCAGATATCGATGCACCTAACACCAACACTCTGGAATCAAACATTAAATAATTATTCAAAGAAGTCCGCCAAATAACTTGAAAATGTCAGTTACTGTAGCCGTTGCCATGGTTTTTTGATAGTTTGTTTTTAAAAACAACACTGTCTGCAACAATAGGATTAATGAAGGATGTGATATAACCTTTTTCAACTATAAATGTTAATAGCCGGATCAAAAAAATCAATCACAAAATGATCTAGCGCGATCCGATCGCACGCGGCAGGAGCGCGCTCTACAGGAGCGTTTGATGTGGACTTGCCTCGCACCATCCGGTGGAACCACCATGGATCCGGCTAATAAGTTGTAATTGTATTGATTTATTTTTTCGAATTCTACGCCAATTTAATTTTTTTTGGCAGTCGTAATCATAATCATCATAATATGATGATTATGATTACGACTGCCATATTATGTATGTATGTATGACTGTCATATTATGACGCAATGAAATTGCGCTGCTGTAACTAGGCAAGCCTCTTCCAAATATTTTCTCTTTGTACATCAGCTGGATAATTATGCCGGGTCCTAATTTCGCCGTGTATGGACTCTAGTCACACACAACGAGTCTTTCGATACGTTGTCTGTCCTCAATCCAGAATCTTTCTGCCCTAAAGGCAGACAGTCTTTTTTAGTAGCTAATATAAATAATATCCCTGACTCATTCACACAACGCCAAATAGTCTTAACAAAAAAAAAATTGATGAACTCAGTCATTAATGCGCTAGGGTATCCACTGAATGTCTAAAATCGTCACCCAAGTCAGGGAGTTACGCTTTTGTTACACAGAAATGTTAATTCAATGTTTTAACCTTGATCTTCAAGGTGTTAATTCTGGTGTCCCATGAAAAAGCTTATGCTATGTAGACCATTTACACGCTGACAAGGTGTAGTATTAGCAAGCTATAGTGGTAATGGGCTAGTCATATATTTTGAAGGACTGATGGCCGTTAGAGCAAACGTGTCCTAGAGTGAAGACCGCGACTGGGTAAACATAGTGTAGGACACCCCTAGCTAGGTGGACCGACGACCTCAAAAAGGTCTCTGGGTCGGACTGGATGCGGAAGGCGCAGGACCGAATTCTGTGGCGCGTGTTGGGAGAGGCCTCCAGCGTCCAGCAGTGGACTGCCATTGGCTAGTTGATTGAAGGTGTAGTGGAACCAAAATTATTGTTATGTAGACCATAGATACAATATAACATACAGACTGTTTTGATAAGATAAGATTCATCATTGAACTTTAATCAAGGATTTATAATTAGTATAGATAAACGGATTAAAGTAATTATCAGTATTAATGAATATTTAGTTCCTGATTGATTATTTTAAAACCATTGTTTTAATTATGGCTTTGTTTAAATTAAACAAAGGCCTATAAAACAATTGTCATATTCTTTTCAGTTTAACAAAGACACTTTACTTTACTTACTAGGCCATAAAAATAGGCTGGCTAAGGCTGGTCCAATGATAGCAGAAAACTAGGATTACTAATATAATTGGACTAATATATCGGATTTTTATAACATTTCCGTCTCTAATGTAAGGCTTGCACAAACTGCCTTAGCGGACCTTTACAAAACCCATTTTGATGATATTTTATCTTATGAATAATTCATGTTTAATCACGACATGTCTTGTCATCAGTATCATAACAGCCCATTAATGTCCCAATACAGGGCCGGCCTCCTCCCGTGACAGAGGGATACTTGGCCTTCTAATACCACGCTGGCCAGAGGGATTGGTATAGGGTTTAATTTTTATTACGTAAAGATAATATTCACGGATAGTCACTAAGTCAGTTTTTATAACACCCATGGGATGGGGTGGTGACACACTGTATTCTTACTCCGTCACCACATAGAGTACTTATGTGACAGTACATACAACTACTTATATGATACATGAATCAAATAAAAGTTTATTTGTAGACTTTGAAGTATTTTCGCTGTGCTTTTCATTTTGAAATGTCTTTGAATTCAAAAGCTCCTCATTGTAGAGGTTTACCAGTGACAGAGTGAACTTATCTAATTAATATGTCACTGGCCAGATGTATTGGTATATAGTTTAGCCTCAAGTTGCAAAACCTAATAAGTGTAAACAATTCCTTACATGGCTAAAAATGAATGATGAGATGGAGTAGTAAGTAGTAGTAACACTGTTAAATTACATGATATAAAGATGCTGCCATTTTTATATATTTATTTTAACATCATGGTTGTTTTATGATTTTTGTGACTACTTATTATTAATTTAGCACATTCCATGTAAGCAAGTCTGTCTATTATTTACTGGCAATTGGTTAAATAAGAATAAAAAGGCATGCATTTTAACTGTAATGCAATATAGCATATAACTTGCAAATCTAAATAATAAATATGTTAATAGGTCATGCTGCATTGACGTATTTTCACTTTCACCATTCACAAGACTTTTGTATAGAATTTAAATCAACAAAAACTACACGATACACACATAAAACCTTTTTGATGCTGTATTTTGATAATAAAATTTAAGAAAAAATAAAATATTAGCAATTACTTACGTTGTTAGATATATGGGCGCACATATCAGCAATCCTAATAACTCTACCATGTTAATAATGCTACACAACAGGCACATACAAACACTAAACTAAATATTAAACACTCAAAGACTTATTAAAATTATTAACAAAAGATTTTTAAGAATTATTACGTGCTTACAACTTTTAAAAAATAAATAATAATGAATGGAGAGACTATCAACGGTTAACTAAAACAGGAATATTAATATAAATGCATCAATTTGTGTTAATTAATTAAATAGCTGTTATTAATTTACTGAAAATAATTGCAAATTTAAATCGGACCTTCGAACTCTTGACGACATTTATAAGTACGTAGGAATTTGATTTTGACAACTAAATGTCATAACACATGATACTTCTAATATTGCTTTTGACGTATCGTTCGGAAAGATATATTTAGTTTTCATGAGCTAAAAAATTAATTAAAACTAACTAAAAATCTTATAAATGGATTATCTTTATCTATGTAAAAATCTACTCTTAATGTTGTCTTATATTTTATAGTTTGAATTCAGCATTCGCCGCGCGCCGTCACAATTTGTTTTGTTATGCTATTATAAACGACCTCACCAAAGCATTTATGGAATGCATCTTATTTATCAACGCCATATAGAAAAAAGAATGGACAAGACAACAGGACAACATAAATAAGTTTGAGGTGTATTTTTTCAGGTAACTGTCTAATAGTGGATATGCACCGTAACTCCTGTAAGAATTAATCGATTTTAAATTATTATATGCAACAATTTGTTACAATTTCATAAGGCGTTGCAAAGGCAAAAATACACACTTTTTGTTTTAACCCTCAGCACAGCATAATAACCTATGTTTGGAGGATGTGATGTGATGTAATATATACGGTCGTGTTAACTATTAACTTATAAATTGTTTGTATATGTACCAACTAAACTGCAATGGCGGCTATGCAAAGATCGATTCTCGCTCAAAGCAAATCTTTGTTTAACGGTATTTTAAAAAAAGATGTACCTACACTACATGTCTAGTAAATGTAGATGTTTTCCAGTACATACCTCATAGTACAAGCTCGGCCAAGTTTGGTACAAGACGGCGTTGTGTGAAAGTGTGAAAAATATTATTATATTTTAACAAAAGCAGACTTAAAACAAGACACCCTTATTATTATCATATGGTAAACCTTTAACCTACTTACTTACTGCTATCACTAGGACAAAACCGGCACTGACATTTTACGTGCCCTCCGAAGAAACTCAGCTTATGGGAACTGAACAGTCATACGTCTATTGAGGGACCTCGCCGATGTTGCTTAGCCTATATTATACTTAGTTTTTTTTTTATGTAATAGGAGGCAAACAAGCCAGCAGGTCACCTGATGGTAAGTGATCACCGCCGCCCATGGACACCCGCAACACCAGAGGAATCATAGTTTTTTCCACACCAGAGTAATCACACAATTATTGTTCAATGATTACAAGGGACGCAGAACGCCTATAATGGAAAGCTGTAGGGCTAAGAAATATGAGAGAGTCGTTCTATAAGAGAAAAGGAACAGGAATACCATTAGGAATGCTGGACCCGCCTGTATTTAAGGCTTATTAAAGATATTGAGAAATAATAGAATAATAGTTTATTGACCATAAGATTAGGTTACAGTACACCGGTAATACATATTTCCATAGTAGGTACACAGTATAGGGCACACTCCGTTACGTTCTACTACAACAAGTTAGAACTTATGTATAACAAATAGCAAGGGGATTAGAAGGTTAAATTATAATAATGCTATCGCAAGTAAAGCAATGGTTCCCATACCTGATAAAATATATTAATGCCCACCATGTCGGTATACAGAGAAAAGTTCTTTACCTCCCGTGCTAGTCAAAGACTGTGTTACGCTTACGGCAAGGTAAGATTCTTGCTCATTAAATAGTAGGTAGTCGTAATAAACATTTTAAGACACTTTTTACCAAATACCCACAATCGCTTTGCTGTGAATCATAGATTGCGATAACGAGTTACAAGCCCAGCGTAAACAAGTAGTATATGCAAAGGAATCAGACAACACAACTACTAACGTTATTTCAATGTAAACAAAGTTTTTTCACAGAACAATTTTGTTTAGAATTGCAATACGACAAGCGTGTTAAAATATGATGATAAAAAGTGTTTCTAAAAAAAAAATTATAAAATTAAAGTAAAAGCAAAACTAAAGTTATGATTAAAAAATTTTTTATAAATCATTTGGTACTCATAATAATATCTAATTAGTATAGAAATACGTTACAAGTGACAAGTCCCAATGTAATGCATTTACTGTACGTGTGGATATCGCGTGCTTCAAGCCAGAGGGGCGTATACGCTGTACCCTTACTTTTCAGGAACAGCAAAAAACTTAATAACTTTTTTTCTAATGAATGTACCTAAAAAAAAATTTGGACGTGTTTTATGAATTTTTTTTTGTATTTATCTGCAATGTTATTTTTTTGTGTAAGTATTTGAAAACTCGCAATATCGCACTTACGTCTTTTTAGCTCAACAATATTGCACAAACCCTGTGCCATATTTTTTCCGAAAATGCTTATATTGGACGGACGTATATATCAAAACTTTTATACGTAATGCAATATTTAAAAAAGATGGTAACTTAGTATCACTATCATAAAATGTCTTTTAAAATTATTTTTCCATGTAATTTAATCCATTGCATGTACTATTTTTGGAGACTATACGTCTATTTGGCTTGTCAAAAATGTGTTGAAAGTTTTGTTCAGAAAACGGACGTATGTATTTATAATTGGATTAATTTCGATGATGTTCAAATAAAACAACAAATAATCAGTAAATTTTGTTAGTAATTTTATAAAAAAGGAACTATTATTATATATTTGTTTTTATTGGTAACGAATCAGCATTGTCAAGCTAAGAAAATTAGCATAAGTAGGTACATGAAAAATGGCATGCAGACTACAAAAACCGCTATAGAAATAAACTTTGAACGGCATAACGAAACTTAAGTCCGAAGGTTTCATTAACCAACAGTAGGTTTAGACTGTAGGTTTGGAGTTATATTGTGTGCGTCAAGCAGCGGTGCCATTTCATCAGAGAAGAAATGTTAAGGGCAGTAGGCATGCTCCCAGCTGCGGGCACTGAAGAGATTGGAACAAGACAAGACATGAAATCAAGGTTGTGGTCAAGTTACCGTGCTACTGGTGAAGTGGCTGAAGTGAAGATACCATGGAAAAAAATCCATCACCGCTCAACGAAATTATCGATATTGCAAGTTGCCGCGAAAAGACAGACAAATGTTACTGTCACGCAACTGCCAACCAACTGGCTTAGAGGCTTTAGCAAGAGCGCCACTGTCGTGTGGGTGACCAAACTGTCAGGAGATGCCACAAAGCCTACCTTTATGCTCGCATATTGCTTTGTACTCCAGCACTATGCCAAGCAAATCGAGGACGACTAGAGTGGGCTCATGAACATTTGCTCTGGAAAGATAACCTGTTATGATGAGTCCAACTTCGGTTTCCACTCGGATTCACGTAGAAAACGTGTTTGGCGAGTTCCTGGTTGTGATAGCCATCTACAACATTCTCCGGAAATCTGTTCATACCACGATGGAACAATTATTATTGGACAGGAATTCGTGATGGTCGAACAACAGACTACTTACGTTTTGATCAAAAGCACCATGACGGCTGAAAAATAGCTTAACGAGGTGCTAGTTATAATAGTCTACCTCCGTAGACTACAATTGGGCCAATTTTTAAGCTCATGGACGATAACATCCGTCCACATATTCATTGTCTTATCTCTATTATTTCAAGTTATTTACTTATTTGAATAAAAAAATAATTACGCAAAAAAAAATAGTTTAAACGGCCTTTATTGAAATATAATAACTTGTTGCAACGGCTCATTTCCACAAAATGGGGAGCTTCGCCCCAGGTAATGCGGACTTCTGGGCTGGCGCTTGCTTTCTCGGTTGGGGAATACGCATGCCCAGTCTGGAACCGATCAGCTCATGCTAAGCTGGTGGATACAGCTTTGAACGAAACTTGCCGGATTATCACAGGTTGCCTCAAACCGACACCGGTCAGACTGCTGTACCCATTGGCTGGCATCGCGCCTCCCGATGTCCGTAGAGATGTGGCGGCCTCGCTTGAAAGGAGCAAAATGGATGGCGACCACCGGCATCCTATGCACGGCTATGCTCTAGTGCAGCAAAGGCTGCGTAGCCGAAAGAGCTTCATAAAGAGCGCTCACCCTTTAAGTACAGACCCAGCACATGCGAGGTGCAACCTTTGGTGTGAAAGAGTGTCACTACCTGAACCGTTTGTGCCGCTCTCTGAGAGGCTTCCGCCCGGACATGGGTTGCCATGGGCTACCTGGAAGTCCTTTAACAGATTGCGAACCCACGTAGGACGAAGCAAGGACAACATGCTCCGGTGGGGTCTCACGGACAGTGGCGGACTGGGTTGCCTGTGCGGCGTTCCACAAACTATGGCCCACCTTTTATCATGTCCTGGATGCCTTACTAGTTAGTTAGTGTCGCAGAGTTTTGGGCTACATCAATTTAGTCCAGTATCGTTTTGCCATCGATACGCTAAGAAGAAGAAGAAATATAATGTCGTGACTTTTGAGTATATGTTAGTATTTTATATTTTCTTAATTAATAAGCAAATATAAAATACCCCTAGACAGTGTTGATGTGTGTATTTTAATAATAAGTTAGTGAAAATAGATAGTTGTATGCACATACGTCTTTGTGGCAAGATACACATTTCGTCAGGTGTAGTTACGGCCGCTGTACGTCTGTCTGGTTCGATGATAATTACTGATCTTTAGCATACGTCTAAAAGTATTTTATTAAATATCTTTTTAAATAATATAGCTAGAAATAAAAAAAATAAAAGAGGTTGTGTGTCGATAAAAGTACTAAAAATTGACGTAATAAAAAAAAAATTGCGTTTTTGTTCATACGCCCCTCTGGTTTGAAGCACGCGATATGCATAAATAATTTATAATTCAAATAGTGTTTGTGTACTAATCTTCAATTTTTTATATTATATATTATTATAAAATTATACACACATATATTAATCACATATATATATATATATATATATATATATACATATATATACATACACATACATACACATACATATACATACCTATATATATATATACACACATATATATATACACACATATATACATACACTCACATACATATAATATAATACCAACATACATATATTACTTCCACAATAAAACATTAATTAGTACTCATCGATATTCAATCAAACATATATATAAATAATTACTAAATATATATATGTATATATAAATAAATAACTAATGACATATTTGTAAAAGTTTTTCAGTCTGTTCATAATCCAGACTTCTCAGAAACTCATCCAGAGCCCTTCTACACACAAATCTTGTCAAATCTTTAAGAGGTTTAATTTTACTTATGCGATTGTACAATAGTGGAGCCAGGAAGTAGGAAAAACACTGTGCAAAAGTGGTCTTGCATGCTGGAACGTCATATACCACATGCACTCTTCTGAGAGACTTAGAAATAGGTTTCTCATAGAAATGTTGTCTCAGGACTATTTTTTTTATAAATAATTGGCGAATATTTAGAACTTCAAACTCTCTGTACAACGCAGTTGTAGGATATCTGAATGTTTTAAAATTAATTACTTTTAAAATACATCTATGGGCCCTTTCTATGTTTATAAGAGTACTTTTCCTAGCACCACCCCAAGCAGAGATACCATAGGTTACTATCGATTGGCACAATCCAAAATAGACAGTTTTGTTCGTAGCTTTGTCTTTCAAGTTTCTTATTTTTTTAAAAATCGGTATTAGTTTACGAATGCGAGATTTTAAATTTTGAATATGTTGTTTCCAATTTAAATTTTCATCGATCTCAACTCCAAGGTATTTTATACTTTTACTAGGAGACAAGACAGGGCACACGCAGATACTCGCAGCAGAACAATTAGAAGAATGAGCTTTTAAATGAAAGTCGGCAGGTAGCAAATTATTTCTTATACTAAATGTTATACATTTGGTTTTTTTAAGATTTAATGTAAGCAGATTGTAATCAAGCCATTTAATTATATTTTTAAGACCAACCTCGGCTGATGATTTGACAGCACTCCATGTTTTTTGTTGAAATAGGATTACACTATCGTCAGCAAAAGTGATCACTTTTGAATCGGGTAGTTCAATGTTACAAAGATCATTTACATAAATCAAGAATAATGTTGGTCCAAGTACTGATCCTTGCGGCACACCGAAACCAACACTAAGCTTAGCGCTAAGGTTATTACCGATTTTTACAGCTTGTGTCCTATTAGTGAGATAGTTTTTAAAAAGATCAAGTGGTACACCTCGAATACCTATTGCCTCCAACTTGCAAATTAGTAGAGGGATTGAGACAGTATCAAATGCTTTGGCTAAGTCCAGAAAGACACTAACACATTTATTCTTGCGGTCGAGATTACTAACTACATTGGTAACTAGATGTTCAACTGCATCTGTTGTTGATTTGTTCCTTCTAAAACCAAATTGATTATTAGAAAGAACAGTGTTTCTCTCCATATAATTTACAAGTCTTATGTTTATTAGCTTCTCCAGGATTTTAGCCATAGTAGGTAAAAGCGATATTGGACGATAATTAGCGATACTGTCTCTTTCCCCCGACTTGAAAACCGGTATAACAATTGAGTCCTTTAACACATCAGGAAACTTTCCACACGTGAAACATAAGTTGAATATATGTGTCAAAGGTTTACTGAGAAGGTTTACAGTTCTTTTTAAGAACATAGAAGATATTCCATCCCAGCCAGTAGAATTGGTACCTTTTAAGGACATAACAATTTTATAAACTTCTACTTCATCAGTTTCCAATAACACAAAAGAGTTGATCGGGCTGTGGTTACATTTAAACTTTTTCACAAGATCTTTTTCTGTAAGCTTTAACTTTTGTAAGAATAGGAGAAAATAGAATAGGAGAAAGACAGGAATTTAAAAAGAAAACATTTTTTATACTTTAACTAATTTTATATTTAGGTTTCCTTATTTTAGTATATAAAATACGACTGACATTTTTGTTACGAAAAATTCTCATAATTGGTCTCTTCTCGTTGGGCGGTACTACCAATTCACCTGTCAATTTATCGTACATCTCCAACCTTGGGTTTAAAAAGCACCTCACTTCAATTACTTGCCGCGTGTACAAAACATTGGACATATTACCTGCTTTCATTATATTTTGAATGGACGGCGCATAAAAATGATATTTACCATACAGATCATCATAATCTGCAACAACTGCTCCAACGAACTTCGCAATAAATTTCAACTCAAGTAAAACAATAGTTTTAGTTGCTGTCAACTTCGTCACTACAGTCTGCAAAGGCTTGATAGTTACAAAACCTTCTTTTACTGCACCTATTGTCATTTTCGAACTGTGCATAGTTTCATCTCTCCATTTATTTTTAAATTTAAATCGTCCATAATCTAAATCAACGTCTAAATCATAGACTATTTCATCATTTGGAATCCCTTCTTTTGACCACGACGATTCAGCCATATTTTCAACAGAAACATACATTTCACGTTTTGATTTTATATCCCTTGATGAGTTATTTATATGTTCGTGTGTACTTAAAACCACATCTTTATTTATTAAGTCAATAACTTTAGCTTTATATAATGTTACACTTCTAGTGACAGGCTGCCATTTAAACTTTTTGAATGTATCACCGTAAAGTGTAGGGTCTTTTAAAAATATATTGTCTGGCACTTTTCCCAGTTCTACTCTCATTCCTCTGTTTAATTTTTCTTTTGTTATGTTAAATACGTTTAATTCCATGTCTGTGGCTACTTTGTTATCATTGCCAATACATTTAAAATTAATATCTTTACTATTGGAACTAATAGTTACTTTTATTGTCATGCTGGCTGTGGATAATTTAAGGCAAGCGAGTAAAAATGGTATAATAATTGTGATTTGTTGCTTTGATTTCATTATACTTTCTAGTGTTAATATTGTTAGATATATACCTAATCTATTAAGCATTCCCACTTCACTCACTTTTTGTCGTATTTATTTATTTTCCGCTAATATTCTTCTATTTTGAATTCACTGGTTCCTTTATTTATTTTTACTTTTTTCCTTATTTTTCCTTTCCTTTTATTCGATTTTTATCGTATTCTGCTAACTCTCTTTTGTTGCTTTCCATATAAGTTATTATCGTAACGTCTTTTATTTTTAAGGTATTTTTATAGCCACTTCATTGGTAATATTTAAATAAGCTTGTTAGCAATTACATGTAATTTATTATTCGCGTTAAATGCTATAGGTAAGTATTTGTTTATCGACGTCTTTAGCGTAAAGCTATATTGTTGTTATAAAGTATATACAGTGGGATATCATATTATAATTAGAATATCAGTTCTCGCACTTGACCCAGTTATCTCGTAATGTATATAACATACAAGAATTATGTAAGAATCTGTTTGTTTGTCTGTGGGTTACAATTTTATTTAAAACTAGCTGAACCGTGCCCACTTCGTTAGGCCGCGAAAAAAATGCGTCACTTTTTTAAACATATTTCAATACTGCTCCACTCCTATTAGTCATAGCGTGATACTATATAAAACCTATGACACTCCCCGATAAATGGACTATTCAACACAGCAAGAATTTTCAAATTCGGTTAAGTAGATCCAGAGATTACCCCCTACAACGTCACAAACACACAAACTTTACCTCTTTATAATATTAGTATAGATTTTAAAGAGGATGGAAAATATTAATATTTTTTTATAATATTTTTATGAGACGGGCAGAGGTCAAAATGTGTGAATTTACCATAATGTGAAAGGCTCTTCGACGCGCTTCGTTTAGTGGAAATCATAAAGCAATAATATCTGTTTCAATAGCAGCATAGAAGTTTACCCCTTGATTTTCAAGATGGCGCTGTCTCGAAACTAGTATTTTGAGCAAATTGACGAATTTGGTTATCGAGAAGAGTGCTGAGTGGTCTGATGACTAGAAGATGCAAGGTATAATGCTGCATTGATTTTCTCTTTCATTATGGTTTTTGTTTTTAACTTTATAGGGGAAGAGGACGACCAAAGAAACGATGGATGGATTGTGTGAAAGACAATATGGCTGCGAAGAGTGTTACTTGTGAGATGACGTCCTATAGGAAAGTATGGAAGAAGAAGACATGCTGCGCCGACCCCAAATAAAATTGGTTTAAGGGCAGGGGAATGATGACTTTACGAAACTTTACGAAAACATATCCCCTATTCACAAGTAATACTAAAATTTGTTTAGAAAATATAACATCAAGATCAATCTTTATCTCATCATTTTAACAGAGGTCAAGTTAATTTCATTAAGCGTCATGACAGTTTTATTTTTAACTGATACAAAAACATACATGTTTGCAAAATTAATTCATAGTTCTTTCAATCTCGAAATGAATTTAATATTTGTATTATTAATATTAATTAAACTAGTCACAGCAAAAATAAATATAGAGGTAGACGTTACGAATGAAAAAAATGTCACAGTAAAGTATTCGGGAAAAGAAATAAACTTAATTTCAAATGATGATATCAAGCAATTTAAACTACATAGTAGAAAATTTTCAGAAGCATTAAAAACTTATCTAGGAGGGAGACCAAATAACGTGTACTTCAAAAGTCCAACTCCATGGGGAGATTTATATAAAAGTTACAAGTGGGAACAAGTAAGAAGAGTTCTATTAATAAAAAGTGCAAGAATAAAAGAAATATCTAAACGCCAAGTTGTTGTAATGTCTCAAGACTTTCAAAATCTATCAAATCAAACCGTGAAAGTGAATACAGGAATCACTCATTCAGTAGAAAATACTTTGACAACCAGTTGGTCGAAGAACAAAGAATTTTCTGTGTCTCAAGAAATAGGCTATAATATAAATGTGATTTTCGCAAAATTGGAAGGTGCTACCACCTTTTCTTATACAACAAATTGGGGTTTTAGTGAAGAGAAATCGGAAACCGTAAATATCGGTACAAATAGTGGTATGGAAACGGAACTAAAGCCGGGACAGGCTGTGACAGCTGTATTATCGGCAAATGCCGGTTATTTGGAAATTGAAGTTAATTATAATGCTAATTTACAAGGTAATGTTGCGGTAAATTATAAGAAATCTCATAATGGTCATCATTTTTGGGGTCCGCGTATTGAGAATGTTATGAAAGAAGGTGGGATCAATAATGATGTAAACTTTGTTGAAACGATTAAGTGCGGTTTTTATGTTGATGCCTCGTTGAAAGTTTATGATAAAGGTACTGGTGAAACTTTGTAATAAGTAGTTCTTTATTAAACTGGTAACTTTTTAGATAGAAGGACTTCCTAGTTTAAGGATCAGAGTAGGTGTAGGTACCAACATGTAAAACATTTATTGTGGAATTTTGATGGCCTATAATAGAAAATGTATTGTGTACTTATTTGATTTGATCGTGCTGTATCGCGGAAGTTTATAAATATTTAATAAATATTTAACATAAATATTTCCGTGATTTAAGAAATACCCAGACTGAGAAGAATAATTTGTAGGATCACACAAATAACTTATCCTGTGTGGAATTAGTATCCATGACCTCGTGTTCCCCAGCCACTATCGCAGCTGTTTCATCAATATAAGTAGGTACTTAGTTGAATTGTGTACACAATGTAAAAAAATACCATGGTACTACTTATTTCTTTTTAATCAATAAACCATAACTCTAAGTGCACAACCTGAAGTTATATTTATTCATTATTATTAGTTGTTTTTTGTTAATATTTTAGAGCTACCATACATAAGCAAGGCGTGAGCTTTTACCTATATTTATTGATTTTGTCAATCTCTATGTAAGTCCATGTAGGTACATAATATTCTGATTTTCTTTAATAAAATATAATACCAGAAAACATTTTTTCAAATAGTTTAAATAGTATTGGAATACGCAAAGTAGGAAGACCCCCACTGTGAGTGGACCGACGACCTAGTTAGGACAGCAGGAAACCAAAAGATAAGGGGGCACAGGACCTCACAATGAATAACTATTTGGAGGACGCGTATGTCCAGCATTCATAATCTCCGTGTGGTGACAAAGTAAGAATACAATATGTCACCACCCCATCTCATCCCATGGGTGTCGTAAAAACCGACTAAGGGACTATCCGTAAATATTATATTTACAAAATAAAAAGAAGGAAAACTTGAAATTAAACCCTATACCAATCCGTCTGGCCAGCGTGGTATTAGGTAGTAGGCAGTAAGTATCAGTAACAAGTATCCCTCCGTCCCGGGAGGAGGCCCGTCCCTGCAGTGGGACATTAATGGGCTGTTATGATTATGTATGTCCAGCAGTAGACGTCCTTTGAGAACAATTACATAGCCTCCCTCATTTTGAAGTAGGTTCTTCATCCAAAAAAGATGCTGAATGTACCTTTTAAAACTCAATGATCGTCCAAACCGGAATCAATTAATTAGTGACGAAATACTTGATCACGACTTAAGCAGGTAGAATAATCAATTAAGAGCAAGGCCGTCTCATTACAAACATGAACTACAAGCAAACAAAAGATACCGTACAAATGACTCGATCGGATAAATGACAGCTATTTAAGATTAACATTGAAGGATTTATTTTTGTATCGTCCAAGTTATATAGAAAGGCAAGAAAGAGGATGTCTGAAGAAAAAACTCTATAAAGGATTATTTTATTATTATTTCACAACAAAATTCTGAGGAACAAGGTGCAGTCATTTTTCTGGTCGCGCCGGATTGAGTGTTCTAATAAATTGACCTTACCTTTTTTTCTATGCTTTTCTCAATTTTTTTATCTACGCCGTTGTCTTTTCACAATTATTTCCAAAATTATTCTTACGTCATGTTTGTACGAACTTTTTAAAAGAACACTCATACCACACGCACATGAAATATTTGTGTGCATGAACATGATCATTTGAATAGATCTGGCTCTTTCTATTTATGTTTTTTAAAGACAACTCCCGCACTAGGGATCATGCCCTGTGTCGTGGGGACTTTTACAAACATCAATTTAACGAACATAAAGAACATCCAGACTCAGGACAATAATTTGTGGAACACACAAAGAGTGCTCGGAGGAGTTGTTCTGAATATTGCCCGCAGCTGAATTTCTCCACAGAAGTCCTACCATCGTCATCACCCTGATGGTTGGCGGTCATTTACTGTGCGATTTTCGCTGAGCTTCCTATCGCGAACAACTGTTTTGTGGAACAAGCTCTCTGCGGCGATATTTCCGGACCGTTACGATAAAAAACACATACAACTGTCCTGTGTGGGAATCGAACCTAGCCGCTTATAGCCGCTTATAGAACCCGCGACCTCATGCACGTCAGCCACTTACCGCGCCTCAGCGCCACGGAGGCAGTTAATTGGTAGCCAACCAGGGTGTAAAAAGTTTTTCAAGCCGCTTATAGCACTCAGACGTGGCCTAACAACTGTGTTACGAAGTAGCCCCCGCTCTCGCGTCTCGCCAACTGAACTCGCCAAAAAATAGGATGGAGATCTACAGTGGCGGACAAAAAAATCGACTCACTTCATACTTTTTCATTTAAAGTGCCCTAATTTCAAAATTAAGACCTCAATTCTAATTTAGATCTTAATTTCTTTAAGTTCTAGGTGTTAGCTTTAAAATGAGTACAAATAATGTTAACTTGCACTCATTTTCCTTAAAAGAAAATGGAATTAAACTTTATGAGTCCTAAAACTTGAAGAATTCAGTGGGAAAAATTTTAACAAAAAACAACATAACATTTAATAAAATCTTTATTACAGAATAAAAATCATTTTAATACCTAGTGTTACCCCCCTAGCCCTTATAACTGCTTCCAATCGGTTCTTCATGGATCCAATAAGGTGCTTCACCCTTTCCTGCGGGATGCCATTCCATTCTTCTGTTAAGGCTGCTTGAAGGTCATCTCTTGACCCTGGTGCAGGATTTCTAGCCCGGACTCTTCTCTTCAGCTCATCCCATAAATGCTCAATGGGATTCAAGTCCGGACTACGCGCTGGCCAGTCCATAACAGTTATACCCACGTCTTGTAGGTACTGCCGTACAGCATTTGAGCTGTGTGGACGGGCATTATCCTGCATCAGGATGAAGTTATCGCCAACGAAACCAGCATATGGAACTACGTGGTCCCCCAGGATTTCTCCGATGTACCGATCTGCAGTCAATCCTCCTACATGGCGGCCGGTTTCAATGAAAACCAAGTCGGTTTTTGCTTCCAATGAAATACCAGCCCACACCATGCAGGAACCACCACCATATGCAACAGTTTCTGCTATGCAGCATTGTGCGTATCGCTCCTCCGGCCTTCTGTACACTCTTCTTCTTCTGTCACTTCCATGTAGACATACTCTGCTTTCATCGGAGAAGAGAACAGAGCGCCACTGATCTTCCGTCCAATCAACGTGTTCTCTCGCAAAACGAATACGGGCTGCTCGGTGCGCTGGAGTCAATTTGGGTCCTGTTGCTGGTCTTTTTGGAGTCAGGGTAGCTGCCTTGAGTCTTTTTCTCACCGTCCGGGAACTGACAGCTACTCCACGCGTTTCTCGGAGCTCCCGTTGGATTTGAACCCCGTCGAGTGAACGATTTCTCAGTGAAGTGCTGACGATGAAGCGATCGTCTCTCTCTGAAGTGGATCGTTTCCTACCGGAACCTCTTCTTCGTTCAAAGCCACCAGTCTCCTGGTACCTTCGGTATATTCTTGACACCGCTGACTAGCTCATATTCAGAGTACGAGCCACTTGACGTTGACTCATGCCCTGTTCCAACAGGGTAACAGTTTGAGCCGCTACTTCTGGTCTTGTGTCCATATCTGGGAAGTCTTCTTGCTTGGAAATTCTGGAGATGTGTACCTGTTGACGTTTCACGGTCAACTGATAAAGCTCATAGGGGTGGGTCGCTTTTTATACCCCCTGAAGTCGCGCAAAATCAACTGAGTATACGAGCATAAAATTATACAGTTAACGTTCATAGACTACTGTTAGGTTATTTGAGAGTTAAAACTGCGATTATTGCTCTTTTTTTTAAGTTTAGACCTAGAACTTAAATAATTTAAGACCTAAATTAGAATTTAGGTCTTAATTTTAAAATTAGGGCACTTTGAATGAGAAGATATGAAGTGAGTCGATTTTTTTGTCCGCCAGTGTATTTAAATCAACTTAGTCAACAACTTACTACTTACCTCGCTACTGTACTTGTCGATGTGTACATCGAGCTTAAGGTTAACCGAAGGTTATTGTAGTAACCTGTAACCATTGTTATGTCTTTAATGGTAAACTATTGTTATAATCATGAGCTTTCTCAGGGTCAAGGCCTTCAAGATGTCATATATTCATGGAAGTGTATGTGTGTTTAGAAAAGTATTGACAACCTCCATGGTATTCCTCACACATTCACACAACACACAACGCCCTCTAGTCCCAAACTAAGCTGGGCTTGTACTATAGCTACTAGACAACGAATAAACATACTTAAATTTTTTTTTTTGTAAATACATACATATTTATTATACATAGAAAACACCCAGACCAATGCAAACAATCATGTTTATGCACACAAATATTTACATTGAGCGGGAATCGAATCCGAGACCTCTGCGTAGCAGTCATGTTATACAGGGTGTTTTTTGAGTCAACGGCAATAATTTAGGAGGTGACTCTGTACGTGATTCTGATCCGAATTATGTAATAAAATTAGGTACTTAATTTTTGACGAAAAAATCCCAAAAATGAACTAAGTGTGGACACGTTCCCGCTGCGCTAAAATATTGTTCAAGACTCGGTGCATTGACCAGCGCCGCGCGTCGTAGGTATGTATCTAACTCAGCTGGCGAACCGATCGCTCGCTGCGTCCGCGCGGTGTCCATGATTAGTAAAATTCATAGCTAAGCTTTGCACGTCGCCGTCGTTTACTATGTAGTAATTTAATGTTTATTTATTTTGTATTTTTTTTCCTTCATTAAATAACGTTATCTATCACGCCCTAAAGTATTGCCTATGTCTCACTTTACATACTGTATAACCACTAGCTGTAAAACGCGACTTTGTCCGCGATTAAATTTGAAATAAAGTAAAAAAAAAACTTGTATAATTCATACAAAGTTTATTCATCATCATCATATCAGCCAATCGACGTCAACTGCTGTACATATTCCTTCTCCAAGTATTGTCACCTTGTGCGGTCCTGTGCCTCCTTCATACATCGGCTTCCAGCCGTCCACACCAGCGCTTTTCGGTACGCGATCGCTATTCCAGAATCTTTCTGCCCAAACAGTCTGTCTGTCGGTTCTCCGCGCTATGTGCCCTGCTTGTCACTACTTTAACCGGTTATGTCGGTTACTTTGGTTCTCATGCGAATCTCCTCATTTTTTATCCATGCCCCTGAATGACCATGAGCCTTCTGAGTAGGCCCATAGGTCAGGCTACAACATAGCTATCTCCATTGCCCTCTGGCGTGACCATGAGCCTTCTGAGTAGATCCATAGGTCAGGCTACAACATAGCTCTCTCCATTGCCCTCTGAGTGACCATGAGCCTTCTGAGTAGGCCCTTAGGCCCCCTAAATTTGAAATTTTTTTTTGTCATATCTTGATGTTATATAGCCTATAGCCTTCCTCGATCAATAGTCTATCCAAAACTGAAAACTAAATTCAATTCGAAGAAGTTAGCGCGTTCAAACAAACAAACAAACTCTTCAGCTTTATATAATAGTATAGATTACGCCACAGAGGTCGTAAAAAAATAATGGTTATAGTAGACGAATCTACGTAAAGGTGTCTGATTTGATTCCCGTACAATGCAAATATTTGTGTGAATGAACTGTAATGTTTGCTTTAGTCTAGATTTTTCTTTTATTTAATATGTGTGTAGGTATTTATATAAAAAGGAAAATAGGAATGGTGAAAAGTGGGTAGGTGTTTAGATATCGTGGATTTGAAGTTACAAACACTAAACACACTTTAATTTGATTTATATCATTATGTACATATAGGTAAATAATTTTAAAAAAAAACTAGTTGACTAAAACACGTTTTTTTCTCCCACATGCATTGAGCGGGAATCGAACCCGACAGAAACAGCCACGACTAAGCCCACTCCACCTTCAAACATTACCTATCTGAGTCATTCGGCTAAAAATAAAGTATGCACCTATATATTTATACTTGGTATGACAAAACACCACAAATGTACCATAGACACATAACCATAAACCCAATTTACACATCCCACGATACCATAACCTATAAATTATCGTTGCCTAATACAAATATCATATTCCAATTGCAATACATACGTTTATTTAAGTTTCACAACAGATTCATGTTATCCTTTCATCATATCATCTGTTTAATGTCCCACTGAAGGGACGAGGTTCTTTCAGTAATGGGGTAGGTACCTACTAGTACATGCTATGCTGGCTAGACGGATTGGTATTAAAGTTCGACTACATGGTTGCTACGCAAAGGTCTCGGGTTCGATTCCCGCTCAATGCAAATCTTTGTGTGCATGAACATGATTGTTTGCATTGGGCTAAATGTTTTCTATGTATAATATGTATGTATTTAAAAAAAAATGTATTTAAGTATGTTTATCCCTTGTCTAGTACCCATAGTACGCACAGCAACACATCAAGTTAAACATTTTCATTTGAAATTGTGTCTTATTTCAAGGTATTAAGGTACATGAGTGTCTAGCTTGATTAGTTGCTGTGTGTACAAGCTTTGCTTAGTTTGGGACTAGGGGGCGATGTGTGAATGTGTGAGGATTATTTATTATTTATTTATAAAGTTTATGTTCCAGTTTTCCTTCTTTATCTTCGTAGATGATACAATGTATATGTTACAGTCAAAACTCATGGCCGGTCAAAACCCTTTTTAAGTGCATAAAACAGTCAATAGTGGTTTTGACGGACGTGCTTAGTCAAAACCCTTATTGACTGTTTTTTGCAGTCAAAAGTGGTTTTGACCATCGATGTTAGTCAAAACTCATTGAAAATTGATCTTTAATACATATTAAGGTAAAAGTCCGAAACAGTTGGTTAGGTTAGGTTAGTATGGTGACCAAAGGACGCACGAGCCGAGCGAGCGAAGCGAGCGTGCCGCGGTAGCGGCCGGCGAGTGCTAGAAACATTTTTTTTAATGTAAAACTAGAATATAGTATTATTATATTCTAGCGTCCTTTGGTCACCGTACTAACCTAACCTAACCAACTGTTTCGGACTTTTACCTTAATATGTATTAAAGATCAATTTTCTATGAGTTTTGACTAACATCGATGGTCAAAACCACTTTTGACTGCAAAAAACAGTCAATAAGGGTTTTGACTAAGCACGTCGGTCAAAACCACTATTGACTGATTTTTTCGGTCAAAAGTGGTTTTGACCGGTTATGAGTTTTGACTATAACATATACATACATAATTTTCACACGGAAAATCTTTTCATCGTATCAGCTGATAAATAATCTACTACTAGAACACCCTCCTTGGTGACGTACCTAAATCTGGTCTCCTAATACTTACTAGTAGACGGATCCGTAAAGGTTTTGTAGAGATGGCATCAGCGAATTTTCCCTTACTAAACTTTTAGACATCTGTGTGGTGACGGAGTAAGAATACAATATGTCACCACCCCATCTCATCCCATGGGTGTCGTAAAAACCGACTAAGAGACTTACCGTAAATATTATCTTAACAAAGTAAAAAAAACTTGAAATTAGACCCTATACTAATCCGTCTGGCCAGCATAGTATTAGTAGGCCGAGTATCCCTCCGTCACTGGAGGAGGCCCGTCCCTGCAGTGGGACAGTAATGGGCTGTTATGATGATGATGACACTCGCTAGACGTATTGGTATAGTACTTTCCTTTAAATTTTCCTTACCCTTATGGTAATTATCTGCTAAATAATTAAAAATGTTATAAAGACAGTAAGTACGTAGGTATTAATAATAATACTACTCAAGGAAAATCCTTAGCTCATAAATAGTCCGCTGTAGAAATGAGCGACAGCGATGAAAGGAAATAGTCATATAGACACTTTTGTATTTCTGAGTAAAGGCTCTAGATGCCTTGACCGCTAGGACCATCGAGTCCTTGTTCCGGTATTCGTTCATTGCTTTGCGGAGCTTGTGGGATCATAGGATCCCCACGTTTTTCATACACCAGGCAGCTCTATTTGCGACATCTTGTAGCAAACTTTTAATGTTGTTTATTAAATATGACTCCGTGTGGTGACGGAGTAAGAATACAATTTGTCACCACCCCATCTCATCCCATGGGTGTCGTAAAAACCGAATAAGGGACTATCCGTAAATATTATCTTTACGAAATAAAACTAAACACTATACCAATCCGTAGACCTCCTTCTGCCTTGTAAGAAGCCTATACAACCACACTGGTCAGTCGCATTGGAATCCTTCAGAAAAGACAAACACAAAGCTTCTAACCATCCTTGCAGCAAGTTCCACAGTTTAATCACCATTATCAACTAAATGCACATCCATACAATAACTTAACATAAGTGTTGTCACACGCGGGGCTATCAATCTGAACCAATTCACCATTCAACCGCACCACTCATCAAATACCACAGAACCTTAAACAACAAAGCTTTAAAGTTCAATTTGGTTTGGCAATTGTTAAACCAGGTGTGTAGAACAGTTGGTTGATAGAAAGCTATTGTAATGTCATGTGTATAAATAGGTTGATTTAAGAATTTGTTACCATTCGAAGACTTATACCTTTCGAGTCACATCTTATTGGTAAGAAAAAATATATAACATTTTAAAATTATTTGTAGAGAAAAAAAGTATTGCCTACCCTTAACTTTATTAAGGGTAAGAACTTACTATTTAGTTAATGAACTAATTTATTAGCATTTTTTGGTAGTGATTAGAACAATTTAGTAGTAAGGTACCTACACCATTCACTCACCCAGAGAACCGGTCATACAGATTAGTTCGCAAATCAGCAGCTGGCTCTAGTCTCTCACAACGTTAGCAATTAGGTGTTTATTAAGTGAAGACCTTAAATTTTAAGAATGTTGTGAGAGAGAATGAAGAAATTATTTATTTACTTATTTATTACTTATCATTAGATTTGTGATAAATCAGCAATACGATTTATTAAAATTTGACAATAAAAAAGTTCTCCTAAAATAAAAGATACAGATTGTGGTTCTTACTCAATTTGCTAACATGGAAGATTCATAGAAATTTTATTTTGAGACAATAGTCGAATTACTAACTCAAAAAGAAGAAAGACAATGGAAAAATTGGTAGTCGAGGCGGGACTCGAACCCGCGTACTAACGCGTCCAGCGCCATGACCACTAGGCCAGGATTTTTTCGAGTACCAATTTTTTAATTGTCTTTCTTCCTTTCGGATTTTTCTAGTTATACCTAAGCTTTTGTAAAAATTTATATGTAATTACTAACTCAATTTTAGTGAAATTTATAAAAAAAATAAGAAAGCACTGAATTCTTAGAGATATGCTGATACGAAGAGGGCGCAAGTTTTAATTGCTATTCCTAGACAACACCAATTCTACTAACAAAGTTGACCACAAACAGTCACAGGCAAAAGCTAATAGTTCGACGACCTTTGTGGCGCAGCCGGTATATAACATGGCTGCTATGCAGAGGTCTCGGGTTCGATTCCCGCTCAATGCAAATCTTTGTGTGCATGAACATGATTTATTGCATTGGTCTGAGTGTTTTCTATGTGTAATAATGTATGTATTTACAAAAAAAAAAAGTATTTAAGTACGCTTTTTCGTTGTCTAGTACAAGCTTTGCTTAGTTTGGGACTAGGTGGCGATGTGTGAGGATTATTTATTTATTTTATTTATTAGTGGAATATTTCTGACGAATATATATCTTATTACAAGCTTGTAATGTCACATAATAGGTTGACACAGACGTCAATCTTATGTTTTACTACACTTTTTGTAACTACGATCGGCGGCGGTCATGGTAGGGCTGATGTAGTAATGGCAAGAATACTTAGGAATAGTCACCTCGGTAGAAAAAGTTTTTTTAATAAGTTTTTTTTTATTTCAGCTACTTATAACATCTGCAGTTAAATCATGAAGGTAAGAAATTAATATAACATAAGTATTTTATCTCTATGAGCTTTAATCTCCTCTTTTCTAGTTATAGGTCCAGTTGTTAAGCGTTTAGAAGGCACAAACGTTTTCACAAACCTTTGCCTTTAGAGGATTGTTGTTGGGTTTTTGTTCTATATGCAACGAAAATAAACACGATATTGTTACACTTCGCTGGGAATACGGATTGGTATAGAATTTTTGTCAAATTTTCCTTTTTGTTTAAGTAGATTTATAGGTATACTTAAAAGTCAAATGGCAACTAAGTAATAAAGTACCAAGCAACATTATAAGTCAAGTAAATTATCTTATTTATCTTATTAATAATGTTTCAGATCTTCGTATCTCTCTTTTGTATCTTTTCATTGGCGTTTGCGGAACCACCTGTTGGGTAAGTTACTTTAAACTCAAAAAAATAAGTAGAACTTAACTATTACTATATACCTTGTATAGCGATGCGATGAAGTGTCTGCTACACGTCTGCTATTAATCAGGATTGCAGTATAAACAGTGTAAGGACGAAGGCAGGATGAAGCCTTTCTCCCGTCACTTATATATGTCGCAGGGAAATGAGGAAACCAGGGATTTCACGAAATCCCTAGGGATGTTCCTAGGGATATCACGAAATCCCGGTAAATCGAATACTCTTGATTATTACGTCTTCTTACTGAAAATGTTTAGTGATATGACAAAATACTAATATAACGTCAGTGATATGTCATTTCACTAAACAAAATATAGTGAAATGTGCTTGTACCAACGTTCATCTTGCTAACACTGCGACATATACACTACGCTTAAAGGACCCAATGCTACCTGTTCATAAATGTTTAGTGTACAAAAATCCGGATGACTTAATCTATATGATGTATGGCTATTTTAAATAAATGAGATTTAAAAAAAAAAAAAAATCCGGATGTGTGAATAAAAAGGCTTAAAAATCAATTTAATTTTCAGTGACGGATATGCCGCAGCGCGAACAGGCTACGACCACGACCATGACCACAGCCACGGTTACGACAACAGCCAGGGCTACGACTATACCACCAACGAAGTACAAAGATCACTATCTCAAGAATATGGACCTCCTGGTTTCGGAGCTCGAGCACTCTCCACAGAATACGGCCCTCCAAATGCAAGAAACTCCAACTTGAAATCTTCATCATATTTACCTCCTGACACTCGCAGTCAAGCTTCTGATGATTATTCTGTTCCTGCCGCAAAGTCTTCTTCATTAGATAGCCTCTCTACTGAATACGGAGTCCCCAATGCTCGTTCCACCCCTTCAGAGTCCTATGGAGTTCCAGCTGCAAGAAGCAGTTTGTCTCAAGAGTATGGTGTCCCGGCTTCCAGGCCTTCTTCTCCAGCTAGAAGCCTTTCTACTGAATACAGAGTCCCTAATGCTCATTCCACGCCTTCAGAGACTTATGGAGTTCCAGGCGCTAGAAACAGCTTATCCCAAGAGTATGGCGTTCCTGCTACCAGGTCGGCTTCATCAGCAAGAACTCTTACTACCGAATACGGAGTGCCTAATGCCCGTTCTACACCTTCGGAGTCCTATGGAGTTCCCGCTGCTAGAAACAGCTTGTCTCAAGAATATGGTGTCCCTTCTGTAAGTTCTGGTTTATCGAAGAGTCTGTCTACTGAATATGGGGCTCCAGAAGTACGCACTCCTTCGGAAACCTACAGTGTACCTTCCCAGAGGAGTTTTGGACAATCGCCTTCTCAATCTTACGGTCCTCCTTCTGAAAAATATGGACCTCCTCCTTCATCGCGCTCTTCCCAATTCTCAAGGAACTCTTTGTCACAAGAATACGGGGTCCCCTCTGCCAGATCGGGTAGCTACCAAAGTAAATCTTCGTCCCGATTTGGCAAATCGTTTGCGTCAAGTAACACGCGTTCTTACATGGGGTCTCCATTTGGAGCACGTTCACCTTCTACCAACTATGGAGCGCCAGCGGCAAGGAGTTCTGGATCTTATTCCCAGGATGCTAAGGCTGTATCTCAAACGTACGCAGCGCCAAGTCAGCTATCAGATACTTATGGAGCTCCAAGTGCCAGAGGATTGTCGCAAGATTATGGTGTTCCTGTAAGCCGTGCTGCTGACCAGAAGACGTCAGCAATTGCCTCGTCGTACTCTGCTGCTGCTTCCAGGTTAGTTCCAATACCTGTGTCTTACATTTGTAATGCATGAAATTTTGTATTCGCAAACTTTATCTTATCGTTCGGACTATAACAAACGGCTATTTGAAGCCGAAAAGAATTTAATATGGTTTATATGATATCATCAGACATCGACTACTGTTAGAGGCTGTGACGAAGATCAAACGTCCAATCTGAAAGATGAAACCTAGTTTATTTATTTTTCTAACAATCAGTAGTCAGTTATGCAGTTTTTACCAAACTAGGACTTAAAATCAAAACTGAATTAGTAGCAGTTATCAATTTACATGATAAAGATCTGTGAATTTGACTTGCAGGGTCTGCGAATTGACTAAGGGAACTTCGTCTAATCTAAATAGATTTTTAAATAGAAACTTTTTTTTCATATTTGCATTTTTTTTAATTCGCAGGTCTTCTCAACCATCAGACTCGTATGCAGCACCAGCTTCCCGTGGCTCAATGCCTTCAGAGACGTATGGAGTTCCGGACTCATACAGCAGTTCTAAAAAAGGGTATTCCTATGCGAATGCCAGAGAGGCGCTCGACGAATTGCTCAACCAGGTAAACGTTTAACATTTTATGAGACTGTCGTGACAAATGAACAAAACAGTAAATATTTAGTCTGGTTTAAAAAAAAACACCTTTTGCACTTTCTGAGTTTAGAGTCGAGGAGATTTTTACAGACATGTAATTACCGGACACAAAAAACACTCCTGTTTAATATAATAATTTCTCATTATAACAGCCCATTAATGTCCCACTGCAGGGACGGACCTCCTCCCTTGACGGAGGCCTACTAATACCACGCTGGCCAGACGGATTGGTATAGGCTTTAATTTCAAGTTTTCCTTCTTTTTATTTCATAAAGATAATATTCACGGATCCCCGTGTGATGACGGAGTAAGAATACAATATTTCACCACCTAATCTCATCCCATGTGTGTCGTAAAAACCGACTAAGGGAATAATAATTTCTGAATCACACAAATTATTATCTATTGTGGGAATCAATTTAAATACGCATGCAAAGCAGAAGACCGTTTCGCGATCGAGGCAGTAATGTCACAATAATAGCTACAGTATCCTTTCATCTAAAAATGAATAGGTATATAACTTTCCACACGACTGTTTGAAGACGCTATTTTTCTAGCTTTAACGATGGATAAAATTCCAAGGGATAAAAGGGAATGGTAATATTTAGTGTTTGTGACCTAACGGCTTATTAATACGTGATTATGTTCTAGGAACCAGCAAACTACGACTTCGCATACAAAGTGAACGACTACGCATCCGGAAGTGACTTTGGACATACGGAGACTAGGCAACACAACAGGGCTGAGGGGACCTACTTCGTTGTGCTGCCTGATGGTACTAAACAGGTTAGTAAAATTCAGCACACAACACCATGTAGTCCCAACTTTAAAATAACATGTCTATGGAGACGAAATAACTATAAGGAACTACGGAACTAACGGAAGGAATAACGAAAACGAAATAACATTTATAGCAAGAATGGTGACTTTATTTTATGGGTGACCGTTGCTCTTACACTGCAACCTAGTTCTTAAGCGGAAAATACATCTAAATATTCCTTCTTATTAAATAAATAATGCCGGTGATACCTATTATCAATTGGACACGAGACATAAGGACACGATAAGCAACGTTAGTGAGGTTGTATTATAGATGGGTGACTGTCTATATTTGAGAAGAAGATGTTGTGGCATTTCATATTCTTTTTACGATACCTTTCAGATTATTAGATGAAAAATTTAACAAATAAGTCATTTTCATTTTTCAGATAGTGGAATACGAGGCAGACGAACGTGGATTCAAACCCAGGATATCGTTAGAACCAGCTGATCTTGGACGTTCCGGTGGTTACGATGCCAACGCCGCTGACTTGACCAGATCTGGGGAAGGACCTTACTAAAATCTTCAACTGTAAGAAGTCATTTTCAATTAGGTTTTCTACTGCTTATTCCTTTTTTTCATCTCATTCCATGGGTGTCGTAAAAACCGACTAAGGGAATAACCGTAACTACTATCTTTACGAAATAAAAAGAAGGAAAATTTGAAATTAAACCCTATACCAATCCGATTGGCCAGCGTAGTATTAGTAGGCCAAGTATCCCTCCGTCACGGGAGGAGGCCCGTCCCTGCAGTGGGACATTAATAGACTGTTATGATAATACCACGTAGGGTTCGGGGTTTTGTGTAGTTTTCCTCAGTTGTTATATTTATTGTTCAATCTTTTAAATTAAACTTCTCTTAGCCCCATTTTACGAAAATCACTAAAGAATAGTGTGTTGGCTATCTGTATTTTACTTCGATACGACAAAATTATATATTGTTTATTTTATTTCTTTCTATAAGTAACTATTCTTTTAAGTATAGGTTTATTATTTTACTATCGTCTTTGTTCTTTGCTTGTCTTAATACTTTTAATTTAAAAAAAAACACTTCCTGTACGGGCAAAAATAGTTATGTACTTCTTAATTTATTTTAATTTTATTGAACTTTTAATTGAAATGACTTCTTTTCTTATAAAAATGTACAGTTTTTTATCTTTGTAAATACAATATGGCTATGTAAAACGGACGAACTATGTAAAAATATTTTGTAATTATTTATTATTTTTAGCAAAGTCAATGTGTAAAAAATACTAAAAAAAAGTTATTCCTATTTCTTATATTTCTAGATATACTTAAGTCGCTTTGTGATGTAGTTTTAGTGCAAAATAAATATATTGAAAGTTTTTTATCAAAGTGTTGTTTAATTTAATGTGTGTTTTCTGAAAAATATCTTTATGACAAGACAGCATACTTAGCACTGTGGTGTTAGATAAATAATAAATAAATAATCCTTACACATTCACACAACGTCATCTAGTCTGTAAACTAAGCAGAGCTTGTACTATGGGCTAGTACCCATAGTACAAGCTGCACAACGAAACATACTTAAATACTTTTTTTTTAAATACATACATATTATACATAGAAGGGTCAATCTCCAAATCGGGCGTATTCGTGTGATCGCTCTGGTGCTTTTCAGATCTTGATATTTTTTGGTAATTATGTATCTCATTGAAAATAATGATATTAAAATACTACATTTTTACTATTGGCCTTCATTTTTGACAAACAGTTATGGAAATATTTAAGTTCAAACATTTTCGCGTCCAGAGCAATCATGATAGGCGCTAGAGCGATCATAAATTGTGAAACAAAAATAATAAAATTGGTAATATATTATTTATTTAGTCATTTTTAGACAAGATTTTATGATTTTATGTTTAGGGGATATATCTACAGCTTTTTGAGAGCTCATCAGTTGGAAACTTGTTCATTTTAGGGCAGCGTACCGATTTTGAAACAACGGAACCCTTATAGGATCACTTCGTTGTCCGTCTGTCTGTCTGTCAAGACCATTTATCTCAGGAACGCGTGGAGGTATCAATTGACAACAAATATTATTTATTAATGATGAGACGTGACGTCATAAAATTTTTGACAGATAAGTAAGTCGTGACGTCACATAATTGTGGCAGGAAAATTTTTTTTGACAGCTGTGTCGTGACGTCATTGAATTTTTGACAGATGTGTCGTGACATTACAGAATCTTTGACAGATGAGTCGTGACGTCATTGAATTTTTGACAGAATCTGTCAAAAACTCTCACATTCACATCTGATGTGTCGTGAAATCACAGAATTTTTGACAGATGAGTCGTGACGTCATAGAATTTTGGCGGGAAAAATAATATTTAGACAGCTGAGTCCTGACGTCATCACAATTTGGCGAGAAAGTAAATAGGTTTGTACGGAACCCTCGGTGCGCGAGTGAGACTCGCACTTGACCGGTTTTATAAGGGTTCCGTACCGATTTTGGAAAAACGGAACCCTTTGTTGTCCGTTTCTCTATCAAGACTATTTATCTCAGGAACGCGTAGAGGTATCAAGCTGAAATTTTTACCAAATACTAAGGTCTGTTGCCTTTTAGTGCTGTAAAAAAAACAAACTTCTAATCTAACGAAATCAAGACATATAGCCGTTTATGTCGCAAATTTTCGATGAGCAAAGGGCAAAAAGCTACAGGGTATTTCCAGTCTACATACAAACTTGAAATTTGGCATGAAGCAAGGTCTTATAGTGCATGTAAAGGAAAACTTCCGAAAACTTAAAATTTTGGCTTCCATCATATTATATTTTGATAATTTCGTCATAGTCATAATAATTTTGACAGCTGAGTCACGTGACTAGTGACGCCATAGAATTTTGGTCACGTGACACGTGACGTCATAGAATTTTGACAGATGAGTCGTGACGTTATAGAATTTTTGACAGATGAGTCGTGACGTCACAGAATTTTTGACAGCTGAGTCGTGACATTTGTCGTTGTAACAATCTGGTATTATTACTTAAAGTAGTTTTATAACGTACAATTATTGCAAAATATCATCGCTCTGGTCTTTTGGACAGAGCAATCATAGCCATAGCGATCAAAAAAAGTCATAAAAGCATTAATATAGCCCAAAATAAAAACAGTAGAAAGTTGTGTTTACGCCTCATAAAGAACATCATTACTATCACTTAATTCACTTAATAAGCACATTTACAACCTTACTATTTAATTTATAAAACATGCCATATCAATCATCAAATTCGAGAACCAAACCCAGATAAATCATAAACTTAGCCTCGTAATATTGTAGTGGGGGACCGTGGCACAAATGTATCTTTCTCGGCGGTTACACCACTACAGCCACTACCCCGGGGGAGGGGAATAGAGTTTCTATTTCGTAAAATGAGGGATGAGCGCGATGTTTTACTCCAACGCAGAGCGATGAGATAAAATGCCAGGTCATGACGATAAATTTAAATTGTGCCAAAAATATTGCTAATATAATTTAAAAAAAAATATTACAATGAAGATTAACTATTTGTTATGTAATATAAAATAACATCGGACATATGAACCTTCTCAATAAAAAGTTACACAATGTTTTCTCATTCAATCGGGAGTTAGGTCAACCCAGAGCAATCAGGATTTTAGGGTTTATGATTTTTTTTTAAATTCTTCTAATAAACTAATTCATAATTGCAACCCTGCACCACATAGATTAGACACCAAAGTATACATAAAAAAATGTAATGAAAACGTTTATCGATTTCAAAATGGGTTTCTCCACTCCGACACGATAAAAAATGCCTCTGGAGATCTACCCAGAAACACTCAGACCAAAGCAAACAATCATGTTCATGCACTCAAAGATTTGCATTGAGAGGCAATCGAACCCGAGACCTCTGCGTAGCAGTCATGTTATATAACCACCACTACGCCACAGAGATCGTCTTGATCCAACTTCTGTCAAAATAAAACCTTTTTCATATCAAAGAAAACACAATTTTCATCAATTTGAAATTTATTACGCTACATAATAATAAGATTACAATAATTACGTAGATTTTATCAAATTGATTTAACATTGCCATTATAATAATTACAAAACTTCAAAGCTAGGTACAATTTTTAAATGTCTGAATAATCTGTAGTGGAAGACAAAGAGAACCAAGCATTTCAGTTGTTACAAATGGTATGTGACAGAACATAGGAAGCTATCGAGCATCGTTTATTAACAAATTTGATTTGTACACTAATATAGAGCATTTACCATTGCAAAGTAAAACTAAATTTAGGCACGATTTTTAAAATTCTTCTTGAGTAAGTAATTTCTTTTAATTTAAGTAATGTTCTCCACATTAAACATGATTTCTTTGAGGTTAATAAGATTTAGTGCCATATTTAGCAGTGAACTACAATTAGTAACTAGTTTATTCAAAGTCTTATAAGAAATAAAAAGTAACAAAATTGAAACAAAGCTCTTCATAATTTCATCAGCAACAGTATCCTTGCATTGTCGTATTAAGTAATCTTAATCTCTCGAAACCTATTTAATAAGATGCCGAAGTCCAAGTTTTCAGTGGTGTCTTGGTGCTCTTTAACAAAAAATATAATATTAAGCCCTGTTGGTTTCCTGCTAAAACATTTAAGTACTTAAATCAACATCTGTAAGGTCTAATAAAACTACAGATTAGAAAAATTCTAGAAGTCAAAGTAGAAGTGCTGTTGCTTAAGCAACGCACACTATCTGGCAGTGATTGCATGCAACCAAAGATTTTTTTAAATATTTCATTTAATCATGTTTTAGATATTTCACACTAAAAATATTTATTGATCTACATCGGTGAGCATCGCTTTGAGTACTCTAAAGATTTTAAATTTACCTGAATTTAGGAGAGAAACGGCGACGTCTAACTTCATTATTTTCTAAAGCACCAGCACTTGAAACCTGAAAAAACAAAAAACAATTATCGTTCAAATTTCTTCATTTACTTGGTCTTATAATATCATGTGGTAAAACTAGTTGGCTACTTTCTATCATTGCACTGCTCGCCATCGGCTTTAAGCTGATCCTCATACACTAGAGCCGATATAGAATGCTATCAGAGGATTTGTCCCTTGCGGATAGTCCGTTTGTGAAATGATCACCCTGCCGAGGTTTTTCCGAGGGACTACAGTATGGGGTTCTTCAAGTGAAGGGTAAACAGGTTTTTAAAGGGTTGACTGGTGTTGCAAGCGTCCATAGGCTACTGGAAACCACTAACCACTAAGTGGACCGTCTGTCTGTTTGCCACTAACGTGGTATAAAATAAAATAGTTAATCACCTCAACTGTTGTAATTCTAGCCAGATCATCTTGTTTGGGAGGTCCGTATTCGGCGAAACCAGGTGGTCCATATTCAAGGAAACCTTCAGGAACTTGTTCTAAGGACCTGTAGCGTAAAATTTAATTATAATTAAATAATTTAAGTCACCTAATCAACCAATACTTTTTGAAAAAAAGTGCTCTTTATTAATAACTGTTTTAAAAAAAAGTTATAGTACTTATTCATTAAATATAATAGTACTTAGTCATTAAACTTAGTCATTAAAATTGTTTACCATTTAGATCATAACTTGTTCTCTTTTCTAAGTAAACGGGCAGCTTAACGGGCGGCTTAAACAAAGCCACACGATATTTTCTCAGCTGTCGCATGTCGGAATACTCTAGGTAAACCCTGTCTCGAGGGTGTCACAAAAGTCGACAAAGGTCAAAAATGAGTAGGTACTTAACTATCTATAAAAAAAAAACTTTTCATAAACCGATGTACCAACTAAGTAGTCTGGATAGCGTGATATTTATAGATCAAGATATTTTACTGTAGCTTCCACTTACCCTGTAACTTCTTGTACTGTGTTGATTTCAGCAACATTTTCAACGGATTGAACCTATAACAAAAAGTATTTACATAAATCAATTAAAAAACCTAAAGAGTTTGTGTCAGAATAAAAAAAGAGATAAGAGTTCTCTTGCATCGAAAATCCTGAAGCTTGCCATCAAGCAATCGACTTATACGCCACTTATTCCTATCCTACTATTATAAATGGGAAATTTTGTGAGGATGTATAGATGGATGGATGTTTGTTACTCTTTAAATATAGGTAGTTCAGGGTGTAGAATAATATTTAGGCTGCCTATACCACTCAGGCATTACCTAGTATGATAAAAGACTAAAATAGTACCTCGGCAGCCTTAACTTCTTTCTCCAAATTAACCAGCGCCTCAGCTATATTATTAACTCCAGCTGCAGCGTCTCTGTTTTCTTCGATCTCTGCCACAACAGGTGAAGCATCTTCTGCAACTACTTCTACAGCCGCAGTTGGAGCAATTTCTTCTACTGCTGCTGAAACTGCAAGTTCAGCATTAACTTCCGCAGATTGAGCAACTTCTGATACCTGCTCTTCTGTGTTAAGAATGTCTACGAGCTGAGCTTCAGTAGGTTGTGCTTCAGATAGGTCAGCAGATTGCTCTTGGACTACTTGGGGCTCTTCGACTACTTGAGCTTCAGTTACTGCAGCAACTTCCTCGACGATTGCCGCAACTTGTTCTGATTTTCCTGTAATTATTCAATATTTGTTTTAAAATGTACTTTATTGTAACAGATTATTAATGTGATTGTAGAGGTAGCTTTATCTAGTGACGAAAGGAATATCGGCGGACTAACACAATGCCAGCAAGAAGCTATAGTTGGTATAGTTTATGTCAAATACATTTTATGTCAAATTTCGCTTCTGTTGTTTTCGTAATTGTAATATTTGGTAACTTTTTGCTTAGTTCAGCTTTTACGACACCTATTTCAAATTCCCGCAGTAGGGAACAAGCCCTGGGAATTTAATGGACGTGAAATTAACAGACACAAACAAAAAAGGTTCAAGATAATAATTTGTTAATTACATAAATAATTAACTTGCGTGGGATTGGAACCCTTGACCTCGTGCTCGCCAGCCTCTAATGCGACCGCCACGCCATTGATGTGATATAAGATCGTGTGATGAGATGAATTTAGTACAAAGTTTCATAAATGGTATTTACCTTCCACATTAACAGTCTCCTCTGCAGCCACTGTTTCCTCATTTTTGACTTCAACGACGAAGGACTGTTCAGTGGCAACGTCAGGTAGATCTTGAATGGCATTTACAGACACTTCCTCTACTTTAGGTGGTCCATATTCTCTGAAGGCGTCGGATCCTGAGGCTTCGTTTTCAGGGAATTGGGGCTCTTCGACAGGGCTAGGTGCTGGTGTTTGCTGTGAAGGTATGAATAAAGTGAAACTATAGGTATTAATGATATTATTAGAAAAGTTAAGTTGTCCTTTAATAAGCTTTATCGATGATTTATGGGTGACATTCTTGAGAAAGGATAGAAACATAACACTCGAAGATAACGGGTGAATAGTTAGTCTCAATAGTAAGTAGTATGACATTAATGACGATGAATCTCAACCACGCTAATTCTTAATTTTGCAATTATTTGCGACTCACACCATGATGTGCGGAAGTTGTGTTTAAAAAATGAATAAATTAAATTAGCACTATCATACATAAACATGATGCAGGTAAACTTACAGCAACTTCAGATGGTAGGAAGAACGCTGGACCGTCTGGTTTCCATCCCCTCGGCAGGTAAGGACCTGAGCCACGCGCTGCTACCGATCCGATGACCAGGACAAAGGCTAGGAAGATCTGTCAAAGATTTTTTAAATAATTTTAAACGCATTGTTTGACTTGAAAAATTGCTTTTGAAATATTCAGGATACCTACTTACTGAAAGTTGTAGGATACAAAAAAAACTGCGTTATCATAAGTACTTACTAAACAAAATTGGTTAAAACCGCTATCAAATGCCGACAAACTGTTATACAGTTTGGCAGATATATATATATCAAATGTGTAACTTTCTTTTAATAAAATAAAAATACACAAAAAAAAAATGCTCTGATTTTAAAGTCAGTTTTTCAATTAAATAATTATTTCCTCATAACAGCCCATTAATGACCCACTGCAGGGACGGGCCTCCTCCCGTGACGGAGGGATACTTGGCCTACTAATACCACGCTGGCCAGACGGATTGGTATAGGGTTTAAATTTTATTTCGTAAAGATAATATTCACGGATAGTCCCTTAGTCGGTTTTTACGACACCCATGGGATGAGATGGGGTGGTGACATATTGTATTCTTACTCCGTCACCACACGGATAATTATTTAATACGTTTTAAATTAAAAACTTATATAAATTAATAATAATTTTACCTTCATATTGCTGATGTTTGAGATCCAATGAACGACACTACTGAATGATGAATGACTGAAGACATATTCCCTTTTTATACCAAATTGAATATAATAAAACCTTGATAGTAGAAATACTAATATTTGCTGAGCTAATTTTAATGAGATTGATTTTACCGTGCGATTTATTGCGAAGAAATAATCATCATAACACGAGTGTGGTATACCTAACGAACTTAATAAAAATAGAATATCACCATAACAGTCTATTAATGTCCCACTGCAGGGACAGGCCTCTTCCTGTGACAGAGCGCTACTTGGCCTACTAATACAGACCGATTGGTATAGGGTTTAATTTCAACTTTTCCTTCGTTTATTTCGTAAAGATAGAATTTACTGTTAGTCCCTTAGTCGGTTTTTACGACACCCATGGGATCATGGGACACACTTATCACCACACGGAGACGGGATTAAAATATAATATACTATCATCATATCAGCCCAAAGAAGTCCACTATTGGACGTACTGGACACTTTTCGTTTTCCCGTCTATGGTCGTCATTTCAGAAACTTTTTGCCCCGTGCAACATGTCCTGCCCATTGTCACTTTTATCAACTTTGAGTCTCCTGCTGTCTAGTATTTTCTATTATGATCGCGCAGGTAAATACATAATATTTTTATAATAGTTATTTTAAATTTCCTAACACAATCACAATCGTCTTCATACTTACATATTAAGATTTGTATTGAGCAGGAGTCGAACCAGAAACCTCTATGTAGCAGGCATAGTAAAGCCGTAGCTTTAACAACTTCGGTGTTAAACGGAAAAAGGGGCCTGATAAAACATATTTTTAGTCATTTTAACAGCTAATAATTTTGTGCATTGCTGAATTTGTAAGGAAAATAATAATATTCTTCATTACCTCACTTCAATAACATACATTTACTTAATGGTGAGGAGATTAATAGTTAATTTTGTGACATATTCAGGCGATATTATGCATTTAATCATCATAATACTAATGTATCCCTCCGTCACGGAAGGAGGCCCGTCCCTGAAGTGGGACATTAATGGGCTGTTATAATGGATTCTAATGTATGCCTTCCAAAGAACCGGGTCTCCTATAGACCCGAGTATTATGGAAAAGAGAAGCATAATAGGTAATTATAAATATTCACAGACATCTCTACACAGCGCCATCTGTTCCCAAAGTAAGCTAGGCATAACCTGCTTGTGTTATGGGTAACAGAACAACGGATATTATATACCTACCTATATCCTTTTTTTTTAAATACATACATATTATACATAGAAACACTCAGACCAATGCAAATAATCATGTTCATGCACACAAATATTTGCATTGAGCGGGAATCGAACCCGAGACCTCTGCATAGCAGTCATGATGATATGATATAACCTCTAAGCCACAGAGGCTGTCAAAATTTTATTTTGTTACCCCACGGAAGTAATATAATAAAGTAAATATATAAATAAATGAGTCAAGGTTAAAGCAATTAAAACATAAATGTACTTAGGTATAATATATTTGTTTAATTTTCCGCATCATCACACTCTTAATTAATAATAAGTTATGTAAATATGTGTCGCTTAACTTTAAACAAACTTAACTCCATTGTAAGTAATTACGTTTGTAATCCTATCATATGAATAGAATCCATGGAATGCTAGGATTAGGTCTTATCTTAATATATATTTATATTAAGACCTAATCTTAGAATTCCATGGATTCTCCGTGCGGGTGCCGCGGGTCCATCGCGTGATAGAGGACGCAACACTTGCATAACAGCGTCTAGGACTTACGACCCAGGTATAGGTTTAAGGAGGCCCCCTTACAACGCGTTAGCGGTCACCTTCACTGTCTGCTATGTTCCGTCCTCTACTAATATTATAAATGCAAAAGTATTTGAGGATGTATGGATGGATTTTTGTTACTCTTTCACACAAAAGCAACTGAATGGATTTTGATGAAATTTGGAATACAGGTAGTTAAGGGTGTAGAATAACATTTAAGCTACATAAACAACGCCGCAGGCATCAGCTAGTATTAAATATGTATAGATTATAATATTCTCTGACGTCCAAGCCGATAGTTGAGGGAGGCACAGCACCGCAAAAGGTGGAAATATTTAGAGGAGGCCTATGTCCAGCAGTAGACGTCAATTGGCTGAGATGATAATAAATAAATATAATAAATATTCCTCACACTTTCACACAACGCCACCTAGCCCTAAACTAAGCAGAGCTTGTACTATGGATACTAGACGACTGATAAACATACTTAAATACTTTATTTTTTTTTAATACATACGTAATATTATACATAGAAAACACCCAGACCAATGCAAACAATCATGTTCATGCGCACACAAAGATTTGCATTGAGCGGGAATCGAACCCGAGACCTCTGCGTAGCAGTCATGTTATATAACCACTACGCCACAGAGGTCATCAAAGGGGCCTAGGCATTTTGGTTTGATCCGTCTGTTAGTCATATTTTTCTTTTTTGATAATGGTCTGCTAGTATTTATAGTGACTACAAAGCCTTGAACTCCCAGGCGTATATTCCCGAACAATTCTGCTCAGATTTACTGTAAAATATCAATTGCGTCAGCCGTAAGTAGGTAGGTACTATATCATCATAATCATAACAGCCCATTAATGTCCCACTGCAGGGACGGGCCTCCTCCCGTGACGGAGGGATACTTGGCCTTCTAATACCACACTAGCCAGACGGATTGGTATAGGGTTTAATTTTAAGTTTACCTACTTGTTATTTCGTAAACACTCACGGATAGTCCCTTAGTCGGTTTTTACGACACCCATGGGATAGGATGAGGAGGTGACATATTGTATTCTTACTCCGTCACCACACGGAGACTAGGTACTAACCTATTTTCAATATTGGTAATTATCCAGTTATTTATCAAACAATACGAATAATAAAACCAAGTCTTTACAAAAATAAAGTATATTATAAAATTGTTAAAATCTAAATTTCACATTTAGTGATAATATTTTTTTAAATTTTTTAACAATGCATAGGTATACAATAAACTAAGTAATTAAAAATAAATGAGAAAAAGAATAATCATTTTGTTTATAAAACAATAACTATGTAGTCAGTAAGCATTTGATCGCGATCCGAAATCACGATTGCCATTATTGCCGTGATTGCCTAAGTTGCCGTGGTGATTGCCGTTGCGGAAATTGTTGGAATTGCTGTCATATCCAGAACGACCTAGATCTTGGGAGTCTTCATATGATATCTGGGGTTTGAAGCCACGTTCATCAGCTTCGTAACTTACCGTCTGAAAAAGATAATAATACGATAAGATATAAAGATAATAACATAGTACAAACTTATACAGTATTTCGACTTCCTAGAAACGGACGAAACGCGAGTTATAGCTACACGCTCACGATAGCGATGGCTTTGTGGAATGAACAGTCGCGACTGTGCCGCAGTAACGAACGGGAAAGTAGGTAAATGTAATTAAAAAGCTGGAGGTGGGCAGTCCCATCGCATGTTTACGTATCGCGCCGCCGTAGGCATTTATAATAAATATTCGGCCGAGATAGACTACTGGTTGTACTGTGATAATAATAAGGTACAGCTCACGAAATCTTAACTGGCCAGCCTGAAAAGGCCTCTATAAAAGGATTGTGCTATCGCAGACTCAATGTTATTATGTAATCTGTGATCTGTGATTATGTAATCTTAGGAATCCTTTTGCAGGACTTTTAAAACATTCGTAACATGGATATCTCCAACAGATCAGACGTGGTCTTCGTTCTAAAGCCTTGTGGCTCCTGATGCCAAAACAGGTCAATTATTTTTATACTCCGTAAATTATTGCTCTAGGTTTCAGATAACTAGTTACATTTAGATATTGTATGGCTTAAGTGGCTTTTTAAATAACGATTCTTTGAGAGAGGTAAAGTGGAGAGGTTTCTTTAAGGTATATGTTGGCAGAAGAGGAGTCAAAAAATTAAATAAGAGTTGTAACTGACCTGCTTCCTCCCATCAGGTAGCACAACATGGTATTCTCCCTGAGCCCTCTCCTCTTGCCTCTCCTCATGGTGACCGAAGTCTGTACCCTCCTGGTAATCATTCACCATATAACCGAAGTTGTAGTTCGCGGGTTCCTGGACATAAATTAATTTCTTTGAGAGGCATATTTCGGGAGGAAACTTGTTTAAAATACTATTCTGTGTATGAAACTATACGCAAAGAATCCCAGAGCAATAATCTTTAGGATCATTTCTATAAATAATTGTAGCGGGTCTGGTGTTTTCACCCATAGACAGTTCTTTGCACAATTTTATAAGTATGGCGCAACAATGTGAACGGAAAATATATGTTTTATATTTTTGCTGACAATTTGTCTTTAAAAAGCTAACGTGGAGGGGGCATGACATAAGATAGGTCAAAATACCACCTCATAAAGGTAGTGATATAACTAAATAAACCTTAAGATCACGCAAAATGATACTCTAAATGGCGCGAAAGTAAAGCGCAGATTACACTACCCTACGTGTAGGGCCTTACATCTTGTAGGGCACTACATGATGTAGGGCGGTCGGGACTCGCCAATCTCCGATATGTAGTGTCCTAACAGCCTACATGTGATTACTCTAGACAACATGTAGGGCCCTACATCTTGTAGGGCACTACATGTAGGGTACTGAAATCGGCGCTTAATACGGTGCGTTGACTTTGACAAAAGACCTCTTTGCTGCGCCTTGCCAGATGAATGTTTTTTGAAGCGCCGCAAAGAGGCGTCTTGCCAGGCGAGATAAGCTTGTCTTTTCTTCTTACTCTACCAGCGAATCCATAATACCAATCATGCTAGTTCCTTATACTTACAGCATTTGCTTCTTCTAAAGCATTTCTGGCGTAACCTGGTGCGTTGCTTTCATACCCTGCTTGTGCTTCATTACCGAATCTTCCAGTAGCATGGTTGCCAGCGCCTGATTTATAACCACCCTGTCCGGATCTGAAATTTTAAGACTGTTAGTAGGTACACATCATCATCATCATCATAACAGCCCATTATTGTCCCACTGCAGGGACGGGCCTCCTCCCGGGACGGAGGGATACTTGGGCTACTGATACCACGCTGGCCAGACGGATTGGTATAGGGTTTAGTTTCAAGTTTTCCTTCTTTTTATTTCGTAAAGATATATTCACGGAGCGTCCCTTAGTTGGTTTTTACGACACCATGGGGTGGTGACATATTGTATTCTTACTCCGTCACCACACGGAGACACACATATTGCTACTTATTTGCTTTTTTGGAAACTGAGCTAAATGTATGCTATGAGTTTTGACAAAAACTGTTCTACTTAGTTACGAGGGGATACCCGGCCTACTAACAGCATGCTGGCCTAGCAAATAGGTACAGTACCCGGCCGTTTATTTATATTACACATCGACCTTTGGAAAGAGACCATCGGCTAATTTCGGATTCGTATTTCTAACTACATCTGCTCTTCTCAAACCGAGCGTTGCGACGATGGAGTGGCCATCGTTATTTTAATTGGGAAATCCAAAATTTGGTCAGCGATTCACAAAATAAATGTTTATACTGAGCGTGGATGTTTTCAGTCTCCGTTGAAGGGATGTTCCTAAAATTCTTATCTATAGTGGCAAATGTAAAGTCTTTTCAATTTTACTGCTGGTATCAGAGGATATAATGCAATAGCCAAGAATTATGCCAGCTGTAAACTTAGAGAATTATTAAATACTAGCTGACGCGTGCCCACTTCGTTGGGCGGCGAAAAAAACACGTCTCTTTTTGAAACATATTTCATTACTGCTCAACTCCTATTAGTGAAGCGTGATACTATAATAATATAGCCTATGACACTCCCTGATAAATAGACTATTTAACACAGAAATAGTTTTTAAAATCGGTTTAGTAGATCCAGAGATCACCCCCTACAACGTCACAAACTCACAAACTTTACCTCTTTATTTATAATATTAGTACAAAAGTATAGATATTCAAATTTATACCCAAGTCTTCCTTTACATAAGAACTATTTTTGATTGTTTGCTATGTAGCAGTACCATTTCAAGAGCTTTACTCACCTTCCGAAAGCCTTGGCTTGAGCACCATGAGATCCGAGCGCACCATGACCTGCTTGAGGACTTTGAGCTCCTTGAAGACTTCTAGCGGCGACTATCTGAGGTAGAAAGTTCTGGCTGTTCGTGGTAGCTGGACCTTGAGAGTAACCACCTCCGTTGCGGGAGTTTGGTGGTGGTGGAAGGTAGCTGCAATAATGAAGTTATTAAAGACACGCCAGAAATTGTTATTGCTTGTAGTATGGGGTACTAGATTACGGATAGAAATCCTATCCTACTAATCCTACTATAATATTATAAATGCGAAAGTTTGTGAGGATGGACGGATGTTTGTTACTCTTTCACGAACAAAACTATTGAACGGCGGATTTTGATGAAATTTGGAATATAAGTAGTTTAGGGTGTAGAATAACATTTAAGCTACCTATACAACGCGAGTGATGTGGGCATCAGCTTAGTACTAGTATACTTTTTGTGTAATACCTACTTACGAGTATTATGAATATTTGTTACTCTCTCTAAATAATTTGTGTGTTGCCTTTTGTTAATTTTTATACATATATATTTTTGTTTTTTTTTAATTTTATAGTTATGTTCATGTTAATTTTAATTTTGATATTATTTTCTTATTAATTAACGTGTTGTCACCTAGTCACTGTCAATGTTGTGTACGCTTATAATTGGCATACATATCAGAACAATACGTATGATTTGATAGTTTTAAACAATGTATAAATGTGTATAGCTGTTAGTGTACCATCTATTCTATATCTATACTTATAATAAAACTGTAGAGAGATCAATTCTGTACATTGAATATATGTTAAAAATTAATATTGGAGGATGAATGGTGATCGATACTAATGCCAAAAACGCAATCAATAAATTTTTTGTCTGTCTGTCTGTCTGTCTGTCTGTCTGTCTGTCTGTCTGTATGTGCACGCATGGGTCAAAAACTACTGAAGGCATTTTAACCAAACTTGGTACAATTGTAGTCCATACTCCCGGGCAGGTTATAGGCTGTATAACATAACGCTAAGACACATAGGAGCTGAGCAGTGACGATAAATTTGAAGCAAGTCGGTTGAAAAAAAGCGCGTTCGAGCTCTTATCATCGCGTACGTTGATCATACGCCAAAAATATGTATTACAAAAATAATGGTCTTCAAAAGATGTACAAAAAAGTCTTGAATAGTATATATCTATCTTTTATATATTAGCCACAATAACCTGTTTAATCGTTAGGGTTTTCTTCAAAGTGTATTAAATACATAAATATATTGTAATTTGCATAGACATATCTTTTTCAAACTCCCATATTTCAAAAGTACACTTTAAAACCTTATTCATAAAAAAAAATTATAGAAATCGGTTTATAAACACACAAGATTTAGATGAAAGAAAATTTCCAAATGTCGCCGCGCCAGTATGAGTACGGCTGTACGGTTGATTTTTGTTTAACGTCCGAAACGGCCAACCGATGCATCTATATAATTTCATTCACATTGACTCTTAATGCGAACGGACGTGGTTCTTATTGACTCTTCTCGGAATAAGCGCGCTTTAGATATTAAAATACATAGATACGTAGTTTTTAGGTATTAAGTTTAAAGTAGGTATTTATCTATATACTACAATAAAACAATCGGAATCGGATAAGTAATACTCGAGATATCGCTAGATCTCTTTATTAGAACAGTCCAATACAAATCAGGGGTCATGAAAAATGGATTTGGTTCAATGTTGAATGAATTTAAATTTCGTTTCTTTTGTTCACGAGATGGCGTTTTACCAGTAGTAATCATAAAATAAAAGAGGTTTTAAATAATATATAACTATTTTATTATTAAGTGCTATTAATAAGTTATTTCTTTTAAATGTTAATAAAATTAACCATGAATCGTATGTGTAATATCAATTATAAGTCTTCACACTAGCCTTTAAAAATATCAATTTAACGGACACAAAGAACATCCAGACTAAGGACAATAGTTTGTGTATCACAATTGTCCTCCATGGGAATCGAACCCCCGACCTCATGCACGCCAGCCATGTAATGCGACCGCCGCGCCACCGAGGCAGGTAATTCTGCCGCACCATAACGTGGCGTGCAAATGTATTCATTCATAATTAATTAGCGATTATCCGTGTGGTGACGGAGCAAGAATACAATATGTCACCTCCCCATCTCATCCCATGGGTGGCGTAAAACCGACTAAGGGACTATCGGTGAATATTATCTTTACGAAATAAAAATGAAGGAAAACTTGAAATTAAACCCTATACCAATCCGACTGGCCAACGTGGTATTAGTAGGCCAAGTATCCCTCCGTCACGGGAGGAGGCGCGTCCTTGCAGTGGGACATTAATGGGCTGTTATGATGAAAAAAGCGATGTCATTTATTTTAACTTACAAATTTGACAACAGATGGCATTGTGCCTGTGACGTCATTTTCAGTATCGCGGTATTAAGATTTTACTTGAAAGAATGACGTTCGCTCATGTCTTTCAGTATAAGTTTAGACACAGTCTTCATAGATCTGTCTTTGTAAAGATCTGTTTTTGAAAAGGTTTTGATTCGTTCGTTAATTTTACAATTCGTGTGTAGGTATATCTGTTTGTTATAAGGTTTAAAAAACGATTTTTCAGTATTAAAGCGAATTGCGAAGTAAGTAACATCCGCCACGCGAACGAAGTCGCGGGCACAGCAGCTAGTACTTATAATAAAACTGTAGAGAGATCAATTCTGTACATTGAATATATGTTAAAAATTAATATTGGAGGATGAATGGTGATCGATACTAATGCCAAAAATGCAATCAATAAATTTTTTGTCTGTCTGTCTGTCTGTCTGTCTGTCTGTCTGTCTGTCTGTATGTGCACGCATGGGTCAAAAACTACTGAAGGCATTTTAACCAAACTTGGTACGATTGTAGTCCATACTCCCGGGCAGGTTATAGGCTGTATAACATAACGCTAAGACACATAGAAGCTGAGCAGTGACGAAAAATTTGAAGCAAGTCGGTTGAAAAAACGCGCGTTCGAGCTCTTATCGTCGCATACGTTGATCATACGCCAAAAATATGTATTACAAAAATAATAGTCTTCAAAAGATGTACAAAAAAGTCCTGAATAGTATATATCTATCTTTTATATATTAGCCACAATAACCTGTTTAATCGTTAGGGTTTTCTTCAAAGTGTATTAAATACATAAATATATTATAATTTGCATAGACATATCTTTTTCAAACTCCCATATTTCAAAAGTACACTTTAATACCTTATTCATAAAAAAAAAATTAGAGAAATCGGTTTATAAACACACAAGATTTAGATGAAAGAAAATTTCCAAATGTCGCCGCGCCAGTATGAGTACGGCTGTACGGTTGATTTTTGTTTAACGTCCGAAACGGCCAACCGTTGCATCTATATAATTTCATTCACATTGACTCTTAATGCGAACGGACGTGGTTCTTATTGACTCTTCTCGGAATAAGCGCGCTTTAGATATTAAAATACATAGATACGTAGTTTTTAGGTATTAAGTTTAAAGTAGGTATCTATCTATACTATAATAAAACAATCGGAATCGGATAAGTAATACTCGAGATATCGCTAGATCTCTTTATTAGAACAGTCCAATACAAATCAGGGGTCATGAAAAATGGATTTCGTTCAATGTTGAATGAATTTAAATTTCGTTTCTTTTGTTCACGAGATGGCGTTACCAGTAGTAATCATAAAATAAATAATTTTTAAATAATCTATAACTATTTTATTATTAAGTGCTATTAATAAGTTATTCCTTTTAAATGTTAATAAAATTAACCATGAATCGTATGTGTAACATCAATTATAAGTCTTCACACTAGCCTTTAAAAATATCAATTTAACGGACACAAAGAACATCCAGACTAAGGACAATAGTTTGTGTATCACAATTGTCCTCCATGGGAATCGAACCCGCGACCTCATGCACGCCAGCCATGTAATGGCTAACGCAGACCTGGACGTCATGGCAAACGTCCGCGGCATTGAAAAATCCCTTTCAATGCCGCGGCATCATTTTAAAGCATAGCAATTTATGTCGTATTTCTGTAACAGTACGGTTGAATTTCCATTAATAAAAATTAAAATACTTTGCCATGCCGTCTAGGTCTGCGTTAGCCATAATGCGACCGCCGCGCCACCGAGGCAGGTAATTCTGCCGCACCGTAACGTGGCGTGCAAATGTATTCATTCATAATTAATTAGCGATTATCCGTGTGGTGACGGAGCAAGAATACAATATGTCACCTCCCCATCTCATCCCATGGGTGGCGTAAAACAGACTAAGGGACTATCGGTGAATATTATCTTTACGAAATAAAAATGAAGGAAAACTTGAAATTAAACCCTATACCAATCCGACTGGCCAACGTGGTATTAGTAGGCCAAGTATCCCTCCGTCACGGGAGGAAGCCCGTCCTTGCAGTGAGACATTAATGGGCTGTTATGATGAAATAAGCGATGTCATTTATTTTAACTTACAAATTTGACAACAGATGGCATTGTGCCTGTGACGTCATTTTCAGTATCGCGGTATTACGATTTTACTTGAAAGAATGACGTTCGCTCATGTCTTTCAGTATAAGTTTAAACACAGTCTTCATAGATCTGTCTTTGTAAAGATCTGTTTTTGAAAAGGTTTTGGTTCGTTCGTTAATTTTACAATTCGTGTATATCTGTTTGTTATAAGGTTTAAAAAACGATTTTTCATTATTAAATCGAATTGCGAAGTAAGTAATATCCGCCACGCGAACGAAGTCGCGGGCACAGCAGCTAGTATTTAATAAATAAATAAATAAGTGAAAACTACTGAATGTATTTTAATAAAACTTTAGTAACTTCACTATAACATAGCGTACCTATACGTATACATGCAGAAAAACAAATAGGTAAGGTACAATTAATTTATAAAGATATTGTATTTTTAATTTAAACTACTTGTATACTAATCTTAACCTACTTGTACCTCTATACGCTTGCGCCTTAATAAACATTATCTTTCTTTCTTTCTTTCTATACTTATTCTGCGCAGACGTAGTCGCTGACAATAGCTAAATATTTTATGAATTTTACTTAATTATTTAAGCTATAAACTTTTTACATTGAGTTAGTTAACATAAGCCATAGGTTTTTAAAACTTAGTTTGTACCTGTTTGACGGTGGTAACTCTCCAGAAGCCAGAGCAACTAGAAACGTGCACGCAATTATGGTCTGCAAATAAAAATAACAGTTATTTAAAAAAATAAACTATACTTCCTCCAAAGTAAAAAAGGCAGATTAAGTAAGCACCGACAACGAGAATATTCCATGGGTGACCGTTCCATGGCACGTAAAATGTCAGTCCCGATTATAATTTTGTACTAGTGACAGCAATTGTTTTAGATATTTTCACAGAAATTGGTAAGTCATCTTCTCAGAAGAAAAAACGATAGTTTAATTTACTCATACTTAATAATTTAATAAATATATTGCATTTTTCGAATAATAATTATCACTTAAAGGAACACTTCAATCCTCAAACACTTATTTCGAAAAACTTGTTATTAAAAACTATTTGTAAAGAACTTGTTATGAAAAACTTTTTTTGAAGAACTTTTTTAAGAAAGTTATATTAGAAATACCTTCATGTTGCTGTTGTTACGAAACTAAATAATCTTATTGGTACACTCAAAATGATACTTTTGTCACTTCGCTAGAGCCTTTTATAATACGTTTACTTTGATGGTAGGGGGTTAAAAATTATCTGTCATTAGTAACAAAAGATGAGCTTTCAAGGTGTTAAAGCTTAAGCACAAAGAAATATGTGGAGTGGTTCCGATGTGTAGATACTTTTTAATGCTTATTCATTAAAAAGTTATAATAGTAAAGATGTTTGAGATTAGTTGTTGAAGGAGAAAGACGTTAATTTATTTTACATTTTTTTTACGAAAGATTACTTCTGCAATTGCGATCACGCCATGTGTCGTGGAGACTTTAACATAAGTACAATCGCACCACCGAGGCAGGATCATCACTTCTCAAACCTTTGTTGCGCTGGTTTCGTCAACCTTCCTCATAACTTCGTCTGATGTGCTAATGGCACACCTATTTTGCTAATTGTTTTCTTGCTTACAATAAAACAGGCAACATTAATCTATGGAACCAACATTAAAGTTAAAAATAACCACTACAACTTAAAAAGAAATGGCCAGTCAAATTAAAATCCTCCTCATCTTTATGAAGTCGATAAAATATTAACCTGAATGGGTACACACATAAAAAAGACACTCCACAGTTTTCTTGTTCAATCTAATAGTTACTCAAGGATATACGTCCAAAGATATAGTTGTAAAGAGATCGCTTCCTAATATCAAATAAAACGGAATAGGAACGACCTTATACTAAATAGGTACAGTGACAGTAATTAATGAACAAGATGTACTATCGTTTTTTAATATAGGATAGCAGAATAAACTTCACACATTCACACAACCGACCAAATTCTGTGGCGCGTGTTGGGAGAGGCCTATCTGCAGCAATAGACTGCGATATGCTAGTTGATTGATGGGTTAATTCACACAAATCCTACTTTCCTGTTTTATTGCTTACAAAAAAAAACACCATTAATCTATGGAACCAACATTAAAATATACTCTTTCCAACTTAAAAACATTATAAAATTAGTTAAAAATGACCAAATACAACCAAATTGAGAGAACCTCCTTGTATTTTAGGAGTCTGCAAAAAAGAGTAAAAAATTAACCGAAAAGGATACTCCATAGTTTTCTTGTCTAATCTAATAGTTACTCAAGGATGTACGTACAAAGATATAGTTGTAAAGGCATCGCTTCCTAATATCAAACAAAACATACTCGTAGAGACGACCTTACACTAAATACAGTGACAGGAATTAGTCAACATCATGTAGGTACCAATGTATTTGTTTTAGTTATACTACTCACCTCTCCGTGTGGTGACGGAGTAAGAATACAATATGTCACCACCCCATCTCATCCCATGAGTGTCGTAAAAACCGACTAAAGGACTATCCGTAAATATAATCTTTACGAAATAAAAAAAAAGGAAAACTTGAAATTAAACCCTATACCAATCCGTTTGGCCACCGTGGTATTAGTAGGCCAAGTATCCCTCCGTCACGGAAGGAGGCCCGTCCCTGCAGTGGGACATTAATGGGCTGTTATGATGATACTACTCACCACACATTCATACAACGCCATCTAGATTGATATAGGAGAAAGATAAATAATTATAATAAATAAATAATCCTCACACATTCGCACAACGTCATCTAGTACCAAACTAAGCAGAGCTTCTATTAGGGGTACTAGACAACGGATAAACATACATTACTTTTTTTTTGTTGTAAGTAAATACATACATGTTATACATAGAAACACTCAGACCAATGCAAACAATCATGTTCATGCACACAAAGATTTGCATTGAGCGGGAATCAAACCCGAGACCTCGCGTAGCAGTCATGGTATATAAAGACTACGCCACAAAAAATAGATAGAGGCCTTAGGTGATGTCTTTTGCAACTCTTTCTTTAATGTACCTACGATTTCCACCTTTGTCGGAGAGCATTTTACGTATATGTTACAGTCAAAACTCATTGCCGGTCAAAACCCTTTTTAACTGAATAAAACAGTCAATAGTGGTTTTGACCGACGTGCTTAGTCAAAACCCTTATTGACTGTTTTTTGCAGTCAAAAGTGGTTTTGACCATCGATGTTAGTCAAAACTCATTGAAAATTGATCTTTAATACATATTAAGGTAAAAGTCCGAAACAGTTGGTTAGGTTAGGTTAGTATGGTGACCAAAGGAATATAATACTACTATATTTTAGTTTTACATTAAAAAAAATGTTTCTAGCACTCGCCGGCCGCTACCGCGGTACGCTCGCTTCGCTCGCTCGGCTCGTGCGTCCTTTGGTCACCATACTAACCTAACCTAACCAACTGTTTCCGACTTTTACCTTTAAGCACGTCGGTCAAAACCACTATTGACTGTTTTATTCAGTTAAAAAGGGTTTTGACCGGCAATGAGTTTTGACTGTAACATATACATATAAATTCCATGCAAAAATTAAATGTAAGAACTGTTTACAAGGCTCAATTTCCTTTAGTCAACGTGTATATTATAAATTCTTGTCTATTGAATATTGAATTAAAATCTTTCTTCAAATCATCATCATAACAGCCCATTAATGTCCCACTGCAAGGACGGACCTCCTCCCGTGACGGAGGGATACTTGGCCTACTAATACCACTTGGTTTTTGGTTTTGGATTGGTACAGGGTTTAATTTCAAGTTTTCCTTCTATTTTATTTCGTAAAGATAATATTGAAGGTTTTTACGACACCCATGGGATGAGATGGGGTGGTGACATATTGTATTCTTACTCCGTCACCACACGGATAAAACCACCTTCAAATAATTAGAATAATAAAATAAAACTTTGAAATAAATAGCATACACCTTTATTTATTTATCACATTGGTTAAAATTAAGCAATTTAAGAAAAAGTTGATTATTTACATTATTTATTTAAACTAGAAGCTTGTTTACATTAGTTTTGCAAATTTAATAATAATAATGAAGATTTATTAATTAATAATTAGCGAGAGACATTTGCTTCTTCACACCAATCTTATGAAGTTGTTCCATCACAAATAGTTAGTGTTTCTTGGGAGATCTGAAATTTAAAACAAATAGGTATTATGTTAAGTACTACAATTAAGCCGCCTTTTTTTAAGCCGTTTGATCAGAGGACGTAGATTCGATTTCGCTCTCAAGCTTGAAATTACTATTGTTTTTTTAAATTATTTTGATACTAAGTAGAACATAATAATATTTACCTCAATTTTGGTGAAAAACGTCTCCTTCTAACTTCATTGTTATCGAAAGCACTTGTTGATGATCTCTGTAAGCAATATTTTTGACAATCAGCTAGTATTTTAGATAGCCAAACATAACAATTCAATATGGTTTACAGGTAGCATAAGTGGATGAGTGATGGGACAAGATTCGATACCTAATGTAAGAAATAAATAAATATTCCTCACACATTTACACAACGCCATCTATTCCCAAACTAAGCAAAGTTTGTACTACGGGTACTAGACAACGGATAAACGTACTTAATTTTTTTTTTTTGTAAATACTTACATATTATACATAGAAAACACCCAAACCAATGCAACCAATCATGTTCATGCACACAGAAATTTGCATTGAGCGGGAATCGAACCCGAGACCTCTGCGTAGCAGTCATGTTATAATATAACCACTGCCCAACAGGAGTCGTCGAAATAAACATATAGGTATCTATTTTGAAATTAAAGGTAGTGACTGAAAAGGTCCTATTGTAATAAGAAGAGATGAAACGCATGCTCCTAGAAGAGTAATTAATATAAATTGTAAATAATATACTTAAATTAAAAATTAAAATTTCGTAATTGATAAAAGCATGTTTTTCTTAAAACCAGAAAAAAAACAATTTATATTATCTATGCTCTATCTATTGTGTAAGATTTTTTGGTAGTTTACCTGATCAGCTAATCTAGCAAGATCCTCTTCCTTAGGAGGTCCATATACAGCAAAGCCGGGAGGACTGTACTCCAGGAATCCTTCAACATTCTCTGCTGAAGATCTGAGGAGAAAAGTTGAGTTTTAGTAGTAACCGCCATTATAAAATGAATGTTTGTCAAGGCACTAAGAACATTTTTCTATTCACTTCTTGTCAGCAATGCGATTCTAAATGCCCCTGACTTGTTCATTTATATGCGATCGATGGTCTTGAGGCCGGATGTACTAAATGCTCATTAATTAAATCCATGAAAAAGTTCACGCACTACCGGCCCCGAAATACTAACACTTGTGTGTTATCTTTTCAAAAGTAAAATTATTAAAACGTTGAGATTAACGATGAGCGTTTGACGAAACAAGTTGTATACAAAGTTAGTCGGTGCGAATAGGCCCCGGAAAACATTTTGACCAGATAGGTTGCATAATGGAGAAGGGCCACCAAATAAAGAGCACTCGTAACCGACGCGCATGTATGACTCGCTTAATGAATGTGGACGAGGCCCAATCTGTTTGCCAGGATCGTGACAAGTGGCGTTCTGTCGTCTCTGCCTACCCCGGACGGGATGAGGCGTGAGTTTATGTAAGTATGAAACACGTACCCTGATTCTTTAAGAGCCGCGCTTGTCTCTGCATTGTCTTCATTTGCCAAGATCTAGAAAAAAAGAGATCATGGTTAGAGCTTTTGAATTAAAAAACAACCTTTGCTTTAAGAACAGCCTATCAATATGTGGTTAAAATTTAAGCAAGTTAAACAGTTTTGATGCGTGTGGTGACGGAGCAAGAATACAATGCCACCACCCCATCTCTTTCCAAGGTGTGGTACTAACGACTTTATGAGATCTAGCAATACTAGTTACAAATAAATAAACTAATATCAATATGTAAAAAAAAAACAAGTTAAAGGAAAAAACAAATAACTCACCTCAACAGCCTTAACCTCATTTTCCAAATTAACAAGAGCTTCAGCAACATTGCTTACGTCATCAGCTGCAACATCTACTACCACTTCTGTTTGAGGAGTAGAGACAGCTTCTTGCACTACCTCTTCTTTAGCTACCGGAACAACTACTTGCTCCGAAACAACGGAAGACACACCATCTTGAACTACCTCTGGTTCGCCCAATACTTCAAATGCCTTTGCAACGTCTGCGGGGACTGCATCTTGTTCTAAATCCTGTTGTGATAGCGGAACAGCTACTTCTTCTTCTGCTGCAGCAGTTGGTGTGACTACATCTTCTGAAGAAACAGTAAGATCAGCAGCAGTTGGTACCAATTCTTCTTTGATGTCCTCAGCTTGTACTGCGTCTGAAGTCTCTTCTACCTCATTGGCAATGGATTCAACTTCAGCTGTAGGTTGTACTTCAGAAACTGCATCGATTTGTTCGACTACAACTTGTTCTTCAGCTGCTTGTGGTGCGGTGGTTATAACTTCTTCTACGATAGCAGCATTTTGTTTGGCGTTTTCTGGTGAATTAATTATTTTTGTTTTATGAAGAGGGCAAGTGATGATATGATGATAGTTTCACTAAACCAGTAAGCTTATTATTGCTTGCGGACTTGGAAGTAAGGCGAGCAACTAAGTATCAAATAATGTAGGACACATAATGACAAACCAAAAAGGTAGCCAATGAACCATCATCCATTGTTTTTTGCCTAATATTATGATGGTTATGGTACTTAACTTCATGGCTTTATTATTTTGTAAATTAAATTAGTAATTCATTATTCAATTCGATTCTATTTATAAAAGTTACTAATTGATTAATCATCATCATCATCATAACAGCCCATTAATGTCCCACTGCAAGGACGGGCCTCCTCTCGTGACGGAGGGACTAATTGATTGTTAAAGTTTAAAGGAAAAGCTAAACCTACCTTCAAGTGCTTCAGTGTTTTCCACATCAGCAACAATATCCTCATTCTTAACTTCAATGAAGAAAGCTTGTTCAGTGACGACTTCAGGCAGATCTTGGTTTACATTCAGCACAATCTCTTCAAGTTTGGGAGGTCCATATTCCCTGAAAGCGTCAGAGCCCGATGCCTCTGGTTCTTGTAAGAGAGACTCCTTAACTGGATTATCAGATGGTTTCTGCAAATGATTTTTTTTATTGTTCAATTAAAACTACGATTTACGGTCTATATGAAGTGACTAGCTGACCCGTGCCCACTTCGTTAGGCGGCGAAAAAAACGTGTCACTTTTTTAAACATATTTCATTACTGCTCCACTCCTATTAGTCATAGCGTGAAACTAGGTATATAGCCTATAACACTCCCCGATAAATGGACTATTCAACACAGAAAGAGTTTTTAAAATCGGTTCAGTAGATCCAGAGATTACCCCCTACAACTTCACAAACACACAAACATACAAACACACAAACTTTACCTCTTTAAATAATAGTATAGATGACGAGTAGTTTTAACAAGCTGTTCAGGTTACTAGCTCTGTTATCCACTTAATGCATCTCCAAATAATGAGGTGGCACTGTTGTGGAATTCAGGTGGAAAGTTACAGCGGCTAGTGAAATTATAGGGTTATGAAAAAAAATATTTTGTTTTCCAGGGTGACGAGTCGAATATAATAGATATAATACAAGCTTTATACACTTATAATATAGGTAAAAAGGAACAGTCTCTTACAGTTTTTGCTGCAATTGTTCATCAACACGTCATAAAAAAAACAATTAGCAAGTTAAATATCAGAGAATGTTATAGACCTATTGGGACATAGTCCTATCAATAAATAGGCAATACGACGATTAGACCTATTGCGACATAGACAAAGCCGTACTTAGTCGAAACGCTTATTTAAATTGGCATAATGCGAAATTGGCAAACTGCGTTTCAGGTACTCAGCGACTAAGGGATCCAGTCGATCTTACCTATTGTGGCATTAGTAGTAACAATCGCTTCAAAACAAAACTATATTATCTTATACGTACTGGCACTTCAGATGGTAAGTAAAAGGCAGGTCCTTGAGGTCTCCATCCACTTGGCAGGTAAGGTCCGGAGCCGCGAGCAGACACCGAGCCGATGACCAGGATAACAGCGATAAAGGTCTGGAACGTAAAATGTAGAATATAAAGGACAATGGGCAAATTTCATACAAAAAAAACCCAGGACCAACAGAACTAAGATATATCCCTCATTATTACACATGTTAAACTTATATAATTTTCATTATTTGTTTATTGAATATGTATGGGGTATGAGAGATATAAGGCTCATAACATTTAGCTATGAATGAAAACTACGTTATGTGTTTTAATGTTTAATAATACATCATTTTTGTCCCGCTGCAGGGACGGTCTCCTCCCGTGACGGAGGGATACTTGGCCTACTAATTCCACGCTGGCCTGACGGACTGGTATAGGGTGTAATTTCAAGTTTTCCTTCTTTTTATTTCGTAAAGATAATATTCACGGATAGTCCCTTTGTCGGGTTTTACGACACCTATGGGATGAGATGAGGTCACCACCCCATATTGTATTCTTACTCCATCACCACGCGGATAACCATCTATAAGTCAACAATCACGAAATCGAACAACGACCTCGGTGGCGCGACGGTAGCGCAACCGGTTGCCGTGCACGAGGTTGTGGGTTCGATCCCCACGCAGGACAATTATTTGTGAGATCCACAAACTATTGTCCTGAGTCTGGGTGTTCTTTGTGTCCGTTAATTGATGTTTGTAAACAGTCCCTGCGACACAGGGCATGAGCCCTACTGCGGGAGTTGTCTTTTGTAATAAAAAAAAAAGAAATCCGTTGGACTTGCAGGCTGTTCTATGCCTACATGTCTAGCGTAACCTAAATAATATATTACACTTATCATATATGAGAACAGCTCCCTAACGTACGCATACCGTGGATACACGATTCTCTAACAAAGTGTCATCTCTGTCTAACGCGGTGTCCTACGTGGTCGACGAACGCGACGTACGCCATCAAATGAACGGTGTACCCTACTTGTGTCCTATGTGACGGTCTGCGACGAGACGTGACGTAATCATGTAGAACACTTGTCGCGTGTAGCATCGCGTCGCATCGTGTCGCTTTCCTTGCCCACGTAGGACACCCCGTATACATGTGGTGTAAGAGTGAAAAAGTAAAATAATACCTGAATCTGCGCATGACGCAGGCTTATGTATTTTTTTGTAGCGAGTAAAGACGATAGAATGGTTGGGTCGGTCTGTTAATATCAATTAGATAACGTTACATGTATTTCTTTGTTTTTATTACAGTTATGAAATAGAAAAAAACTATTTTTTTATTGTGTGTAATTATAGTTGGACAGCACCTAGGGGAGATTTTTTATTATTAAAATGTTTCTCATAGCAAGACTAATAACCTGGCATATATTTTGTTCCTGTTGGTTCTGGGTTAATTTTGCCCAATCTCTTTTTGAATTAGAATTTTAATGGTTCATCATAAAAGTCCATTAATGTCCCACTGCAGGGACGGGCCTCCTCCCGTGACGGAGGGATACTTGGCCTTCTAATATCACGCTGGTCAGACGGATTGGTATAGGGTTTAATTTCAAGTTTTTCTTCTTTTTATTTTGTAAAGGCCAGAATCCTTGATTTCCTATAAACCCTTGTCATTCATGTAACACTTGACTGCTATAGTTCCCATGATAAAAGAGGAATAGTTAGCCTTGAAGAGACTAGGTAGAATGCTAGTTATTTACTTTTGTTTTCGCAACTTAACAACAGGAAAATATAGTTTTTCATAGCTTTTCCGTAAGGTTTACTACAAAAATGTAATGCAAGTAGTAAGTATTGCAATCAAATTTTTTTCTGGTTTACACATTCACACAATAATTTCTTTGTTTATTAGCTAACTTAATAGTAAGTAGGTACTTACTTAAAGTAATATAAATATTTCTTACCTTCATATTGTAGTAGTGAGATCTGATGAATTAAATCTTAGAATGATGCTTTAATTAAATTCAAATCAAGTTTTATACTAAAATAAATCAAACATGGTAGGCCTTGATACGAATAATTAACAAATATTTGCTAAGCGATTGATTGAGTTTTTTTCGCATTTGTTTTTGCAATAGTCCTTGCCTTTGGATTTTTTGTATTTCCTTCTTTATCTTTGCCCTAAATTTTTCTTCCTGTAGGTACTATACCACGCTGAGGTATCTATCTAAAATTGGCTTATTTAGCATACAAATAAGACAGCTTGGTTAGTATTTGAATGTCATTTATATTATTATTGTAGCTAAACTACCATGTATGAATGAACTGTCATGACTGCTACGCAGAGGTCTCGGGTTCGATTCTCGCTCAATGCAAATCTTTGTGTGCATGAACATATAGTTTGCATTAGTCTAAGTGTTTCTATGTATAATATGCATGTATTTACAAAAAAAAAGTATTTAAGTATGTTTATCCGTTGTCTAGTATCCATAGTACCTACAAGCTCTGCTTTGTTTGGGACTGGATGACGTTGTGTGAATGTGTGAGGATTATTTATTTATCAACCAATCAGCCTTTTATCATGAAGTTCAGTGTGCCTCTTGGCATAGGGCTCCTCTTACATATTCCATTGCTTCTGTCCTTTGCACCTCTCCTTCAGTTGGGCCCAGCTGTTTGCTTTATTTCGTCTTCCCATCTTTTCCCTAGTCTTCCTCTATTTCTTTTTTCTTCGCTAGGGTAACATTGTACCATAGTTTCATCATAATAATAACAGCCCATTAATGTCCCACTGCAGGGACGGACCTCCTCCCGTAATGGAGGGATACTTTGCCTACTAATACCACGCTGGCCAGATGGATTGGTATAGGGTATAATTTCAAGTTTTCCTTCTTTTTATTTTGTAAAGATAATATTAACGGATAGTCCCATAGTCGGTTCCTACGACACCCATGGGATGAGATGGGGTAGTGACAGATAGTATTCTTACTCCGTCACCACACGGAGTACCATTGTTTACAACTATAGAAACGGTTTCTTCACTTGCAGTTAATGCTTGAGCCCATTTACTTTATAAAAGTGGACTCTACAAAAATTGAAGGCCACATACAAGAGAAGATACAGCCTAACAAAGCAGGAATTTTAAAAAAATCTAAATAAAACTTCAAATCTACATCTAGCTGGGTTTAGAACATATGACCATTTCTACTTACAATTGTTTTACCATCTTTTCGTTGTAAATCCTATTCAAAAGATACACGGATAATCTACACAGCGCCATCTGTTTCCAAAGTAAGTTAGGCTTAATCTGCTTATGTTATGGGTAACAGAACAACGGATATTAGTACTGATTTATATACTTTTTTTTGTAAATACATACATAATATACTTAGAGACACTCAGACTAATGCAAACAATCATGTTCATCCACACAAAGATTTGCATTGAGCGGGAATCGAACACGAGACCTCTGCTTAGCAGTCATGTTATATTACCACTACGCCATAGAGGTCGTCTATGCAACTAACATTTACTCTAAAGGTGGTAAAGCAATTATATGGTCGACTGTACAAGCGTATTTCTTATTGACGTCCCAGGCTAGTACTTATAAGAAAAATTAACCTTAGAAAAAAATCATCATAACATTCCATTAATGTCCCACTGCAGGGACGGGCCTCCTCCCGTGACGGAGAGCTATACTTGGCCTACTAATACCACGCTGGCCAGACGGATTGGTGTAGGGTTTAATTTCAAGTTTTCCTTCTTTTTATTTCCTATATACAGGGTGGCTCATTCAAATGGGTCAGTATGGGAAAGTCTTAAACTATAAGTCATACGAAGATTTGTTTTTAGGAACCATGTCACCGATTTTGATAAAAAGAAAAACTGCATTCATACATTTTAAAAAAGATACTGCACCCAGTCGGGAATCGAACCCGGTTGTTTTGCAAAAATAAAATTTTACTTTTTCTATTTAAATATCGATTGTGTAGGTCTTAAGCAGTAAATGTCTCTAAGAAACATTATGTCTAAAATTAAAAAAATGCATTGTTTTCACATACTTTAAATTATCATAGTAGGTGTTCGATGTGGCCACCGTTGTTCGAGGTCTCCCCACTTAACACCTCTAGACTATTTCTTGTGGGGTTACGTTAAGGATGAAGTGTGCGAAACAAACTATGATAACGTTAAAAACCTTTTAGGTCAGCCATAAAGTCAATTTTAACGCAAACTCACCACATGAAAATACAAAATGCAATTTAACAAGATCGTTACCTAAACGTGGCCACTTCGAACACCTACTATAATAAATTAAAGTATATGAAAACAATGCATTTTATTAATTTTAGACATAATGTTTCTTAGAGACATTTACTGCTTAAGACCTACAGAATCGATATTTAAATAGAAAAAGTAAAATTTTATTTTTGCAAAACAACCGGGTTCGATTCCCGACTGGGTGCAGTATCTTTTTCAAATGTATGAATGCAGTTTTTCTTTTTATCAAAATCGGTGACATGGTTCCTAAGAACAAATCTTCGTATGACTTATAGTTTAAGACTTTCCCATACTGACCCTTTTGAATGAGCCACCCTGTATAATATTCACGGATAATCCCTTAGTCGGTTTTTACGACACCCATAGGATGAATATGGGGTGGTGACATATTGTATTCTTACTCCGTCAACTCACCACACGGAGAAAAAAATAAAACTTCTTAGATATGCTGTTAAATATATTTATTACATAATGTTTTTCATTTTATATACATGATTACGTATTATATAACATAACTTATTTAAAAATAATAATAATACTGTCAAAATAAATTAAAATAAACTACAATGTTAACCTTAACTCTACTACGGACTGCATACAAAATAACGGGAAAAATAATACAATATGCAAAACAATAATTTAAAAACTATATTTTTTTTAATTTTGTGGGTACAAATATCTTGTTAAATAATTTTGTAATTTTTCGGTGTCCAATAAACTTTTTATTTTGAAAGTTTAATAAAGTTAACAAAATTGTAGAGTTATTTAACGTTATCCAAATCTCTTGCTTAATTGATAAATGGCACATTAACCAAATTAAATAAATATAAATATTAAACTAAAATGTTTGACTAAAAACAATAAATTTATTGAAGGCTTCAAGGCCACAGATTCTGATGTGCCACTAAGGATCTCTTAATTTTTTTATCTTTAATTGGCCATTTTTGGTCCTAACATATTAGGACCAAAAATGGCCAAAACGTGTGAAATGCTATTCCAAAGAAGACAATTTCAAATCCTACATCAACTAATTTTATTATCTATCGATTGTTTTCCACAAAAAAATAACTTAAACTAAACAGTGTACACATAAACGATTTTACAAAAATCAACAATAAAACAAATATCTTATTCATTAGAAATAATTGCACAGTTATAAACAGTACTGCATTTAATTTATACATTCCTTGCCTTTTTACAGGCATTTAAACTAAAACTATTGACAAGCTATTGACCAATCAAATCTCTCGTCAAAAAGTTTGATTGGTTGACGGAAATTATAAACGACCAGTCACAAGTTTTGATGAAAGATGACATTTATAAATTCATAAAATGAGAATAAAAAATATATAAAATAAAAAAATGATTGACAATATTTTCGTATGGTAAAGGTATCGTTAAAAAAATGTGATCAACGTACGTAACATTAATAGGATACACAATACATTGGACTAGTATACCTAAACTAAAAAATAAAATAATTGAAACTTACGAGATCACAACATCAAATACACTACTAAAGCATGCTAAGCATTTGTCTCTACAATCAGATCTTAAAGCAATATTAACTCAATCAATCAACTAGTCTAATCCAACACGCGCTATAGTACGTCCTGAACCGTCCTGCGCCTTCCGCATCCAGTCCGACCCAGAAACCTTTTTCGGTCCACCTACCTGGAAGGCACCTACGGGCTATTACTATGTCTAAAATTATTTTGGGAAACCGATGGATGAGGGAGGCACATGACCAAGGTGATAATAATATCTGGAGGAGGCATACCAATATCCAGCAGTAATTGGCTAATATGATGATTATAATGATTTTTGACATAATATTACTTATAGTGTTTGTAGAGACGAAAGCAAAATTAACTAAAAACATCGACATACAGTACCACATTAAGCTATACCCTTTTAAACCTTAATCAAATATGATAAGCCGTTTGCAAATGAAAATTTATAGCTTTAATTGTTAAAATACTTACGATTTTCATCGTTTTATAATCATACCCACAAACTGTGACTTATAAACGTCAGGAGTCAGGACTCAACGGGGTTGACATACCCCTTTATGGGATTGAAAACCTCAAATATTTAAATTAAAAAAAGAAAGAAAGTCAGGACTACCATGTACATTTTTTTTTGTTGAAAAAGCTAAATATTTTTTTTCTAATTTGAACAAAAGAAAAATGAAAGATTTAAGTAATTCTGCTTTTTGTCTTGTATAGACTTGAATCATGCAAATCACACCTATTTAGAATCAATGAGCTATATTTGATTCTAGTAATATGTATGGCAGAATAACATTAAACTAAGTAGGTATGCAACTTTTGACATAAAATTAGTCTACACCCGCAAAAAAAGTGTATTAGAATTATCAGCAAAATAAAATCAATATTTTGCTATACTTAATTATTTAATAAATATACTTTTGTAACTAATAAATTTTGGTCGTTTCAAAAACTCTTTTTTTTTGTATTGCATTTTATGATAAAAGTAGGTATACGGCTGGTAATTTCCCTGTTGCACTTTTCTCCCTTACATGGTCCTGAAAAGTGATACATTTTTTGAACATAAAAATGGAATTTAATGATATATTTACAGGGTATATTATGAAAGCCAGCGATAGTACAGTCAGAGTCGCAGAGTTTTGGTCAATGTCAGTCATACAACTTCGCCCAGCGAAACGTTAAGAAGAAGGGACACCCTTTTTTACGAGAAAAACCTTTTAAAGTTCCCGAAAGGCATATCTGTTGGAGTCCCCTAAAGGTCTATCATCTAAAACCTACTGTTTTTAACTTAATGTGTAGTCATAAGGCAGAATTTGATTAGTAAGGAAGAAGACTAACTTTGTATAACTCGTTTCAAATTCTCGTCTCATTTACAAAGTTAAAAATGTAAATCACAACAAACTGTACAAGGACGAAAAGAGACTAGTTTCCACAACACGGGGTATCCTAGTGTGGGTTCTAGGGTGCTATTATTTGTATACTGTTGTGTTCAATAAAGATTTTTTTAATTTTCAAATAAGAATGTGCATGATCCTGCGCCATATTGTGACGTTACATTATGTCTTAAATTGACGGAAAACCACAAAATTTTCTTCGATTTAAGACTTCGGCTTTTGCACATTCTTATTTGAAACGAGTAGTATAATAACAATACTATCAACGAAATTCACTCGAATCTTTAATTAAAGTTTATGTGGTAAACCGCGAATGTTGTCGACTGTACCTACGTAAAATTTTAGACTATCTATTTGTAAAGTGCATAGACTTTCGACCATATTTTAAGCAAGTCTAGTATTTTAATTAATTAATTTAACTATTACATTTAAGTTCTAAGCTATTTTAAATAGATGTCATGTTTAAATTTGTATCTTACAAATAATAGTACAGTCAAATAAGGCTAAAATAGGGGCAAACCTCGGAACGGAAGCGAATAAGCTGTAAATTCGTATAATCCTTTGTTTTGATGTTCTGATGACTGGTGAAAAAGTCTCATATGATCACGTGTCTGCGTCATAAGTTATTGAAGGTCAAAGGTCACGAAAATCTGTTTTTTCCATTTATCGCGTTTTCTATGGGAAATACGCCATTTACGTCGTTATAAATATTGTAGATGACAAAATGGTCTACAATTTTTGTTCAAAACATTTTTCCGTATCACCTACCGTTTTCGAGATATACATATAGCGCAACGAGTGGCGGGCGCACATTCGTACAAAAATAAAAAAAATATATATATAAATTAATAATAATAACTGTATCTTTATCCTAATATCAATTTTTCATAGTTAACTATTATCTCAACTATACAAACTAGCACCGCATTTTACATGACTTCTTTATGTACAGGTGCGTGATCTCGAGTAGAGTGAACGAGTTTGAGCTATATCTCGAAAACGGTTCATGATACAAAATAATGCTTATGCAATATTTATAATGACGTTAAATGCGTATTTTCCATAGAAAACGAGATAATGGGAAAAAACTGATTTTCGTGACCTTTAACCTTGAATAACTTATGACGCAGACACGTGATCATATGAGAATTTTCTACCAGTCATTAGTACTAATTGTTGTATAGTCGAAAACGAAATGGCTTTATCAGTTTTGACAAAAAATTCTATCATAATTCAAATTCATTAAGATCGTTATTTAATGTTTATGCATGAGCTTGACGTCATTGGTTGACCGTAATCAAATCTATGCTTAGATTAAAAGTGCAATCTATTTTAAACTTTCACTTCAACGCAATAAATAATAAAATCTACTAACACAATACAAATGTCACTATATTAAACCGTAGAGTTTGTATGTGAAAAACTATGAAAAACCATTAAATAATTTAAAACTAAAGTCACTTGTTACTTGTGACATTACAAGCTTGTCATATTTCAGAAAAACTGAAAATGTAGAATTTAAATATTGGCTGGTAAGCCACCCAATTATTGGCACCTTAAGAGTGGACTTCATGTCAGACTTAAATATAAAATATCATAAAATGATAAAATACTTTTATCTTTGCTTAAACTTAATTATTATTATGTGATTGAATAGTATTAAAGCGCCGATTAAACTACCCTACATGTAGGGTAGTGTAATCGGCGCTTTAATAAATATTATTGGCACTAATGCCAATAAAAGGATTCTGATAAAATTGTTGCTATGTTGACACATGAAAAAAATAAAATATGATAAAAATATTAAATAAATAATATTTGAACTTGAATAATCATACTGAACTTGAATAATCTATAGGTAGTGTTTTAATTCTTTTTACTCACTTTTAACTCTTAAGTGCCCATAATTGTAGGACTTCTAACGATTAGGTGGTTTACCCTAATTTGTTTTATATTATAAAATTACGAAAACTTTAAATTGAAATATGCGCCAATGACGTCATACAAGAAATGATAGGGATGGACATAGAAGGAAAAAAGAGATAAATTCATTAAATTATAACGTTTTACCGAAAATATGCTCTAGTAACAGTCAATAACGTTGACTTTACTATTTGTTTTTATAAATACCTAACGACTATTTGCTAATACAAGAGAACTGATATGTCAAAGTAGCTCATGATTTAGCTGATATTTTGTTGTGCGATATTGAACCTAATAGTTTTATGACATGCAACTAACAATAGCTCTAGAGGTGATAAAGCCATTTAGTTTTCGACCATACATCAAAACAAAGGTTTATGCAAATTTACAGCTTATTCGCTCCCATTCCGAGGTTGAATGCTTATTTTACTGGAGTATAACGTATGTAACATCTTACAGATTTATGCAAATGCAAGTACATAAAAAATTTTTTCTTTTAATTTTTTTTTAACTACGTTTGACTACGTTATAGCAATTGACAGTTAGGGCAATTACTCACATTACTATTATCTTGTGAAGGAATAATATTATCAGTAATTATCTCATTATCTTTAATATCTTGATTATTGTAATATGTTTCTACTTCACCCTCTTCCGGTTCGCCTATCTTTGGAGGTCCCTGTGGCCCCATTTCCCTGAAAAAGTAAAAAGAATACATTAAAAAAAAGAATACTGCGGGGAGACCCGTCACACGGTGGACCGACACGGTTAGAAAGGAGGTAAGCCGATGGATGAGGGAAGCACAGGACCGCACAAGGTGGCTACGCTTGGAGAAGGCCTATGTCCAGCAGTGAACATACATTAAAATCCGGCAGTATTTGGCAGGATACTTCAGTAACAGTGGAAGTAGCTATCACCATCATCATATCAGCCAATGGACATCACTGCTGGTCTTAGACATCCTAACAGCCATTTTATGTCCCACTGCAGGGACGGGCCTCCTTCCGTAACGGAGGGATACTTAGCTTACTAATACCACGCTGGCCAGACGGATTGGTATAGGGTTTAATTTGAAGTTTTCCTTCATAGTTAATATTCACGGATAGTCCCTTAGTCGGTTTTTACGACACCCATGGGATGAGATGGGGTGTTTACATATTGTATTCTTAGACATCCTCCAAATATTTACTTCTTGTACAGTTCTGTGCCTCCCTTATATATCGATGTCCTAACGTCCTAACTGCTTAGTGCACCTTCCCCCGACCCTGTTTGACCCAACGACAGTGAGTTACTGTGGCTTGGCTTCTCGCTGTGTCGAGAGTCTTATCTCTCAAAGTCGCAGTTTGAAATCCTATGCACAACAATTTGTTAGTGCTATCCACAAATTATAGTCCTGAGTCTGGATGTTCTTAGTGATCATAGAATGCACTCATAAAATACCTACCACCTGATTGTAGTACAACTAACGTCATTACGCGTCAGCTACTTACCATTAGGTGACCACTTGCTCATGTACCCTAAAGATAATATCCTATCCTACTAATATTATAAATGCGAAAGTTTGTGAGGATGTATGGATGGATGTTTGTTACTCTTTCACGCAAATCTACTGAATGGATCTTGATAAAATTTGGAATATAGGTAGTTTAGGGTGTAGAATAACATTTAAGCTAATACAACGCGGGTGAAACCGCGGGAATCAGCTAGTAAAAAGATAAAGATAAAAAAGATACCTACCCATCATACCCGTCGATCATATCGTCATAATTCTTTGTATGGTTAGACATTCTTTTGTAAAGATTAAGACTTCTCCAGTAATGTCTATCTTTGTAGCCCGTTAGCCTCGTTAGTCCATTCAGCGTATTTAATCCTATTATTGATGGATAGCCCTCACTTTTCTCAGGATACGATCTGCAACAAAGGTTATTTTTTATTAGTATTTCCAATTTTAAGGAGACCCCTCACACTATGGACCGACGACCTAGTTAGGACGGCGGAAAGTCGATGGATGAGGGAGGCACAAGACCGCGCAGGGTGGAAATGTTTGGAGGAAGCCTATATCCAGCAGAGGACGTCCATAGGCTGATATGTTGATGATGATTTACATTTTCTGATTTCGGATCGGTGGCGGTGGAGTAACTGTTTGGTGATTACAGAAGCAGAGCAAGAAATAGCGTGGTGTTTTTACACGCCATGCACTCATAGAGCCACGGTTTAAATGCCCTCACCCAAGTGAAGGGATCGCAATGGCATTGAGGCGATCAATCTCCCTCAGAGGGCTCTAGGGTTATCCTTTCTGGGACTTTTCTGGAGCGCCCGACATTATGACAACAGGGAAGAACACGGTGTGGTTTTAATCAGCATGTCAATTCTCGTACCTTAAAATCGTTAAAAATTCGGTTAAGTTAACTTTAGTTGGCAAATTGTCTTACCTATTGTGTGACGATTTGACAACTAAAGTTACTTATTGTACGAGAATTGACATGCTGTTTGTGTTCGATACGCCTATTACATTGACAGCGCTTATGTACAATTTCCCAAGGGTAAAAGGCGTAAGCGGTGTTAGTCAAGAGGACGCAGTTTTGAAGCTTCTGAGCTTCAATTGTATCCATGTGATTTTTATGCCGTAGTAGTTCATAGTTTATGGCTGCTACTTAGAGGTCTTGGATTCCATTCCCGTCAAACATGAATGTTTTCATTCGTCAGATTGTTTTCCATGTGTAATAAGTAAGTAGGTATGTATATAATTACAAAAGAAAAGTATAAAGTATGTGGATCCGTTGTATAGTACTCATAGTACAAGCTCTGCTTAGTTTGGGACTAGATGGCGTTGTGTGAGGTATATTACTATTATTTATTACCTTTACATAAGCGGTCACCTCGAGACGTGACCTGTGCTCACTAATTAAAGTAATTAAACGATAAATAACAAAAGATAACAATACCAGTAATTATTTTAAGAGATGGCAATGTCTGTACTTTGATCTTATTGTTATAATTAAGGGCTTTTAACATTAATTAAGATGAAAAGCACAATTTGGTGTACCAATATTTTTTTTAATAAAAGACACGGCAATACCATTATTGATTGAAATGCGCCTATCGTTACTAATATTATAAGCGTAAAAGACTTTTTTTAAAAGAACTGCCCGCGATAATTTCTGAACCGCTCAGCGCTACCGCCGCGCCTCCGAGGCAATTAGCCGGATCCACACCAAACGGTCCATCTTGGATCGGCCATCCCGCGATCCGCGATCTATCGACGACGGATCGCTCGCTCTTTGCCTGCCGCGCAGTTTGGATCGCGCGAGGCAAGTCCACATCAAACGCTTCTCTGGAGCGCGCTCCTGCCGCGCACGATCGGATCGCGCTGGATCGTTTGGTGTGGATCCGGCTATTGAGTTTGTAATGTGGATGTTGGCACCCTGGCTAAACTTCGTCTTGGTCTTCGTCATCAACATAATAACTTGATCAAAGATCTCCGTCAATAAAAGTTAAGTATTAAGAAAGGTAGAGGAGGATTTAGACAGAGAAGAAATTACAGAAAATCTATACAGCAAATAGAATAGGACACAAAGATAAGATATCTAAATAATAACCTATTCTTATCGATACTAACTGTTATCGATAAGTATCGAGTGTAGATAAATTTGCGGACAAAATAAAATGCATAGTCTAGAGCATCGCAGGTCACGTAGTTTTGTCGTCACTAGCAATTGTGGTCTATTTTTTTTTCACACATTCACACATCGCCACCTAGTCCCAAACTAAGCAAAGCTTGTACTATGGGTACTATACAACGGATGAACATACTCAAATACTTCTATTTTTTAAATACATACATATTATACATAGAAAACACCCAGACCAATGCAAACAATCATGTTCATGCACACAAAGATTTGCATTGAGCGGGAATCGAACCCGAGACCTCTGCGTAGCAGTCATGTTTTATAACCACTACGCCATCGCGCCACAGGGGTCGCCTTTGTTAGACTTTGATTTCTGACTAGTCTCATTAGAGCAATCCCTGACGGACAAACACTTTCCCTATTAAGTAAATCAAGCTGAGCAACTGTTGAAATTAACTCTATATTTGTAATGAGAAAGAATTACATGCCTACTCGTACTTACAAAATATAAAAAATCCTTCACACAACCTTAAACACTCAACCAAAGCCTCAAAAGACCAAAGAAAACTACTTTCTTTAACAAAATAAACGTCCGTTTATTAGCAAGTGTAACACAGAACTAAATTAATAATAACAAATGTTTTTAACATCACATGCCATGCCAAACGTATTGTAAGGTCGGGAACGTTCCGATTATACTCTGAAGTATGACGTAATGGAATGGCGTTGGCGTTGTCACAGACTAAATTGTAATGCAGTTATGCTAGTTTTAGAGAGACTTTCAAAAAGAATAAAGAAAAACAATGGAGAAACGTGATTATGAAAAAAATGAAAGGACTGGAACTTGTGTATTCGGAGAATCTTGAAAGCCATTTTCTTTTTTTCAAACTTTTCTACTTATTCATAAGCTTAACCTCCTGGGGCTTGGCGTCATATTTATATATAATACATACCAGAAAATATAAAATACAGTGCCATTTAATGAAATTCGTGTAAACTTTTAATATTTAGACACTAACGTTTAGTAATTTAAATAATAACAATTTTTTTATTTTTATTTATATTGAATAAATAATAAATATAAAAAAAAATATTTTTTATAATTTAAAAAAAATGTTCTGGGCCTCAGGAGGTTAAGGTTAATTTACATGTAATTTAGAGGTGTTTAAAGTGATAAATGATAGCTGGTTAAGCAACATCATTAATGCTTTTTAAAGATGAGTGGCTGTGTTTCATCTGAGCGTCTTCGTGCTTTAAAGTGCATGTAAAAAGTAGGTCTCGGCTGTCATCGTAGTGACCGTCGTTAATAATCTACGTTAGATGCATACAGGCGACTCGAAAAACACTCGACAACAGGTTAGCTGCTAACTTAGTTACAAAATGTATGAAACATCAAGTGCCATGCCAAACGTAAGGTCAAAGTCGTCGTCAAAGTCAAAGTCAAAGTCAAAATCGCTTTATTCAAGATAAATACAATTCTCATTATATATTTCTTGACGTCCTTTAAACTACTTAATCTAAGTTTAATTACATTTAAAAGTTTAGCAAACTTTACCACCGCCTCCAAAGCGCTAGTAGAGAAGAAGCAGCGAAACAAACTCTACTGCTGCATTTTCTTGACGTCAATTTTTTTACATTGTAGATAACTGTAATCAGGCGCTGCAACCATTGTATACCATACATATCCATACAACGAAGGATTTTATTATAAAGGTAGCGTCATGCAGGTAGTACATAAAAGTGGGAGCACCAAATCACATCCATAAACAATTCAGTAACAAAGACGTCGCTCAGCCAAATAACCCTTTAGTTAGGTAAATTATTAGAAGTGAACCAAAATGTAAATTGATTAATGTCAAGGTCGACCAGTCACCCCAAGTAGCACCCGTTCACGAGTATAACGCAGAGGTCAGCCATCAACACAGTGGTCACAGCTTAAGTATACCTACACAGCAGTATAAATGTATACAAATACGTTTTAATCTATCGCCGAGCCATAGACAGAACCCACTGCCCAGCTCGAAGAGCCTTTAATAAGCTCCGATTCCAGATCGAACGCTGCAACAGTTTCTCGTCCAAGAACATGGACCATCTTCTGCCCTGGTCCCTGTGCCCAGACTTCTGTATCTTGAACGTGGTTGGTGTATTGTGAAGGATGGAATACCCCGAAATTATCAGTCCAAGTCACTGAATTCCAGGCTAGTTATGGTGTAGCTATCGAAATGAAAGATGACAGACAATCATTTCTGAATCGCACTAATAATTGTTCTGCAAGCCATTACCTCATGTTCGATAGCACCATACTGCGCTTCCAATAAATCTATCGAAATTTTAATTCTGTCGATGTAGTTTGATAAAATTGTACAACTGTTTCTCGTACGCTGTGGCATGACATGATAATATAAACCATATACCTAAGTAGTCCTTTGTTGGAAGTAATGACTCACTGATTTATTTATATATTCATTTAAACAAAATTTAGATTTATTTTATAAATAACTGATAAGTGTTGCGTCCTTATATCCGGTGTCATAAGAATTAACTAAGTGGGAAGAAATAAGAAATTATAAGAAATTTGTCTTTAACATCTCTTTAACGTTTGCAGGAACGGATTTTGATATACTTAGGTATAAGGTCTAGCTCTACAATGACGATGGAATAACATACATTACCTCAACTCTTGGAGTTGTGGAAACCAGGTACAGGGTAGGTATTAAAAAAAAGTTACGCGCAAAAATAATGCAACTTATGTTAATAGCCGGATCCACACCAAACGATCCATCTTGGATCGGAGATCCCACGATCGAGCCTGAGGCGCCTGTGTGCTACTCACAAAAACCGACAACTGACGTATCGGTGGATCTGGCTAATCACGATTGGATTCGAAAAACGATAAAGATGAAAGAAGAATTAATTTCTCCGATCGAATATATTGGATTAAATGGGTTTGGCGAACATGTATACTTGTATACATGTTCGTAGTAAGTAGTTATGTACTACATTGGTTTCTAGCAACTTGGTACATCGTTAAATAAAAAAATAAGTCTATACTCAATGATCTCATTCAATACTTAATATTAAGTAATAGACAACAATACAATTTCGTCACCAACATGACATTGCTTATTAATAATGATAAAGACGACCATTAATGGTTTTCCTGCTTTTAGTTCATAAGAGTTACGTAATATATTACATGCTGTAGTAGTAGTCTCCGTGTGGTGACGGAGTAAAAATACAATATGTCACCACCCCATCTCCTCCCATGGGTGTCGTAAAATCCGACTAAGGGACTATCCGTGAATATTATCTTTACGAAATAAAAAGAAGGAAAACTTGAAATTAAACCCTATGCCAATCCCAATCTGGCCAGAGTGGTATTAGTAGGCCAAGTATCCCTCCGTCACGGGACGGAGGGACCCCTCCCGGGACATTGATGGGCTGTTATGATGATGCTGTAGTAATAATAATATTCCTCAGAACACCATCTAGTCTTATAGTAGCCATAATAAGTCATAATTACATTCCTCTTCTTCGTATCGATTGGCAAAAACTCAGACAGTGCCGGCCCAGAATTCGGCCACAGCAACTGCATTTTCTGTAGCAGCCCATAGGTCTTGAGGGCTGCATGTAGCGGGGCATTGAGGGCATTTCAAGAGATGCGACATTGTCTAGGGGCCGAAGCCACACTCGCACTGAGTAGCTGAATCCTCAATGTAGACAAACATAACATATAACTTACATTTAGGTTACTAGACAAATGTTGAAACATTTTTTTAGGGTCACATGCATTGCTAGGAGGTTAGATTTTCCATCTCTGTCATTATCTTTTGGCTAGTTTCGCTGAAGGTCCTATGAACATACATACCTACACATAATATCTATGTGTAGGTCGTCCAGTTTCATCTGCATATCAGCGCGAATATTGCTCAACATGCATAGGTGATCGGCATAGTCCAGATCCAGCAGGACGTTGGAAAGTCCTCAGTCTATGCCGCGGCGCTTAGTAGATATCGCGTGATGTATCACACCGTCGAGGGCGACGTGGAAGAGGAGAGGTAATAGCAGACATCCCTGGCGCACTCCTGCATGTACTGGTATGTCCTCCGATAGTTCATTTCTATGAACCATCGGTTTTTTACCCAAGAGTGTAGTTAATGTAAGAGTTTTGCCAAGTCCTGCTATCGGCTGTATACTTTGGCTTACGGAAGTCACCGTTGTGAGAAAGCTGGTAGGTTTAGTCTCCTACAAAATATGCCCATATCTTGACATGCATTTGTCATCACGTGTTCTAATTGTACCAGGCATTCCATCTCCGTGTGGTGACGGAGTAAGAATACAGTGTGTCACCGCCCCACCTCATCCCACGGGTGTCGTAAAAACCGACTAAGGGACTATCCGTGAATATTATCTTTACGTAATAAATAGAAGGAAAACTTGAAATTAAACCCTATACCAATCCGTTTGACCAGCGTGGTATTAGTAGGCCAAGTATCTCTCTGTCACTGAAGGAGGCCCGTCCCAGCAGTGGGACATTAATGGGCTGTTATGATGATTCCTGCTTGAGGCTTCCACATACAAGCTGGATACAGTATTACAAGCATCACAAGCGCGGTCTATATTGTTCTGATAACATCTTAGTTTTTGATTTAGCCGCATTTTTTTAGCCACTTCTAAAATAAAAACATTCCTTTCTTTCTTTATACATCTTTTGGCAATGACGATCTATTTATTATTACTATACCGAATTCCTTAGTCCATTTTTAGTCGAAACATTATATTAATCATATTTCTTTCGAACACTGGCACATGTTCAAACTCCTGTACACGTCATAAGAAAACCCAGATACATAATCATTTGGTACTCAATGATGAATGGAATGATTACTTTCAATATATATTTCTATTGAACACAACGGTATTTCAAGACCATATGCAATGTCTGAATCATTCGATGTTTCTAACTCATTCATCAGGGTAAATGGTTTCACTCGCAGTAGATCAGATATTAACCCTTTCACAGTGCTGCCAGCAGACACAATAGTAAAACAATGGACGTGTACCACATATGGTACACTGCACTGGGAACGTGTACACATATCTATATAATATTAATGAAATTGAGATATCTGTTACCACCAGACATCTCAATTTCATTAATTTATTTATCAATTTTACTTCAAAAGTTTTTCTAACTATTTTCGACTATTATAATGTACCCCAGCTCTATGAAATCAAACAACATAAATATTCATTATATTAGCTCAAATACGTTCTCTTCTTGACATGGGCCTTATCCAAATATTTTGCACTTCACGTGGTCCTGCGCCTTCCTCATCCATCCAGTTTTCACCACTCTAACCAGGTAGTCCGTCCACCTTGTGAGGGCTGAAGATTCGAGAACTTTTCCACCCCATCGGTTCTGCGAGCTATGTTCTTACGGGACTTAAAGTCGGCAATCCTGAGCGCTTTGTCAGTACTCTGGTTCTCCTTTTTTTGTTTTTACGACATAGTCACTTCCCGGTTGCTCTCGAGGTCTGCATATGATAGTATCCGTGTAACGTGCTGTCATGGATGCGGCCAGAAGAAAGCAAATCATTGATATGCAGAAGGAAAAGAGTGGGTGACAGCACGGAGCCTTGTGGCACACCGGCATTGACTGACACGAGCCTTGACATGCCTCCTGCGAAGCTCTTCATTTTTAATTCTATCATGCAAGGAAACTCACTTATAGCTTTCTCCAATCAACCTCTGATTTTCTCAAAATTATAGTTTATTTATAAATATAGTTTATGTAATCATTGATAAAGACTACAGATAACGGTACAATGAATAGTTTGAGTATTCTTAGTCATATCCTATGCATTGTCGACATTAAGTCTGGCAAATATATTTATGTAATGCAGTTTCTAAGAACTTACTGTTAAGTAAGTTTATTGTTTAAATTTAACCGTTCCTTATTGATTCAGTAAAGACAGTTTATGTTTACATTTCAGTCTTTCAGTGTGCTAAAGTTGCAATTATTGGGCCCACTCCGGAACCATTCAGAATACAATCCAATGAGTCATGTAATATAAAATTGAATATCTTAACCTCCCTCTGACCTGATTAGGCTATGAGTCAGTAAGTACTTATTTATTGGTTGTTGAAAAGGAATACCAGGCATTGAACCCGTTATAACTTTGATAGCTTTTTTAACACTTTGCGGAAAATGTTTTGTTCTTACCTTGTCAACTTTGTTTAGGAACTGATTTGTAAATTTCTGTTTTTTATTCATCATAATTATCATCATAACAGCCCATTAATGTCCCACTGCAGGGACGGGCCTCCTCCCATGACGGAGGGATACTTGGCCTACTACTACCACGCTGGCTAGACGGATTGGTATAGGGTTTAATTTCGAGTTTTCCTTATTTTTATTTCGTGAAGATAATATTCACGGATAGTCCCTTAATCGGTTTTTACGATAACCATGGGATGCGATGGGGTGGTGACATATTGTATTCGTACTCCGTCACCACACAGAATACTATATTTAGTATACTTATAAAGTACTATATTTATCTACATCTATATTGTCATAAATAATATTTCCCCAAATTTCCTTTATTTGGATCATTTTCATATAGTTTTCAAAGATTGATACATAATTAAAAGTATTGTTAAGGATAATTAGTTTAATCTTAAACAGCGTACAATTAATCATTACAACGGAATCTCTTGTATCCGTTTTCTTCTAGGATATCCCGTGCGTATTATGTATTAGAAGCAATTATAACGCGCGTACGCTATAGTAAATGTAATTGTGATTCCCCGGTGCCTTAAAAAGTATTTAGTACCCACAGTACAAGCATTTGCTTAGTTTGGGACTAGGTGGCGTTGTGTGAAAGTGTAAGGAATATTTATTTATAGGGCCAAGTCAATAAATGAATTGCACAAATCATTGAAAACCGTGACTTTGCGAACGGCACTTTGTCACGAAGTCAATCAATGAGCACCCACCATATCAAACATAGGACATAGTACATAATGTTAATCATATTTATCGGAACTGTTACAATAGTACTTTGTTATGGTACTATGATTCATATTGGGAAACAATATATCGTATTGGAAAATTTATTAAACATAATTTTTATTTACTTTAGATAAAGTAGTTTATTTCCGTTAGATATAGGTCAAGTTAAATATAGGTAAATTATTTTTGATAAGAAAGAAGGATAGGATTTGATCTTTGATAAAACATAAAAACAACATATCTATATATCATACAGCATTTTAAACTTGTCAAAATACTTTTTGAAACAGTTACGGTTGTTACCATCTTTTCGGGAATCTTACACACCTACGTGCCTGGACCAAAGGCGGGTGGCGCTTAAAAGGATTCAGACCTTTAAAAATTCAATGTTCAAGACAGTATTCCAAAACTTTTTGAAAAAAAAGAAGGAAAACTTGTGTCAAAAATCCGTCTGACCAACGTGATATTTAAAAACCGAGCTTAATTTATTATTGGAAGCTCTACTATAAGACATAAAATAGCTTTTATCTATATTATCCCCTATGTCCCTTTGTATGCTTAAATCTTTAAAACTACGCAACGGATTTTGATGCGTTTTTTTTAATACGAGTATAAGTATAGAGTGATTCAAGGGGAAGGTTTATGTATATACAATAAGTTTCAGGTAGATTCTACAAAAGTTTAAAGCCTTGCTCATACTTAGGACACAATGGAGCATTCCGATGACTCACATCCTGTTCCCAAATATTAGGACCGCTTTCTTACGATTCTATTTGTTTATAAAAGCGTCCATTTAGTTAAAACAAGCAAGTTAAATAAAATCGCAAGATGTGTTTGTAGAAATAATTAGCGTGATGCAAATGTTAAAGAATATTTATTTTGTGGTTACTTACTGAAGTTGATCAATGGAACTGAGTATTTTTTTCTTTTGGTAGACATTATAATTAGTCACACTCGTATGTTAATGAGCTTCAACCATTTCTAACGCATATGCTACAAACGAACACATTTTAGACATTAAAGGGCCCAAGTTAACTCCTTGCGGTACACCTCGGTTAAGACCGTTTTGACTTGAAGGTCGTGTTGAAGGCACGATATGCCTCAATAGACGCATGTTTGTCTTCAACGACGAAGAAAGAACTGTCGACGATTTGATATAAGGAACTAAGAAGCAAAGGGAATAAAGTTACATCCAAAGCCTTGATGTGGGTTTTTATGTCAGTCAAAAGCCTTTTAATGAATTTAAAAAAACATGATATTATGTGAGTGTTTTGTTTTTTTTATTTATATTTTTAATTTAGGGACTTTGAAGCTGCAACTTCAAATTTATATTATTTTTATTTATTTGCGTTATCATATATGATGTATAGGAGAGGTGTGTGTCCCTCAATTGCGATGTTAATAACTAGGACATAAGGCAAATGAAATATCATATCTATGAAGTTTGCGCCATACTGAACTGGGCTAGACTCATAAAACATTTAAGTGTTCACGTATTACATATGCATAAGTAAAACGATTAGAGAATTTATGATATGGGGTTGAGAACTACAAGTTCAAAGTTCGAATATTCAGCACAATGAAGGGATAGCCTCTTGCAGTGAGGGAAGGTTGGAAATTTCCCGAAATTAAGTATCTAAATTAATTATTACTATTAATTGTCAGGCGCAGGACCGAGTTCTGTGGCACGTGCTGGAAGAGGCCTATGTCCAGCAGGGGACTGCAATAGGCTAGTTGATTTATTGAATTATCTACTGAGTGGTAGATTTCTTTAACTTAACAATCTGTTGCTCCTTGGAGCTCCTTGGAGATGCATTTATCCACCCTCAAACAGTAGTGTGTAGCTGTTCAAAATCAAGGGCAAAGTAACCATTAAAATTACAAAGCTAAGGTAGGCCGGACTTGGCTTTTCTGATGTTTATGTAGTAGTGCGGAAAAAGACACAAAATGTAAATATATCATTCCGATGGTGACAAATTAAATGACTGATAAAGCAATCTATATCTTAACGAGGAAGAAAAACTTAACAATAAAACTCTGTTTAGTAAAACCTACTTGTCTGGGCAACATGGTGTTAGTACCTAAGTCTAATCAAACGTATAAAACCAGGAGACCTAAGAGAATAAATTCTAACAGTCCAGTATTCATCTTGCGTAATGTCACTTCGAATGTCATTTATGTCAAATATGACACTTTTGTAACCAATCAAATAACGGTAAATTATTATCATAGACAACAGTGTCTATAAGGCTTATAGGCTAGCATGCTTCAGAACTCTTCGATCTTCAACGATTAATAGTGTCACGACGACTCACGTTGGATGATCTCTGCGGTTTAAAGTTGATTTCACCCTTCGATCACTAACCCGATATAATATTATTATTGTGTGGTTTATTACATCGACTATTGACCGCTTGTTTAGAACTTTAGACAGACAATGTTGTTCATACAAAATGCGTGTTCACTTTCACTGCAGAACATAGACTTAGCACAGCTTACTTAAGAGTTAAATAGGTAGTTCGTATGCATAAGTTCGTATGCGTTCAAAATGCATAGGTACTACTTTGTACAAAACACGACCGAGTAAACCGGCACAGATAATAAAAGGTAATAAAAAAGTACTTACATTAACAATATGGCGGCAATAGCGAATACATTTAAAATCCCAACACGACAAAGTTCCATGATGCTTACTAAACGAAGGCTTCTCACACAATGTTCCACTTAACACTTAACTTCACTTTTTATACTCAGATTTTATAAAAAATGTTAATTCATCCCTTACTAGAACATAATTACATATTTATAAAGGTATGAATTGTATTGATCGACTTTCTAATTATACGACAATTTGTCACTTTCATTTGATTAGATGCGATGTAAAGCGACAGTTTTCTTATTATCTCATAAACCTACATTATAATTTATAGCTTCACTTGAATAAATCACTCTTGAACTTGTCAAATTGTTAATCTTATTCATAGCGCGCGTAATTTTTCGCGGTATTATTTGAATCAGAGAGTAAACGTCAGATTTTATTACTTTTTAAACACGATTGTGTTACTATGTTATCAGATAGAGTACGTTAAACACGTGTGTCTCAAACGACAGACATTTAACTTTATCATGACAAGTTAAAGCCCATCTGTATTTATGAAGATTTTAAATTGAATTTGCTTGGTGCGTCGTCGTCAGCGGGATTTCCATATTCCATCGTTCCGTTAATGGAGGGGACAGCCATTCATTCAGTCCGGAACAGCTGTACAGATAATATTATCTTATAGTTTCATCGTTTCATGATAGCAATTGCCCGCTATTCCAATTGCTAAAAGTGCCATCTGACAGATAAATGAGAAAGCTTTTTGTTAGTAGGTAATTAGGTATACGTATTTGGCAAGTGATTGTGCTCAAAAATATTTTTTTTGTTTGTTGACTCGAATCGACACATTGCTTTTTTGGTTAAGTTATTATTGTAGCTTGTAAAGTCACCGAAAGGTTTGGCTTTCTTGGCCAAAATGTTAGTATAGGCCCATAATTTATAGTTTGTTTTGAGCTTTCATTCTTCTTGCAATAACGTTGTTTCTAGAAATGTCCTTCAATCCACTTTTACGAGTCTCTTCTAACTGAAAGTTAAAATTATTATAAATGAAAATAGTTACTTTGTTTCAAATTCTAATAAAAACGTTTATAAAATAGAATCGAAAGAAAAAATCTGTGACTGTAAATTAATTTAAAAAAAATAATGTTACAATTAACTTAACTAACAAAGCGCCTGCAAAAAAAGCTTCGAATGGAAGTTCTCCTGCGATTTGAACAAAAATCGGAAGGCGTTAATTATAGGCACTCCGTAGAGTGTGTTATAAATTTAGAAGTGTCTTTTTAACCAACTTTTAAAAAGGAGGAGTTAAAGTTGTTTTTTTTTGTTAAACATATAAAAAAAACAATATACTGTTAGGATATTGCCAAATAAATATTTGAATGTGATAAATGTTCTCAAAAGTAAAAGGTTATGTTGAATTTATTACGGATTATTAGTAGGTGACTATTTGTGGTTATTTTTTAAGTTACAAATAACTTAATAGGTTTTTAGTTGTTAAAGAAGCGGCTTTATAATTTCATTCTTTTAAACCACCAAAGGTTAATAAAAAAAAGTTAACATTTTGGTTGGAACACTGACAGCCAGCACAAGCACAAGCTGTCAGTTCAATGATACCAGTACATAAATTAAACTTTAGCGTAAGGGTAAAAATTCTCTGTTGTATTTTAGTTACCAGTTTTTATTTTACGGAGTATTTCATTTCTGCACAAAAAAGTATAATGACATATTTAATATTCCACCACCTTAATAACGGTTGTCGAATTTTGTTGCATTGGAGGTATCGTGCTTGTAACTGTTAATTAAAGTCAATTAAATACTGTTTCTTTTCTTTTTTTCCTTATGTTATTATCGTCATTGTAATTATACTTACGCATTTTGATCTTAAATTGGCCTATAGTAAGAACATGGCCTTCTCATAGGCATTATTGTTTAGTGCCTTGTTATCTTTCTTTAGTAATGGTAATAGGCTAATAGGTAGTCCCTTATTGAAATTTACGTCTTGTATCGTTCTCACCACTCAAAACACAGTTAGGTATATGGTAATTCAGTAATGTTCTACTTTAGCACTAGATTACGGCAAATTTTTGAAAGAATTCAAAATGACTAAAATATAAATTGGCTTGATTAAATAAGGACCATTAGTAAATAACGTAATGTTACAACTTAGTTTTGATCAATCACATTTGTTATCTGTTAGTACTTGTACATACTCTACTATTATCGAATTACATTTTTACATAAATATCAAAACCAGAATAATTGCACAAATTAAATACAATTGATACACAATTCTTGGATATCAGCTCATAAAAGTGCTGCATATGATATCGTACCATGCCTTCCTGCTTGGCAGTCTTTAAAACAACAAAAATAAAATGCTTGAAATAAAGTTCATTTCTCAAAATCTCTTCTTATTCTATTAACAAATGCACCAAGTATGCAAAGTAAACCATTCAAACGATTTATATCAGAAGATAATAATTCAACGTAAATAAATAAAGAGCTTTAAAGGTTTCTGTCTTAAAGTTTTAACTTTCTTTTTCCCCTTATCCTATAAGGAGGACAGATAAAAATACAATTAATTATCACTGAATGCTGAGTTTTTGTAAATAATGGAGTCAAGTCATACATGCTTAGATCTTTATATTTTAAGGTAATTTATTTTGGTTTTAAAATATTGCTTCTTGTGGAAGCAGCAACTCCTGCATATACATTTTGTAGGTAAAACAACCGTTTCATATGGCAACCCAGTTGACTCACGTCATTGCAATCAGTTCGAAGTTAAGTTCTGTCCCGTGCATCTTGTTTGTTTGTTTTGTTTACGTTTTATTTTTTACAATAAACTTTGTACGCCGTCATCCTTTAATTACAATAATAATAATATAAATTGAAATAATTAAAAGTTCAAGTGTTGTGGGTTACTGTGATATCTAATGTAATTTTTATTGCAAATATTTGCATGTTGTTTGTTCATCGGCTCGTGATTTTGAAGTTAGGTTGGTCTGTTTTTGTGTTTATAAAGTGTTTTTACGTGTTTAGTGTACAGTTCCTGGCTTTTTATACGTTTAATAACAGGTAAGTGTTCTAATATTATTAATATAATGTTATTTTTTCCAAAAAAAGCAAGTTAAATTGCAAATCTGTTTGGTACTTGTTTTTGCCTTATTTGTTAGTGTCATTACGATTTTTTTTCTCGCTCGCTTGACCTCGATACGAAATAAACTACTTTTAAGTTATGGTGATTATGATCGTAAAGAACTGGAGTAATTTCCTATAGTTCTTTCTTGTCAGGAATTTATCTAATAAGAATTGTTTGGTATGATGAAAGGAAACACTTTCCTTGTCATTTGCAATTTAAATTGTTGATATTTTATTTTATATTTTTCACTTTTTATAATAGTTTTATGATAAATTATTCCTTAAATTTTTAAATTATGCCTGAAAAAAGACAAACATGTTCGTACTTGTTAATTTGTAACGTTTTGTTCTTATTTTGTAAAAGTATCAAATTGTAGGTGCTCATGAATATTCTACTGTAGGTTTCTTCTGTATAAATATTATGGTATGAATCTTGTTCTACAGATACCATGCTGGTTAGATGTGTTCGTAACAGGTTTTGTGTGAAGTATTCCTTTGTATTTCTCCATGTGCTGACGGAGTAAGAATACAATGTCACCACCCCATCTCATCCCAAAAGTGTTTTGAATATTATTTTTACGAAATAAAAAGAAGGAAAACTTGAAATTAAACCCTTTACTAATCCGCCTGGCCAGCGTGGAATTAGTAGGCCAAGTATCCCTCCGTCATGAGAGGAGGCCTGTTCTTGCAGTGGGACATTAATGGGCTGTTATAATGATATTAAATAAGAAAAATGGTTGCTAATAGCCTCGTCTATCATGGTCCTATGTCCTTTCTAGACAATCAGGCCCTATAGCAACTTTCACACATAAATAAATATAAATATTCTCATATAGCCCCATACATACACACAACGCCACCTAGTCCCAAACTAAGCAAAGCTTGTACTATGGGTACTAGACCAAGGATTAACATACTTAGATACTTTTTTTTTTTGTAAATATGTACATACATTATTGTACATATAGAAACTATCGCCGCCGTATTTCCATGGGGTAGACAGAGACTACATTATTTTCATGTACAAATCTGCTTTGCCTCATCTACAATCTTACCAACTCTTAATATCTTGTAAATAATATAGTTATCACACTAAACTTACACATTGACATCCTCTGTGGTGTAGTGGTTATATAACATGACTGCTATGCAGAGGTCTCTAGTTCAATTCCCTCTCAATGCAATTATTTGTGTGCATGAACATGATTATTTGCATAGGTCTGAGTGTTTCTATGTATAATATGTAAGTATTTACAAAAAATATTTGTATGTTTTAATATCCGTTGTACTGTTATAACACAAGCAGGCTAAGCGCTGTGTAGAGATGTCCGTGAATATTTATTTATTATTTATATTATGTATTTATTTACATTGCCCAATAATTTAGATATACCCATGTAGATTGTTTCCAATGCAGCATTGCCAAGATTGATAGATTTATCCATTGTCTTTCTTCTGATAGAATTGATGAAGTTCCAAAAAAAGTAGTTAACAATAAATTATGTTTAGATATAGTACCTACTGCCCTGCACAGTTCTATGTTGGGATTTGTATTTCCTACTTATATGAGATAATAATTATTAAGGGGTTGTCTCTTATTCGGCTTTTTATGTCACTCTTGGAATTAGCCAGGTTTCATTAATATTATTCCCTTTCCTATAGGTACATTTCCTATAGGAGCAAACAGGTCCAAAACTTACTTATAGCATAGGCTGGTTAATTTTAAAGGTTGTCATACATTTTTGAACGAATACATGATTATACAAAGCAATTTTAGTCTGGTTTTATATCAAAAACATTAACATTTGGGTGTGTGTTTCGAGTGCATTACCCCAGCAGAATCTTGTCGAAATTTGTAATTTTTTTTTATCAGATTTTTAGATTTCTAGCTCCTGTAAATGTCTGTGTAGTTTTTGGAATTAGTTCAGTCCTAATTTTAAAGATATTTGACAAACGTAATGGTTATTTAGTTATAAATGAATAATTACTGTGATTTTTAAATTGTAAATACAATCTTTAGCGTAATGGGTTTTTTAGTTATAAATGAAGAATTACTGTGATTTTATAAATTAAGTTAAAAAAGTAAATTTTTATATACCTACTTAATTTTACTTATTTTAAGATTTTTAGACAATAGCTTTATTTTTAAAAGACAGTTATTCAATGACAATCAATACTTATGTTAAATATTAATTGCCATTTAAATAGTGTAATTGCTAAGCAATTGTTATTAAACTGTGATTTTACAACAAGGTATTTTGATCGTTTTAATATTTCTATCCTGTGCATAAAAGTTTTCAAATAAACTTTTGTTTTATTTTACCACTTGTTTACAAAACTGTACCAAAAAGCAAATATAAATTTTATTATCCTTTACATGTTAGTAGGTCAGAGTTATGTACTACACTGACGTTTTTTTGTGACCATCTATACATGGTCGGGTTACCATAGTCATTCATACGTAATGACTCTTTTTCGCTTATCTCTGTAATTATTGAGTGGATTACGCTCAAAATTTCATGGTATAAAGTTGACACAAAAGTCTAATTTTTTATACAGAATTCAGCAAGTAAATCGATACGAAACTCAATTAATAGGCAGTTAAATTAACCCGATGCACATCGCTGGCCAAAATGAACTAAATTGTGTAATAACTTTTTAATTACTTACTGTACACTAATGAAACTTCACACAGACCTGTAACTAACTATAAACTATAAAATGACGTTTTAAACAAGTCTCCAGAGTACATATCTTAGGAGTAAGGGCCCAAAAAGGGGTATTTATATAATTTAAAATAACTTGCAAACGGTGCATTATTATTACTTTTTTATTCGTGAACTAATTCAGACTAATTAAGACGAAGCTCTGTATAAAAAATTAGGAAATTACGCTGTACTGTTTCGGAGATCCAGCAAACACGCAAACGTTACGCCAGCAGCATCTTGAATATCTCCGAAACCATGAAACGTAAAAATTCAAATTATATCGAAACATTTACTTCGTCCAGCGATCTAAAAATGTACCTATAGATTTTTTCAATAATCCCATTATTTCAAAAAAGATTCTGCTGCGGTAACGTTACCGCAGCAGAATCTGTTTTTGTCAAATATCTTTAAAATTAGGACTGAACTAATTCCAAAAACTACACAGACATTTACAGGAGCTAGAAATCTAAAAATCTGATAAAAAAAAATTACAAATTTCGACAAGATTCTGCTGGGGTAATGCACTCGTGTGTTTCCTAAGTATGACCTGTATTTACAAAAACAAGTGACTAAGTATTTCATCCATTGTCTTGGACACATTATAGGCTCTGCTTAGCTTTAAGTCCGCCTTTGTACAATGTTATTTTGTGTTAAAGTTAAAATAAATAAATATTTATTATTTTAAAATTAAATTATTAATAGTGGAAATATGAAAGCTATTATACATCACCTTCCTTTTAAATAAATTCTAAAAATAATAATAATAAATTGACTTATTCCAAAGAGTCTCTATCAACATCTAAGGAGACTCGCGCTTGACCGTTGATACAACGACCGTTGGATACAACAAAAGAATCCAATGAATAAATTAAACATAAAATTACAGAGTTAACTGTACAAAAGATGTCGTAAAGGATATAATTTGGTGCGGTTCATATAATTGTACACCCACACTTGTGATGACTAATACAGAAATCAGAATAATATTATGAGTTTAACGCCATCTAGCCCTGCCGCGGGAAGAAGACGGGAAATCAACGCATGTCAATTTGTTTGTGCGATTGTTAAATTGTTTTCTTTAGCCTGGATGTACTCTGTGGATGTTAATATCATGTTTATGAAATTTCCCGATTTAGAGAGATTCCTTACGGCGCGGCGCTTGTACACGGTAAGAAAAATCGCCGGGCCTACGCAAGAATTCGTGTCGTTTCTAAGCACGACCTGTGTACACAGCGCCGGCGATGTACTATGCGTTTCAAATAAGAATAGGATCGCACCTGCTGCCAACTTCATGTGGCAACTGTCATTTTAGTACGACCAACAAAAAAAAATCGTAAAATAATTTAAATAAAAATATTTAGCGTTGAAAATTCCGATAGAAACAGATTGTTTTATTCAACGAAAAATATGTTTCTTCGTTTTTTACCGTTTTATTTGTTATTACATTGAAACAATAACATAAAAAACCTTACGAAACAAACCGGTTTTATTGAAAATTTTGCAGTTTGTTTTACATAGAATCTGATTCGGATGAAGAACACCACTTATGGCATCATAGCTAATGATGCCATAAGTGGTGTGGAAGAATTGAATTCCAATTAAAATTTAATTTATTTAAAAATTTATAAGTATAACATATTGAAGTAAAATTAATAAAATTTTGTGTATATTTTTTTCCTACCGTACATGACATTCATGAAGTTCGTTAGAAATTCGGAACAAGATGGCGCTCTGACAGTCCTATTCTTATTTGAAACGCATAGTATAAGAAAATTTTCTTGTCTGCGCAAGACAAGACACGGCGAACGTTGTTGCGGAGGGGCGGGGAGCGGTGTAGTAGGGTATCATACTTGTTTGCTTTCTAGTTAAAATTTTTACTAAAGGAAACTCACACTGATTATCACACTTGTTATTACTTGCGCGCCCTACGCCCGTCTGACGACTGTACGAAAAAAAACCTGGCGTGTACACGTTCCGAATTGTCTTGTCTGCGGAAGACAAGAAAAGTTTTCGTGTACGAAAAAGACAAAATTCTTGACGTCTACACGAAGATTTGTCTTGTCTGGCGTAAACACTTGCAAATTTTCTTAGCGTGTACAAGCGCCGTAACTAGGCAGTACTTACTTAGTTTTTAGAGTTTTTTCTTTTTTATATTTAAACATTAAATATATGTACCTACAGTTAGCTTTTTCTTTATTCAGCTAGCTTTCACGACTCAGCAGCATGACATGCGTGTGATTTTGTGTCCTTCTCATCCTTTAGGAACATGGCTCCTCTAGTGACGAATGAACACTTGACCTATTTATATAAAATTAGCAAATACAAGATTTGACAAGAATATTTTCCTTTGTCAGATTAATTATCCGTGTGACGGATTGAAAAAAATGGTATAGCTAGCCTAACTCATCCTAAAAGTGTCATTACACACACACTTTTAGACACTTTTAGGATGAGTTAAATCTTGTAAGGGTTTAAAGGGTTTTTATTTTCTTATTTCAATATAGATAATAGGGTATGGTATGATCATTTCCAGTCCCCTCGATTATAGGTAGATGAAAAATCATTCTTATCAAACGCTACTGTAAATTCTCCTGCGGATTTCCCTTATTCATTGTATTATCACGCATAGAGTTTCTTAATAGCCTAGCGTGGCAATTGCAGGTTTAATCAGACATTTTTAACGCTATGTCGGCTACATTTATTCACTAGGCGCAATTGTTATTCTGCCCAGACGAGGTCGCGGACATAAGTTATTACCAGGTTGTCCTGGCGGAAACATTATACAGATGATTGATAAATAAAATAAATATTTCTCGCACATTCACACAACGCCAGTTGCTTAGCTTGGGACTAGAGTCCCAAATTAAGCAAAGCTTGTACCAGACAACGTGGGTACTAGACAACGGATAAACATATTTAAGTAAGTACTTTTTTTTTTTGGAAATACATACAATTATACATAGAAAACACCCAGACCAATGCAAATCATGTTTATGCACACAAAGATTTGCATTTAGCGGGAATCGAACCCGAGACCTCTGCGTCATTATGTTGCGTGATGGTTTTTGTTTACGTTGAAATTACAGTTCTCAATCTCTTCCAGCCGTCAAAATACATACTTACACATTCTGTACTCCTAGTACTTCTAATAGTAATTCCTCTAACAAAATCCCACATACCATAAGCAATAAACAGATAATAAAAGCAATCTTGACTAGACACTCTCACAGATGCATAACGTGAAGATGACATTACATGCATCTGTGAAAGTAGGCCGTCAGATGCAGGACGCTTAGTGTTAACAAACGTTAATTATAATACATCAAATAACAGGAAGATTATAAATGGGAACATTTTGTAGTTATTTTTAACTGTGTTATGTTTTTCTAATTTAAAAAACGGACCTTTGATACTTGGATGATGAAAAAAATACTTTTACATAATTTTTACTAAGAGACAAGAAAGAGTTGCAAATTAAAATAAAATGAACTTAATGACGAGGTCATTAAGTTATACTTCCAAACTTTCGCTTTTTTAATATTAGTAGATAGACAATAGGTTAGGTTTTCCAGTGTCCTGAAACCTAAAAATTTTACTTAAGCATTACAAAAATGCTTGTTAGAAAAGCAATGATTAGATTTTCAAATTGTAATTTATACGTGCGTGTTTAGATCAGCTAATAATAATTAATTAATCACTTGCACACGAATATAAATCACCTGTGTGTATTTTTAATTTCTTTATTAATTTATTATCATTTTCCTGCGAATTCTTTTGCATGAAATAGTTATTTTAGTGCACTAGGCATTTACACAATCGTAGATAGTCATAAAATGACTTCGTTCCATCGCCATGAATATGACGGTCTCTCTCCGAACACGAAATGCAGTAAAGTGCACGTGACGGAGGGATACTTGGCCTACTAATACCACGCTGGCCAGACGGATTGGTATAGGGTTTAATTTCAAGTTTTACTTCTTTTTATTTCGTAAAGATTATATTACGACACCCATGGAATGAGATGGGGCGATGACATATTGTATTCTTATTCCTTCACCACTCAAAGGATTCTTACTCCGTCACCACACGGTATGGTTGGTGCATGTAGAGTCACTAAGAAAGTTACAAAAATGAAATCTGTGCAGCCATTTGCTCAACATCAAGCGGCTAACTATTTTTTATACCACGATGGTGGCATTCTTCAAGCACACAGGTCCACCTTGTGGTAGGTAGTTACCGTAGCCTATGGACGCCTGCATCACCAAAGGCATCTCACGCGCGTTGCCGACTCTTTAGAAACCTATATTCCAATCCAACTAAGATTGCACATTTAGTACGCGCCAACCAACTAGGCTGGGTCGAAGATAGCGTTTAGTGAAGTTCACGCATGTAGAGTCACTAAGAGAACACTCGCTTCCCAACATATAGTAACAAAAAAAACAAAAAAAAAACAACCGAATTGTGAACCTCCTCCTTTTTTTGAAGTCGGTTAAAAATGACATCTGCCCAGCCTGCATCAACGAATTCAAGTCGTCCAACTTAGGTTGCGCGTACTGTAGTTACTTATAATGTTAGCCAACTTTTGAATCATAACAGATAGTTATCTTTACCATTTATAAATATTATTAAGGAAACGAAGCTACTTATCTATTCATCCAAATAAGTAAATACATACATAATGTAAACGGAAATAAGTTTACGAAGTAATCTATAATTTAACACTGTTCGTTGAACATTACCATGTCTGTTTACGAAGTTAGTTACGTTATAGAAATCAATTGTTTTATTGAGTTAGTAAAAACTTATGTTAGGTGTTGAAATTAGTATTTTACTTACTTACATATTTTTTCTTCTCCTTGTGGTGACGGAGTAAGAATACAGTGTGTCACCACCCCATCTTATCCCATGGGTGTCGTAAACACCGACTTAAGGGACTATCCGTGAATATTATCTTTACGTAGTAAAAAGAAGGAAAACTTAAAATTAAACCCTATACCAATCCGTTTGGCCAGTGTGGTAATAGTATCCCTCCGTCACTGGAGGAGGCCTGTCCCTGCAGTGGGACATTAATGGGCTGTTATGATGATTACATATTGCTTGAGTTTGTTTTTTCTTTGCTTGGAATTCGTTAAGATAATTATTTTTGTTGGGAAACTAGTTGCTTTTCCGTAAACAAAATTGAACGAAATGCTAGTTTGTCTTTATTTTTGTAGGAGCCGAATAATTCTTATAATAATGTACCTGCTCGCGATGTGCCAGTGAAAGGTCTGTCAAAGAATATTTTTTGTAACAAATATCAATTGAGGTTCTTTTTATAAACGTAGAATCCTATAATTAAGAAGTAGCCTAAGTTATGCGGCGACAAATCGGCATTCTACCAGTAAAATTGTTACATCAAAATTGGTCCTACCGTTTGGGAAATTTCTTGAAAAAATCTTATAAAAAGTGATTTTTGTCAATTTTGTGTCGTTTATACATTGAGTTTTCGTGTGGTAGCTTAATAAGAATACAATATGTCACCTTATCTTATCCCATGGGTGTTGTAAAAACCGACTAAGGGACTATCCGTTGATATTATCTTTACGAAATAAAAAGAAGGAAAATTTGAAATTAAACCCTATACCAATCCGTTTGGCCAGCATGGTATTAGAAGGCCAAGTATACCTCCGTCACAGGAGGAGGCCCGTCCCTGCAGTGGGACATTGATCGCTGTTATGATACATTGAGTTACTAAAAAAAGTTTTTTTTTAAAACAGACACTTCCACTATGTATGGAATTGTTTCATTATAGTTTTTGTTGTTTTTATTAATCTCTCTTGTCGTGATTAGTCTTGTGGAGATTATCTCGTTAATTACATACGAGTACGTGTGTGGAATATGAATACAGGGTGTTCATGTCATTCCATCATCGTGTGTAAAAGCCGTTAAAGAGAAAATTCTCAGCTAATAACACTACAAAACCAAAAAAAGGACAATTAGACATAAAAAACTCTACACCAAATCTAGAGTTTAGACATCATAACAGCCCATTTATGTCCCACTGCAGGGACGGGCATCCTCCCGTGACGAAGGGATACTTGGCCTACTAATACCACGCTGGTCAGACGGATTGGTATAGGGTTTAATTTTAAGTTCTTTTTATTCCAACTCCCGCACTAGAGACCATGCCCTGTGTCACGGTAACTTTTACAAACATCAAATTTAAGGGACACAAAGAACATCCTGACTCAGGACATTAATTAGTAAATTACACAAAAAACTGTCCTCCGTGGGAATCGAACCCACGGCCTCTTGCACGGCAGCCGCGACCAGCGCGCCATCGAGGCAGTCGCAACTTAACTATTCTTAAAACTATAATAACTAATCTCTAAAAATGCTTTAACTTACAAATGCGAGTCTAGACACTATGATGTCATCAAATAATTGCTAACACTAAGATAAATAATACCACAGTTACAGCCAAGCGACTTTCACCTTTATAACGAGGTAGTTAAAAGTTAATTTTGCTGTTAAATAATTGTGGGTAGGCGTTAGAAAGTTAAAAATCTTTGTAGAGGATTATTACTAAGGGGTATATTGATGTTATGGCTGAGTGGTTTTATTGCTTTGTTAGCGTGCGCTAAATCGTAGGTTCGATACCAATAATATTATATTTTTCTACGTATTAGAAGGCGCAGGGTGGGCAAACCCCTTACAAGGTGGACCGGTGATTTGGTTGAGGTTGCAGGCAACCGATGTATATGACTGATGCACAGGACAGAGGAATGTGGAGGCGTTTGATGGAGTCCATTAGTTAACAATTTTCATTTGCATTGATTTCATCATCATCGATAGTTAAATTTTAACCGACTTCATAATGAACTACATAAGTGGCAAAGCGGTAAGCTCAATTACTGCTTGAGAATTATTTGCTCAACCCACAAATGATTGTCTAAAGGGCTTCACACACAGCAGCTATAATGTATTAATGTAAATGTAATGTCATGTAAAAAAAATATACATTATAGCTGTCGTGTGTGGTCTCCTGACGATTTCTATGGAAAGATGTAATGAGATGTATTGTGCTATAATGTACATGTTTACATTATATTATAGCTGTTGTGTGTGAAGCCCTTTGAGCCTGTAAGTCCCCGCGACACAGGTCTCGATACCTACTCCGGATGTTATCAAAAAAATGTACTTGCTGTACTAAAAAATATTAAATCCGTTGTCTAGTAACTACATTACTTTTATATTGTTACTTACGAGTATACAGTATAATTTTTTTTTTTTTTTTTTATAAATTAATTATAATGCAAAAGCATAAGCAGGAATTTGTAAACCTTATACAACCGCAATTACTCGTACGCATGTATAAATATAAAATTATCTTTTGTTTTATCGAAAACAGTCTAGGAAAATTATTTGCAATAAATGTTTGTGTAATTTTCTATTTAACGTGCGGTCTTTCAACTCTTACGCAGTGACTTGTACAGTCAACTACGAAACATAAGCGCCTATTACACTAGACTACATGTAATCAACTACATCATGTAGGAGACTACAATATGTAGTCTAGTGTAATCACATGTAAGACAGTGTAAACAGAACGTTCTAACACTAAAAAGTTAGGACGTCCTTATGTAGGAGACTAAATGTAGTCTAGTGTAATCGGCGCTTAAGTGTGACGAGAAGAGAAAATAGTCTTTTCATTAAGTACTCGTAGTAATGTCCAAAAAACACTGTACACCAATTTTCGACAAATCGCTAAACAAAAACATGGGCTTTGTAATATTGGATTTGTTAATCAACTTTGTAGTTGACTGTACGTAGGGATATTTAGTTAATATTCTTAACACACGAGAGAAAATGAGTCCTTTTCATTTATTTTATTATTCTAAAAGGTATTGTTTTCATTGTAATTCGTAATTGTGTGAAGTGTTTCATTTGTAACGGTATATAAATGTCCCATTGCCGGGACGGTACTTCGACAGTCATCGAAAGAAGGTTGACTGTACCATATTTAGAAATATCGAAGTTAAGTAGCTTTTATAGTGCTCGCAGCCTAATAATATAATCAGACATTCACACAACGCCATCTAGCCCTGAAAAAAAAACCAAATCTTATTCTATGTGTACTGAAACAGCTGTTTTACTGCGAAAGAAAGGGAAAGTACTTAGTAAGTGATCGTATTAGGCCAATGCAATCACAATATTCACGCACACAAAGATTTGCAGTAAGCAGGAATCGAAAGGTAAGCCACAGACCATTTTCTCTTCAACTCATCTCACCTTAGTCTACGGCCTAATACGATCACTTACTAAGTACTTTCCCTTTCTTTCGCATAAATAATAAACAATGTTTATCACTGTCACTTTATATCTAATTGAAATGCTTAACCCAAATAAAAAACAAAACCAAAAAAAAAACAAGCGCCATGAACTATTCGTCATAATAAGTTTTAATGTCATTGTTTAAGACATTTGCTCCAAATACTTTTGAAATATTATTCTATTGTTTTAAGTGTTAAGCCGAAAGTCCACCGCCGGCTAAACTAAATTGGTTTAGCTTAGCTCGCATAGTTGAGCCAGTTTTTTTATACATATGCGTCCACCGCAAACTATGCCACATGTATAAAAAACTGGCTCAACTATGCGAGCTAAGCTAAACCAACTTAGGTAAGCCGGCGGTAGACGTTCGGCTTTAGAAGAACAGAGTTATTCGGAGTGGTTAACCGTTATTTAAACTATGCTTTGTTGTATTAAATACCGCGATCTGATACGTGGTAATTGGGTGGCAATGTGGGGTTTAGTCGGTAAACCACATTCTTCTTCTTCTTCTTGGCCTATTAATACCACGCTGGCTAGACGGATTGGTATAGGGTTTAATTTCAAGTTTTCCTTCTTTTTATTTCGTTAAGATGATAGTCCCTTAGTCGGTATTTACGACACCTATGGGATGAGATTGGGTGGTGACATATTGTATTCTCACTTCGTCACCACACGGAGAGTTTCTAGTAGTAGATAATAAATGTGTAGGAAAAGAGCATTAATTGTATTCCCTTTCGGAATTCTCTCATAGTGACCGGTTGATCATTAAGTACACCAATTAGCCTCGGGAAGCTTTTACAGCTTTTAATAAACTTTGCCAAGTTTTATTAGTAGTTTTTGTATCCTGTTGTACACGAGGTCGCTAATTAGAAAACCTCTAATGATAATTATTTTACTTAAGCGCCGATTACACCTGACTACATGTAGTCAAGTGTAATATCACATTTAGGCTGTTAGGACACTACATATTGGAGATTGGCGAGTCCCGACCGTCCTTCATCATGTAGTCTTCTACATGATGTAGGATACTACATTCATGTAGTCTAGTGTAATCGGCGCTTTAACTTTATGAACTTAGGAAAGGGGTTGTGTATAATATGGCTGCTGTGGACGAGGCAGCGGATATGAATTCTTTGGGCGATCTACAAATTACTGCCCTGATTCTTGATGTTCTTTGTGTCCGTTAAATTGGTGTTTGTAAAGTCTCGGCGACACAGAACATGATTCTTCTTTGGATGATTATAATTATTATATTCCTCACACATTCACACAACACCATCTAGTCTCAAACTAAGCAGAGCTTGTACTATAGGTACTAGACAACGGATAAACATGCTTAAATAACTTTTTTTTGTAAATACATAGGTACATATTATACATAGAAATCACCCAGACCAATGCAAACAATCATGTTCATGCGCACAAAGATTTGCATTCAGAAGGAATCGAACCCGAGACCTCTGCGTAGCAGTCATGTTATATAACCACAGCGCCACAGAGGTCGTAGTAATGATGTAACGTTCATGTGAGAAAGATAAAAAGAAATAAGGCATCTTTCAAGGCATTACAGTACTAAGACTTATTGAAAGCGTTTGATTCTATATATCACTCTATAATATGAATGCCAAGCTAAACATCAATTAATTTAATTAATGATTTAAATAATAAGCTATATATTATTTCAAAATCATAAATCTGTACCGTTCTAACGTGCGAAGGCCACCCATTAATTTATTTTAAAACGATAATTAAAGTTTTATTTTCTACAACGATGTTACTGTTTGAAATATAAAACTAGAATGGCAATACGTGCCAAATGAATGGTATTATAAATTACATTCATTATTATAATTAGCTCAGAACCATTTCACAGCTGGTCAAATGCTTGCCTAAATTCCAAAAATATTGGCAAATTCGGCAGTGATATGATGTCTACCTTTCATTGCTTTCATTCTTAGATAGTATCTGATTTTTCCATAAGGTTATATTATGCAGTCAAATAGCTGTGTCAATGTCTTCTCACAATATTTAGAGATTAATTGGCTTATGGCAGGCGTACGATAGCCTTCTTGTATAGACTAATCTCTGATCTACATTCACAACCATAGCCCAATTACTTCAGTTGGTAAAATTCATGGATCATCTCTGGGTGTTCCTATATTGTACGCTCAGAGATGGTAAACGGCTTGTCGTTCCCTTACTCGATTGTATATCTGCTTAAGACTTCCAGTAACTAAACTAAGGGTCTCCCAAGGAGCAAATAATATATTTCGGTGAGGTCTATGTCCTGCAGAGGTCGTGAATTGAATGATATGAAGTAGGGTCTCTACGTCTTTGCTTCGGTCCTTTTAAGACCCCAAGTCTCAATAAATATAAATATTCCAATAGTCTAAGTGATGTATATGTGTGCGTGTACGCATACGCACATTGTATAAGTTGTGGTCTGGTCTTTGCGCCAGTAATAAACGAGCATCATAAGGCAACGGTTGTTTTATTTTAGTAACCGACAGAATACTGGCGACGAGTTACCCGCGTTTTGGAAATAATAATTTAAGTTGTGCAAAATGTCTAATATTATCGGGAATCTCACAAATTTCGATCATGACGCACAAGAATGGTCTATATTTAAAGGTCGGTTATTACAATACATTAAACTAAACGGTGTCGAAGCGGAAAACAGGAGTGCCTTGTTGCTAACTCATTTTTCGGATGACACCTACCGTCTTGCACGGAACTTACTTCATCCAGATGTACTCGAGGAAGTAAAGTTCGATAATCTCGTAAAGAAATTGGACGATCATTTTACACCAAAACGCTGCACTTTTGCCGATAGAGAGAAGTTTTATGAGGCGAGAAGGTCTGAGGGTGAGAGCATTGAAGACTGGGCGGCTCGCGTAAGAGGCTTAGCCGTTTATTGTGAGTTTGGAGGGGCACTGGACATGTTACTGCGGGACCGGTTCATACTCGGGCTCACAGCGTGTCGTGAACGCGACAGATTATTTGAAGAGGATGCCACTAAACTCACTTTTAAAAAGGCGTTGGAGGTAGCTCAACAGGCTGCGTATGCGCGATTGGCTCGAGCCGGGACTGTAGCAAAAGCAGATCAGATCAAGGAGGAACCTGTGTACCGGATAAGCGGGTCACGCGAGCAGCGCGCACAGCGCGAGCCTGCCGCGGCGCCCCGCAGCCCGAACAGCCGTTCTGGGGAGCTTCGTCGGTGCACGGTGTGCGGTCTCAGAAATCACGAAGTCGAAAAGTGTCGTTATAAAAATTATCGGTGTCAATCGTGTGGTGTAAAAGGTCATTTAAAAAAAGTGTGTAGTGCTAAAAAGGTTGAATCTCGTTTAAATTGTTTGAATACGGTAAATAATGCCTCGGACGAAAGTGAGTGCGAAGAATGTGATTTATTTAATATAAGGTACGTCAGTAAGTCACCCATTATGCTAAATGTATTATTAGATAACGTAAGGCTCGATATGGAGTTAGATTCTGGGTCGGGAGCTAGTGTCATATCCGAAATGCTTTATAAGAAATATTATTCTCATCATGTTTTAATGAAATCTAACCTAAAAATGTGTCTTTATAATGGTCAAAAAGTGTCACCTCTAGGATATTTTCTAGGTAAGATAACCTATGTAAACAATTGCCATAGTATTAAGATTTTTGTTTTACCTAACGGCGGTCCCCCGCTATTAGGGCGAGATTTTATGTCAATGTTTAGGATGTATTTTACTTCGGATATTCACAATATTCAAACTTTGTCTATAACCAAGCCCGACTCGAAAGAAGTTCAGCATCTTTTATCTAGATACTCCGAACTGTTTAGTAGCGAGCTAGGTAGATTTAATAAATTTAAGGTAAAACTTATTTTGAAAAAAGACGCTCAACCTAAATTTTTTAAGCCCCGTTCTGTACCTTTCGCCTTAAAGAAAAAGGTAGACGATGAAATAGATAGACTGGTAGATTTAGGAATTTTACTGCCAATCAAATTTTCTAATTATGGAACACCTATTGTCCCGGTACTAAAAGAGAACGGCAAAGTCAAGATAGCCGGCGATTTTTCTATTACATTAAATAAAGATTTAGAAATTGATAAATATCCAATGCCGCGAATAGAAGAAGTTTTTGTTAAGCTAGGTGGAGGACAGTGTTATAGTAAAATTGACCTAAGCAATGCGTATAATCAGTTTCTCCTAGATGAATCGTCACAAGAGCTGACTACGATTAGCACCAGTAAGGGCCTTTTCAAATACACTCGGCTCGTGTATGGGTTGGCAAACGCTCCCGCCATTTTTCAAAGAGCTATGGAGTCACTATTAATAGGTATAGAAGGTGTTAGTATCTGGTTGGACGACGTCTGTATAACTGGACCTTCACAAAGCTTACATTTAAAAAGGTTAAATGATGTTCTAAGTAAACTGAAAGACGCCGGTTTAAAGTTACAAAAAGAAAAATGTTGTTTTTTTCAAAGTAGTGTTACTTACCTAGGTTACATTATTGATAAAAAGGGGTTAAGGACTTGTCCTAAGAAAACTGAAGCTATTATAAACGCGCCAAGGCCGACGACAGTCACCGAAGTTAAGAGATTTTTAGGTTTAATCAATTACTATCGTAATTTTATACCAAACGCATCTGACAAATTACACCCGCTGCACAAATTATTGCGAAAAGGGGTAGAATGGGAATGGAACGAAAGCCATGAAAGAGCTTTTGTTAGTGTAAAAGAGGAGCTTTCATCAGAAATAGTACTTGCTCATTTTGACCCCGCGGCGCAGCTGGTGCTGACCGTGGACGCCGGACCAGCCGGACTAGGAGCAGTGTTAGCACAACGCGACCGTGACAGCCCCCATCTCGAGCGGCCGCTAGCGTTTGCCTCAAGGTCACTAACTACAAGTGAACGCAACTATAGTCAGATACAGAAAGAAGCGACGGCTATTATTTTTGCAATAAAATATTTTCATCAATATTTATACGGCCGTCAGGAAGCTTTCGTCCTTAAAACTGATCACCGTCCTTTGATTTCGATTTTCGGTAAGAAAACAGGTATTTCTGTTATGGCGGCTTCGAGACTACAGCGTTATGCGATAATTTTGTCAGCGTATAATTACTCTGTTCAGTACATAAAAAGCGAAAATAACGTCGCGGCGGATTATTTATCGCGTGCACCTTTATCAGGATCTGAATGTACAGCGAAAGAATGCGATGATTTATCCTATATTAATTTTTTAGATGCTAACATAGCTCCATTAACTTTTAACGATATTAAAACCGAAACTGAAAGGGATACTATATTACAATCCGTAATTAAATACATGAAAACCGGTTGGCCGCGTAAAATAGACTGTAAAATGCTTCAGCCTTATTTTTATTGCAAAACGGACTTAGAATTTCAAAACGGTTGCGTTTTTCGAGGTCACCGAGTAGTGATACCCTCTGTTTTTCGAAGTAGGCTTTTAAAGGAATTGCATTCGGGACATTTTGGTGTAGTTAAAACTAAGAGTACTGCCCGCAGTAGGTTTTGGTGGCCATTCATTGATAAAGACATCGAGGAGTGGGTCGGGACGTGCGCGGTGTGCTCCGGCACTCGGTCTGCGCCCCCGCGCGCGCCTCCCGCGCCCTGGCCGCGTGACTCCGCCCCCTGGCGACGCTTGCACATAGATTATATGACAATACAGCAACAAGTGTATTTAATTGTTGTTGATTCTTATAGTAAATGGTTGGAGTGTTTACATATGAGTTGCGGGATTTCGAGTCGGGCGCTTATAGTTAAATTGAAGGAATTGTTTTCTAGGTTCGGTATACCGAAAGTTATAGTATCTGATAATGATGTTAAAATTAAATCAAAGGAATTTAAACATTTTTGTGAAATGAACGGTATTAAATATATAACATCGCCTATTTATCATCCTTGCAGTAATGGTCAAGCGGAAAACTCAGTGAAAACTTGCAAAAAAATGATAAAATGTATAATTACTAATAATGGCAGTCAAAGTGTAATTAATGAAAAACTTTTAGGATTTTTATTTGATTATAGAAATACACCACATTGTGCAACGGGAGAATGTCCCGCTAAACTTATGTTTGGAAGAAAAATAACATCTAGGCTTGATCTGTTATTAAATTGTAATGACGAAAATACAAATAATGATATTATTAAATGTAAACGTATTATGAATATAGGCGATACTGTGTGGTTACAATGGTATATAGCGAGAAAACCTGTCTGGACGTTGGGCAGAATAATTAAATTAATAGGCAATCGTATGTTTGAGATATTTGTTATAGACTATAATGTTAATTGTAAGAGACATATTGATCAAATAAGAAAGTACACAGGTATTAGTATTACTAGACCCGAATCGAACGACGCACGCACGGACGCCGTGGGCAGCCCAACCCCGTCCACTGCGCCGTCGCCGCCGCGCTCGCTTTCCCCGCCCGCTCCCGCATCGCCTACTGCGACGCCGGCGTCGCCGGGTAATAGTTCTCATATCGATGATGATGAACAAGTAATCGAAGGCGAGAGTAATATTGTTGAAAAGGAGAATGAGTGGGCCGATGCTCTAAATGATAATGATAATACTAATACCCGTGAGACAGATCAAGAATTAGTCGAGCAACAGCCTACAAGGCCTATCCGTAGTTGTAAGCGTAAGGTTAATTATAAGATGTAAAATTGTTAATTAGATAGTTTAAGGAAGTGGTTCTTTTGTTATTTTTAAATAGTGTTAGAGGAGTGATGTATATGTGTGCGTGTACGCATACGCACATTGTATAAGTTGTGGTCTGGTCTTTGCGCCAGTAATAAACGAGCATCATAAGGCAACGGTTGTTTTATTTTAGTAACCGACAGAATACTAAGTCTACACTAAGTCATTTTGTATCTTCTTGCGACAACATTAATCATAGTGTTGATTATGTTGTCTAACAAGATCGATATTCATTATTATCAGTGTTTTAATATGTCGTAAATCTTTAGTCTTGCTTTGATTTGAGACCTACTTTGACATCGTTAGTTTTAAACTAGTTCTTGATGTTTAGTTTGCTATGATTTGTGTTTTTTTAGTGTATTAATAGCTTTATTTCTATTTAGTTTTGTATTATTTGTGCTTCTCGACATGTTGTCATTTTTAGTGTCATTTTGGAGGTAAATTAGGCTTCAGATACCATCTTTTTTTTCCGTGGAAATACTTTGCGTATACCTGTCGCCTTGGGGTTAGACGAGCAGGTGATGTCGGACTCCCAGACCGGTCTACCAACTAAAACCTCCACGATGGCCTTTCTCAGGTGTTCCAAAGAGGTTTCGGGAACGCGAATGCTTCATCCGAAATTCAGATACCATACAGATTGTTAAAGAATTTTATATCTTCTTTTTGTGTTTGTGGAGATAATATCTTCAAGGATATTGAGTAAAGCTTTCCTTGTTTTGTTTTCGTAGATATCTAAAAGTTTTCCCTTACTCTGCTTTTACCACACGCACCGATGTTGTATGGAGATCCCTAAAATCATGTTTCTAAACTATTATGGAGATAATTTTCAGTATTTTAAGTTGATAATGTGAACTTTTGCCGACTCTATTTTCTTAGTTCAATTAGTCCCTCAATTGTTAACTCCACCTCTCATGGTGGCTGAATGCTCTCCTTCTCTGCCCAAATCTAGTATTAAAGTACCTTGATAATTAAAAAGCAATTGACTTTGCCTCTCTATGCATAAAAAAATGCCGGACCCAAAAAGTCAAATGTCAGAATTTACTGTCACTTAATAAGACTATAGGCCGACCGTTTATCTCAGTCCCCGCCTGCGGTATGAAAGGGACGAGGGGGCGGGGTAGCTGTGTCCGTTATGGTAGCGTACACAAGAGCTATATCGAGTTGATTACTATGCCAAATAAAATAAGTTTTTACAAAAAAAAACGACTTCAAAGACAAAAATTGCACTAAAAAGTAAAAAATAATTAGTTGTATTTTGGTTTTGCAACATTAATCAGACATTCTTTTTACTTAATTATAATCTAAAGAATAGGTTCTTTTAATTATTGTAAAAAGTAGTGTTAAGGATATTTCTTGAAGAGTCTACAAATATATTTATTTGTAGATTCTTTAAAATATAATCAAATTATTACAAATAATGTAATATTATTGTTATTTTGGAGTCGGTGTCAGCCACGATAGTTATATTCTATTTTTTATTCCTGACTTAAAATTTGAAGAAATATGGCGTCCTGTTATACATAGACTAAAGACTAAAATGAGAAATAAGTACTACAAATCAAAGACAATTACTTAAAACTCGCATGCTAAAATGAAACGGCCGTTTTTGTTTTAAATGCAATTTTTATCTAATTAAAAACCATTTAAAGTGATCAGAAAGGAATAGAATGGCATACAAAACTTTATTGCCTTTTCTAACGACTTTGTAGACAACATTTTGCATTACTGATTCTATTCGCGAATTACGATTTTTTTCAATTGACGGTGCTGGTTAGCCCCATAAACGCTCATAAGTTATGGAAAGCTTTAATCAGTTACTAAATAGGTATATTAAAACTTATTAACGGTATATTAAATCAGTTACTAAGTAGGTATATTAGAGCTTTTAGGTATATTAAAACGTTTGAACGTGACACAGGTATTTTGAAATATATTTATTTAAATCTGATAAAAATAGTTATTTAATATTTGTTTAATTTTTAAACCAATCCATAAACAATCATAATCAATGTAACTATGGGCCTTTTAAGAAGGCCCATGGTCACTCTCACAATGGAGAGAGCTATGTTGGGAGTTTCCCTGCGTGATCGAATCAGAAATGAGGAGATCCGCAAGAGAACCAAAGTAACCGACATAGCGCTCAGAATTGCCCGGTTAAAGTGGGGGGGGCAGGGCACATATCGCGGAGAACCGACAGCCGTTGGGGCAGAAAGGTTCTGGAATGGCAACCGCCTACCGGAAAGCGCAAGGTGGGGAGACCCCTCACACGGTGGACTAACGACCTAGTTAGGACGGCTGGTACCCTATGAATGAGGGAGGCACAGGACCGCGCAAGGTGGCAATACTTGGAAGAGGCCTATGTCCTGCAGTGGACGTCGATTGGCTGATATAATGATAAACAATCAACAACTTTATGTCATAATGTCGAAGTCATATAATAATATAATCTGTAATTCGCGGCCGCCATTCTATTTGCTTAGGTATTATCGTATTTCGTTGGCTGACACCGACTCCAAAAATAACAATAATATTACATAATTTGTAATAATTTGATTATATTTTAAAGAATACAAATATATTTATTTGTAGACTCTTCAAGAAATATCCTTAACACTACTTTTTACAATAATTAAAAGAACCTATTCTTTAGATTATAATTAAAAAGTAAAAAGAATGTATGATTTAAGGTTGTAAAACCAATATACAACTAATTATTTTTTATATACCTATTATATATGTTACAGCCAAAGTAATAAATATGAATATTATACATAATAACTAGCCATTATGTATAAGGGCTACTCAATTTAGATAAAGTGATAAATGTCGAAGAATTAATCACATTAACTAGCCATTATATATGGCAAAAATACAATATTAAGGCAAAAGTCAGAAACAGTTGGTTAGGTTAGGTTAGTATGGTGACCAAAGGACGCTAGAATATAGTAATACTATATTATTCTAGTTTTACATAAAAAAAATGTTTCTTGCCTTCCTTTGGTCAAGTACTCACCTAACCTAACCAACTGTTTCTGACTTTTGCCTTAATATTGTATTTTTGCCAGTACTATAACATATAATATAATGGCTAGTTAATGTGATTAATTCTGCGACATTTATCACTTTATCTAAATTGAGTAGCCCTTATACATAATGGCTAGTTATTATGTACAATATTCATATTTATTACTTTGGCTGTAACATACATTAAAACAGGTATGATTTAAACATATTAATTTGTAAGAATCAATCTTAGAAAATAATTACAGATAATAAGAACAATAATAAGAGCTTTTTTATTTTTACACGCTACCATAACGGACACCTAGTCAGTATGTCAGTTTGACACTAGTGCAGTATGCTAGTCCGTCTTCTATACAATTTACAAATTTCAAAGATGGTGGCGTCATCTTCCCACTAAAAATCGTACTTTCTTAGAGAAAATTTATGCAATCTAAATTATTACACAATTTAAAGCCTGATCAGAAAAATAAAAAAAACCTCTCCAGGTATTTAGATTGGTTTAGGGTATAATTTCGATTTTCCTTCTTTTTATTTCATAAAAATAAGCTAGCTAAAAATTAGAGCTGTGTTGTGATGTGATGTAGTTCGGGTCACAATATCTAGATGGCGCCGTTTTGCCAAAAAATCAAGAGATAGCTCTCTCCTTTGTCCTCGCCCCCCGCGCACCCCTATTACCGCAGGCGGGGTCTGAGTTAAGCGGTCTGCCTATAGTTCGTGACATTCTTAATGAAGTCAAGGCCATCTTTTATATGGTTTCGTAATTAAACAATTATTATAGGTTATAATAGTTTTATCGTTCAATCTAGCCTCAGAATTTGTACACACAGCTTCTAATCAACCTAGACACTCATGTATTTTAATACCTTGAAATAAGACACAATTTCAAATGAAAATGTTTAACTCGATGTGTCGCTGTATGTACAAGTTTAGACAATAGTATATTGCGTATTTATTACATTTTTATTTGTTAAATTCATTGTTTATTTTTTATTACAGTTCTCATCTTAGTTTGCTATTTAATTTTTATATTTTTTTTGTACACGACTATTAGAAGGACAACTCTCGTAATATATTTGTTTTAATTCGTATCTCAATGTCATGTCATTCAATCTTAAACGTCATTAATGTCAAATTTGACACTTTAGTTAACAGACAACGCCACACGCTAATCAAAGACTATAGAGTTGGGCGCAAACCATAAACTCCCTCCTGTAGCAAACCAGCAAGCGGCGTAATTATAAGTAGTAACCGCCTATCATAAATGTCAGCAATGGCAGAGAACAAGCTGATGCCAATAACTCTATACCAAAGTTGTTATTATTAGTACGTACATCAAATTAACTTCCATAATTAAAGCAGGTCATTTGGTAGCCATCTTACGACTTAGACTTGTAATTTTATTGCGTTTTTAAAAGGTAGGTAACTTTCGCACCATGAGTCGATCTCTGACTTAACACAGACCGGCTCGGAGAGCATCGGCGCGCATACTTCTTTTCACACAGAACGGACCGTAGACGCTTGGAGCGGACAACTATTTCACATAGACCGGATGCGGCTTTTTCGGGAGATAAAGAGCATATGATCGGAGCCGAGCGGCTGCGCGACCGAGAAAAGTAGGCGATCGGAGCCGGTCGGCTTCTCTTATTATATCACTCCAAGCGCGTTCGAGTATTCTTAATGACATGAGCAGTGCAGATGCAAAAATAAACCATACCTACTACAAATACTAAAATCTCTGTTTTCAACGTGATAAGAATCTGCTCTCCTCTCCTAGCCGATCTGTGTAAGGACCCTTACGTAGACTTGTACAGAGATGTACATAACGGACATTACATGTAGGTATAATTTAGAGATAAATGTCCGATCATAATTATTTGTCGATTGTACTATTTTCCAGAGTAATTTAAGATCCCCCGACCACGCCACTGTCTTAATAATATTTAAACAGCCGCATAATAACAACAGCAAACAATTTATCCGTTCCATCAGATATTTCAATTACCCATTACGAAACCCACCGGTTTATACAATAGTCCCTTGACAGAATGCAAGTTCGCGCCATGTCAAATGACGTCACACTGCCGCGCACTAGATAACCTCGACAGTATTCTTTTTTTTTGTGTGTAATTGCATCGCACGACAATGACTCTATTCTGCCTAGTTCGTTCGCGGATCGAATCGTTACTTTTTTTTCCCATGCATAATGAATGGTGCGACGACGGACGACATTTTTTATTTTCGTAATTCGAATGTTTTTGAATTTAGAATTTGTCGTGGAAGTGTTTGTGTTATTTGAACTTGAGTAGGTATTTGTTTGTTTTAATGTTTTTACGTTCAATTGGCGTTTAATCGTCTAGAAATAATTTGAATAATGACAATATTAGTAAGTAACTGGAACTTACGTTACTTTTAAAGAACAACATACCGTTTACATTTGAAGTGGTCCCTGCCTGACATCGCAGTCACATTCGCTATCTGCCATGTTTTTTCCCTCTAACTAGGCAGATGAGATCTTAATACGGCTTTATTTTGAAGTTCTGGTTTTTTTAGTAGGACAGCTTTTTTGACGGATACCTATTGCGGTTGCAAATCGTAGACGTATAATAAGTGAAACATAAACAGATTAACTGCCTCGGTGGCAAAAAGACCGCGCAAGCAATACGTGTGGTCTAAGAATATTTATTCATAATATTGTTTAGATGTTGATTAGTTAGATTTATTTAGTTAGATTGTCTGAAACTAAATAAGTACATTATTATTTTTTATTTTTTTTACTGACAGTTTTATAGTTATTAAGTTCTTTCGTTCATAATATTGTCTTTTATATTGCATGTCTAGGTCCTATGTCAACTATCGGGGGCCTGGTGACCTATTGCACAGGTTTTCTAAACCCATTTAAGGCACCCTTTACAGATTACATAGTAACCTCATAAAATTATGTATTAGTTATACTTAGTCAAATTGTGAAGGAAGAGAAACGAATTATTTATTATGCATGTAAAAGTCCGTTAGACGTTCCCTAGTGACGTGACTATTACTTATCTGATTTGTGCCTAAAGCTTATAAGCAGTCACTCTAACCTAAGCCATGACGTCACAGAATTATAAAGTAGTACTTTACAAGTATAATGTAATACTATGATTATAATTACATTAACATTTTAATGTATAGTAATAGCTAAGCTTCCTTATAATTTTATATTATGATTGACGTTGGCGCTAGCCTTCTATGAATGTGAGATCATCATATCGGGAGATCGATTCTCTTAACGATGATAGAAACCTTGTTGCTATCCGTTGATCAACTAAGAATAACAAGGATTGAATAACTACAATTGCACTCCGTTTCGCGGATTATGTCACGGGAACTTTACAAACATTAATTTAACGGACAAACGTAAATAAACTATAAATCAAGTAAAAATCTACAATTATTTAATTTTGACACACGCCAGTCATTTGGAAACTGGGGGCACAGTACAACCAGTAGTCTATCTCGTCCGAATATTTATTATAAATGCTTACGGCTGCGCGGTACGTTAACGATAGGGCTGCCCACCTCCAGCTTTTTAATTACATTTACCTACTTTCCCGCTCGTTACTGCGGCACAGTCGCGACTGTTCACTCCGCAAAGCTACCTCTATCGTGTGCGTGTAGGTATAACTCGAGTTTCGTCCGTTTCTATGAAGTCGAAATACTGTATATATTTGTACTATGCCGGGGGTAAGTCACTGCACGTTGTTAGTAAAAGTAATAAGTACTTAGCAGCATTCCTAGAACATCTATCGGTAACTAAATATATTTTTATGTCGACTTGATTCTTAGTATCGCGTTGCTATGTGGACTTATTTCAGTTGATTCATTCGATTGTTTAGGTTTTATTTAAATTGAACTATTTAACGGTTATAAGTTGTATTTTTTAAATTGAGTGTGACTGTACATATCTGACTTAAGGATTAAAATATTTTGTTTACTAACAAGACTCCCATCCGCAGGATAAGTGCACAATCAGTTTTTTTTTGTCTTTCTTCTTACGTCCACTGCTCTCGGATTCGAAGCAACAGGACCTAGGGTATCGCACGATGAGCTGGAGGCCTTAAAAAGGATTTTTTAAAAAGACATTTGCCCTGCAGCGAAAAAACATAGGCTTAATATGATTCTATAATTTAATCATAACAGCCCATTAATGTCCAGCCTACTGCAGGGACGGGCCTCCTCCCTTGACGGAGGGATACTTGGCCTACTAATACCACGCTGGCCAGACGGATTGGTATAGGGTTTAATTTCAAGTCTTCCTTATTTTTACTTCGTTAAGATAATATTTACGGTTAGTCCCTTAGTCGGTTTTTACGACATCCATGGGAGGCACACGAAGGGATTCTAAAATTTAATGTGATATAGAAGAAAGAAAACATTTATTCAAACAAATTACACAGAAGCAGGTACACACAAAAACAATAAGAAAAAAAAAACAAACAATACAATAAAATACCTTTGCCTCTTTTTTTTTTTTTTTACCTTTTTTTTTCTCAATAAATAAGTACCTAATAATATACATAATGGGTCACCGTACGACTTACCATGGAACTATAAAATTCAACCGCTCATCTATGCACTACCCTCAGGATAAATAGTACATTTACCAGCAGCAAAATGTACCTTATTCGAAGTGATTAAGACATACATTAGCCTAAATTGATGTGCTACTGTATGGTGCATAATAATTGATTTACGCCCCTACATAGAAAGGTTTTCATTTCTTAGCTTTTCTAATAGTTTACGACTAGTGTTTATAGCTTTAGTTTAGAAAGTATATTAACTTAGAAAGTTATTTGATACGCCTTTGAATTCAATGGTACCTAAGATCGAGATTTATATTAATTGATTATAATTAAACGTAACTTTAACTAGCGAATGAGATTAATTCTAATGTAATATTGCTCGCAGAACGCCGTTTAGTCTTAAATGCAAAGCTTGTGCTATGGGTAGCTTGGAGCTTCAAGAAACGAGTATACTCCCTTCTTAAAGGTCAGCAACGCATCTGTGATTACCCTGGTGTTGCGGGTGTCCATGGGCGACGGTGATAACTTACCATCAGGGGAACTGCTGGCTCGTTTGCCTCCCATTAAAAAAAATGTTTGTCCAAACCAGATGTTGAAGATTCTGTCACTGCAGGGACGGGCCTCCTCCCATAACGGAGGTATACTTGGGCTACTAATACCACGCTGGCCAGACGGATTGGTATAGGGTTTAATTTCAAGTTTTCTTTCTTTTTATTGCGTAAAGATAATATTCACGGATAGTCCCTTAGTCGGTTTTTACTACACCCATGGGATGAGATAGGGTGGTGACGTATTGTATTCTTACTCCGTCACCACACGGAGAATATCTCTATGTTATGCAGTATATACCGCGGGTAAGTTCCACCTTACAAATTTGAAAACTATTAATGTCTGTGATGCGAGATTAAGCCAAGCCCTTTTTTGTCCTATCAACAAGAAAAAGGCGATTCTTTGTTCATAAGTTCTTATCTACGCGCTAACGTTACGTATAACGGGCTACACACGCGTATAATAATGTATAAATTGTCTAAATTGACCATATTGTGATTGTCAGATACTTTCTAATGCATGTCTCTTGGTTTTGGGTACAAGTTATAAGAGGTAGCGGGTTTAGTGTTTCTTTGTTATAAAAAAAGTAAGGAATTATCATGAGGAGTTCATCATAACAGCCCTTTATTATCCCGCTGCAAGGACAGGCCTCCTTCCGTGACGGAGGGATACTTGGCCAACTAATGGTGATGGAGTAAGAATACAATATGTCACCACCCCATCGCCTCCCTTAGGTGTCGTAAAAACCGACTAAGGGACTATCCGTGAATATTATCTTTACAAAATAAAACATTTAAATTAAACCCTATACCAATCCGCCTGGCCAGCGTGGTATTAGTAGGCCAAGTATCCCTCCGTCACTGGAGGAGGACCGTCCCTGCAGTAGGACATTAATGGGCTGTTCATATCATTACTATATTATTCGCTGTTAGCTTGATACAAGTACCATACCGGAACTCTATTGTAAGTAGTGAGTCAGCAATATCTCAACTATTGTTCTTCTCGCCCCCATTTGCGTTCGTATTATATCATACAGCATAGTTTACTGTCGTCTGATGATACACATATCTTCTATGAAGTGGTTTGTGTACCTAAGGCTGACCCTGGGGATCGTGGGGTTCGATTTTCGGGCAAGTTTTCACTCTAATCTAATTTGACTCCACTATATCATAGCTTAGTGCTGAGTGTGGCTTTCGTTTTTGACTACCTGTTTTTGACTTGTATATTCCTCAGTATGTGTAGGGAAATTTGATCTGCAGATAACAGACCTCACAGATTCACAAAACGTTACTCAGTTCCAAATAATGCAGAACTTGTACTATAGGCTTGTACTAGACCACACTTATTACACACTACGAGTATAGGCTTGAGGCTTGCCCACGCAAACATTTTCTGTATTGTGAGTTCAGAGTACCTCTGCGTAACAGTCATGTTTGAAAATCACTACCCAACTTCGGCATACTCGCTCTGTTATGTAAAATTAATACTATTTATTTATTGTTACAGGTAATTATATTTTATACATATTTCTAATCAGTACAATATTATGTAAGTATCTAACAAGAAGAACCAAATACCCGAGAAAAACTAGAATAACCGGATCCACACCAAACGATCCATTTTAGATCGGCGATCCCACGATCCATCGACACGATGGATCGCTCGCGGCAAAGAACGAGCGATCCTGCCGCGCAGTATGGATCGCGCGAGGCAAGTCCACATCAAACGCTCCTGTGCCGCGCGCGATCAGATTGCGCTAGATCGTTTGGTGTGGATCCGGCTAATGGGCAACCGTCACTATAAAGTCCTGTTTTTGTTACGAAGGAAAAGTCGACGTGCAAACATGTTAGTTTAAAGAGTTCTGTGTAGTTCCTTAATATTCTACGTCTTCCTAGGTGAGATGAATCATAAATAGATATGCTTGTAAATCTATGATTAAGTAATCTTAAATTATTTCATAGTTATCTTATAAATTTGACGCGTCAATTTACTCAGTTTAAGCTGTGAGACAGCTTACTGATAAACTTGCTTGTTTTACCTAAATTGTAGCTTGCGTAACTTGTTTTATTAACTACTAACATAACCTAGATATTGTTCTAAGATTGTAAATGTTGAAAAAGATCTGGGTTATGACGAAGTGAGAATAGAAATCTCTACGAGAAGGAAAGAAGGCAGACCTGACGTACAAGCCTTTACTAATCGGTTGTCATTGTGGTGTCGAAGACTTATAAATAATTATAAATATTTCTCACACATTCACACAACGCCATCTAGTCCCAAACTAAGCTGAGGCTTATACTAAGGGTACTACGAAACGAACCAGATACCTCTGCGTAGCAGTCATGTTATATAGCAGAGGTCTCGGGTTCGATTCCCACTCAATGCAAATCGAATCAAATCTTTGTGTGCATAAACATGATTGTTTGCATTGGTCTGGGTTTTTTCTATGTATAATATGTATGTATTTACAAAAAAAAGTATATAAGTATGTTTTCCCGTTGTGTAGTACCCATAGTACAAGCTTTGCTTAGTTTGGTTCTAGATGGCGTTGTGTGGATGTGTAAGGTATATTTTTTTTTATTGACTTCCTTGTGACTCTTCATCATCATTTATCAGAACTGGAACTCTGTTAAGTAACAGGAACTTACCTAATACTTACCCTTATCGTTGTGCGAAAACATAAAAAATTTAAGTTCTGTATAAACTGTTACAGTAATAGATGGGTCTTAGTCCTCGTAAATCAATGTTAAACACTGTATAAATCATTAGTTCGTGCGTAATTAAATATGTAAGTACTTTGTATTTTACGTGAAGTTCGCGATTGTGAATTTATTGGTGTTAGTTTTATTTATTGGCAACTTACTATTCTTAAGAATAAAATTTTGAAAATTTATGCACATAAAATAGAGTTACACATAGGTAAGCTGTTACAGTACAGTCAGCCCCAAAAGTCGCTCAACACATTTTAAATTCCAAAACTGCTGAACTGAACACTAAGAATGTCATAAGTCAGTGTCGCAACAACAGTACAGAATAAGCTTTACATACGAAACGACCATAACACGCTGAACACGGTTATTACAAAAGTAGCTGAACCGTAGTATTTTTAAAAGTAACTTAACACTAGTATTCCCAAAAGTATTTGAACACTAGTATTTCAAAAGTAGCTGAACATCATTAAATACAAATGTAGGTTAACAACACATATTTTCAATGTTATTGCCTGTCAATCTACTTTTGGTGTTCTTGATGTAAAGCGAATTTTGGTCCTTTGACATGTAAAATAATTTGACAAAATAATGTTTTAAAGCTTAGTTAATAATTACAATTTTACAATGATAAAAAACAATAAAAATCTCTTATTACAGGCATTAGTTTCGGAATAAGTTTCTTTTAATTGAATTTAAACTACAATTACACCTCCAAATTTCCTGAATTCCTTTTTTTAAATATTTTTCCGCTCTAGGAATTATGCTTTGTAAATTTATGCGCGTTAGTAAAAACATTTATAACAGGTTAAATATTATAGCTATACCTAGGCTATAACTAAGATAAAAAAACCGTTGTAATTAAACCTCTTCGGACAAAACTTATCTGTTTTAAAAAAAAAAATTTTTAAAGATGCTTATAGTATAATACCCAAAAAGTAGGTTTTAATACAAATTGACGCGTACGTACAGCTATTTTTGGAATCTTAGGCGTTCAGTTACTTTTAAAAATACTAGGGTTCAGCTACTTTTGTAATAACCGTGTTAAGCGTGTTATGGTCGTTTCGTATGTAAAGCTTATTCTGTACTCTTGTTGCGACACTGACTTATGACATTATTAGTGTTCAGCAGTTTTGGAATTTAAAATGTGTTCAGCGACTTTTGGGGCTGACTGTACATTGCGAGTTCTCCTATTTTGCCGCAGTTGCGGGCATGTGAATATTATACAAATTTATAGTCAATAAATACATTTATCCATAAGAGATAGAAGAAATAGAATTGTAATGAAATTCTGGTAAACAGTTACAAGTCCACCGGTGTCCCGCCATCTTGCCTAAGTACGTTTAACTTTCAAATTATCGTAAAATATGTTAAATGCGTTTTCTTTCTTGTATCGCAACTCATTCTCAGCATCGTAAAGTTAACTTATACTACACATTTACGACTAGAAAATAAAATTAAACTGAAATTGCATTTTGTGCTATAAAAACCGTTTTCAAAGATATGCAAGGCAAGGCAACAAAATAATGAGATGTTTACTGTTAGATTGTTTGGTTTAAAAGTGACAAATGAGCCAACTGGCAGTCGGAAGTCTGCCTGTCAGTGGTCTCGGGTTCGATACCCGCTTAGTGCAAATCTTTGTGTTAATCAATACCTAGACCTATGCATCCTGTCCAGTTTATCCACATAAATATTAGTACCAAGCCATTCTTAGCAGCCATTTACTATATCCAACACTTAACAACCGTGTGGTGACGGAGTAAGAACACAATAAGTCACCACCCCAACTCATCTCATGGGTGTGGTAAAAGACGACTAAGGAATTATCCGTGAATATTATCTTTACAAAATAAAGAGAAGGAAAACTCGAAATTAAACCCTATACCAATCCGTTTGGCCAGCGTGGTATTAGTAGGCCAAGTATCCCTCCGTCCCGGGAGGAGGCCCGTCCCTGCAGTGAGCATTAATAGGCTGGTATGATGAACACTTAACAGAAATCGTCGGTGAATAATGGTTGAGGAACACCAATGTGGTTTTAGTCCTTTCGCATCCGAAATACCTATGACTCTGACAGCCCTTAACGCTGAAGTGGTAAGGTGCTACTACCTGAACCACTTACTATGTGTAGCGGCTTAGATAAGGTAGGTAGGTATAGGTATACTGTATACTATATGAATACTAAGTAGATACTAAATTAAATACCAGCAAGACAATTTAATATTATGTTTATTACTGTTAAGGCTAATTGCTAAGTAGTACAGAATGAATCTATTACAAAACAACACACATATTTATATGGAAAGTTAGCTAATAATAATAAATTTAATAACAAAGAAGTTTCTAACTAATACTACTAATGGCTCGGGATTGGCCGTGATGCGCAGGAGTAAACTCCTATTCAATATGGCGGTCTATTGTTGCACAATAGACAAATACGGCGTCCAGCTTGGTCTTCTAGGGATCGTCCAATAAATAAGCAGACGCCATCTTGGAGGCGTGGTTACGATACCAATTTCTACCTGATCCGCACTGTGGTAGGGAAGGTCTGCTACCTGCGTTTGCACACGGCACTAAGATCACGCCATGTGACGTCATATCGTATGATCTTTGTTATGGTCTCTTGTTGGTGTGAGTACTTGCCTACTCGCTACACTACTCCCCCGCTGAGACCGTAACTACGGGCGATAGTAGTCTGGGAATTTGACCGTTCTGCCAGCCCTGGTCATTCTGACTGTTGATGGAACTGCTTCCTGTTCTGGAACCTGTATATGACCTGGACTCATGTCTTCTTTAACCATGTATGCTGGTTTGACGCGGTCAATAGTCACCTTTTGAACCTTTCCTTTAACCTCGATATCCACTGTCTTCTGGTCGCGAGAAATGACTTTGTAAGGACCAGTGTATGGAGCCTGGAGTGATCTCCGTTCTGGACCTTGACGCAGGAATATGTGGGTCGCTTTGTTCAAGTCCTTAGGGATGTAAAATGGACGGCTGGTGCTAGAATGCCACGACGTTGGTTGTGGCGTTAACTTCTCCATCTGTAGACGTAGCCTGCTGACCAAGTTGCTCATGTCCGCGGCGTCCTTGGAGGCTGCTGTAAAGAACTGTCCAGGCAAACGGAGTGGTTCGCCATAGACTAGTTCTGCTGTTGCTGCCCCGATGTCATCCTTCCACGCGCTGCGGATGCCAAGCAGCACCCAAGGAAGTGCCTCTGTCCAACTTGAAGACTCGTGACACATGATGGCGGCTTTCAGTTGGCGGTGTAGCCTTTCTACCAGGCCGTTAGCTGCAGGGTGGTAGGAAGTGGTTGAATGGTGGGTGGCCCCTATGAGAGCGATTAGGTCTCTGAAAATGTGAGACTGGAATTGTCTTCCTTTATCGGTGGTGATATGCTCGGGACAGCCAAATCGAGCAATCCAACCAGTGGTGAGAGCAGACACGCAGGTTTCCGCAGTAATGTCCTGCAGAGGGTACGCTTCAGGCCAACGCGAAGCTCGGTCGACGATCGTGAGGCAGTACCTGTAGTTACAAGATAACGGTAAGGGTCCAATCAGGTCAAGATGGATATGCTTAAAACGTGCTGTAGGTGGTGTAAAACTCTGTAATGGAGCTGACGTATGGCGTGTAACCTTACTTCTCTGGCAAGCTTCACATTCTTTTGCCATCTGTCGACAGTCTTTTCTGACTCCAGGCCAGACGAACCTTTCAGTTACTAACCTTACGCTCGCCTTTGCCCCTGGGTGGCTGAGGTTATGAAGTGTGGAAAATACTTGCTTGCGGAATGATTTGGTAACATAAGGACGTGGATTTACTGTCACATCACAGTATATTTCTACAGCTGCCTCAGGTAGTCTCACTTTTCTTAGTTTCAAAGAAGATCCGTTCCTTAGTAAGCCCTGTAGCTCAGCGTCTGATTGTTGTTCGGCGGCCAGAGACTGGTAATCTAAGGGCAGTTCAAGTTCATTAACACGTGAAAGAGTATCAGCGACTACATTTTCTTTACCAGCTATATATCTCACGTCGGTTGTAAATTGGCTGATATAATCGAAATACCTGAATTGACGTGGGGTACAGTTCTGGCGCTGATTTGTGAACGCAAATGTAAGCGGTTTATGATCCGTTGTAACGTGAAATACTCGTGCTTCAACCATAAAACGAAAATAACGTATAGCCTCGTAGATTGCCAGCAGTTCGCGATCATACGGGCTATATTTTTTTTGCGACGGGCTGAGCTTTCGGGAGAAAAATGCTAATGGTTGCCATTCTTCACAGCTACGTTGTTGTAGCACTGCTCCGACTGCTGTGTCTGAAGCGTCGGTAAAAATGGCAAGGGCAGCTGATGGATCTGGGTGTACCAAGAGCGTGGCTTTCGAAAGACTCTGTTTGCAGTTGTTGAATGCTTCTAGCAAGTCTGGTGTCATCGTTATAGGTTGCGATCCTTTGATTTTGGGTCCTGCCAGCAGACTATTGAGAGGTGCTTGTTGAGCAGCTGCCTCTGGAATAAAACGTCGATAAAAGTTTATCATACCAAGGATCAGAAGGTTGCGTGTTCAGATCACGTCGGGGTCACCAGTGAAGTGGTAAGGTGCTACTACCTGAACCACTTACTATGTGTAGCGGCTTAGATAAGGTAGGTAGGTATAGGTATACTGTATACTATATGAATACTAAGTAGATACTAAATTAAATACCAGCAAGACAATTTAATATTATGTTTATTACTGTTAAGGCTAATTGCTAAGTAGTACAGAATGAATCTATTACAAAACAACACACATATTTATATGGAAAGTTAGCTAATAATAATAAATTTAATAACAAAGAAGTTTCTAACTAATACTACTAATGGCTCGGGATTGGCCGTGATGCGCAGGAGTAAACTCCTATTCAATATGGCGGTCTATTGTTGCACAATAGACAAATACGGCGTCCAGCTTGGTCTTCTAGGGATCGTCCAATAAATAAGCAGACGCCATCTTGGAGGCGTGGTTACGATACCAATTTCTACCTGATCCGCACTGTGGTAGGGAAGGTCTGCTACCTGCGTTTGCACACGGCACTAAGATCACGCCATGTGACGTCATATCGTATGATCTTTGTTATGGTCTCTTGTTGGTGTGAGTACTTGCCTACTCGCTACAACGCCATAGATCCGTTCGGTATTTTCACACACGTAAAAATAAAATTCAAGTGCAAGATAATGGGCTTTATTTGGCAAATCGTACTTACATCTTTGCAGGACTTCGACATAACTGCCTGCCTATAACAGGACCCCGTTCACATAAGCTTTGCTTTCGTCGATTCTTAATGGTTGAGCAGAACACCACATGGTTTTAGACTTACAGATTTCTACATACCCATGAAACTAAAAGCCCATGTAGATCCGTCCGGTATTTCCACACGTAAAAACTAAATTCTAACAAAGAGGTCGTACGTCATCGAAGCTTCATAAAAAAGAGTCTTTATTAGACCACGCACCGTTTACTAGAAGACCCAATTACATGAACTAAATGATTCAGATATCGACCATCCGCCATATGTACTGCATATGGGTCCAATAATAATGTAAACAGTAAGTTTATGACTATTCAGAAATGTTCTAAATATTTTGTTAGTCTCATGTGTGCTTATTTTCTATTCAATAAAGATCTCGGCGATGTGTTCTTGTTATTGTATTCTCTCTCTCTCTCTTGTATGTCTCGGGTTCAATTTCCACTCAATGTAATAAGTTGTGTGCATGAACATGGATGTTTGCTTTGGTCTGTGAATAATAGGTACATATTTACATGAAGGCTCTCGCTCTCGTGTTCGATTCCCGCTTAATAAAATGTTTAGTGTGTGCATGAACATAAATGATAGCATACATAAAAAACTCCCAGACCAACATCTGGGAGTTTTCTATGTATGTATAAACAAAAAAAAAGTATCTACGAGTAAGTAATTGTTTATCCGTGAAATTCCGTAGTGTGAATCCATGAATAATATTTATTATTTCTCTTTGAGCAACCGTACAACTCCCAAACCACAGATTCCTTTGAATTTTTTTTTATTCTACCACATGAACATTACGTCACCACAAAACCTTTTTAGTATCACATAAACATATTATAAAGGCAGAGTGGTGAGACTGCATCCTAAGATGGCATATCGTTGGAGCCGGTTACGATAATAAAAAGTAAAAAACGAAATTGTTTCTACCCACATATAGCAGGGTATCGGTTTTATTTTGTAAATTTTTGTAATGATTTTATTTAGTTACCAGTGTCCTACTGCGGGGAGCCTACGTCCTAATGTGCGTTGGCATCAGGGTGGTATACCTGAAGTCTTACAAAAGAGATTGGGCAAAATTAACCCAGAACCAACAGGAACAAAGTATATTAGTAGGTTATTAGTCTTGCCATTAGAAACATTTTAATAAAAAAAAATCTCCCCTAGGTGCTGTCCAACTGTAATTACACACAATTAAAAAATAGGTTTTTTCTATTTCATAACTCTAATAAAAACAATAAAAACGAAGAAATACATGTAACGTTATCTAATTCTTATTAACAGACCGACCCAACCATTCTATCGTCTTTACTCGCTACAAAAAAGTACATAAGGCAGCGTCATGCGCAGATTCAGGTATTATTTTACTTTTTCACTCTTACACCACATGTATTACGGGGTGTCCTACGTGGTTGAGGAAAGCGACACGATGCTACACGCGACAAGTGTACTACATGATTACGTCACGTCTCGTCGCAGACCGCCACATAGGACACAAGTAGGGTACACCGTTGATTTGATGGCGTACGTCGCGTTCGTCGACCACGTAGCGTAGGACACCGCGTTAGACAGAGATGACACTTTGTTAAATTAAATCATTTAGGAGAATATGTCGTACAGAATCGTGTATCCACGGTATGCGTACGTTAGGGAGCTGTTCTCATATGATAAGTGTAATATATTATTTAGGTCACGCTAGACATGTAGGCATAGAACAGCCTGCAAGTCCAATGGATTTCTTTTTTTTTCTTATTAAAAAAGACAACTCCCGCACTAGGGCTCATGCCCTGTGTTGCAGGGACCGTTTACAAACATCAATTAACGGACACAAAGAACACCCAGACTCAGTGCAATAATTTGTGGATCTCACAAATAATTGTCCTGGGATCGAACCCCAAACCTCGTGCACGGCAGCCGCTTGCGCTACAAAATGGTTTTAAATGGTTATCCGCGTGGTGATTAAGTAAGAATACAATATGGGGTGGTGACCCCATCTCATCCCATTGGTGTGGTGTCGTAAAACCCTACAAAGGGACTATCCGTGAATATTATATTATCTTTACGAAATAAAAAGAAGGAAAACTTGAAATTACACCCTATACCAATCCGTCAGGCCAGCGTGGAATTAGTAGGCCAAGTATCCCTCCGTCACGGGAGGAGGCCTGTCCTTGCAGCGGGACAAAAATGATGTATTATTAAACATTAAAACACATAACGTAGTTTTCATTCATAGCTGTTATGAGCCTTATATCTCTCATACCCCATACATATTCAATAAACAAATAATGAAAATTATATAAGTTTAACATGTGTAATAATGAGGGATATATATTATTTCTGTTGGTCCTGGGTTTTTTTTGTATGAAATTTGCCCAATGTCCTTTACAAATTGTATAAGATAGAGTTATAACACTGTATTTATTTGTACACCATTTTTGGAAACCATCCGGCCTACAGAGTCGGCAGAGGCTACCTCGGCATATGTTTAGTGGCTACATGTGTTATAAAAACAACTATTGTTACACCAATACTTCTCAGATAGTGACAGGCCATGACAATAATAGGACAAGTATACCTCCATCCACACTGGAGAAAAGCGACCCCGAATCTCTAACTTTATGCCCTATGAAGCAATCAGTAATTTACTATTCCATCAACGTATTACTAAAAACCCACTCACAAAACACTCAATCATACACAATTACAAATCATACAGTACACATTCACACACAAACACACTGTAACATACAGTACACATTCACACACAAACACACTGTAACATACACTTAATTCACACATACACACCTATGCTAAACATTACACAACATTGACCCACTGTCCGCTATTTGTGACATCATGCTATGTGTCTGTTTTTTTTTGATACGCTAAAATGCACGACACATATTGAGGCGATTTGTTGGTTTCTTGTATCGATACTGAAGGCGCATGTACTGTGTACCTACAAGCTCTGCTTAGTTAGGAAATGGATAGCGTTATGTGAAAGTGTTAGTAACATTACTTCCTACTGATATTTAAAGGCAAAAGTTTCTATTTATGTTTGTTACTCTTTTACCATGACCGTGATGGACCGTTTATTAGTCACTGGGCAAGTAGACATGTGCGTCCTAATGTCCATGTCAATATTGATAAATATTAATAAATGATTTCTACTAACATTAGGATAAGAAATTACTTACACAATGTTTATGGATCTCTGGTCTGAAATAAAGCATTTAATTCATATTATTACGACTTGTTCGACCATATGCAGTAGGTAAACTTGGCGGATGCTGGATATCTGAATCATTTTGAATTTTAGTTCATGTAATTGAGTCTTCCAGAAAACGGTGCGTGGTCTAATAAAGACTTTTTTATGAAGCTTCGATGACGTATGACCTCTTTGTAATAATTTATTTTTACGTGTGGAAATACCGGACGGGTCTACATGGGCTTTTAGTGTCATGCGTATGTAGAAGTCGATAAGTCTAAAACCATGTGGTGTATTCCTCAACCATCAAAATTCTCCGTGTGGTGACGGAGTAAGAATACAATATGTCACCACCCCATCTCATCCTCAACTAAGGGACTATCCGTGAATATTATCTTTACGAAATACTTGAAATTAAACCCTATACCAATCCGTCTGGCCAGCGTGGTATTAGTAGGCCAAGTATCCCTCCGTCACAGTAGGAGGCCCGTCTTTGCAGTGGGACATTAATGGGCTGTTATGATGATGATGATGAAAGCTTTAATGAACGTAGCTCTGTTGTAGGCAGGCGGTTATGTCGAAGTCCTGAAAAGATGTAAGTACAATTTGCCAAATAAAGCCCATTTACTTGCATAATCAGCTTTAACAATCTCAAGGAAGTTTTACCTTTCCTATAGTGGGACTTTTAGGGGCCTCTACAAGGCACCCGGCCACCGACGTTATTGACCCGTCGCAGCAGTGTCCCATTTAAAGATAAACAATAAAATCAAGATACTCCATTAACAGCAAGTCACACCAACACACATTGACAGTTATACATACGTATTAAGGTCAATTATGATCTATGACTGCATCATAACACTGATGACGTCACAAATCGTGTTTTCTGACATAGTTACGTAATACTAAAACCTCATTATGGTCGAAAGTAATAGTGTATATGTATGTTTCTTTGTTACCTACTCTATGTTATTAATCGGCTGTACCGATTTTGTTTTTTTAAATTTATTGTTGTAAGTATCATTTCATAGCTAGACGTAGGAATATGGGTGACTTGTTTTTCTTTTTTATTAAGTACTTTTTTAAGAGATTTTTTACTATAGTAGGAATTTTAATTCGATTCCTGATTTGACATTAGCTACTGTCATTTTGTGAAATAATGATACCACATATAATAGTGTAGTGATGAACACAAAAATCGATAAACAATAAGTGTGTGTGCCAGCAGTTTGCCAATTAAAGACTAAATTATTGATTTTTATTTAAATAAATACATAATTATTCATAATAATAATTTATTAATTAGTAATCGCTGCTCTATTTTATAAAAAGTTAAAATTTATGTTTTTATATTAAAAACAAAACTTATTGAGCCTAGATAGATTTTAGTATTGGCAGCCTGTGTGCGCTCGTGCAGCTATCGTCATTTTGTTTATAGTGTCATTCGGCTTCATTCTCCCAGCCTGACTGCACGAATACCTATCTTATTTCATTGCGAATCGATATTAGTTTTTTTGTCAACTATTTGTTTTGGTTTTCCATCAAAATGGATCCTCAGCCAAGTACATCACAAAAAGACGTGGATGTTTTCTTGTCCCCAAGAAAAAAACGTCCACGAAAAGCTTTCACTGTTACTGAAAAAGTAATGATCCGCAACGCCTACAAATACGTGAAAAATGAAATTTCTTCGCAATTGGAGGCCTTTCAAGTTGTGGAAGAAAATGAATGTATGAGCAAAGTTGCTGACATATTGGGAATAACCTCACGCTCTGTTTGTAACGTTTTGAAGGAAGTAAATAAAGGTGCGCCGCCAACTCCTCCTAAAAAATCTGGACCAAAGCGAAGTTTTAAAGATAAAATTGATGAATTTACATTCTCTGCAATACGAAGAATTGTTCATCAGTTCTTTTACCGAAATGAACCTCCAACCATTTCAAAGGTTAGTCAATCAGTCACACTGTATTATTTTAAACCTAAGTACATCTTTTATATATATACCTAAGTAATGATTCCAAGCTATTATAAAATTTACTATTTTAGATTTTACAAGTGATGAACGATGATCCAGAAATACCCAATATTTCCAAAGACACCCTCAGAAAAATTTTGAAACATCTTAATTTTAAATTTGTTTCACGGTCACGCAAGAGCACACTTATTGATCGAAATGATATAATAACTTGGCGACAGCGTTACTTGCGATCTATATGTCAGTTTCGACGAGAAGGGAGACATATATATTATCAAGATGAAACTTGGGTTAACGCAGGTACGGCTAACATTTATACACAAAATGAATTTATATACATTTTACATTTTAATAGTAATATTGAATGTTAATGTACTATATTTACTTTAAGGTCATACTGTAAAAAAAACTTGGGTGGACATGAAAGTCACATCATCTCGACAAGCGTTTTTGGAGGGACTGACCACTGGATTAAAAAATCCATCTGGAAAAGGCAAACGTCTCATAATTAGCCATATAGGTAGTGAAGAAGGCTTCCTAGAAGAGGGGCTCATGATTTTTGAAGCAAAGAAAAATTGTGAAGATTACCATGATGAGATGAATGCAGTTTGTTTTGAGGAGTGGTTCGCTGGAGTCTTACCAAAATTAAGACCAAACTCAATTGTGGTGATGGATAATGCACCTTACCACTCCCGAAAATTGGAAACGGCACCAAAAATGAGCTGGAAAAAAGCTGAAATTCAAGATTGGCTTTTAAATAAAAATATTTATTACGAACCAGATATGGTTAAAGCTACGCTTTTAGAACTGATTCCACATAACGAGTCTTTTAATAAGTACGCTGTAGATGAAATTGCAGCACAACATGGGATCACTGTTTTAAGACTTCCCCCTTACCATTGCGAGCTAAACCCTATCGAATTGATATGGGCGCAGGTAAAGGGGCATGTAGCTCAAAATAATAAAAACTTCAAATTGACAGACGTGAGAACTTTATTTCAGGAAGGCATTCAAAAAATTACGGCTACCGAATGGTCTAAATGCGTATCCCATATTGTCAAAGAAGAGCAAAAAATGTGTAGGCTAGATACTTTAATTGACAATATCACAGACACATTTATAATAAATGTTACAGAAAGTGACAGCGATAGCGAAAGCGATGACGGCGACAATTTATAAAAATATTTACAATATTTTTTTTATGTACAGTTAAGGTAATTATTGGTTCGTCACCTTAAGGCCTATTTTCGTGTGCTTATGCAGTATGTACTACGTATATGTATACTGATTTGATAAAGCAGAGTATCACAGTCTGCTTTACCGATTGAGTAGTACATTATTATTAAATATTGCAGTCAATAAAAAAGTCAATGGTCGGCTGTCACTAGTGGGGATGACAATACAATATCGGTTACCTAGGATACAAAATTAGTCCTTCGTGAATGCTCGTGAATCGGAAATAATATTTAATACTATTTATTTCATATTTAATTTTTATATTCTGTGGTTATAGGCATAATAAATTATTATTTCAACAATATTTATGTGACTCATAAAATGGCTGTAATTTCGTAAGTATAAGAGCACTATTTTTTTCCTTTTCGCACTATTTATAACTATTTCAGAACCATTTTTTGGCATTCATGAAATATCAAGATTTTATTGTGAGTATGCTGGGCTAAGACACCATGATCACAGTTTTTATTCATTTCACACACAATTACCTATAAAAGAAAAGTCTCAGATCGTTAATTAATCGTCAAAACTAAAAATACCACTAATTTTAAACGAGAAGAATCGATCCGGAAATATTTCATTTCCATATCGAATAATTTCGCAACGTCACTATTTAATACTTGTCATAACGTTGCTACACTGAAATTGTCAAATCTGGAATCGAATTAAAATTCGTAGTATAGGGATTATGCCCTGTGTCGCGGGAACTTTTACGAACATCAATTTATTGGAAACAAAGAACATCCAGACTCAAAATTTGTAACGTAGGTATTACTTTTATGAGCTAATGTTAAGGTGAATTTTCCTTGTAATGCAAAGTGGTCGTTTGCCAAGATTACATACCTCAGCCTGCGATGTCTAGAATTAATAATATTTAAATAAACTATGCATAGATTTCAAGACAAAATAATATTAGTTACAAAATTCCTGCTCATTCAGTTTCCAAACGTTTAACTTTTAACTTCAATGGCACTTTAAAGTGGCAGATGAGCAAGTAACCCACCTAATGTGTAACCACAGCTCATGAAAGTAAAGCCAGAGTTAAACCAAGCTGCTACCTTCTCTACTCATCATCTTCATCAACTAGCCTATCGCAGTCCACTGCTAAACATAGGCCTCTCCCAATACGTGACGGAGGGATGCTTGACCTACTAATACCACACTGGCCACGGATTAGTATAGGGTTTAATTTCAAGTTTTCCTCCTTTTTATTTCGGATAATATTCACGGATAGTCCCTTAGTCGGTTTTTACGACACCCATGGGATGAGATGGGGTGGTGACATATTGTATACTTACTCCGTCACCACACGGATAAGAAGTGGTAGAGACCTTCCACCTAGTAAATCGGTAACCCGATCATCCTTATCAAGAAGACCTGAATGTAGAAGTAGGACTATTAATAGAATCACCGTTTTGGTCATATCCTCATACATCACAAGGCAAGTGATGTCAAAGGAGACTGGTGTCATACATAAGTACTCAGATCACGTACATAACTAAGTAAGCTGTAGTTTAAGTTACAAGTTAAAGCGATAATTAGTATAATATGTAACTTAACACGTTACCAGTGCAGTGTACCATATATGGTTCACGTGCATTGTTTTACTATTGTTTCTCCTGGCGGCACTGTGAAAGGGTTAAACACTCACTAGACAACCGATGAACATACTTAAATATTTTTATTTGCTGATGCCCGCGGCTTCACCCGCGTTGTATAGGTAGCTTAAATGTTATTCTACACCCTGAACTACCTATATTCCAAATTTCATCAAACTCCATTCAGTAGTTTTTGCGTGAAAGAGTAACAAACATCCATCCATTCACCCTCACAAAATTTCGCATTTATAACTGCGTAAATACATACATACATGGTATGGTATGGTATGGTATAGCGGGCTGTTTTCCGCAATTCCACGTCAAGGCGCGGGTTTTGCGTTAGGGTGGGTGATTTATTCGATCCACCCTAGCTCGTCGAAAAACGCCAACAGGCCCTTCAAGTTGCTGATGGTTTCTCGGAGCGTACCTGGATTTCCGAAGTACTTAGCCCTGTATGTGGCGGTCGCAGGACAGTGTCGGAGCACATGTGCCGCCGTTTCTTCCTCTCCCATGCAGGCTCTGCAGAGAGGGCTGTCTGTGATACCTAGAACTGAAAGGTGTTTGTTAAAGGAGCCATGCCCTGTGATGGCGGCTGTAGCCATTCGTAGTTGCCGTTTGGGCAGTTGTAGTAGGCTCCTTGTAAGTTTATGGTCGGGCATAGGTAGTGCATCTCTAGCTTGTCTGCACTCTGCCAGATTTGCCCATCGAGTGTTATGGCTATCCTTCGTTTGCCTGTGTATTGTGGTGCGGAGGTATATAAAGGGGATCGGTATTATGGGTTCAGGGCCCATCACTACCGTATCCGATCCTTTTCTTGCAAGTTCATCCGCAGCATCATTGCCACGTGATCCACTATGGCCTTTGATCCATTGCAAGGTTATGTTGTTTGTATAACCTACTTGGTTTAGTTTGTGGTGGCATTCCAGAATAAGTCCTGAGTTAATAGTGTGGCTGTTTAAGGCCTGTAGCACAGCCATGCTGTCCGAGAGTATTCGGATTGAGTGTCCCTCCACTTTTCTTGCCATGACCGTTGAGGCTGCCAGTGTGATTCCCACGCATTCGGCCTGGAATACCGAGCTGTGAGTTCCCAGTGGTTCTGAAATATTGATATTCAGGTCCTCCGAGAAGACGCCTGTCCCGGAGCCTGTACTTGTTTTAGATCCATCTGTGAAGATGTGTAGTTCCGCCTGTTGTTGTGTAGGTTCACAGTGGCGGTCTTCATGGAGTTGGATCTTGTATTTTTTGTCGAAGACAAATTGTTTGGGCACACGGTCATTTACTGCTCCAATTATAGGTAGCTCGTCTGTGAGCGCTCTGAGTAGTGATGTGTGCTTAGTGTTATTGTTCTTCCATAAGTTTAGCGCCCTTAGACGTGTGGCTGCAGCTGTCGCTTCCTGTCGGATAAACAAGTCCAGCGGCGGCAAGCCAAGCATGACCTCCATTGCCGCTGTGGGTGTGGTCTTCATGCATCCAGTGGTCGCCATGCAGGCTAGTCTTTGGGTTCGCTGTAGTTTGTCGGTTGATGTGGTGTATTCAGTTCTTGGCCACCAAACGATAGCACCATATGCAATCGTGGGGCGGATCACGGTTTCGTAAAGCCAGGTGATGATTTTTGGCGTTAAACCCCACTTTTTACCAATCATCCTTCTGCATTGCCAGAAGGTGATACCGGCTTTTTCTAGTTTCTTGTCAAGGTGGCTCTTCCATGTTAGTTTATGGTCAAGAATGACACCAAGGTATTTGACCTCTTTTGACAGTTGAAGTTCAGTACCGAAGAGCTTTGGCAGTTGGTACTGTCCTAGTATTCGTTTGTTAGTGAACATCACTAGCTCTGTTTTTGCTGGATTCACCGACAGCTCAAATTCCCTGCACCATTTTTCCACGGTGCGTAGGGCTTGCTGGGTGAGATTACAGACTGTTCCCGCTGCCTTCCCTGAGATGAGGATGGTGAGGTCATCTGCATAGCCTATAGTATAGTCTCGGTTTTTGTTCAGTTTTGTGATTAGGTCATCTATGACCAAGTTCCTTAGGAGTGGGGACAACACTCCGCCTTGGGGGCAACCTTTGGCTATTAGGGCTGTTTCATCAGCCTCCCCCAGGCGGACCACCATTTTGCTGAGCATGTTTGTTATCCAGTCTATTAGTACCGGCTCTACTTTGTGTCTGGACAGTGCGGCCTTGATACTTGTAAAGTTGGTTTTGTCGAAAGCTCCTTCGATGTCGATGAAGGTTCCTAGACAAATGTCCTTTTGTTCAATTACCTTCTCTATCCGGCTGACCACCAGATGGAGGGCTGATTCCGTGGACCTTCCGGAGCTATAAGCGTGTTGGTTAATGTGTAAAGGTGTTTGTTTTAAGACCCCATCTCTCAGTTCCCTTTCGCATAAGCGTTCCATGGTTTTGAGCATGAAGGAGGTCAGGCTTATTGGTCGGTATGCTTTAGGGTTTGTGTAGTCACCTCTTCCCGGCTTTGGGATAAAAATGGCTTTCACTTCCCTCCAGCCCTTTGGAACGTATCTGTGCGCCAGGCAGGCTTTGAAGACACGCTCCAGTCTGCATGCTACTAGCAGGTTACCCCACTGCAGCAGCGCAGGGGTAATCTCGTCTGGGCCCGCTGCCTTGAAGGGGTGAAAGCTGCCAATGGCCCACTGGACTCTTTCCAGGGTTACTACTTTATCAGCATACCGCCAGTCTTGGATGTCTGGTGTTTTGGTTTCATCAAGCCAGTTTATTTGTGTCGTTAGGACACATCCAGGGAAGTGTGTTTCTATTAGAGTACGCCTGGATTCTTCTGGCGATGTTGTGAGTGTATCATCGGGTTTGCGGATGGCTGTCGGAGTTGTCGATTTTTGTTGTGACAGGACTTTCCTTACCCTGTTTGCTTGTTGGCATGACTCAATACTTTCACAGAATTTGCGCCAGCCTTGTTTACTGCGGTATCTTATACATTTTTTGTAGCTAGATTTGGCTGAGCGGTAAGCGTCCCAGTCCTCATCTGCACAGGTATTCATAGCCCTGTTAAACGTTTTTCTTACCTTCTTACGCTTGCGCTCTAGTTCGGGACCCCACCATGGTTGTTTGCCCGGTTTACTAGGAGGTAAAGTTTCCGGGCATGCTATGCGGTAGCTGTCCGTTATAGATCTGGTTAGGTGATTTACCTCTTCCTCGATCTGAGTGGTGTTTTCGAAAGTTTCTGGGGAGCATTGTTGAGCTAGTCTGAGAGTCAGTTGTTGCTCATATTTAGCCCTGTCTGTTTTCCTTGGGTTGCGTCTAGGTGGAGTTTTGAGTGTTTCTGCCTGTAAGTCAAAGCGGATCCACCTGTGGTCCGAGCAGGATGTCTCCTTGGAGACATGCCAACCTGTAACCACTTCTGCTATATTTTCCGTCGCTAGCGTCAGATCAATAATCGTGCGGCTCCTCCTAGTGACGAAGGTTGGTTCAGAGCCTGTGTTTAATAAAGTAAGGTTTGTGGTGAAGAGATACTCAACAAGGTACTTACCTCTGTCATTTTGTATGTTCATGCCCCATAGGGGGTGATGGGCGTTAGTGTCAGCCCCTATGATGACCTCAAGTCGCTCCTTCTCACCGTGGTCCACCAAGCGGATGAGGTCTTGAGGCGGCAGCGCCTCCTTGTCGGGCATGTAGGCTGATGCGAGGATGACCACCTTTTCCTCGTCGTCCAGCTGAGTGTATAGCCTTACGGCTGTTAGGTCTCTGCAACAGAAGTCTGTGAGGACCTGCGTTTTCAGGTTGTTTGTGACATAAATACATGACCTGGGGAGATCATGATCATTAGTTACTATAAGCTTACCTCCTAAGTTAGAGAGCCCATGAATGTGGCCAGCCTTGATCTACGGCTCTTGGATCAGGGCGATGGCCGTGCATTGTGCCTCCAGCCACTTCCGCAGCTGAGCCGTCCCGTCCCGGCTGTGCTGGAGGTTTGCTTGAAGTATTCTAGTCGGGGACGAAGGGGACGACATTTTTGGTCGCTTCCTCCTCGTCACCTCCAAGTTTTAGGTCCGCAAAGAGGTCGCCAGGCTCGTCGTCGACTCCCAGGATGCTGGAGATCGAGGTGAGCACATCCTCCTCGTCCTCCTCCATGGGGTGTGGCCTGTGCTCGTCGTTGGCGGGTGTTGGCGGCTCCGCGTTTGCAGGCGCCACCTTGACCTCTTGCGGAGTGTCTTTGTGTGGGACATTTGTTTGTTTTGGGGGCTTCTTCAGCTCCTGTTTTATGCTTAGTGTATCGTGGTCCCATCCATGTGGGATGTCGATAAAGGATCCGTTCGGGCCCTGGAACTTGATGTAGATAGTCCCGAGCATAAAGGAGAGACGTCTGCCTGCCTTCATTAAGCTCGGGATCTGGTCCTCAGGGACACCGACTACCACGAACCACGCGTCAGCCTTTTTTATGGCGTTTATAAGGGTCCATTTGGATATACCGAACTCGGGATTCTGGTATGAGAGATTCCGGCCTATATCGGCCGTGTCTTTCAGGAATCCCTGTTGGTCCGGGACCCATATAGCGCAACGTGCCCGCTGAGTGAGATCCGACTGGTTCCTTACGACCAACTTAGTGTTGGGCAACGGTTCCAGTTCGGAAACCACTTTTACGAGCCATGTGTGGGTGTGCTCATTCGCGCACCATAGTTTAAGTACCCCCTCAGAGTAATGCGGTTTCGCATTAAACTTCGGGGGTTGAGTTTCGCTCCGAGCTCGGGCATCGGCGGATATACGTACTTGTATACCCAGGAGCACTTGGTCGGATACGTCCTTGCTGATGCTCCCCTTCAGTTCGCAGGTGATTGCGACGCTGAGAGGGGAGCGTACTGCTTGGGCGTATGTGCTTTTGGTGGTGCCTTTAGCTGCGTCCAGTCTCTGCTTCTTGTGCTCCCCTCGAGGCGACATTGTCTCGTTGAGAGCACGTTTGGCAGCGGACTGTCCACTACCACCCGGTTTGGGCCCCTTCTCGCTTGCTGGCGGTCTCTGCTGTTCCTTGGCAGCAAATTTGAGGGGACCGTGTGTCTCTGCTTTGTTTCCTTCAGCAGAGGGTTGTGTAGTAGGGGTGAGGGCTGCAGCCTACAGTTTCAAACATACATAGAAAACAACCAGATCAATCATGTTTATACACACAAAAATTTGCATTGAGCTGGAATAAAACCCGAAGCCTCTCCACAGCAATCATGAACAAATACCACAACGTCACACAGGTCGTTGTTAAATTGCAAAACGAGTGTTTAAGGTTTCTTTTAACAATCAAAACCAGTTCTAATATATCAATCTCAATCTTCAAAATTAGTTAAACCCCTTAGGCTACAGTCATTTGCCATTTTTGACAGTCATCGTATACCATTTTAATGTTGATGACGTTACATTCGCGTCATAGGCTTGGTTATTAGTTGCCACAGGGCATGATCGCTCTCTACATACCAGTCGCAGAGCGAATACAAAATATACTACCGCGTTTGTCTATGTAATGAATGGTGAATATCTGGACGTAACTTTAATTGGTACACCACCAGTCTGACCCGGGTCAAAATGGGATTCCGGCACATCCGCCATCTGCCTCTCTAGTGTAAGAGATGTCTTTTTAAAAACAAAACTACAACACGCGCAATCCTTGAAGTTGTTGCAATTGGCTGCGCGACTTTATTTTTGGAACTAAATGTACAGTCAGCCCCTAAAATCGCTGAACACATTAAAATTCCAAAACTGCTGAACACTTAAAAGTGCCATAAGTCAGTGTCGCGGGTATTTCAGAAGTATCGATGTTGCCAACTCGTGCAGTATACGGGAGCCGCGCATGACTGAACGGCAACGTCGCCCGCTGCGTCGCTCATCTGCGGTCGAGTTTCAGTGTAGTTGTAGTGAGTGATTTTGACAAAAGTCAAGCCAATTTCAAAGCGGAATACTACATTAACAATTTCATCAAAACAGTTGTCAACACGATAGCTTTGCTTGTATAGAGCTTGGGTGAAAATAAAACAGCTCTGGTTCGATCCTGAGGAACGGATTACTTTTTGTGCTTTTTTTTTTTTATTTTTTCTTATTTTGTTTTCTACTATTATTATTCCATACAAGCTGTAACCCGCGACTTCGTTTACGAAAAAAATGTATATTCGACAATTAAATTAAATAATTTAATTAATTAATTAATTAAATGGCTTTATCACCTCTAGACTTAATTTTAGTTGCATGTCGTAAAACTATTAAGTTCAATGTCGCACAACAGGGAGCGCTTCTTCTTACATAACATTTCAACTCATATCATCGAATCTCCGAAAATGTTCCTCATACAATTTAAAGTCTAATTAAATTAAAAATTAAATTAAAATTCTATTTAATTTTCAATTAAAAATTAAAAATAATATTTTAACTTTATTAAAATACCTCTGAACAGTGACGGTCAATTTAAGTTACTTGTTTTTTTTTGAGATAAAATACAATAAATAAAAAATAAAAAACCAAAAAAAATACTTGGCAGAACCCGGTTTCGAACGCACGTCTACTTCATCAAAGTCGAGTGTTCTATACCCAAGGCTATCGAATCGCAGTGAATTGTTTTGAAATTATGTATCTATTCCAACGAGTAAACATAATAGACACTAGTGTTCAGCTACTTTTGGAATACTAGTGTTCAGGTACTTCTGAAATACCCGCGACACTGACTTATGGCACTTTTAGTGTTCAGCAGTTTTGGAATTTAAAATGTGTTCAGCGACTTTTGGGGCTGACTGTACATTGCGTGAACCCAACTACAGGCGGGCTAAGTAAGGTTGCGCGAACTGTATTACTCGCTACAGCCTTTATTTTAAGTTAAACCTTCACAAGGCGTCACAAACATCATGACATGACTACAATACAACCATGTTGCACGTAAGACATGCTGTTAATATGGTTCGTTCTAGTATCTTATGAATATATTAATTTATAAATAAGAAATTAATATGAATAAAGATTGTATCTTCTTCCTGGTTTAGGATAGGCATATCCTGTATCCTTTTTAATATAGGTACATAATTTTGATAGTATTTTTTAATGAGCAAGATCTTTGTCTTCAGCCCATTAATGTCCCACTGCAGGGACGGGCCTCCTCCCGTGACGGAGAGATACTTGGCCTATTAATACCACGCTGGCCAATCGGATTGGTATAGGGTTTCATTTCAAGTTTTCCTTCTTTTTATTAAGTAAAGATAATATTCACGGATAGTCCCTTTAGTCGTTTTTTACGACACCCATGAGATGGGGTGGTGACAGACTGTATTCTTACTCCGTCACCACACGAAGATTTACAATTAAAAAAAGTATGTTAATCTGTTGTCTACTACCCATCTTACAGTTCTTCTTAGTTAAAGACTAGATGGCGTTTTTGTGACAAGAACAAAACTTTAACCGTGTACTAGTTGTAACCATTATATCTATGATAGATGAGGGAGGCACAGGACCGCACAAGGTGGCAATTTTTGGAGGAGGCCTATGTCCAACAGTGGACATCATTTGGCTGAGATGAATGAATGAAAAGCATGATATCGCAACGTTACTTAAGTAAGTACAAATAAGATTATTCTTCCCCACATTGTGCAGTGTTATTGCGCAGTCGGTAAACGATTTCCTAACGTATACACACTTAGCTTACTGTAGGGCTGTCCGTAATCAGCATTATAGTTTACTAGCTAACCCGTGCCAACTTCGTTAGGCGGCGAAAAAAGTCCCTTTTTTCAACATAAAATATTTCATTACTGTTCACTCCTATTAGTCATAGCGTGATACTATATAGCCTATGACATTCCCCGATAAATGGACTATTCAACACTGAAAGAATGTTTAAATTCGGTTCATTAGATCCAGAGATTACCCCCTACAACGTCACAAACACACAAACTTTACCTCTTTATAATATTAGTATAGAATGTAAGAAGAGGCTACACTCTATGTAATATCAAAACGAAATTTAAATTAAAATATTTTTGAAATTTGCCATCCCTAACAACGGTTATCAATCACACACTGTTTTATGTTGACTGCTTTACGAAATTACAATAGGTGTCGAACTTGATATGTGCTAATAGGGCTACCTCCTACGGTTTTATTCAAGTTTAATGTGATAATTATTGTTTTACAATACGTATGTATCCCACTTTATTCAATCAATCAATCAACTAGCCTATCGCAGTTCACTGCTGGACGCTGGAGGCCTCTCCCAACACGCGCCACTGAACACGGTCCTGCGCCTTCCGCATCCAGCTTATGGGCCATTAATAAGGCAAGGATGACCCACTCCAAGTCGGACCTTGTTAAACACCGTGTGTTTTCTGTCGTATTGAAAGCAACAGGCCTCAGTGTCGTAAAGTTTGTTCGGGTTTTCACTTGATAAAAAAAGGAGGTGCTCGTAGTGTTTTGCAATATTATTAGATGACATGCTGGCCAGAGTTCTCTGTTTCAGCTTTTTTTGTCAAATTTCTTAAATACTTACTCTAAAGTTATTGACGGCCTCTGTGGCGTAGGGGTTATGCAACATGACTGCTACGCATAGGTCTCGGGTTCGATTCCCGCTCAATGCAAATATTTGTGTGCATGAACATGATTATTTGCACTGGTCTGAGTGTTTCTATGTATAATATGTAAGTATTTACAAAAAAAAGGATATAAGTACTAATATCCGTTGTTCTGTTTGTTACCCATAACACAAGCAGGTTAAGCCTAGCTTAGTTTAGTAACAGATGGAGCTGTGTAGAGATGTCCATGAATATGTAATTAATATTTATTTTAAAAAAGTAATAGGTAGTTCTTTATTCGCCGTTTATGGTTTCTAGTTATAAAATCCCTTATTCTTAGTTCTTCATCAATCGAATCAAATGGTTATGCATGTGTTTTATAGTAAACGAAACACGTTATACAATACGTATTCTGTGTTCTACTAACACAATGGTAGTGTTTGTGTTTAATTTCCGTCCATTTTTCTTGACTTTTTTTCTTATTAATGACACGCCATATGAATGTATCAAACTTGAAAGAAAAAGCGATCATCGTCCATAAATGTTGAGCTATGCTGTGCCCGACAGGGTCCGCAGGGTTTGAACTATTGTTTACTTCATCATCTTGTATATAACATTGTGGAAGGCAATAAAGAATTGAGTATTAAATAAAGTCGTGCTGGGCCATACGTTTGAAAGACCCTAGCACTTGTGCTAAAAGTCGATTCCTCAACTTAATGCATGTGATAATACAGAAGTTGCCAAAAACAAGTCATTTTTGTTAAAAAAATGCTGTAATGATACTCCTCAAACATTAAGATATTTCGTATACTTGTTATCTAACTAGGACGATTTCAATGATAAGCTCTGTTTTCTATTACAACACGCCATTAAGCTCTATTACGCAGTTGTACTATGTATGTATGTATTTACAAAAAAAGTATATTATTAGTAATAATAAGTACACACCTCAACAAAGTCTAGGGATATTTTGTATAAAGTTGTAAAACTCAAAAAAAATTGGTTTGTTTTTAATTCTTTTGATGAAAACTTACTTTGATAACCTTTTTTAACTATTCTAAATTTGAATTTGAAAAATAAAATTAAAAATAAAAGATTTACGCGGCCTAAACCTAGTCAAGTTTGAAAATCTCATTTGCCAACAGTAAGTTTTGACTGCATTTATGTGTAAAATTTAAGTTTTATAAAAATTTTAACGTTTATTTCGAATAAATGATATTGTGTTCATCAAGCAGCGGCGCCATTTTATCAGAAACAAAATGTTATGGGCAGTAGGCATGCTCCCAGCTGCGGGCACTAAGCGGAGTATTGCTGAAGAGATTGGAACAATACAAAATATGAAATCAAGGTTATGGTCACGTTATCGTGCTACTGGTGAAGTGGCTGAAAGATACCACGGCAAAAAGTCTATCACCACTCAGCGAAATGATTGATTTTTGCAAGTTCCCGCGAAAAGACAGCCAAATGTTACAACCATGCAGCTGGTTTTGAGGCTCCAGCTCTTGGTGGAGCCTCTTGCGGGTGACCAAACTGTCAGAAGAAGTCAGCGTGAAGCCCACCTTTATGCTTGCATACCGCTTTGTACTCCAGCACTACGCCGAGCGAATCGCGCACGACGACAAGACTGGGCTCGTGAACATTTGCTCTATAAAGATAACCTGTTGTCTGTAGTGGTGTTTACACATGAGTCACGGTTCGGTTTCTACTCGGATTCACGTAGAGAACGTGCTTGGCGAGTTCTTGGTTGTGATAGCTGTTTACAACATCCTCAAGAAATCTATTCATACCACGATAGAACAATTATGGTTTGGACGGGAATTTCTGTCGGTCGAAGAACAGAGCGCGTTTTGATCAGAAACACCATGACGGCTGAAAAATAACTTAACGAGGTGCTAGTACTAATAATCTACCCCCGTAGACTACAATTGGGCCAAATGTTTAAGCTCATGGACGATAACACCCGTCCGCTTAAAGCGAGAGTGATGACAAGCTGGTTGCAGAAGCACGAAGTATCGATTTTATGCTAAACCACTCAATCGCCTAACCTTAAAACCATAAAATACGCGTAGGACATGTTCAAAAGAAGGGCTTTGATGAATTTTCCTACATAAAATTGCGATGGAAGGGCTACTTGTATTGTATCCTAGTCGACCTGGAACAATATACCGCACCAAGACCTGGATAACTTAATCCAAGCATGAAAAACCATTGCAGGACCGTTATTTACGGATTTTTAAATGTACTGACTACTGATTACTCACATAACAGTTAAAAACTGATAAATTTTCGCTTATTTTCACTTTTGCTTAAGAAACACATTCATTGTTAGATTTACTAATTTTCTAAGTTTTTTATTTAAGTATTTGAAAAAAAAAATCTGCTAAAAATGTATTTTTATTTAGTTCTGAATTGTAGCCTGATAAATTGCCTTTGTAAAAATATAAACATGTTGTATGTTATCTCCAACAATTTTGGAGTTATACCAAATAAAATTGAGTAAATACCGAATATCCCTAGACTTTGTTGAGGTGTGTATGCTTAAGAGCTGTCTAATACTCATAGTTCAAGTTCCCCTTAGTTTGATATTAAATGGAGTTGTGTGAATGTATTAGGAATATTATACTATATTAATTAACCCTTAACTGAATTAATTAGTCTCATGGTTAGACGCATTTCCCACACCAAGTGCTGTTCGGGACTTTAATTGGTGATTGTTAATTGTAACGATTGGTATAATATTATTTAGTATAGTTATTTATTTATTATTTAGAATACTTAGTTATGGGTGTATGAGGTAAGCGGTGCCTGTTATAGTCGCGAAACCCTTTACCTACCGGTTAGCTAGCGAAGGACTAGTCCCCTTTTCGTTTATCGGTGTGGAGGATCCCGTTTAAGATTTAATAATATCAGGGAAACGAACGAATATAATTAATCCAATCCAAGACGGCCATTCAAGATTAAATATTTTAATGGAATTCGCTAAAAACTTGATTTCTGTTTTTACCTATGAACCGGTTCTATACGACCTTGCGTGTTATGCTATAAACAACATAGTAAATTATATATACGTGGCTTTAAACACGTTGCCATTTGCATGTATTAAAAAAAAATTGTTCCTTTTTTAGATAGATAAGGAAACATCCCACTTTATCGTTAGTGTTAACCGACGCTCAAGGAATTGAGGAGTACTAGAGGGATTCCAGATGTTTCGTGTTGTCACTAGTGAAATAATACAGCTATATGAAGCCTTCTACCTGTTGCCCTAGTGATAAGGCGAAATCGTTGTTTCGCCATTTTTACCGGTGTCAGTCTTACCAAGTGGTTTTTATCACTAGACTTAATATACAGGGTGGAATGTTGTAATGCCACCTGGAGGGGTACTTCCCCTCCAGGTGGCATGTAAAAACAATCAAATGTGAATAACAGATGAAAATCTGTTTTCAAATGTAACATTCCATATTTAAACTACGTCATACACGCAGTTATCTCGCATCTAAGAAAGGAGTCTGCATTACAAACACGTGCAAATTGCAATCGTCTTATCTAAATAGTAATTCGTCATTTCGATGGATAAATGACGTCAATGATAATAATTAATTAATAACATAAGTACACAGATAGATCTTTGAGTAAAAGTGCTTTAGCTTGACCCATTGAATTAATAATTTAAGATTTCATTGTTACCCATTCATTTAACTTCTGAAAATGGAGCCCATTTCAAGCAATTAATAAGTTAGTTTAAATTTTTGTGCATAATTAAATTAATTTAAAATTTAATTGTTTTCATGTTATTCAATTTATGAAGTTTGTTAAAGAGATTTCATCCTTATTGACCCTAACAATCAATGAAATAAAAGTACACGGTGCAACTTTTACAGATTTTAGTCGGTTCGATTACCGTGTGCGGCAAGCGAATTTTTAAAAATCTTTGATGCAGTTTTTTTTCTTTTCAAAAATAAAGGAATGTTTCCTTTGAGTCAAATTTTCTCTCCTCTCCAGGTGGCATTACAACATTCCACCCTGTATACAATGTCAAAGGACGGACCCACAAACACCTATCGGAAAACTTTTTATACATACCTGCCTTGGATGCTAGTGTCTTTTTTTTAATAACCATTTTTTTAAATTTCATTTTTCCCCTGTACATATACGTATATGTTTTTATAAACTATATTTTGAGTTGTCTCGATATTCGTGACTCATACAAGGGCTCAGTTGAAAACCAGCGCCAGGCTCTTTCGGGTGACCAGATTCAGTTCTGGCTATATGCTGAACTGAGTCATCATATCCTTCCGTGGGTCTCGTACGAGGCGATTAAGAGATACCATGACCCGGTGCATACCACCTAGCACCTCAGGTCAAACTCCTGGTTGGGGGTAAATCACCAACAACAGCATACCCAAGGAGGGTTGGTGTCAGGCAGTTGGCCGGCCGTAAAACATAGCTAAAACTTTTAGCAGCATGTGGAAAAGGACAAGCTGCGCCGACTACAAAAAAAAAGTAAAAATCGAGATATGGGCAGGGGATGATGTAACTAAAACAAACGAGTAGACTATCTGTCTTATACATAAAGAAAGTAGAGACATTATAGTTATACATCTTTCTTTCACGACTAAATACTGGCTGCATATATATTTCACTTTCCCTTTCTCTTACGCTAATCTCTTGAGTCTGACCTTTGGTACTGTCGTGCGGCTAAATTATTATGACTATGTTTTATTATCTATTGTTATTAAGCCTTATTTATTACTTATTAAAGACATTTTACCTATGTGCTCACATAAACTCCCTTGTTAGTTCCCGGCAGGGTTGACAGAGATTCTTATAAACCTGCCTTTCTTCCTATATACATAATACATATTTATATGAAATTGTAAATAAAAAAAAATTGTTGCAATATTTCAATAAGTGTTTTTATTATTTAAAACTTTTTAAAACTATTACACATAATTCCATTAGTTTCCAACCACAAACTGAGATAAAAAGGACGCTCTTGGGAAAATATAAAATTTACATTTGCTATTTAGGAAGTTACTACGTTACTTCTGCAGTTAAAACACGATAACAGTCATGGCCCATTTCTTTGCTTTGATTTTGTACTGCCGTCAACACTTTTGACAGCTGATCATCCGCATTTGATTCCAATTTCTGCCGTGTTGTGCGCTGCGATCGTCCGCCCCTATGTGCAAAGCGTGCACATAGACAATAAAGAGCCCTTAAAGCGGGCCCCAAAATACCTGCTACGTATTAGGTGTTACTTCTGTTCTGCAACGTTGCTGTGTTCAACGGGCCTTGATTCTATAAAAATAAAATAATTACCTATTTCTTTGATGATATGTATTTATTTCGCTTAATTAAAATAATCGTGCTAAAATGATATTAATGTTAAGATTTAAAAAACAATTTTTTAATTGCTGACTGACGGTAAACGCTTCTAATTTATTTTTGAAGCAAGTTATTTGCTTTATTTTAGTTAGAACAAAGAAGTTAACTAACTTATACTTACATCAGCATGTCAATTCTCGTACCTTAAAATCGTTAAAAATTCGGTTAATTTAACTTTTAATTGTCACACAGTTACATAGTATTCTTGTATTTATAATTTAAAATATTTTTAAATTTATGTAATGTAATCGTACTGTAACTAAGCTTAGAAGAGCATTCTTGTAATTTTTAAAGTAACAGTTCTCCATTAAAAAACGTCAAACTTGAAGTTTTAACTTTATTTTTAACTAAATGTTTAAGGACCAGCATACCACTTTTGGATTAATTAAAAATTAAATTAAAATAAAGTTAAAATTAAGTTTAATTAAATTGTATGTAACGAAAATTGACCTGCAGATAAAAACGTTTAAAACATGAGGAACCATTTGTGAGCCAAGCTTAAATAATAAACTATGTATTTTCTTGACTAATGATTAACTTTAGCTTTGAAACCTATGTCTCGGTGACTTTTACTGACATTAAAATAATTTTTATGAAGAAATATCTAAGCTTAGAACAGCCATCGAGATTTTTGTGTGGTTCAAACTACTTCGCAAACAAAAAAAAACATACATCTTATTTAAAACCTTCAAAAAAATGAATCAAAAATAATATTGTTAGTAAAACTGAGCTTGACCCCTTCCGAGGTCGTATGGCCGTGTTACCACATCGACGTTATGATGTAAACAAACCGCGTGCTATCGTCTCATTGCGGTGACGTAATGTGCGCAGACAAAACGTATGTGTAGTAAAATAGTATTAGATTTATTTTAAGCGCCGATTACACTACCCTACAAGTAGGCCCCTACATTTTATAGGGCACTACATGTTGTCTAGTGTAATCACATGTAGGCTGTTAGGACACTACATATCGAAGATTGGCGAGTCTCGACCGCCCTACAAGATATAGGGCCCTACATGTAGGGTAGTGTAATCGGCGCTTTTAATCTTGCTAGCAAGGGGCCTGATCGTTGGGTGGGCTTGGCCTATCGCTGATTATAACTTTTGCATCTGTTCGATTTGTTTAAGTAAGCGAAATAATCAAGCCAATTCTTTCTCTTAGCTCGCTAGTCAAAGCATTGCAAAAAGAAAAGGGGTCTTTCAGCTATCGTCAAGAGATCTCACGGTTTCTTTTTATAAAATTATTCTTGAGATTCGTCATTATCATTTTAGCCGGCCTTCTCCAAATATTGCCATTAAGTATTTAAGTCTTAAGTTTAGTGCCAAATAATACATGTATGCTCTAAAAACATAACACTCTTTCTGGGGCAGTCGGGTAAAATAAATAAAGTACATAAGAATGTATTCTCTACCAAGATGTATAGTATTACACGTCACAATAATAACATTATGAAGTATAAATCTGTGTTCAATGTGTGTAAAGTACCTACACGTGTGTATAAAAATGTTTGGCTTCATACATTCTATAATTACATGAAACCTGACAGTATAACCGCATCTTTTTTTGTAGTCTTAATTTTAATAACTTGACGCACTCTGAATTTTGAAAAAAATAATATCTTTCTAGGGCGTCCCTTACCGAGCGACACGTTACCAAATACATTCGCCTTTCTTTTTCTTAATAACCTATCAATAATTTTCTCAATATGTCCTTATCCTCTTAGCATACTTTCGTCCCTACATCTTGATCCTAGTACATCTTCTTTCAATTCGCAACACTCTTATGTTATACCAAAAATTTATGAAAAAAAAATATTTATCTCAAAACTGTAACGTCAGATTCATAAATAAGCCCATTCCCACTATACTCTGTCCATTCGTTTGTTTTCTTTTTGACAGCTCACCCCTATGATGTTTCGAAATACTTCCGCTTATTTTCTAAATAAATGATATTGTATTTCATTGACGGACCCATGTTTTTTCCGGTTACCATGGTTACTTAGTGATGGACACTCCTAACGATTACCACAATTATGAAACAAATTACAAATAATCTATAGAAATAAATGCTATGAATAAACCTGAACTCTTCAATTATCTTTATAAAATATAAAATGATTTTTAGACTAGCTATTATGACCCGCGAATGTGCGACGCCGAGATGTCAATGATGCATTGAGTTATGGTATTGCAAGTGATGACCTGTTTATAATGCGCTTATACTTTTTTCATTTGCATAAATGTTACAATTTTAATATTTATTTATTGCATGTATAATTTAAATTAATATTTGTATAGTAAATATACTATGTATGTGTAAATAGATTAAAGGTTATTATTCTTAAATGAAATTGATAATTAATTCAAACCGAATCGAAAACGGGCGTCACTAATTTCAAAATTTCTCAATGTGTCAAAAAAAAAATAAACGAATGGACAGAGTGTAAGTAATACTGGAGTCGATTAGTTAATATTATTCAACTGTATTACAATTCTCTACATCGATAAGACGCGTGCCAACTTCCTACATGTCACCGTGCATTGTCCGTCTGTACGTTGATATAAAAATAACTCTGCCGATGTATTTGTGTGGCTACTAAACTATAATTAGTTAATCAAATGTGCAATTGTGGCGTTCTACCAATAGTTAAACTAAATCTAGCTTTGAGCTTGTCACTAGCTGTTGAATTCAGTAGCTCTGTTATCTTACTAACTGATTTCGATGTTCTTTGTGTTTTCTGCGCAGGCATATCTATATGGCCGGAATTAGATGCTCAATTATTATTGTCACCATGTCAGAGACTGAATTAACCTTGAGGTACTGCTTCTTGCTGAAAAGCCTACCACTAGTACATTAAACTTAGCGTTAAAATTAAAAATTGAATCATACACATAGTTTACCAACAAATTCGTGTTACTCCCAACAGAGTAATGTGACACAGTTACATAGATTCCGCGAGCTCGCTTCACTACCCACTACTTGCGAGACCTAATTGATAGATCATCGACCTTAAATACTATGTTTATGATATACCTGTTTGTAACGTGAGACTTTATACCTAATTACTCATCGTGGATGGAGAAAAATGTCATAATTATCTTGTGAGAATCTGGTTTGTAGTGCAGAGTTAGTTTTCCCAGCAAGTTAACGTGTTTAATATAGCCAGTATATCAGTATAGTTGTTCCGTGTGACCTTGGCCTACAAATACCACTCTGGCTAGGTTGGTATCGGGTTTTATATAAGTTTGCCTTATTTCTTGCTATTAAGTGATAGTTCTCCGTGTGGCGACGGAGTAATACAGTGTGTCATCATCACCACCCCATCTCAGCCGATGGATGTCGTAAGAGCCGACTAAGGGATTATCCGTAAATATTATTTTTACGAAATAAAAAGAAGGAAAACTTGAAATTAAACCCTATACCAATCCGTCTGACCAGCGTGGTAGATTTATGCATTAATGACGGTCTGCCAGTAAGGATTTTGGTTCGTGTCATATTCTATATCCAGGCTCAATATGTCGTCTTACTGTGTCTAGTTAAGTAGATTCCGCGAGACCACTCGTAGTAGCAATAAGAATTCCAAATCCATCACCACATTTTGAACACGACTTGCTTACAGTATAACAGTTTAATACCAAACTTAACACTGACTAACTATAATTCGAGTATAACTTGAACACCTGCTTGCTAATCTACATAATATATCCATACATCCTTCACCAACAAGTACATTTCGCCGTTACATAACTGTCTTTCATTACTTCCTTACGCCATATTAGTTAAGCAGTATGCGCACGCGCCGAATTCTAATTTCAAAATCCTATTCCAGATATGAACGGGCCAATGATGTCGCGGCGGCACGTCACGTGATGACGCGTACGTCGCCCTGATTGGTGGAGCGAGGGGCTGCATCGCCCTGATTGGTGGAAAATGTCAGGCCTGCAAGCGAGGAACGAGGACCAGATTAATGGAGTTGATGTCAGGGAGCAAGGCAGCGCTTTAAGGTTAGTTTATTTTTTGAAACTTGCTATTATCGAAATCGACATCCTTTTAATGTCCCACACGCAGGGGTATAGGGCTAACTAATACCCCGCTGGCCAGATACCGGTTGGTTAAGTTGGAAATCTTCCTAAGTCGTCTTCGACCACAATACAAGAATACAAGGTATGAGGTGTGTTGGCGACAACAATGTTTGTGTACTTACACCGTCACCACAAGGACCATGCCATTTTACTCGATGAATAACTATTTGCGGGTAGAACGATGGCTTTTCTGCAACTGAGCCGACATCATGTCGTTTATGAAACAGTTCAAGCTATCGTATTAGCCATCGTTCTTAGTGGCTAACTTGCGTACTGCTTAATTGTGTACTGTTTGCTCAAGTCGGCTCTTTTGTGCTAAAAATGGCCCCTAATGTTAGATACATTTTTCGGTTTCGGTTATCGATCGATGCAAATCTTTGTGTGCATGAACATGACTGTTTGCATTGGTCTGTGTCCTTTCTATGTTTATAATAAGTATCTTTATCTGTTACTAGCTGGCCCGTCCCCACTTTGTTGGCCGACGAAAAAGAGGCGTCCATTTTTTAACATATTTCATTACTACTCTACTCCTATTAGTCATAGCGTGATACTAAATAGCCTATGAAACTCCCCGATAAATAGACTATACACAGAAAGAATGTTTAAATTCGGTACTGTAGATCCAGAGATTACCCCCTACAACATTACAAACACACAAACTTTACCTCTTTATAATATTAGTATAGATATAGTATCCATGGTATCAACCACTGCTTAGTTTGGGATTAGATGGTGTTGTGTGAAAGTCTCAGGAATGTTATTATTGTCAATAGTTACCGAAAAAAACGGGGAAAAACCACTGGAAGTGTAAAGTAAAAGCTTAATAAAAACCACACAATCTGGCTTAAAACATTTTTATTTGCTTTTATCTACATTAGGTAATTCGATTTTATTAAATAATATATTCTTTATTGCAATGCTGTAAGGTGGAAATTACTTTAAACGTTTTGTAAAGTCAGGGGTGATCAACGGAGCGAAAAATTGTTAGTTACCCACACGAATATGTTTTGCGGTTTTGTTGAATATATTTGAATAAGTGAATCACTTGTATTTGTGAGTGGTTAGCGGTACTTACCTTTTCGTAATCAGTTTATGAGTCAGGGAGGCTTTGTGTGATGTAGAGAGCCTGAATGCTTATACCTTTCTTTAACAAGAAAGATATACTTCTTAACTAGGTATAAATAACTCTTCTTTGTCGCGGATACTTTACATTATGTTAATCAATTTGAGTAAATGGGGCTACATTGAGGATTCAGCTACTCAGTGCGAGTGTGACTTGGACCACTAGACAATGTCGCACCACTTGAAATGTCCTTGATGCCCCGCTACATGCAGCCCTTAAGACCTATGGGCTGCTACAGACAACGCCGTTTCTGTGGCCGAATTCTGGGCCGTCACTGTCTGAGTTTTTGCCAATCGACACGAACAAGAAGAATAGTACGTGGCCCGACCTTGCACAATACCATTACGTTGCATATTATATAAATAGTAAATTATAAATACTTAGTTCTTTGTTTGTAAATAGACAGTACACATAATTAATAATAGATTAATAATTCTTATCGTTAATGATGTCATTGACCTCATTGATACAATTGCGTGGGATAGTATTATTATTGATAAATTAATGTCATTCTTATGTGTGTTATTGCTAAGTGCGTTTGAAGACCATATGGTTTATTTAACGATAAAGTTGATGAAGAGACGAATAAGTTTGTTGCTTAATGGCGAACTTCATCATAACAGCCCATTAATGCCCCACTGCAGACACGTGCCTAATACCACGCTGGCCAGACGGATTGGTATAGGGTTTAATTTCAAATTTTCCTTCTATTTATTACGTAAAGATAATATTCACGGATAGTCCCTAGGTCGGATTTTGCGACACCCATGGGATGAGATGGGGTGGTGACATAATTGTATTCTTTCTCCGTCACCACACGGAGACGCTGGAAGATGGTAAGCTTAATGCTTGTCTATACCAGTTAAATAAAAACTTCTTCTTTAGTTTACTTCTGCATCAGGAAGTTAGGTTCAGTAAATCGACGACCCCTGTGGCGTGGTTGTTATATAACATGACTGTTACGGCGCTTGTACACGCTAAGAAAAATCGCCGGGCCTACGCAAGAATTCGTGTCGTTTCTAAGCACGACCTGTGTACACAGCGCCGGCGATGAATAAGAAAATATTCTTGTCTGCTCAAGACAAGACACGGCGAACGTTGTTGCGGAGGGGCGGGGAGCGGTGTAGTAGGGTATCATACTTTTTTGCTTTCTAGTTAACATTTTTACTAATGGAAACTCACACTGATTATCGCACTTGTTATTACTTGCGCGCCCTACGCCCGTCTGACGACTGCACGAAAAAAATCCTATCGTGTACACGTTTCGATTGGTCTTGTCTGCGGAAGACACGAAAAGTTTTCGTGTGCGAAAAAGACAAAATTCTTGACGTCTACACGAAGATTTGTCTTGTCTGGCGCAGACACGGCAAATTTTCTTAACGTGTACAAGCGCCCTTACGCAAAGGTCTCGGGTTCGATTCCCGCTCAATGCAAATCTTTGTGTGCATGAACATGATTGTTTGCATTGGTCTGGGTGTTTTCTATGTATAATTGGTATGTATTTATTTACAAAAAAAAGTATTTGAGTATGTTTATCTGTGGTCTAGTACCCATAGTACAAGCTCTGCTTAGTTTGGGACTACATGGCGTTGTATAAATGTGTCAGGAATATTTATTTATATTTATTATCTCTATGAAACAATCAATCTGGCTATCATAGGGAATGGGCCAAGATTTCGTCCAGCACAGAAGAAGGTCCCTCTCTGCAGTGGGTCATTCAGAACAAGTGTTGTTGTTAATGAAAATATTACGTATGATCTTAGCTCTTAGCCACTGTATGGCTTCAGAATCTTCACCTTGGATGTGTGGTCGTTATTGGATCAGTGTGCGTAGTTACAAGTATCAGTATTTACTGAGCATTGACTAGGATTTATTATTAAAATATACCTATATACTTGTGTAACCAAGACCGAGTATAGCCGAACGTCCACCGCCCGCTATACTAAGTTGGTTTAGCTTAGCTCGCATAGTTGAGCCAGATTTTCATACATGTGCGTCCACCGCAAACTATGCCACATGTATGAAAAACTGGCTCAACTATGCGAGCTAAGCTAAACCAACTCGGCCTTATTACAAAATACGGTCTAACTTTAAACCACGATTTATTACGTCACAAAACCACTGTTTTTGAAATTTGTTATTGCAAAATCAGTCTTAACGCTAAAGTGTTAAAACTGATTTTGTATTAACAAATACTAAATCATAAATTTGTTAATACAAAATCAGTTTTAACATTTTAGCATTAAGACGGATTTTACAATAACAAATTTCAAAAACAGTGGTTTTGTGACGTAATAAAACGTGGTTTATAGTTAGACCGTATTTTGTAATAAGGCCGACTTAGTTTAACCGGCGGTTTTGCGCGTCCTGTGCTTTATTGCTTATAATTGCATAGGTTCTATTTTCACAGACTAAAAAGTGCGTCACGGATAGTCTGTCGTCTGCGCAGGGCCTTATGCTGTCAAATATATTGCAATGTTTTGATGTAAAACGTTAAGATGTTTTTCAGAGAAAAAGCTTTGTGTCCGACTGCTCCGCTTCCACCGAGCTATACTTAGTCAAAATTATCAGCATTAATTGTTTTCCAAGTTAATTATAGAATCGGAAAAGAACAACGGATAAGAGCTATTTGATGCAAATAGTATGTATAGTAGGCCCCGGAAAACATGGTGACCAGATAGGTTGCATATTGGAGAAGGGCCAAATAAAGAGCACTCGTAACCGACGCGCATGTATGACTCGCTTAATGAATGTGGACGAGGCCGAATCTGTTTGCCAGGATCGATCGTGACAAGTGGCGTTCTGTCGTCTTTGCCTACCCCGGCCGTGATAAGGCGTGAGTTTATGTATGTATGTATGGCAAAAACGAATTCCCTAACAGCTGTCGTTGCAGCTTTTTTTTTAATGCACTGAACAGTGCCATTTGAATCGGACATTAGGCATCATTATATAAGTTGTTATGAAAAACTTTCAATAGTTATCTCTGCCGCCAATTGTGTCACAATAAACCTTCTGTTATGTCTTATGAAGTATATAAAATGACACTAAGGAAAAACATTTCGGTTCCCATAACTAACTTAGATAATACCTTTCTAGAAATCTTACATTTAAAATCATAACATGTAAGTTTTACTGCAGACCCCTACTATTAAGTAATCCTATCCTACTAATATTATAAATGCGAAAGTTTGTGAAGGATGGATGTTTGTTATTCTTTCACGCAAAAACTACTGAATGTATTTGGATGAACTTTGGAATATACGTAGTTTAGGGTTTAGAATAACATTTAAGCTATACAACGCGGGTGAAGCCGCGGGCATCAGTAGTTAATATGGTAAAATAATATTTGTTTTCTCACATCGCACCACGCCATCCAGTACCAAAAGTAAATAGTGCTGGTTGAAAATTAATAAACATAATATCTACAATAAACATAATGTTCCACTGCAGGGACGGGCCTCCTCCCGTGACGGAGGGATACTTGGCCTACTAATACCACGCTGGCCAGACGGATTGGTATATGGTTTAATTTCAACTTTTCCTTCTTTTTATTACGTAAAGATAATATTCACGGATAGTCCCTTAGTCGGTTTTTACGACACCCATTGTATGTATGCCTAGAGGTGGTGACATATTGTATTCTTACTCCGTCGCCACACGGATATATTATCGTTAAATTATGTTTGTAAAACCTCTGTAAGCATGAAGAGATAACTGAAACCAAATTCTATCATAAAATAGTCCATCTTTTTCATATATAACAAACAAGCACACAAATGTTCCTTAAGTACCTACCTAATTAACAGTAAAGTGGGAAATCGGTATTACAAAATATCTTCGAGTTGTTTAGTTATTTACGAGTTAGGAAGGGATTCTTGAGTGACATCAAAGAGACCACTATTTGGGTGAGGATAAAATAAGCAGAGCTATGGCTTTAGGGCTGTGTAAATTGGTTTGGTTGAGTGTTTTTTTTGTTACTTAATTTCGTACTGCTGGATCTGGCAGACATATATATGGCTGTATAGAAGACGCTTATAGCTATAGTTGTAAACTTATTTATTAACGATAATTATGGTAAGGCAACGTCGGCAAGCAAGAAGGAAAACCTCAAATTAAACCCTATACCAATCCGTCTGGCTAGGGTGGTATTAGTAGGCCAAGTATCCCTCCGTCACAGGAGGAGGCCCGTCCCTGCAGCGGGACATTAATGGGCTACTGTTATGATGATGATGATGGTAAAGTAACGTCGGCGAGGTCATTCCGTAGATGGGGTGACCGCTCAGTGTTATTTCATATTACCGTCTCAGTGGTTTTGAGTGCACGTAAAATCGGTCCCTGTAGTCGTCACCTTCGTTGTAACACAATCGTTAAACGTCAGACCTACGTCGTCAGAAGCCTATACGAGCTTCAGTCAGGGTCCTAACTTGCATTGTTGTAGGTTTTTCTGTATGGTCAACCCATGTGGTCATCATCATCACCAATTCTTTACCCATTTCATTCCATAGACGGCATTGGCGACCTTTGTGGCGTAATGGTTATTTAACATGACTGCTACGCCGAGGTCTCGGGTTCGATTCCCGCTCAATGCAATCTTTGTGTGCATGAACATGAATGTTTGCATTGGTCTGAGTGTTTTCTATGTATAATAATTATATATGTATTTACAAAAAAAAGTATGTCCATTGTCTAGTACCCATAATACAAGCTCTGCTTAGTTTGGGACTAGGTGGCGTTGTGTGAAAGTGTCCTTACTCATTTCATTCCATAGATAGGGGGTGTCTATAGGTCTATAGTATGTCGACTTACTCGTAGCTAAAGTTGTCAGAAATTATGTCTACAAACTAAAAAAAAACTTACAACTTCACTCAAAACCCGAAACCAATCCGTCTATAGTGGCAAGTTTGCCTCCATCTCTGCAGTGGGACATTAACTTGTTATGATAAATAGTCAACCCTATGCACTACACAAACAATTAAGTTAAATTGATGCAACTATGAGAGGTCGTTGAACTGTCAGCTGTTAAATGTATTCCCGGACTTTGACATAGATTTTTTAATTATGTAGATGTGATTTACGATTTTAACGTATAATACGGGTATTTAACTATTGCAAATGGGATGGAGATCCACAAATTATTGACTTGAGCCTGGTAGACATTCAGGCTCATACAATTAATACTTAAAACACTACACTATATCCGTGTGGTGATGACCACTTCCGCACTAGGGGCCAAGCCTCGCCAAGAGAATATTCACGAATAATTTCCAAATATTAAGTTAAAAAAAAGAGTTCATGGGAGTTTTAGTTCTGCCTTTACTCAAGTTAAACTCCTTTTAAAAGGTTTCCCACGCTTTAAAAAAACCTTCTACCACGATGTGGGATAAAAGCGTGTCAAATAACCCCACATTCAATTAAAAAACAACAAGATCAAAGTCAACTAATGTAGGTAGGTGTAGTTAATATCATTGTCTATACGAATATTATAAAGAGGTAAAGTTTGTGTGTTTTTGACGTTGTAAGGGGTAATCTCTGGATCTACTGAACCGTTTTTAAAAATTCTTTCTGTGTTGAATAGTCCGTTTATCGGGGAGTGTCATAGGCTATATAGTATCACGCTATGACTAATAGGAGTGGAGCAGTAATGAAATATGTATAAAAAAGTTACGCGTATTTTTCGCCGTCTAACGAATTGGGCACGGATCAACTAAAGTAGGTGTAGTTAATATGATTATGTCGTAATGTAAACGGACAAGGGCGTCCTATTCATGAGCGATTATTAATCCTCCTACATGAACATTGGGCAACATCCTCCAGGAACACGTATGGTCATGCATGTGGGAGATCAAGAGTGAACGAAAGTTAATAGAGTACAGTACATGGCCGATGTTTGCTACATCGCATCGTTGGAGGAGGCCCGAACTTGCAATGGGACGTTTGGCTATTCATATCAGCCCATTAATGTCCCACTGCAAAGACGGGCCTCTTCCAGTGACGGAGGGATACTTGTCCTACTAATATCACGCTGGCCAGACGGATTGGGATACGGTTTAATTTTAAGTTTGCCTTCTTTTTATTACGTAAAGATAATTTCACAGATAGTCCCTTAGTCGGTTTCTTCGACACCCATGGGATGAGGTGGGGTGGTGACACACTGTATTCTTTCCGTCACGGGAGGAGGCTTGTTCCTGCAGTGGGTGGGCTGTTATAATGAACGTGAAATGCTTTCCGACTAGCTCCATTCAGTGAAAATCGTATATTACAAGGCAATCTTACGTACGTACGTATTTACGTGTACACACAGCAACACATCAAGTTAAACATTTTGATATGAAATTGTGTCTTATTTCAAGGTATTAAGGTACATGAGTGTCTAGGTTGATAGGTTGCTGTGTGTACTATAAATATTACTATGATATATTGATTCATCTAGATAACAATGTAAATATGCGACATAGATACGTTATCAGTACATGATAAGTAGGTCATTACAATAATAATATAATTATGCTAAGTATTATGAGCTATAAACTATTAAACTTATTTGATAATCAGTTTTGATTATCACATTGTATAAAGCCGATGACCCGTAGTAATTTCCTGTTTTAAATATAATTTTCTTTATACGTTCACACTACGCCGTGTATCCCCGAAATAAGCAGTTGTTGAACTATTTCTTTAAAGAAGATTTCCTTGAAATCATGGCTTTCAAATACCACGCTGCCCAGTCAAGATGGTATTCGGATTTGTGTTAATAATAAATAAATAAACGTAATAAATAAATAATAAATATTCACGGACATATACACAGCGCCATCTATTCCCAAAGTAAGCTAGGCTTAATCTGCTTGTGTTATGGGTAACAGAACAACGGATATTAATTAGTGTACTTGTACTTATATACTTTTTTTTGTAAATACAAACATATTATACATAGAAACACTCAGACTAATGCAAACAATCATATTCATGCACAGAAAGATTTGCATTGAGCGGGAATCGAACCCGAGACATTACGCCACAGAGGTCGCCGTTAAGGTTTCAATTGCTTAGTCTTTTACAACACCTTCGGGATGAGATGGTGACATTTTGGATCGTTAAGATGTCACCACTCATCATCATTCCCCTGCCCTTATCCCAATTATTTTTCTTTCTTTTGGGGTCGGCGCATGTCTTCTCCTTCTATGTGCTGCTGAAAATTTTGGCTATATTTTACGGCCGGCCGCCTGCCTGACGCCAACCCTCCTTGGGAATGCTGTTGTTGGTGGTTTACTCCGCACCAGGAGTTTGACCCGAGGTGCTAGGTGGTATGCACCGGGTCGTGGTATCCCTTAATCGCCTCCTACGACACCCACGGGTGGGTATGGGGCAATTCTATTCTAACCGGACACCGCACGGCATTAAGATGTCACTACTCGAATAATAAAATAGACCAATAATATCTACATTATCGTATCTTCATTTAAATATGATAATCTATGATGATTTCAACACGCGTGACGAAGAAATGACACACAAACACACACACTTGTATGTGTGAATGTGTGTGTGTTTTACTTGGATTTTACAAGAAATGAGTCTAATTTTGTATTTTGTGAGTGTCGTCGAATGATTCATTGATGCTTTAGTGGATTTCAGATGAAGGGATAAACTTTCCTTGTGGTGACGGAATAAGAGTACAATGTTATAATAGCCTAGTCATGTCCTACTGCAGGGACGAGCCTTTTACAGAGATGAAGACAAAAACTTGCTTACATCGGAGGAAAAGTGTTCTACTGATACAAATAGTTGCATTGATATAGATTTTTATCCCCATATCCATGTTTGTGTTGAGATAAAATCGACGGAGTAAGAACACAGTGTGTCACCACCCTATCTCATCCTATGGGTGTCGTAAAAACCGACTAAGGGACTATCCGTGAATATTATCTTTACGAAATAAAAAAAAAGAAAACTTGAAATTAAACCCTATACCAATCCGTCTGGCCAGCGTGTTATTAGTAGGCTAAGTATCCCGTCGCTATGGAAGGAGGCCCGTCCCTGCAGTGGGACATTAATGGCTGTTAGGATTAGACTTTTATCCCCATATCCTTTTTTGTTTATGTAGAGATAAAATCTGCGAAATGATGTTAGTTATCTCTCTTTAGTTTTATGTTAAGGCCAACTAAGAAGTAAGCTCTTACGACAACTATAAAATGAGACGGAGTACATGTAACCCTCAAGTGTGGCAATACCGGCAAAATTGAGGCAATGAAGTGAAGACATTTCACGACTACAATTCATTGCCTTGACAATATTGGAGCTTTCCATTAGCTTTAGTAGTATCTAGTATCTTAAGTATAAAAAAAAATCAAAAATTATTATTATTTAGTTTTGTGTTACAGGCAGTAGTTGGCTGGCAGAACAGCTCAATTTACCCCTAGGTTTCAGCACAGTTCACTTTAGTTCAAAGAAGAATATACTGCCTCTAAAAACCTACTCATATTAAAACTAGTTGGCCTTTCTTCCCAGCAGATGTTCAATAAAATAACCATATTTTTATTAGTTATCGCAATAAATCCGCCATTAAACTTGTTAAACTAATTAAATCAGTCCAGACGCATATTTAACCTTTGCACCATCTACACAATTATTTTCAATTGTAGCTAATACATAAATAATATTTTATGAGAGTACGATTGCCTATATCAAATACTAGCTGACCCGTGCCCACTTCGTTGGGTGGCGAAAACACGCTTCCCTTTTTAAAACATATTTCATTACTGCTCCTCTCTTATTAGTCATAGCGTGATACTATATAGCCTATGGCACTCCCCGATAAATAGCCTATTTAACACAAAAAGAATTTTAAAAATCGGTTCTGTAGATCCAGAGATTACGGGGGAACGTCACAAACTTACAAACACACAAACTTTACCTCTTTATAATAAATTAGTATAGAGTATTATCCATGTAACGATGGATTAAGAATACATAGTATTAATCAATAAACCAATTAGCCTATCGCAGTCCACTACTGGACAAAATGCCTCTCCCAACAAACGCCACAAAACAGGGTCCTCCGCCCTTCGAATTCAGTCCGGCCAAGCGATCTTTTTGAGGTGGAACTAATTTATAGTACATACTTACAGCTATTTAACTCCGTGTGGTGACGGAGTAAGAATACAATATGTCACTACCCCTTCTGATTCCAAGGGTGTCGTAAAAACCGACTAAGGTACTATCCGTGAATATTATCTTTACGAAATAAAAAGAAGGAAAACTTGAAATTAAACCCCATACCAATCCGTCTGGCCAGCGTGGTATTAGTAGGCAAAGTATCCCTCCGACACGGGAGGAGGCCCGTCCCTGCAGTGGGACATTAATGGGCTGTTATGATGATGACAGGCATTTAAAATTAAAATAAAAATCTTACTCGAACCAAAATGTTGATACTAAGAAAATTCATTTATACTACATCGCGTTAGACAGATATTTTACGTTATTCGCGCATTATTTTAAAACTGAGATAAATATAATGATTAACGTATTTATTTTGATAAGGGTCGATACCATATACACAAAATACCTTTACAAACAATGCATTTCTTTAAATCAAATTTAATTATTATAAAAAAGGTCGTAGTGAGTCAACCTTAGAAGATAGATATATGCTATCGTTGACTTAATTGTAAAACTTTTTTAAAGGTACAATTCTCTAATACATCATTTCAGTATATCTCCAGACGTTTAAGCAGCAGAAGCAAAATAAACGTTTTTAAGCGTTCCTTTTATAAACATATTTCATTACTGCTCCGCTCCTATTAGTCATAGCGTGATACTATATAGCCTATGACACTCCCCGATAAATGAACTATTCAACACAGAAAGAATTTTTAAAATCGGTTCAGTAGATCCAGAGATTACCCCCTACAACGTCACAAACACACAAACAAACAAACACACAAACTTTACCTCTTTATAATATTATAAGTAAATAAGTAATAAGTAATAAGTATAGATTACAAGCTCAGCAGAGTTTGGGACTAACTGAAGTTGTGTGAATGTATAGGGAGTAATTATTTATATAATAGACGAGAATATATTATATATTTATAATCCTGACGACATCTGTGGCGTAGTGGTTATTCAACATGACTGCTACGCAGAGGTTTCGGGTTCGATTCCCGCTCAATGCAAATCTTTGTGTGCATAAACATGATTGTTTGCATTGGTCTGGGTGTTTTCAATAATATGTACGTATTTACAAAAAAAAAGTATTTAAGTATGTTTATCCGTTATCTAGTACCCACAGTACAAGCTCTGCTTAGTTTGGGACTAGATGGCGTTGTGTGGAAGTGTAAAAAAAATATAATAGACTACTTTTACTCCGTCACCACAAGGAGATTTGATTTCATTGATATAATTATTCCCTATCACACAACTTCAATTAGTCCAAAACTCAGCTGAGCATGTAATTAATAAAAATATGGTTATTTTATTGAACATCTTCTTGAAAGAAAGTCCTACTTGTTTTAATATGAGTAGGTTTTTAGAGGCAGTATAGTCGTCTTTGAACTAAAGTGAATTGTGCTGGAACCTAGGAGTAAATTGAGCTGTCCTGCCAGCCACCTACTGCCTGTAACACAAGGCTAATCAATCAATCAATCAACTAGCCTATCGCAGTCCACTACTGACATATGTCTCTCCCAACACAAGGCTAAATGATAATCATTTTTGATTTCTTTTTATACTTAAGATACGGCTATGACTACCGAAGCTGATGGAAAGTGCCAATACTGTCAAGGCAATTAATTGTAGTCGTGAATTAATGTCTTCACTTCGTTGCCTCAACTTTGCCGGTATGGCCACACTTGAGGGTTACATGTACGCCTGCTGATCCCCAAACACAATATCCAAGCGTTAATCTACCAGCAACTTCAAATGATAAAAATGAGACCTTTGAGAATAACTAGACCTTCGGCCGCCTCCTACGACGCCCATGGAGGGCATAGAAGCGAGTTCTAATCTAAAGTCGTCGTCTCACGGCTAAAAGTATTAAAAGTAAATTACTATTTTGCTTTGTTATATTAAAATATGAACAACTAGCTGACCCGTGCCCACTTCGTTGGGCGGCGAAAAAAACGCGTCCCTTTTATAAACATATTTCATTACTGCTCCACTCCTTTTAGTCATAGCGTGATACTATATAGCCTATGACTCTCCTCGATAAATGGACTATTCAACTCAGAAAGAATTTTGATATCGGTTCAGTAGGTCCAGAGATTACCCCTTACAACGTCATAAACATACAAAGTTTACCTCTTTATAATATAGTATAGAAGTATAGATTTACAAGTCAAAGTCATAACCTTGACGTTGGCAGAATAATCGGTAAATGATTCAATTATTATACCTAATAAAAAATACATTAAAAGGTATAATAATGTAAAAGCGTGAAATCAGTAACTACTTTAATCAAAATGTCTTTTCTCTTAACTTTTGGTTGAAACTCCTTCTATTAAATTTCTGTACTGTTTTATTTTCTTGAATTATGTTTAAATAGCTGATGCCCGCAGAGTCACCAGCGTTGTACAGGTAGCTTAAATGTTATTCTACACTCTAAACTACCTATATTTCAAATTTCGTGTTTTCAAAGTGCGTGAAAGAGTAACAAACGAGTATTTAGTCTGAACGGCCCAAAGTGAATGGCTCGCGGGCCATTAGACCGTAAACAAAAATTAAGTTATGTTATGTTAAAAATGTAAAATCTATGATTCCCAAATTCAATCTCAATCAATCATTATCCAACACTTAATCCTGCCACACATAAGTTAGAGTAGCATTGACCGAAGGGGATTAACTAACCATTAGACTCATAATACAATTCTAAGAAATACATCTCGCCAGCTTCTAACACAAAGAGATCACTCAAAACTAAAACTTGAACTAGTAATTCATTAAGAATTCCAATTATGTAATACACTAGCTGACCCGTGCTCACTTCGTTAGGCGGCGAAAAAAACGCGTCACTTTTTTAAACATATTTCATTACTGCTCCACTCTTATTAGTCATAGCGTGATACTATATAGCCTATGACACTCCCCGATAAATGGACTATTTAACACAGAAAGAATTTTTAAAATCGGTTCAGTTGATCCAGAAATTACTCCCTACAACGTCACAAACATACAAACACACAAACTTTACCTCTTTATAATATTAGTATAGATTAAACTGATAAAATATTGTTGTGTATACGCCTATACTCGTTGTAATGAAATTGTATGTCGTCATCATTCGTGGGTGGTCTTTATAACTTTTCCTAGAATATTATTTGAATGTGTAACTGAGTTAGTTATGGCCCAGTGCAGGGACAGGCTTTCTGTTGTGAGTGAGAAGCTTGGGTTATGCCCAGGGAGACCTTTTCGTAATATTTATGAAATGCTGAGTAGGTTTTTATGACAGTCATGGGATTAGATTATCGTTACCTTCAACAATTATTTAAATGTTTTATTGACTTACCCCTGGTTTCTGAATGTCTGATCAAGTAAAAATCAACTAATCATGTGTCAAAATTCTTGTCAACTATCATTTTCAGGAACTAAAATTTTACACTTGATTAATTGATTTTTGCTTGATCAGTCATTCAGAAACCGGGGGTTATAGTCAGTAATGGTCTACTGCAGGGGCATGCTTCCTTTAGTGACAGAGACTAACTTCACCGTTAGTCTCTGTGAAATTCCCCTTAAAAAGCCTTTACTTGTATACACTCGATGACCTCGGTTTGCAACAAATATTTAAATAATTTATGATGGTAAGATTGGGTGGTGACTACTTCAGCTCACAAAGAAATTAGAGTCAAAATATAATTTTAATTATTATGGTAGTACAACAGCCGTGTAAATAATCCAGCTGAATTATTATTAACGCTTGTTTCATCAAAACAGCCCATTAATGATCCACTACAGGGACGAGCCTCCTCCCGGGACGGAGGGATACTTGGCCTACTAATACTACGCTGGCCAGACGGATTGGTATAGGGTTTAATTTCAAGTTTTCCTTCTTTCTATGTAAAGGCTATTTCACACATAGTCCCTTAGTCGGTTTCTACGACACCCATGGGATGAGATGGGGTGGTGACATATTGTATTTTGTATTCTTACTCCGTCACTACACGGACGAACACTTGTTTATCATAAGACATTTTGAAATGACGAGGATGGGCCTTTGCCCAGTAATGGTACGATAGATGCTTACTTATTTATCGATTCGTTTAATAATACATATAACTTATGTATATTTTCGTCTCCTAGTTACAATCTAAGCATTGATAATATTCATAAATATGATGTTTACTCTTCCTTTATCTTTATAACACGTATAGAAATAAACCTTGTGTAGATGATAGAAAGTTGTTTATTGAATGTTTATGTTTAACAAAACAATTGGGGTGAACGATCATCGATTAAAAGTTCATAATAGGGTGAAGATATAAAGTTATTTGAAGCAAGTGTTGTACTGTATCAATGTGCGTGTCTATTATTTATAGAATGTCGTTCCTATCAGTTTCTATTTAAATAAACATCTGAATTGAAAAGGAATCAAGAAATATATGAGGGCGAAACATAGGTCCTTGCGGTACTCCAGCATTTTCTATAACTAATTGTGAGAATCTTCTCTTAACCACGGAATACATTTTACATTCGTATAAATAACTGAATAGCCACAGAACCAATAGACCGAGTATATCATATACAGTGATGGGATTATACTCGGATAAAAACTCATTTTTGAGTAAATACTCATAAACACTCGTTTCTATCCGAGTATTTATCCAAATCTTAGGATAAAAACTCTGATGCATATTCCTATCAAAATATTTCGTTTTTTTTTATTATTATAACTGGTTTTGACTATCTTTACAATATTTTCCATCAAACTGGAAATTTACCTTCGAAAGTTACTATATTTTTAACCGACTTCAAAAAAAGGAGGAGGGACTTTGATTTTTTTTGTGTTTGTTACCTGATTTCTCGAAAACGGGTGGAGCGATTTAAAAATATTTTTTTTAGTTTGGAAGGGTATACATTCTATTTGGTCCCATTGTCACCAGATCTGGATCTGGATGACGGGATCCTAGAGAAATCGAGGGCAACTTTTGAAAATTGTTAGGACGCATTGTGTAAAATCTTGTCATACACGTGTATCTCTGTCGTCACTACTAAATAATAAAGAGTTAGAACTGGTCTGATAATGGAGATCACAGACAAATGAGGGAACTCCTCAACGGTATATAGCAGCTACCTTGTGTTTGGCCTTATTTTATTCGTTATGATGAAAACTTTACACAAACATGATCTAGTTTTTTTTTTTTTAAATTGATTTTTTTCTTGGCAACATTATGTGAGTGCTGGCAACTTGTATGCTACGAGTTGATTTGCCTCATAGGCACAGCACAGAGTACTTCTATCTCTACTGAGTATAAGACGTGTTCTGTGACTTCTATTCTGCAGTGAGTAGACGGACTCGTATCGTGTCTGAACTTAATTGTGTTAATTGAAATTTGGCGTATTAAATTCTTGTGAACTTTCTATGAATGTTATCTAAGAACTAGAGTGATTTCCTAAAGCGTATTTTGTGACTTGGCACGTTTCTGGGGCTAAGATTTGCTTCCTGATACCTACTGTACTATCGGTGTTAAACGGACTCGAAAAAGGTAAGTTTTGGTCTCTCAGTATTTCATTTTGTATGTCATTTCAATTTATTTTTCTGTTTTGAAAACGTTGAAATAAATATTTATACTACTATAATATACTACAGCAGTAGCTAAGCTTCTATAGGTAATACCTAATGTTTTTAAAATTAATTAATATACTTACGGTAATTTTCCTTGAGGCTAAAATGTTGTATTAATGTGTAATGACAATAACATAATCTAACTTTAATATTTGCTAGTAATTACAAATACATAACATTTTTTTGGCAAAAATACCAACCCTCTGGTAAAAATTAACCCTTTTACGGTGCCTAACCCTACCCTACCTATTTTTTAAACAAGTACTGTTGAAAAAGGTACCTGATATGTTATTTTAAAACGTCCTTTTTAAATTAAAAAACGTATCTAATAATTATAAAAAAGTGTTAAAGAACTACTTTCTGTTGTTGTAGATATAAAATGGGAAGACCGAAAAACGAAAACGTTTGGAAACATTGCCGTGATTTACCAGATAAATCAGTGCAATGTCAATACTGCGCAAAGATATATAAAATAAGGAATTTAAACAGGATGAAAAATCATTTAAAATCTTGTTTTAATTGTCCCGAGCACGTTAAAAGGGATTTGTCTCAAAACTACGGCGCTGGAGGGAACAGAGAAACAGGGCCTTCAGCAAGAACTCCATTAAATCCGGTTTCTGAGAATATACCACCACCATCATCTTTCATATCTTCACCCAATACTTCTGTCAGCAATGTAGAATTTATGAACATATTATCGCAAAGCACAGAGCAACCATCTACAAGTGCCATTTCTGGGGAGGATAGTGTATTAAAACAAAATATTTTAGCTGAAAAAATGGCAAAGGCAATTATTATATCTGGCGCTCCTTTCTCGATGGTAGAACATCCACTGTGGATTGACTTTTTTAAAGAATTGGCTCCTAATTTTAAACTACCAACACGAAAAGCTGTCGCCACCTCACATTTAGAAAAACTGTATAAGGATAGTAAGAAAGAAGTGACAAAAGAATTAAATAAAAATAATTATTTGCACATGCAATGTGATGGTTGGAGTGACATAAATAATGAAGGGGTAATAAACTTTATTATATCAAACCCTGACCCCTTTTTTGTAGAGAGTGTGGCTACTGAGGACCATCGTCACACGAGTGAATATTTGAAAGATGTAGCTCTTAATGTTATGCGAACATTAGGTGAAGAAAAGTTCGTTACAGTAATTGGTGATAATGCCAAAAACTTACAAAAGTCTTTTGAACTTTTAAAAAGAGATCATCCAAAGTTAGTGATTTTAAACTGCGCTGCTCACACGCCTAATTTGTTAGCTTTAGATGCAATAAAGTTTGAAAGCACAAAGGCATTTATTGAAATGGCAACAGATGTCATTAAAACATTTAAAAGAAGTCAAGCATTAAATTCAATTTTGACTAAAAAAATAAAAGAAATGAAGACTGGAGAAAAATTGAAGCTACCAGTAAAAACCAGGTGGGGTAGTTACCTCAAGGCATTATCAAGCTTAAAAAATAGCAAGACTGTTTTACAAACATTGGCTATAGATGAAAACGTTCGTATCCCACAAGAAACGAGGGCGAATTTACTAGATGATACTTTTTGGCTATATACTGAAGAACTTATAACATTGTTGGAACCAATATGTCAGCCAATTTTCCAAATAGAATCAAATGAATGTAATATACACAACTTGTTTATGATTTTTAAAGACATCACAAGCAAATTAACTTTCATTTTACCCACAATAAGTTTGATTGACCAAGATGCAAAAGAAACAATTTTGGCGAAGGTTGAGAGTAGAAGGAATGATTGCATCAAACCCATTCATTTAGCAGCATATTTATTGGATCCAAGAACCCAAGGTGGAGAAATGAATTCAGATGAAGTTATAACAGCAATTAACTTCATTAATGACATGGGTTTCAATTACGAGCTTACCGAAGTAATGCCTAATTTGGCTGAATACAGAGCAAAACAAGGTTTTTTTAGAAACGATGTAGTGTGGTCCAGTGCTCAACAAATGAGTCCATTATTATGGTGGAAAGGCATATGTACTACAAATAAATTATCGCCTTTAGCTGTTCGCATTCTTTCATCTCCATGCACTTCGGCAGCAACAGAAAGATCTTTTAGTATTCAAGGAAATTTACACTGCGCGAAAAGAAACCGCTTAACAAAAGACAAAGCTGCGAAAATGACCTTCATAGCGTACAATTGGAATCTCTTCAATAAAATTACTTCATCTAGTACTTCTTCAGAAGACTGCTTCGACCAAGACCTTCATACTGATGCGCACACAAATGAAAGTTTTGAATTTATATTATGTGACGAGGATGATAACGAACATGACGAAGTCGATTTTATGTAACTTATTTTGTTAATAAAACTTTTACATTAAAAAAAAGTTGTTTTATCTTTAATAGACATACTTATTACAAATGAACGAACTTCTTTAATAGACGAACTCACAAAAGGAGACAGAACCCATCTATATTAGTAAAAAAAACAATTAAATTTAGTACAAAAATACAGTAAACTATTTATTCTACTTCATTATTACTTATTACTTCTACCAAGGATCGAGCGTGGCGTTCTCTCGTGTTGGAGGCCAAAACACATTTTGGGTCGTTGAGCCAACGGAGTAAGTATGTAAGTAAGTATTTATTCTACTATATTCGACTTGAATAAATAAAATTCGACTTGGATAACTCATAGACTGCTCCAACCAGACTCTAATTTTATAAGAGGTCAAAATTTGTTGAAATTCTTAAACTATAAAACACTTGCAGATAGACAATGAAAAAAAACTTTTTAAAATAACAATTAGCAACAAATAAAGCCGCAATCACTTATTATTGTAGTACAACTAATATTTTAAACCATAAAACACCTGCAGATAGACAATGACAAAAAATTTTTTTTAGTAACTAATAAATGCGCAAACATTTATTATTGTAGTACAACTAATATTTTAAATCATAAAACACCTGCAGATAAACAATAAAAAGAACCTAAAAAAACAATTAGCAACAAATAAAGCCGCAAACATTTATAATTGTAGTACTTACAACTAATACTTTAAACCATAAAACACCTGCAGATAGGCAACAAAAAGAAACTAAAAAAACAATTAACAACAAATAAAGCCGCAAACACTTATTATTGTAGTACAACTACCTAATATTTTAAACCATAAAACACCTGCAGATAGACAATAAAAAGAAACTAAAAAACAATTAGCAACAAATAAAGCCGCGAACATTTATTATTGTAGTACAACTAATATTTTAAACCATAAAACACCTGCAGATAGACAATAACATGATAATTTGTTAAAAAAACAATTAAAAACTCCAAAACATTTGATACATGAACGCAGCCGAGTTTTTATCCTGACTTTTTGAGTTTTTATCCACGAATTCGGATATTTACGAGTATTTACCCACTTTTGGATATTTACTGAGTTTTTATCATTTGAGTATTTATCCAATTGCCCATCGCTAATCATATACGAAGTTTAAGAAAAGAGGTACCTTAACTATACCCGGTCGAAGGCCTTAGCAAATACATAATTATTTACACATTAAATAAATTCAATGTCAATATTCTAAAGATAATACCCGTGTATTTAATATAGTAAGCATTACGACCAAAAATAATATTTGTGTTTGATGATCAGACTACAAATTGAGGTACGCATCGATTTGCCAACGTTAAAACCATTGTACACTAGTCTTTGCAAATAAGCCTATCTTCTCGTGTTGTTTGTACAATTTGGTTTTGGCAACTTCGTGATAGGACAGATCACGTTAGTCATTGGATATACCTACAGATAGAAACATCCAATGAGGCTTGATATTTTTAGAAGTCATCATCGTCATCATAACAGCCCATTAATGTCCCACTGCAGGGACTGGCCTCCTCCCGGGACGGAGGGATACTTGGCCTACTAATACCACGCTGGCCAGACGGATTGGTATAGGGTTTAATTTCAAGGTAGAAGGTAGGAAGGTAGAAGTAATTTCACATTACAAAAAATAAAATAAAAATTATAAAGATCAGAAGTCAATCTACGGCTAACACAATATCTCGGATCGGTTAGGTCCAATGCAGCTTCGACTCCGGCAAGATTATTTCAGTAAATTTGCTGTTCTAACTGTTCTATTGGGTTCCAATCCTGATGGTATTATTGACGACAGCGTACTGGACGAGACCCCTCACGAGGTGGATCGGTGATCTGCTAAAGATAGTGAACTGCCGAATGGATGGATGGATATAGAGGTTATATTTATTTGAACAGGTTCCACCTTGTATCATTGCTACATATTCACTTGCAAAACTATTCAATAAAAGTTAAATACCTAACTGTGTCAATAACCACCTATTTAACAATATTACACAAAATGAAAGTAGAAAAATAAAACCCCGCGGTGTACATTGTTCTTAAGACCCCGCTTGTTATTTCAACCGTCGTCTTCCGTCGGTTTCGCTTGATCTAAAAATACTTTCACTATTCCAATAGAATTATTAAATTGAAGGAAACGCTTTCGATGCGAACCCAAATTGTATGGCAAGTTATAAATGACTATAATTATGTAGATATTAAAGATTATTAGCACCTAATTTGTTTTTTTTTGGATGGTTTTCTTTGTTACTTTCATGGTCGGCTTGTTATCGTATCCAAATCTTTGAGTTGAGAAAGCGTAGAAAGGGTCTTGATTGATAATCGTTGACGAGGTTTTATTAAACAGATTGTAGATTTAACTGGTGGTAGGCCTATCTATTTAGCAAGAAACTCTTTAGGTATTAGCACTATGACCGTTTTAATTGACATTCAAGCAGTTGCCCGAAAATTTGGTTTATTGTTGTTTTACAACAGTGACCTGACCGCTTTGACGCCCGCCGGAGATGGAGTACTCTTAACGTGGAAGTCGTTTCTTAATGCTCTCAGATCTGCGGGTTGGGAGAGACAATTGTGTTCTTACGATCTAGTTAGGGTGGCAGGAAAACGATGAATGAGTGATGCACAAAATGTGCATGGTGGAAATATTTAACGACCTCTGTGGCGTAGTGGTTATATAACATGACTGCTACGCAGATGTCTCGGGTTCGATTCCCGCTCAATGCAAATCTTTGTGTTCATAAACATGATTGTTTGCATTTGTCTGGGTGTTTTCTATGTATAATATGTATGTATTTACAAAAAAAATGTATTTAAGTATGTTTATCCTTTGTTTAGTACCCATAGTGCAAGATTTGCTTAGTTTGGGATTAAATGCCGTTGTGTGAATGTGTGAGGAATATTTATTTATTTATTTGGAGGAGGTCTATATCCAGCTCTAGTCTCTCTCTTAGTGGACGTCTACTTCAGTCGACCTCTCCTTATCCGTCATTTCTTTTGAAGAATTTAATACTACGCAGATTGCTTAAATTTCGAGTTAACTATACTATGTAAGATTCCATTGTTATTTTTGGTAAATATGATAAGATAAAGAAATTTTGTCAAGATTATTTCTTGGTAAGAAAACAGATATGTGTATTATGATTGATATTATCTAGTTATCTATGGTTAATATTTAGTGCCAGGAAATACATTATTGAAACTATTTTGGTACTGTTTTTACAAAGGTACTTCATCATAACAGCCCATTGATGTCCCACTGCAGTGATGGGTCTCCTTCCGTGACGGGGGGATATTTGACCTACTAATACCACGCTAGCCAAAAGGATTGGTATAGGGTTAAATTTCAAGTTTTCCTTCTTTTTATTTCGTAAAGGAATATTCACGGATAGTCCCTTAGTCGGTTTCTACGACACCCTTGGGATGAGATGGGGTGGTGACATACTGTATTTTTACTCCGTCACCACACGGAGAAATTTATGCTAAACAACTTGAAACTTGTTACAGGACTCCTTACCGTTAAAAGGAGACACAAGCAGTTACTACTTATTCCTGTAATCTTTAATCTAAATACTTAATTTACCCGTAAGGAGACGACCTCAGAATACTCCTCTCCTACCTCATATATCTCCCTTTCTGTAGCCGTAAGGATCGGAAGAAGCGAGCGAGGTTCTTGATAATTTTTCATAATTTGTGCTTGGTGGCAGTTCAACTAATGGCCGCCTGGGTACCAATCACTATAATATATTCGAACGCATAGTTCTCGGAACGATTTACACTTGTATCTTGCGGTCGGAGATCAGCCGTTTGAGATCCAGCTCACAAGTATGATTTAGTCCTGAAAAGTTATGGTGAAGTAATAGAGCCATGAGCGGCCTTCACACACACAATCTATAGCGCGTAAAACAACAACCTTGCGGAAAAAAGACCGCACGTATAAAAGAAGTGAAAGAAAAAGGAATTGACCACCAAACCAACCAAACGAATTGAATTGAATGAACGTGCCGGCTTTCCCGCGCGCAATCCTGTACGTTCCAGAGAACGCGCGATAGAGTGTATGTGTAAAGGCCACTTTTAAAGTACCGTCCGTTGCCAGACAGTATTCGAGCTTTCCATAAGTTTTTAAACACTCTCATTACCGTGTCCTGTATGAAAATTATTTGCACTCTACTGCTTGGAGTTACGTTCTAGAATCTCTTAATCTTAATATCTCCTCTAAGCGACTATCTAGAATCTCCCCCCCCCCTCCATTTTGCCCCTTGATTTTACCCCAAGTCTTATTGAATTGTGGGCAGTCTTAATCAATATACATTTTGCTTTGTAGACGATCTTAACTGAAAGGGCTTAAAGATCCCACTATGTATTGGGATTCAAACCTACTTCATTCTTCCTAACACACACACGATCGGTAAGCCACGGCCTTAGTATAAATTACATGAAACCAGTAGGTAGTTAGTAACACAAAACAAGGTATCGGTATCACATTACATGGTATATAATATATCGTAACATGAGGTTTTGTAGTTTAAGCTCTAGTTGTTCGCGGTCAACGAGTAATTGGCGAGTGATTGTATCTGTTGTCGTGTTTAATCGATTTGTATTGTGGATGTAATCGATATTTTTTGTATACCATGTTATGGTCAGGATGATCTAGAGATTTTTGTCTTGGGCTTGGGTATTCTTTGTTTTTTAAAATGTTGTTATTGAAAGCCCTCGCGACTCAGGTATTTCGCGAAAATTAAGCTGATCGCACCGACCCTTTTCCACCAAAGATTGTTGTGTTTTCCTTGTTTGTTGTCGTTCCTTTCTTTTCATAGATCTATATCATTTGCAACGCAAATGATGACATGAGCCGTTGGAGCTCTTTTTCAACCGACTTCAAAAAAGAGGCGGTTCTCAATTCGGTTGTTTTTTTTTTTTTTTTTTTTTCTATTTACTTCGTCACCCTACAGCTGATGATTGTTTTAACAAAATCTTTAGTGAAATAGTTTGCCGAACCGAGTATAGAGTACGTATACCTTGTGTGTTTCTTTTAACCTTGGAATTATTCTGTTTAAAGACACTTAATCTTTACAATTCTTGGTAACAGAATCGGATCTATTGTTAGTTTAAACGTTCCACCATATTAGCTCATTAGCTGACAATAAGATAAGGCTGTCAAATAATTGATAACCTATGAGTCTTTAAAAATAATATTTATACTTGTGACTTATTTGACTTGGTAACCAAAGGAGCAAATCCTGATGTGACGCAGACTAGATGCAAAAAAAACTAAAACAAAACTGCTTTAGTTTTTCTGCGTCTAGTCGTGCTGCCAACGTGCTTTACAAAATTAAATTTAAGGTTACCCCTTACAATGTCACAAACAAACAAACAAACACAAACTTTACCTCTGAGTATAGAAGTATAGATAACACTTCAAAATAATCAAATTTTAACCTAAATTAATAAACTGTAAATTAGTAACGGGAGCTTCAAGAAACGAGTGTACTGTGATTCTGATGATGATCTTTGGTGATCACTTACCATCAGGTGACCTGCTGGCTCGTTTGCCTCCCATCATCATAAAAAAACTATAGGATGGAGTGGGATATTATTAAGCTAATAATACAGTGAAACAACTAGTGTAAAATATCTGTACGTCACAGTAAATAGCCCGCATATAACTGAGTACAATTGATAGGTAATAATGATGTCGTTAGCATCGATTTGTTCAGGGTTACACGTTGCATAGTGTCAATCGTGTGCTAAATTAACACGAGGACTCGTTATGTAACCATGGGCCACTGCAGATTTGTCTTATCAATACTCTTCACACAACGCCATCTGCTCCTAAACTAAGCAAATTGTTTGAGTTGTCTGCTTAGAAGAATAAATTTTATTTTTATTTTATTTATTGGACAAACAGTAGTTGTTACATTATTTCTTACATCTATATTATATCTAAGGTAACATATTATTTAAATGTACAACATTTTAAGTTGTCACAGCATGCATGAAAGTGACACTACGCTTTATTCTTAATCCTAATTAAATATAAGAGAATAACAAATTAAAATTAAAATATATTAGTTATAAATAAATAAAAGAATATAAGTATAAATATAAAATTCCCTACACATTTACACAACGCCATCTAGTCCCAAACTAAGCAAAGCTTGTACTATGGGCTTGTACGGCGGGAAGCCGATGGATGGGGTAGGCACAAGACCGCGCAGGGTGGAAGCGTTTGGAGGAGGCCTATGTCCAGCAGTGGACGTCCACAGGTTGATATGGATGGATTGAAGCTTTGTTTTACTTACATCTTTCTTTTTGGTTCGATTTCCGCTCAATTCAAAACAGTGGTCTGGGTATTTTCTATGTATAAAATGTATGTTTTTACAAAAAAAAAGTACTTAAGTATGTATATCCGTTGTCTAGTACCCATAGTACAAGCTCTGCTTAGTTTGGGACTAGATGACGTTGTGTGAAAGTGTGAGGAATATTTATTTATATTTATAAATGATAAACCCTATACCAATACATATATTGATATTAGGCAGCCATGTTTCCATCCAGGTCATTAGCGGTATGTTGAGAACTACTTAATCCTTGTAGTGTTCTAAAAGATTTAACTATCAGACAAATGGTTAACTTTATGGTGTAAGTTTTAGTGGTCGTATATTACAATTTAAAGTCACAAATTGGCTATTATGAGGTCAACGCGAAGGAAATAGCGTTCTATTTCGAGATGAGACGTCGACGGATACGTTTTACTCTTGGTTCGGTTCAGCTCTTCCGAGTAAACATTAATTAAGTATACTTACTTTGTAATGTTGGTAACCGTTTGATAGTAAAGTCGGTTAGATTTGAATTTTTTTCGAAATAAAGTCGTGTAGTTTGTAAGTTGAATAATTCTTTTTTCAAAATTGAAAATATTAAATTTAATTTACCTAGTATAATATTGTTAGAGCTTATTGATGTCAACTAATACTACTTAACCTAAGTCAACAAACATTTTAAAGTTTAGAAAACTTTACCACTGCTAAAAGCGCTGGTAGAGAAGAAGCGGCTTAACAAACTCTACTGCTGCATTTTCTAAAGGTCAATATATTGATTTTTTAATTTTTAACCAATTGGTATAAATTATTTAGTTATTGTATGGCACGTAAAAAGTCGGTCTTTGTCATCGTAGTGACACACCCCCTTACCCATAAACGCCCCTTAAATTTAGTCACTGTTTAGCGAGATTTTTATTAGCAAAACCAACCTTATGCCAAACAAAACCGTAAGAATTTAAGCTAATCAATTGACCAAAATTTAAGAGGCGTTTATGAGTAAGGGGGTTAGTCTTTAAGCCACGTCAGAGGTCTTGGGGCTGCTTAAACAACTCTGGACACCAAGTTGGCCACTAACCAAGAGTGAAATATAGAGAAATATAAAGGAAAATAGAGGTCTGCTAGAAGACGTAATCCTTCCAACTATTTTAAGACATTTAACTATATCTTTCTTTCTTTCTTTTCTTAGAGAAATAGTTAACTTTACACTCCGTGTGGTGACGGAGTAAGAATACAATATGTCACCATCCCATCTCATCCCATGGGTGTCGTAAATACCGACTAAGGGACTATCCATCAATATTACCTTTACGAAATAAGAAGAAGGAAAACTTGAAATAAACCCAATAGCAATCCGTCTGGCCAGCGTGGTATTAGTAGGCCAAGTATCCTTCCGTCACGGAAGGAGACCCGTCCCTGGAGTGGGACATCAATGGGCTGTTATGATGACTCCAACCAGAGCCTTAATAACGAACTTATGCAATGTCGTTTAAGTGAACGGTTCAAGAAATTATGAAAAAAAATATTAAAAACCTTTTAACTTATATAATTTAAATTAATATTATCATCTAAGGTACCAACTCAAAATATACCTTCCAAACACAAAAACTAATATTAAAATCGGCTAAAAATAGTCGAGTTCTGAAGTAACAAACATAAAAAATACAACCAAAACGAGTAACTCCTCCCCTTTTTAAGCAACGAAAGTTAAAAATAAAACTAATACCTGACAAATGATGAATTCCAGCTTCGAACTGTGTCCCATCACTAAACCCTGACTGTCGCATCAACAGGATGCGGGTGTTAAGTTAAAATTAGATTTCAATTTTAACACTCTTATCTTTATGTAGATAAGGTTCAAATTTGCGTGTAAAGTTTTATTAAGCTTAGGACTAGGAGATAAAGTGATTTTTATCCTTATTCTTTAAGTAATAAGGTTGACATTTGCGTGAAAAGGATATTAAGCTAATATTTTGGAGAAAAGTGATTTTGAAAGTTTTCCGTATCAAGTTAAGGTTCCTTTTAGCTTGTTTTTTTAAAGTAAATTTGTATGTTTATGAGAATAGACGCGTTAGACTACCACGTGTTTTTTTGTTAATAAATATGTCCAATGTTTTGATTTTTAGATGCGATTTAGACGTCGTGTATCAATGTCCTTTATTAGTTTTATTAATAAAATTTAAGTTATTTTATTTAGTACAAACTTTTTATTTTATGGGCAATACAATATACTTAAAGAAAATTCAAGTTTTGTACTTACATTTATGTTTTATTTAATGGGAAATGTAAAAAAACCGTTTGTAATTTCACTGGCACATTGCTTAGATTAATATCTACCTACTAAGTTAATGCTGGTAAATAGCTGTAACCTAAATAAAGAGTTATCTTTTAGTGTATTCTATTTAAACCGCAATAACTTTAATGTTGTACCATTTTCGGAACGCTAACTATAAAATGAAATGCTAAGGAGCTTTACACTAATGTTCGACATAAAAAGCCTATAAAATGTAGGTAACTTTCGTAATAGCTGGTTTAGGCTATTTTTAGTTAAAGTTAAAGCTTATTGTAAAAATAAGCTTTTACATGAGTATGAGGCGTAGTTCTCCGTGTGGTGACGGAGTAAGAATACAATATGTCACCACCCCATCTCATCCCATGGGTGTCGTAAAAACCGACTAAGGGACTATCCGCGAATATTATCTTTACAAAATAAAAAGAAAAAACTTGACATTAAACCCTATACAAATCCATCTGGCCAGCGTGGTATTAGTAGGCCAAGTATCCCTCCGTCACGGGAGGTGGCCCGTCTCTGCAGTGGGACATTAATGGGCTGTTATGAAACTTTAAACACCATGTCAAAGGCAGCTATTATTTTACATGTTTCTTAGATTTATTTTAAAGACACTGACGGATACATGTCTCTGCAGTGTACCCATTTAGTTACTTTTAAAAGTCCATCAAAACAATTATACAATAATTAATTATGCAAATACGTACGTAGGCAGCGAAAGTTTTTAAACTATTTCGACATCGGTTAATGGCTGTATCGATATTGAGATTAAGATAAAGATTTATAGATGATTGTACACACAGCACCACATCAAGTTAAACATTTTCATTTGAAATTGTGCCTTATTGCAAGGTATTAAGGTACATGAGTGTCTAGCTTGATTAGTTGCTGATTGTACATAATTGTGACCCCCATCTTGATACTTTGCGCGGACTCTATTAAGACAACGATCAAGATGATTTTGCAATTTATTTTTGTATTATATTTAATTACCCGTATCCCTTTACCGAGCCGGTTTTTAATTAACTTATATTATATCCAACTATCAGTTTAGTGGTCCTTTGTATTCATTAACTTAAAAAAGTAACAGTTACTTATTAATATAAATATACATATAAATATTCCTCACACATTCACACAACGCCATCTAGTCCCAAACTACGCAGAACTTGTACTATGGATACTTGACAACGAATAAACAAACTTAAGACGACGCTTTGAAAATTTACGAGTTGAATTCGGCCGTGGCCAGAGGGGCGCGCCCCTCGGCGCGCGAATGAGACGGATATACTCGCTCACGCGCCGCCGCGCCGTGTGCGCCGTCGTCGTCCCGCCGGCCCTCAAGGACACGTTATCGCTCTGTGCCATAGTACAAATATATACAGTATTTCAATTTCATAGAAACGGACGAAACGTGAGTTTATACCTACAAGCTCACGATCGCGAAGGGAACAGTCGCTACTGTGCCGCAGTAACGAGCGGACTGTGTGTTATAATTTGAAACTAAAAATATTATTCATATGTCAATTTCAAACAAACATGGCTGATATAAATACCTACCTTACTAAATGACTTAGGTATTTATTTAATACTATAATATAGTATTTTGTGTATATTACGAAAACGGTTTGCTGTACTTAGGTCAATAATAATGAAAATTTAGCCCCCCTTTATGAAATCCCCCATGCGTGTCTTTCACTTTGATCTAGGTAAATTTAAGCAATGACATCGATGTCATTTTTTGATTGGATTGGTCACCCATCCATAAAGTGACCTCGATGCCTTTATTTTGACATTAAATAGATCTAATAGACCTGTTTAAAGTTTGGTTTTGGTTATCGATAAATTCGATTTCAAACAAACATGGCCAATATAATAAATAAGTACAGTACCCGGCCGTAAATATTACACATCGTCTTTTTCTCTGACGCTCTACGAAGCCGAAATTGACCAATTGTATTTTTCTACAGGTTACGAAACGGCCCGGTACTGTACCTACTTTACTGAATAACTTGTTAAGTACCTTCTTAATATTATAATTTAGTATTTTATTTATATCACAAACATGGTGGATATAAATACAAACATATACATGTTTCTTTAAATTAAATGTATCAATCATTAAACAACACGTTTTTTACAGAACACTTCCTATTTATTTAAATATAAAATAGAAAAATGAAAAGTATTAATTTACAATTACAAAACTAAATGGAAACACAAAGTAGATCGCATGTATACTATTGTTTACGTACTGCGCACCCGTAGGCATTTATAATAAATATTCGGCCCAGTTAGACTACTGGTTATACTGTGACGTCAGTCCGCGGTAGGTAACAGAAAATTCTGTTACAGAAAAACCTACTATCTACCGGTCTATTATGTCTATACAAGTAGCCCCCATTTTTTTAAAATTTACTCCCGCACAAGGTATTATCAAGGCACAAAGCACATCCAGATTCAGGACAATAATTTGGGGATCACAAAAATAGTTTGACCGCCTCGGGGTAGCGGTCGCAGTGCACGAGGTCGCGGGTTTGAATCTCACGCAAAATAATAGAACTTTAAAAAAAATACAATAGCCTCACTATGTATTGTCCTGTGTCGCGGGGTATTTACAAACATTTACTTAGCTGACACAAAGAACATTCAGACTCAGGACAATAATTAGTGGATCGCACAAATAAAATTGTCTTACGTGAGATTTGAACTCTAGGTGATTTTCCACCAGAGGGGCGAGACGAGGCAAAAATTGCAATCTTTATGTAAAAATGAACCGTATTGCTTAGGAAATAGAGTATATATTAACTTTGTAACAAAAACACTCGCTTCTCGCGATAGGCCTATTGTTGTTTGTTGCTACGTTTTGTTTGTGTAAAAATGAACCGTATTATTTCTCGTATAGAGTTCAAAATACATTAACATGAAACACGCATGTCGCGATATCAATTTTTGGTTCTGGGCTGAGTCTGGACTTTCTTTGTGTACGTTGTCTGTAAACGTTCCCGCGGTGGAGTGCATGAGAGTTCAAATCTCACTTATGACATTTTTTTTGTGTAATCCACAAATAACTGTTCTGAGTCTGGATGTTCTTTGTGCCTGCTAAATTGATGTTATGTTCGTTTATTTCATGTCTGTAAAAGTTCCCGCGAAAGTAAAAAGTATTATTTAGATCTTATTAGTAAGTACCTAAGGTAGGTACTTATTTTTTTGAGTTTCACACAACTCCTAGGTATTGTCGCGGAGACTTTTACAACTTAGGACAGTAATTTGTGGATCGCTCAAACAACTTTGTTGGATTCGAGCCCGCAACCTCGTGCACGCAAGCCACTACCGCGACCGCGTCACACTGCCCGCGCCACTGAGGCCGTTTCAATTACGTGATCTTGACGAAAACGGTAATAAAACTTATTACACTTGAGCATATAGTCTAAAATCGCTTATAAACAAACGCTTGCATTATCAAAAGGGTCAACAGTAACTAGGTAGTTGAGTTAGGCGAACTTTACCTAAGTTTTGTAAATGACATAACTACGAAAATATTTTACCAAACAATGTTATAAAATAATACTATTATTTATTTATAAAAGAGAACAAAGTAATAATAAAAACTTAGGTATAAATATTTTAAATCTAACCTATATTATATACCTACGATTAAAAAATACGCGATAATATTTAGTACGAACGTTGAGTCGACATGCACAGGTCCGACGTCGAAGAGGGCCATCGCCCGACTGATTCGTCGACCGTATTCATTCTGTATCGATCGTTAACTAATCGGTATAAGGTCTAAAATTACGATGCGCCCGCAACGATCCAGAGCGCTTTGATATTGCTAAAATCTTATTTTCTTAATTAAGGTTGTAAGGTTGTAGTTATGTAAATGATATTCTACAGTAAGACTAATATTGATGTTACGAATGTATTTGAGTAATTCCTAAGCATAATGATAGTGTACTTTCCGTGTTATATGTAAAAAGCTGTTTTTTTAGAGGTGTTTTCAAAATTAAATATGATCGAGCCAAAATCAAGCTATCGCGTTTTCGTAACTACAAAAGGCTAGTTAAAGGTATCAATTTACCTATATCAAAATTCTAGATTAATAGGTCTTTTCATATTCCTGTAGTAGTTGATGAAAGATAGTGCATTTTGTCAATGAGTCCTCTTAAATAATTTTTTTGGTTGTAAATACATATACATAATTATACTTACATCAAATGAGAAAATATCTGTGAAATTACTAAACTTTCTTAGATAATAAAGCTCCGTTCCGCTCATCTCTAAAGCTCGATTTACACATCTCCGTCCTATTTTTTGGCGAGTTAAGTTGGCGAGACGCGAGAGAGGGGCCTACTTCGTACTTAACTAGCCAAAAAATAGGACGGAGATCTATTCAAATCAACTTAATCAATAACTAACTACTTAACTCGCTACTGTACTTGTCGATGTGTAAATCGGGCTTAAGACACAAGCTGATAAGTCCCATTACCCAGTAATTTTACTACGCTGTACCTTTCCACCCAAACACATTTACACAATTATTACTTGGAGCAGGCGGGTTCGACCGCTTTGTCCGCCTGAAGATAGCTCCTACCAGTGACCTGTAGTCAAGAAATTGAGGCTTCTTTCAACGTGTAGTGACTACGGTGTCTCCTAACCACATCATCTTGAGAGTGTCTTTAAAAGCGCCTATGGAATGATAACTTAAGAATCACTATCGCAAGAAAAGAATAAAAACTAAACGAATACTCAATTTTGACCTGCATGGTATCAAAAGACCTTCCCAACTAACAATTTAGCGATAAAATAAGCGCTATAACAATCGGTTATTTGTTCAATTAAACACCAATAGCAATAGCGCGGCCTAAAAATTAGCGATATAGCGTACTATAACTCTCTTATAGTCCGAATTAGGCACCGGTGTTAGCACTGTAAGTTCTACAGCTGATCGTATTAACTGCAACAGTGATAAATAAGTGGCATAACAATGCTACTATATGGTATTTTCTTACCAATGGCGATTAAGAGAGTAGTAGTTAAGAGAGTAGTAGTAGTTAAGAGAGTATTAAGAGAGTAAGAGTTAAACAGCCGTATTCATTACCCAAGATACTATTAAAGTAATAATATGCTATTTTATATCACTTGAAGTGTTGCAAAGTCTATATTAATCGCCTGAGGTTCTATTTTAGTTATAAGATGTTATTTTATATCGCTTAAAGTGTTGCTAAAACGGTATTTATTACTTTAAGTTCTGTTAAAGATGTAGGATGGTATCATTATGTCACTTAAAGTGATGCAAAAACGCTGGAGTAGTGTAAATAAAATCTTTGCGCTTTGTAATGTTTTATGTACCTATTACTTCTGTATTTTATCTAAGTGTGATGTGTACAGTCACGAGCAATAATATGTACACATTTTCGCATTTTGTAAACCAGTTATCTAAAGTTCTGCCAATCCAAAATTGAAAATTCGAAGATTAATTCAAAACTGTACGGAACCTCTTCTAAATTACGAATTCATTTTGATATTGTAATGTCTAGATAAACGTGCAGATAGTTTAGAAAATTTGAAAATGTGTACATATTATTGCTCGTGACTGTACGTAATGGCAGTTGATAAACAAAAACGGTAAGTCTTACAATATATTATACATTTTGCGATTATTTAAGTGAAATACTATTGCGGTTGTATTTTTTCTGATAATATGTATATTATTTATAATCTCAATTTTCAAGCGCCTTTAAAATAAGGCGTTTTAAGAAATCTTTAAACCAAAAATATAGCAAAAATATTAGATTTTTTTTTGTAATTTTGCTAATTGTACTAATTCCTTCCAAATAGTTAATCAAAAATTGTTAAATCTTTAATTGTGAGAAAACAACAATGATTTAAGTAAACATTATTATTAAAAGATACTCGTATATCAAGATTTTTAGGATAAAAAAAATGGAGTTATCAATTTAAATGCAAGGCTAGAGGCAATAGTTATAATTATATCTTTTTTAGAACTCATAAGTTTCAAACGGTGCTATAAAATTATTTATTAGCTCTTCTGTTTGAACAACTACGTCGATTAGAACCTTAAGTCATATCGTTGAAAGGATTTTTTATGATATTTGAGACATTTGGGTTCCTTGGTAAGATACGTAAACCACTAATATGAAAACATAAAAGATTTTAATCAAGTTTATTGTATCTTTTTCAGTACGAGGCGGCAGAAAAAAGAAATAACTATTATGCTTACACAAAGTGATACTGAAGAGGAAACCAGCGTCCGTCCAAAAAACACTGCACTAAAACCTTTGGACCTTCCTTAGGATCTTATTTTTACTCCTTTGCCAAATAAGAGCGATCACATATTATTTTCGATTTGTATTATATTTATGTGCAATTTTAGTAATGTAAACGAAATTCATATTGACTGATTTATTTTCTGTTACTTAGTACATTATTAATTAATAAACCACAGTAGTTTTGAGAAGTACAAAAATCTTTTTATTTAACCTTTGCCAAATAGGAGCGATCTCTATTTTTACACATTTATGCTGCATTTCGTATGTAGAATTTGTTAAGTAATTTTAGCGAGGTTTATATTGATTGATTTATGTACTTTCTGTTAGTACATTCAGCGTCAGATAGATATGTGCTTTTAAAGTAGTTAAAATTATGTGAAGAATATAAATTCAGCATTATGTTATGTAGGAGAATGACTATTGTTTTGCATTTTAGTTTCTAATGTCTTTCTATTGTTGCAACTTAGATCCTATCTAATAGGTATAAATAAATATAAGGTATTGATTAAAACTGTATTTTATTTATCTTCATATCGTATGTATCAAGGGTATAAAATATGAAATATCTTGGTAGCTGAATCACAAATAAAGCACCGTATTTTAATAGGAACAGTTTTCCTGTCCAATCAAAAACCCCTTGCTCCAGTAATACCCCCATTTCACTAACAAAATCATTCAAAAAGAACTCTAGATTCTTGGGCTTCCCTGTTCTAGAAAAAGTATTATTTTATATCTTACATAGCTACTATATAACTTAGAGCTTTAAATTTAGACCCTGTTATCGCTACTTTGCTTGTTGGGTTATTTCCTCGTACAAGGAGGTGGATTTCTCGTCCATACAATTATTAGGCATTCATGTTCTGCTATTATATACTTACTGGAGATATTGTACTTATTTCTGTCTGCTTTAATTTCCAGGGTAGCGACAAATACTCCACACCTGGTGAGCCTCGGGACTGGCAGACTTAGTACGGCTGTCACATTACATCCATTGAAACAAGGTGAGTTCCTAAACCACACTAGGGATTAAATGCTATGTGTCGCAAGGAATTTTACACACATGAATATAATGGACACAAAGGATATAAGGATTCTCCGTGTGGTGACGGAGTAAGAATACAGTGTGTCACCACCCCATCTCATCCCATGGGTGTCTTGAAAACCGACTAAGGGACTATCCGTGAATATTAATAATAAGGATAATAAAATTAAGTAATAAAAATAAGGAAAACTTGAAATTACCTAAACCCTATACCAATCTGTGGTATTAGTAGGCCAAGTATCCCTCCGTCACAGGAGGAGGCCCGCCCCTGCAGTGGGATATTAATGGGCTGTTATGATAATGATGATTTAATAAAGTGACGTCAAGAAAATTCAGCGGCAGAGTTTGTTACGCCGCTTCTTCTCTACTAGCGCTTTGGAAGAGGTGGTAAAGTTTTCTTAACTTTATAAATGTTTATGAACTTAGGTTAAGTAGTGTTAGATGACGTCAAAAAGATACAATATCATTGTACTACTTTGAATAAAAGATATTTGAGTTTGAGTTTGATATTTTCTGGCAGATTCTTCGCACTAGCCTAGTGTAAAGACAGGATATTCCCATAATTAAAAAAATGTATAAACTGATATTTTAATGGCAATAAAATGTTACAAAGTTAAGTCGAGAATGTAGCAGTTTCCTACTTGCTTTAATTAATATTAAACTTAACTGTAATTAATCTTGAACTGTCAATTGAACTATAATAAATTAAATTAATCATCGATTACAATTTAGCCATTAATAAATTTGCATACTCTTAAGTAAGTTTGCCGAATGGTAGCGATTGTTCACCGCACTTCATCGTGTCGCCGCAGTTCAATTATAACATATTTTTTCTGTTGTTTCGCTGATAAATATCATGTGGTTGTATTTAAAACACCAATAGTGCTGAAACGCAAAATGAGGATTATTCAAAACTATTCAGAGGTGCCAGCGAACTGAACTTGAATATTATATACGCTGTAGAATTCAAGAATTTTGAGTTAAATGCTTGCTTGATTAGATTATAAATTAATTACGAATTTCTGTATAATTGGATCTCGCGGTATTTATAGAGAAGACCCCTCTTTGCTATAAGGCATAGATATGGAGAAGGTACCGCGAAGGGTGGAAATATTTAGACGAGGCCCAAGTCCAGCAGTGGATATCCATTGGCTAATAATGTTGATGATGGAAAAAGACCTTCCCTGCAATTATACATCAACTGGCTACAATCAATCAATCAACTAGCCTATTGCAGTCCACTGTTAAACATAGATGTCTCCCAACATGTCTTGTTATCTTTCTTTTTAAAAAGACAACTTCCACATCATCGCATATCATTCATGCCCTGTGTCGCGGGACATACTACAGACATCAATTTAACCTCGTGCACAGCAGCCGCTTGCGCTACTGTCGCGCCACTGAGGTCGTTACGTGTCAGAGAACACGGTCCTACACCTTACGCATCCGTCCCAGAGAGCGAGCTACAATGATGATTAATATTTACATGTTTATTTTTCCAGGCCGCGTAACAATAGGTTCAGACCCAACATGCGACATATACGTGGTCGGTACTGGAGTGGCGAGCGTGCATTGTCGCGTGGAGAACTCTCACGGAGTCGTCACTCTGTACCCTCTGAGTGGCAGCACCTTGCTGGACGGGCTACCTGTCGACAAAGCGACGAGGCTATCTCAAGGTATGTGGGGCAATGTAACTGTTTTGGCAAGTTTTTTTTTTCATTTGTCCATCAGCCATCATCAACTAGCATCTATTCATCAGCCAATAGATCTCCACTGCTGGAGATAGGCCTCCTCCAAATATCGTTCGCTGGATTTCTTTCGGTCATCATGCTTTTAAGGTTTATTATTGGGATGACGCTTTTGACTGTAGAATCTAGCTGACCGTTTTACATCAAGAATTATGGGGTGAATTTGATTGGCTTGATAAAAATATTAAAAACGTATTGTATATTTTTACAGGGAGCATGCTAACGATAGGCAGATCAAACTACCTAAGGTTCAATCATCCTGCGGAAGCGAAGCTCATGAAGTCTGTACTACCCTCAGCACACGTGTCTATGGCGCCTGTACAGTTCACGCCGAACGAACAATGCCTTGCGACAAGTAAGTAATATTTTGACTGTTTATTTTGTCTGAATATAATGTATATTGTAACAATAATTATCATATCAATAGAAGCCCACTCATTGATCAACCAAGGTATTAATAAGACCCAAATATTTTCTCAATTCTGAAGAACCTTCCTGCCCCAATGGCTGCCTATTCCCATTTTTTTATAAAGACTTAGGACTTTTCTTTTATTATATCGATATATTCAAGAATCATTTCAATTGAATCTGTTAAGCATTCAAGAGAGTCAGTGCCTGAAAATCTATCGGCCAGATCTTGAATCCTGTATAGACTCCCAAGCTTTCACAAAGGTACATAATTAAAGAAGTAATATAAAAATGTAAAATCATTTTACAGGTTACGTCACTCACACAGAGAGTTACCAAACCAACATACAGAATATATACAAAGATAACTGTCTAACACATCTCGACCAAGAACTAGATATGACACTCAAAGATCTATCCAGAAAGAAACCTCCAGTCGCTCCCAAGAAACCTTACAGAGATCTGGACCTATCTGACTCAAATTCAGACCAAGAATCCAGACCCAAAATGACGGGGATTATGGCTAAAGTATCAAAATTCGAATATTACGCGAAACAGCAAAAGATTGGCAGAAGTCAATTTTACACGTCGAACGAGAACGAAATTTCACCAAAAGTTTTTAGCTCCAATTCACTTACGGTTAACACCCCTGCCAAAGATGTATTGGGTGGTAAAAGTATGCCAAATTATATGAATAAAATCAAAAATGTATCAGTCAATGAAAATAATGCTGTCGAATCTAAAAACTCTTCTTACGCGAACGTAGCAATTAAAAACAAAACAAAAATTGATGATTTGGTCAAAAATTTCAATGAACCAATAAAAGATTATAATAAATTACCCAAAAAAGTAAATAACGATCAACAGAATGATAATATTTACGGTAAAATCAATGTAGATAGAAAGCATGACCACAAACCCAACATCAACGGCTTAGAAATGGCAAGAAATACAACGGAACTGAATAAGAATGCTACAGAAATGAATAAGAACGCTTCGGAAATGAATAAAATGACTTCGGATGTTGTGAAGAATAATCTTGAGTTAAATAACTCGAATAATATGGTTAATAATGATGTTTACGGGAGGATTTGCGAGAGAAACGTGAATATTTCAAAAGGCGTTTCATTGCCGTCTCCTGCTTATGATAGAAACCCACAGTATTCGCCTGTATACGCGAATAGTGTGTACGATAGGAGTTTGGATGCCGAGAGTCGAAGAATGAGGGTATGTATAAATAATTTTATTATGGATTCTTTGTAAATGATATTTTTTTGTGTTGCATGCTTATAAAATTAAAACTAGGTAGAAGCAAGTGCTTGCTTAAGTTAGTTTAGTATCACCGCTGTGTCCGCTTAATACACTTTCATTCAATTTTTTTTTTTTTTTTTTTTTTTTACATTACGATGTAACTGAGTGGTTACTTCATAACAATATTACAATCTAGCCTTGTGGCTAATAAGTAATTTAAATATAACTTAATTTGCTAAAAGTACTTTAAAGTAAAGAATGTGTCCATTGGCACTTTTCTTATAGTCTTTAGTTATAATTATTGAAAGTCACTTTGTTCTTGTGTTCTTTAAGAATAGCACTGGCTGCACTATGTTACACTAATTTCACTAAACTAACTCAAAAGGCTTAGTCCTTTTCAGCCTCCTTAGTATGTCCGTGGTGTCAAGGAGCTGGATAGCCTCGACATTCACATGTTGTAGAAGTCTTTGTTCATGTGCTTCGGCGTATTTTTTTATAACTATGGTTACGAGATCCACACCTAAGTCCCGGTGGATGTCTTCATTTCTAATATACCAGGGAGCGTTTATTATACTCCGAAGTACTTTGTTCTGGAATCTTTGAATGATATCAACATTGGTGCGTTTTGTACAGCCCCAAAGCTGTATACCATACGCCCATACTGGCATAAGTACTTGTTTGTACAGAAGTACTTTGTTGTATACTGATAATGCTGAATGTCTGCCGATTAGCCAGTACATATTCTTGTAGCGATGATCTAACTCCTGGCGTTTCTTCTTGACGTGAGCCTTCCAGCGAAGCTTTGCGTCTAGCGTCATACCCAGGTATTTCGCAGTGTTTTCATATGGTATTATACGACCGTTAATGTACACCGGTGTATAATTTGGTCTTTGGTTTGTGAAGTCTATATGAATCGATTTGGACTCATTTAGTTTAATTCGCCATTTTTTTGTCCAATCAGAGATAGAGTTGACAGCAGTTTGTACTTCTTCTACTGCTTTTTTGTGAGTGACACCTGTAGCCATGATGGCTGTGTCATCTGCGAAGGTTGCAATAATGCTGTTTCCGATATCTGGGATATCACAAGTGTACAATAGGTATAAGACAGGGCCAAGAACACTTCCCTGTGGAACTCCAGCTTTTATTCGTTTGACATCAGAGTAAGCGTTTTCTTGTCTCACTCTAAATGTCCTTTCTGTCAAATAGGATTCTAAAATATCAGCGAATTGCTTTGGAAGCATTTTCCTTAACTTATATATAAGACCTTTATGCCAAACCTTGTCAAATGCTTGTGCTACATCTAGAAAAACTGTAGAACAAACTTTCTTTTCTTCTAGGGATTTTTCTATAACGTTGGTAATTCTATGTACTTGCTCTATTGTGGAGTGTTTTTCTCTGAAGCCGAATTGGTAGTTGGGAATCAGTTTTCTATCTTCTATTATAGGCTTTATACGTCTTAGAAGTAACTTTTCAAATAATTTTGAAATAATTGGCAACAGTGATATTGGCCTGTATGATGAAACTTCTAGAGGAGATTTTCCTGGTTTGGGGATCATTATGACTTCAGCAACTTTCCAGATACTAGGCACATGTTTTAGTCGAAAAGTGGCATTGATGAGGGTTGTGAGTTTAATTATGGCTTTACGTGGTAGGTTTTGAAGTAGTTCACCAGTGATAAGGTCGTATCCAGGTGATTTCTTTTTGGTCAAGTCATTGATCATATTTTTGACTTCTTTTGGGGTGACTAGTTTTATTTTTAAGTCATCCTGGCAAGTGTCAGTAAATGCTATGTTCTCAGAACTTTCCACGTCGTTTGTTTCAAAAGTTCGTTCTAAATGTTCTGCAAATATAGTAGCTTTCTGGTCGTTACTCCTAGCCCATGTGCCATCAATTTTTTTAATCGGTGAGGCATGAACAATAGGCTTTTTCAATCTTTTGGTGACTTTCCATAATGAGTATTCTGTTTTCTCACTAGGTGATAATTGGCTAAGGTAGTCTTTTGTAACACCATCGTGATAGTTTTGTATTGCCTTGCTTAGTGTTTTTGTAAGTCTATTTAGTAAAGTTTTATCAGGCGGATATCTATTTTGTTGCCATTTTTGTCTCTGAACTCTCTTCGTGGCTATGAGATTTCTTATTTCTAATGGATATCTGTGACTCGCAACTTTTCTTTTTGAGACTGGTGTATTTTCCCAAGCACAGCGTTGGATGTCTGTCACAAATTTTGACACTTCTTCATCTAACTGCTGTTTAGTTTTGAGTGGTACTCGAAGGTCAATAGTGTTGTCTAGATCAAATTTGAAGCTCTCCCAATCCGTGTTTTTATTTACTAAGATTGGGTTATTTTCTTTCTGAATTACTGTTTCACTTAAAGTTAATATAATGGGAGAATGATCAGAATTCATATCAAATCCCTCCTGAATATCAAGGAATGTGGCTGACAGATTCTTGTATATGAAAAAGTCGATCAGATCGGGTATTCTCTTGTCATCAGTAGGCCAGTAAGTTGGTTTTCCTGTTGAAATAGCATTAGAGTTGATTTCTCTGATAGCACTAAGCAATTCCCTCCCTTTAGTGTTGGTTAAACGGGATCCCCAGTACGTGTTTTTTGCATTGAAGTCACCTCCTAATATAAATGTGTTGCCAAGACTTTGCAATAGGTTTCTGTACTGCTCTATTTTTAGAGCATACTTTGGCGGGCAGTATATAGCTGCTATTGTAATGTGATGAAGTTTGGTTTTGATTCTAACGGCTACAGATTGTATGAATTTTTCTTCATATTTGTATTCTAGATAATGTAAGATATTTTCTTTAATTATAAGGCTGCTTCCCCCTCTTGCATTGTTGTCAGGGTGCAGTGCATGATATATTTTATACCCGTTAAAGTGAATATACGATTCTCTTGTAAAGTGAGACTCCGATATGAGGCACACATCAATTTCTTCTGTTGCAAGTACTACCTGTAGCTCATTTCGATGGTTTAGGAGGCCATTTGCATTCCACGCCATAATTTTTAGTGTGTGCTTCATTTTTGTACTGTATAATGTAGTTGTGTAGTACTACTTTCTAGGTTTTTTAACCTTTGATCAAAAGAGGTTAACATATGCAATATTTTGCATATGTTTTCGTTTGTATTGGAGTCTCCTGACTTGGATGGTTGTGGACCATTTACGGGTGGATGTGGCTGATCTGCTTTCATAACTTGTGCATAAGACACATTTGGTTGAGTAAAACGTATTGTGTGATTTTTCTTAGCAATAGGGGCCTGGGTGGCGGGTGCCGAACCCTTCTTTTTTATTGATTTATTTTTCAACTGTTGCAGTTCTTTAGCTACCATACACCCTCTGTAGTTAGCAGGATGGGGCTCACCGCAGTGAACACATTTGGGTTTGGTTTCTATTGTCTTATTGCAGTCTTTAGTCAAGTGTTTACCAGTGCACTTCACGCATCTTGGTTCCTTAGAGCAGTATTTCTGTGTATGGCCATATGCCTGACATCTCTTACACTGTGGTATTAGTTTAGATGATTTTAAAGGTTCTATATCTACTTTACAGCCTAGTATGGCCTTAATCCTATAGATATTTTCTATATCTTCGTCTTTTTCAAAAGATAGTGTGAACATATTTAGAGGTTCTTTGGTCCTCCAACTATATTTATTTACGGCTTCTTGGATTTTGAAGCCTTTAGCTTGTAGTTCTTCCACGATTCTGTTTGGTAAACATGATGAGTGTAGATTTTTTGCTATTACCCTAATTGGTCTATCTTGTTTGTTCTCGTATGAATGCCACAAACATTTTTTTTCTAACAATAACTTGGTAATCGCCCTGTAAGAGTCTTCGTCCTTGGCGTTTACTTTGACGGTGTTTCCGTTCATCATTTTCACCATGAAGGAGTCCTTATTTGAACAAGTCAGAAGAAGATCATAAAATTGCTGATAGTTTTTGATTTCCTCCACTACGACTGGAGGTGGTGGGGGTATTTTTTTAATTTTTGGTTTCTCGACCTTTGTACCCTGAGGTTCAATGACGCCTTCTTGCGATTTTGGAGATAGAGATGTATTTAACTTCCTTTTTTTTCTACTTTTCTGACGTACCCACTCTGTTTCTCTGGCAAGATCCTCTTCGTCAGTTTGATATTCAACTGTTTTCGGAGGCTCATTATTCGTAGAATGTTCCTTCTCTAGTGTTACATTTTTTTGTTCCTGAATGGCTTTTAGCTGTTGTTGTAATGCCTCTATTTGAGTACTGAGGTCTTTAACTAACTGCTGCAGTTCAAGGCGCTCATTCTCTTCCTCTTTGTATCGTTTGTACAACTGATGTTCGAGTTCAGTTTTGAGGACTACTTTAGCTGGAGAACACATGATTGATAACAAGTTATAATTATAAAACTATAACTTACCGCAAATTCGCACAATTATGCATGATTTACTTACGACTGTAAGTAGGTCATCGCGACGCGCGACGGCCGGGAGGTCAAGACACTCAACACGCGCCGACGGCGGCGGCGTAGGCTGCTGCGCCAGCACTTTTACACGAGCGCGGACTTGTGCAAGAGCGTGCGTGACGCGACCGTTCTCACTAGAAGTCTATTGACAACTGATGAATTCATTCAATAGTGTGCAAATGCTACTGTGTTTAGGTGGAAAGAATACAGTACAGGATGATGGGAAATAACATATTGTGGTATAAGGTATGCTAAATCTTAGCTATACTCAGGCTGGAATTCATAACAGCAATTTCATAGGTCTACTATTATATTTTATTACTAATCAACGCCATCTCGTGGTAACGTTTTGAACTACTTAATGCGTAATTCTAATCTATAGATGGCGTTACTAAAAAATCATAGCGTTGTAAAGATTTTTACATGAATGATTCGGATTCTTATCTAGATCAAAATACGGATACAGAGAACCGTATTTTGATGTTCACTGCCTAGTAATATGACGTTTATAATTTGATGATCTGAAACTACTGTCTTGTTAAAGAACTAATGGAAAAACATTGATTTACAAAAAACCAAAGATACACACTCCACTTCCCAAAAACGTCCGCAACAAATAGGCGCATTGTGCACTTTTTTTAAATTAGTATCGCGTTGTTCTACCGGCAAACGTCAATCATTAAATTTTATTGCTTTATGTGCATTACTTTTTAAATACAACTTTATGTCATGCGTGTAAGATTGAATTTGAAAAAAAAATATGTTTACGATATTACTATACGTATTTATTGCGTATGTTTAATTTGGTGACACTTTTGGCTGTTAGTTTTGTTTGAAAATGTGCATCTAGGGTTTTTTATAAATCAATGTGGAAAAACCATGATATTACTATTGGCCAAGTTCCCCTCTCTACTTAGAGTAGGCTGCCCATCCCTGCAGTTAGATACAACGGCCTGTTAAGATGATGATCATCATCATAACAACCCATTAATGCCCCACTGCAGGGACGGGCCTCCTCCCGTGACGGAAGGATACTTGGCCTACTAATTCCACGCTGGCCAGACGGATTGGTATAGGGTTTACTTTCAAGTTTTCCTTTTTTTCATTTCGTAAAAACAATATTTACGGATAGTCCCTTAGTCGGTTTTTACAACGCCCATGGGATGAGATGGGATGGTGACATATTGTATTCTTACTCCGTCACCACACGGATAAAGATGATGATGAGTAAAGGAAATTATCAATAATGTGTCCCCTACAAGGCCTCTAGTTATATCAATGCCGCATGTATGTTATAAATAAATATTAGTTCTTTTTATATTTGCTAATGATAACAAATGATATAATAACATCAAGTACTTATTATAATTTACTGGACGACCTTGTGATAAAATTTGACTTCGCGTAATTAATATTTATGATATGTTTTTTAAGAAACAGTTGTGATTTGCAGCATATTTAAATTGAATTTGATTTTTTTTTCTACCTTTCCTTTTCCTGCGATGTTAAAAAAGTATGCATACCAAAATCTAACATATTGGTATAGGGTGTTATTTTAGAAAAAGAGTTTAGTAATCTGCGAACTGGCAAACTACGTAAATAGGGACAATGCGAATCACGCAAATCGTCTTAAGACTAGCCCTTTACTCATAAACGCCTCTTCAATTTTAGTCAATTGATTAAAATATTAGCTTTAATTCATACGATTTCAATGTGAATAAATTTAAGAGGCATTTATGAGTAAGGGGGTAAATTTTCTTAGTGTCCTTTAATTTTATGTTCGCAAAACTGCGGCAATTCAGGGCTAGATAGTGTGTGAGTGAGTTGTCTTATTTTAATGAAAAAATATATCATGTTCATTAGATATTGATTAATTTTAAAAGTTTTACATTATCAAATATTAAATTAACGTTTACATTATAATGTTTATTATCAAAAAATACTTAATAATCTCCCAGTAGTACATGCTAATGGAAATTAAAGAAACAATGGCTTCTTATCAGTGATAATGTTACGATAACAACTGTAACTCAATGTACTGTGTATTTAGTTCTTAGATACATACGTGTTGTGCAAAAAATATAATGTTAATATAAATTAAATATTTGTCTTAAAAAAGACACATTCCGCTAGTGCGATCAAGCCCTGTAAATATAAAATAAGTAATAAATAATAAAAATGTCTCGTTGACTTTAAAAAAGTGACTTGTTTATTTGTGAAAGTGAAAATATAAAATAATAAAGAAAAGTTTCTAGTGTGGTATAAATTTGTTTAAAAGTTAATATACTTAATTAATTCATTTTTTGTTACTTGTAAACTGGGTGTTTTACAACTTAATAAATTTAAAATGTCTAAATAAGGACTCGAAACCTCATCGATGGGGTATTTATAGTATTTCTACATAGTCTTTTATTTTACTGTAAATTTGATCAACCAGGGAAACTTTGAAATTATGATGCTAAATTATACTAAATTCTTTAAGCATTTGTCATGCTTGCTATTAAAAACGACAGTTCTATTTCCTTCCGTTGGTCTTAATACATACTTAAAACTAATTAAATAAAACAAATCCCAAAGAAAAGTAAACGATTTTGATCTTTAAGTCCGTAGTGATAAGGAAGCATATCAAATTTTACGATACATGACGACATTCAATACATCTGATCAATGTCGTGCTATACTTTCGATTTCGATGCTAAAATAAGTAATTAATTTAGTTTTATCGTTATGTTGTGACTAAAGGACGTAGCTTGAATTGTATCCTATGATACTTATTATAGTTATTGATATTAAATTTGCTAGTAATCTAAAATTAGCGCCGTTTAGCTTAATCTTTAATGTATTTTTAATGCTTTCTGCTTCCGGGGCCAAATGTCATGTGCCGTTATTAAAAGTGACTGTGATGACAGTGTAAAAAAAGTGTGTTTTCCTAAGTTGAATATGCTAGGCCCTTACCCAAAAGTATATTGCATTGAGGTTTCGAGTTCCGCTTTGTTTTTTAGAATAGTTATTACATTAAAATCGAATCCTTTAAAGTCACGTCGTTTAAATAATTTAAACTTATTGTGACAAAAGATACGTGAAAAAGTGACCTATGTTGACTTGAATCTAAGCTTTTCTTTGTAAATACCAGCTAGTGTTGAACAGACAATCGAAATTAAACTGTTATATATTTTAAAATAACTTAAAGTTTATTAAAAAAAATGACATCCAAAACAAAAAAGGAACCACCACGCAAAAGTTTAGTAAAACTCTTTATGAATAACATAAAGAAAAACACAAGAGCACTAAAAGTTCTCAAGCAAACGATAGACGAGAACAACGATCAAACGAAATACGAGAAAATAATCGATATATCGAGTGAAGTCAACGAAAAACTCGATGTAGTTTATAAAATAAGAAACGATATTAAAATATACAAAACTATTAATACTATACTAACTAATCATTACATAAAAGTTACTAGAGACCAAGAAAACTGTATCGAAATGAAAGTCTTAAGGCTGGAAGAAAAAATCAAACGGTCATACGACGATTTGAAAACGGAATTAGCAAAGATGGCGTCTTTAAATGTTGCCAATCGAAATATTTCAGCGCCGATACAAAATAGTAATGTCGTTTTACTTGGCAATGATATGAAATGTAATATGTTTAATCAGTTGTATATTAAGAATGAAATGTACAATAATATTATAAGGAAGATTGATAAGTTGTTTTGTGGAATGGTGAGTTGTGTTTTCTTACTTGAAGAAACTTGACCTACTATTACCACGCTGGCCAGGCAAATTGATATAGGGTTTGTTTCATATTTACCTCTACCTACAATGATTATGCACAAGCACAAGTTGGGTCTTAGTCCATCATAACTACGTTATGGATCATTGAGGTCACCTTCGGTTCGCCGTCATCGGATGATAAGCGCTTCTCTTTTGTACAAGAAAAGATCTCGATGCTTTATAAACTGATAATCGAGATTTTTTTTCAATTTAAGACACAAGCTCCTAAGCCCTATCACTGGCTACTTTTACCTAAATACAGTAATATTTGCAGACTAATTCTTGGTGATGTATTTAACCAGAACTTCGTTGGTTTTAAGCTAGACGACCTGTAAAATGTTCCAATTTCTGAAATGTTATTTATTGTATATGTCTAATTATGAACATTGTTTTCAGGCATACCAGGACAGAGTAAAAGAGGAAGAACAGAAAGAGGCGGAGACAGCGAGGTTAGAAGAGATACTCAACATGTGTGCGGAGTATGAGAGACAGATTGCATCAGGTACTTAAGTTGTTTCTTTTTATTCGAGGAAACCCCAACAGCTTTTTTAATTTTATATATTTCACTTTGAACAAATTTACAATAATTTAATCCAATTTATATTTACCTGTGTTTTTTCTTTTATTATTTCTTTACCTTTAAATTCTGTAAAAAAAAGTTTAAAGTCTAATTGTGGACTCCATCCCCAATTCGATTTTCTTTAGGGACTTAGCGTATTTAAACACATTAAGGGTTTGCTATTATTGAAATTAGCCGAAAAAACATTCTACAAAGTTTTAAGCTCGAGGCAGGGATCGAATGTCTTATAACTTATAAGTGTTCGCCTCAGACACTTTGACCATCCGAGCCGTCACCTGACTACAAATATTTCATTTCGCCTACAAGGCGCTTTTATCATGGCCTCAAAGTCTGTGCAAAACAATGGGTAAATAGCCATATAATTTATAATAATGTTAAATAATAATATTTATTTCGTTCGCTTACAGGTGTACCCATAACCCCTACGGAGAAGCGTCCTCATAACAAGATAATAACAAACGGCTCACTACCTCGTAGCGTCACCTTAAATAATCCTAACTTTGTACAGACCAGCGATGGTTATTACAAGTGAGTATTTATATGTATGAGAAGAGTTTTAGATTGTAATTTTAACTTGACAATAAAGAGATAGGTTCAGAAGTGAATCTATAAATAACGCTCCAGATAATCCAAATAATCCAAAAGTCGTCGACTCCGTCGAAGGCGGAATATGGATCGCTTTTGCTATTAGATGGCTTGTCTTTCGCACGACCTGTTCGTGAGTGACGTACCAAACCGAGGTTTGTACCCCACAAGGTGCCCCTGAGGTACGTCACCTACATGTTCTTTGTTGAGGGTCTCCCGCGTAAAGTAGTAAAGGTCATCTAAGGCCAATTATATTAAGAGCACAAAAAAATATTAACATACACATTTGTCTATTGTACGTTATTTTTGTACACATTGAGAGGCAGGACGTAGCTTGGTCTGTTTGTATACCGTGCGATTGCTGTTTATATAAGCCTCTTGAAAAACGATTTATAAGTAAATTTTAAAAAAGTCTTATTTATATTTTAAATACTTATTTCCTAACGTTTGTTTTCAGATTCGATACTAGTCACAACAAAAACCCTCCCCTTAGCTCATCAGTACCAATACAAAGAAATCTCTCAAGCTACGAAAACTTTGAAATGTCACCGACAGAGTTAACTCCCGAAGTAGTATTATCACAGAATAATTACGAAAATGTAGGCAGAATGGACGAAATAGGAATACCAGTATTCGACGAACAATCGCCCAGAATGCACGATTTATCTAGTCCGATCATGATAAGAAAACTCAACCAAAGTTCTCCTATAGGTAGTCCATACGAGAATGTATACTATAGAAATAATGTATACGGTAACTTAAAACCTAAATCTCCGAACACGCAAAGTCCAAGAACAAGGATAAAAACTACTTTTGCTCATAAGAATCTACCATCACCCCAATACTTCGTGTTTCCAACACCACCACCTGTAGGTAACAATAAAAAACCAAATTTCGAAGTAGTCAATGATAAAAAAGATGTTAAGGATGCAGAAAGACCTAAATTTGAAGGTATCGAAAAGCAATTGAGTCTCAAAGAAGAGATTCCGATGATTGACGACGATTTGACAAACGATATTGAGCTAAGATACTCAGTGGTAAAGAACAAAAAAGATGAACCGGAAAAAAGTTCAGAAAATAATTTGACCAAAAACCAAAGTTTCGATGATATGAAAAAAGAACTAATGGCAGACATTCCAGAGTTAGAAGAATTCGAAAAAGATTTAAAAGAGAATAAAAGAGATAAAATAATTAAAAACATCACAGATGATATAAAGAAGATTGACATGGAAACAGATTCAAATAACATAACAGTATTAGATGATAATTTAGAAGGTTTAAAAACTAAATATGATAAATTAAAAGATGGTAGAAAGAAATTGGTGACGGAAATACATGAAATTAAATGTAAGATGACTGAAATAAGATCGCAGGAGGATGATATTTTAAGAGAGGTAAGTTTTTTTAATTAACTCCCAGTTAAAGATTAAAAATGAACCATTTGTCATTGTAAACTTGATAAAAAAATCATTTTGGAACTAACAATTGTAGATCCGAAACTTAAGACTTAATTATTATGTAAGTTTAAATTTTTTATATCTATCACGTATGAACCTCATTTTAAAGTTTTATATAAAGTTAGGTCCGAACTGACGGTAAGAGAAGCCTGTAGCCAAAAGATATAATTAAAGGCATCGCTACTTCTTTAACCAATCAGATAGTTAGAGCGATAAAAAATTATTAGGACTATCTACTTGACTCCTCGCACTTGAATTATGCTTTGTGTGACCTGTATCGTGGGTTCTTTTAACCAATTTATCGGATACAACCAGCAGCCAAGCTCGAGATAATCATTTCTAGGTCTCACAAGAAATTGTCCTTCGGCATCGCATTAGGGTCGTAGCACATATAACGTAACGTAAACGGATCGGCACCGTATCAACTCGAGCCGTTTAGTATTATTTGTATGAAACTCCTTACTGCAACGCACACTAATCGGAATCGTAACGTAATCGGATTTTTGACGTTTGACACCGAGGAAAAAGGCGAGGCGGTGCCGATCCGTTTACGTTATGTTAAATGTGCTACGACCCTTAGCCGTAACTAATACACCAACCAATGTTTGCGATTTAAAAATAACACCAGCAATTTCCTTACTCTTCCAGCTCGAAATGGAAAAAGCCCTAATAAAAGGTGAATACGATTCAGAAATCGCAATCCTGAACATAGAGCAGAAGAAAAAGATAGACTTAGTGGAACAAGCAAAGAAAATAGAGGAAGAAATAAAAACGTTAAAGCAGAAACAAGAAGGCAGACAGAATGAGATGAGAGATAGAGTGGAAATTGCTACGTTGAAAGTTGAGAGGTATGTGTTTTTTTTTTTTTGTTTTTTTATTTAGTTTTATTTAAAGTCTCCGACATGTCGCAATTGGAACGAAATACTGTGGTTTTATTAGGTTATTATGCGACAGGTCATGTTTGTCTAAATTAAATTTGGGATAATTGACTTCGTTACCCTTCATTTTTACTCCGCACACCTTTATTGGGGTTGAACTTTTCTAATAGGTCTTTGCCTATGAAATTGCCATTTTTTTTCGCCGCAGTCTTTAGCCTATATTTTCTTTTATAACATAGATTGCTTGCATTATTTTTGTAATCTAGTAAATACAGGACATTACCAACAACTAACAAAAGATAATTAAGAAAAATAATTATTATTTGTATTAGTAATAAGTCTGTAAATATGGGTCCAATTTAAACCAGCGGATTTTACCATTTAAACAAATGTAACTTCTTCCCTTTTATTTTTTTCTTATTATTTAAATGCTAAAAGTTAGCTAAGATGTGCGCTATTACTTATACCAAATTTCATTTTATTAAGTATAATAATTACTGAAAAAACTAAGAAAACGTTAGTATGATAAATCAAACTTCGCATAAAATCTCCATAAAAATCGGCAATTTCATAGGTAAAGACCTAATATTATCTCAGTTAACTGCTCTGAGAATGTCCATGTAATGTTTTGTTTAGATATTTGGTGGTTAAGACAACCTTCGAGGAAAAATTCTAAACGCATCTATGTATGAGAAGGAAATCTTATCCAATACCTTTTGACTAACTCCAAATCGCTATCCATTACTAATCTTCATACATCAAACTTCTAAAGAATAACTTTTTAATTTTTTTCTAACCTCCAGGATAGAAAAAGACTTATCAGCCAACAAAGCAACGCTAGAAGAATTACAGAACGCACAAGACATCCTCGACAATGAGACGAAAATATTTGAAGATCTCGAGTTCCAACATCTTGAAGAGGAATCTGAGTTGTGAGTAAAATTAACTAAAAATATTTCTATTTCACGATTACAATCATCATAACACCCCATCAATGTCCTACTGCAGGGACGGGCCTCCTCCCATGACGGAGGAATACTTGGCCTACTAATACCACGCTGGCCAGACGGATTGGTATAGGGTTTAATTTCAAGTTTTCCTTCTTTCTATGTAAAAGTAATAATCACAGATAGTCCCTTAGTCGGTTTCTACGTATGAATGAAATCTTTACTCCGTCACCACACGGATTGCCAACTATTTTGGTCGGCCTGAAATTATCTATCAGAGCAGTCAAAACAAGTCGCTTCCTACGTTCCCCGCTATTTAGTTCCAATATTGACATCTATACAGTCATTTGCAACAACTTCCAGCTTGCCGAGTTAGTTAGCGCGTCTTAGGTACGAACGGAACGTTTCATCGTGCTTTAGGTTTCATGCTCACAGACATAGACATTATTTTGAAAACATTGAAAGCTACTTTAAAATAATGAAATATTTTCAATATACTGCCTTTGTTTTACATTTCGAAACTTACTGACCTTTTTGTTTATTTCTACAGGTTATCAAAAAGAGAGGATATCCAAAACGACGTAGTCCTTCTGACAAAGAAGATCGAAGCTCAGAAATCTCGTATACTAACCCTCAAATCTGAAGCCAACAGCAACTTAACCTCCGCCTTAGACGAAACTAAAGTATTACACGCCGAATACGTTAAACTATTGAACCTAGTCGAAGAATTAACTAGTAAAGTACAGACTGTCGAAAAAGAATTGAAACCTATTGTTGCTAAGTTAAATGACGTAGAAAGGACTCAGTCGCCTGATAGCGCGTTCTTTACAGACCAGACAAGAGCAAAATCAGGGGAATTTGGTTATTCCCCGCAAAGCTCAGATAGCGATGAAATAGATCTTAAAATGTCAACTTTCGAAAACCATACGAAAGAAATTAAAGATAAACTACATTCTATAGATCAAATGTCACAATCTATGACCGTAGAAATTGAAAGAAGAGTTATCACAGACTTAGTTGATAATGACGAAAGATACAGCGAGAGTCCATCAAAATCATCAACTTCATCGAAAGAAAAGAAAGGATTTTGGGAAAGAAATTTCGATTCATTGAAACGTAAGAGTAAGAAACCGAAATCACCCGAAAAAGTAGATGTTATGTCTCAAAGTTTAAACGAAAATTTGTTTTATAGCGATAATATTGAAGCCGATGTTAGCTTAGATAAATTTAATAGTCTCAGACATTCCAAAAAGAAAGAAAAAAACGTAGGCCCGGTTAAAAGTAATTCGTCATCAAAAATACCGACATTTGCAGCTCTAGGTAAAATTATGAAGAAAGATTCCTTCGGTAAGAAATCTAGGGAAAACAGTATAAAAAATGACGAATCGGATAAAGAAAATAATGCTAAGAATCGCTATATAAAGAACCCTAAACCAATTAGTCCGGATAATAAATATATTAAAGCAAAATCTCTTTCACCCGAAAAGAAAGTTGACGACATTAAAGAAGAAAATGAAAACTTAGACAATGTTGAACAAAAAAATAAAGTAACGTTTGAAAATACGACTAAGATTAATAACTTCGTAGAGACGGCTCAGGCTGCAAAAATTTTGCACAGAAAAAGCTATGGAGACGAACCCAGTGTTAAAAGTGGGGAGTTTAATAAAATGACAGATAAAATACCTTCGCAAGATGATATAGATAGAATATCTAAGGTAACGATTGATGCCCCTATTCTGCCAAGCGATACCGATATGAACTCTTTGGGTAAAAGGACTCTGGATAGCCTTATGGAGGTCGAAAGGAAGAGATTTGAAATGTTGGAAGAACAAGGTAATATATTCTACTTTAATTTAATAGGGTTAAAGTTCATAATTATTCTTCTTTTTAAGTCAAATTTAGATAAATTAATGTCTATTCATTCGTTAGAGTTACATATATTAGAGTTATTATATTATAAAGAGGTAAAGTTTGTGTGATTGTGTGTTTGTGACGTTGTAGGGGGTAATCTCTGGATCTACTGAACCGATTTTAAAAATTCTTTCTGTGTTGAATAGTCCATTTATATCGAGGAGTGTCATAGGCTGTATAGTATCACGCATAGTGGGTGGACGAACATGAATTTGTATTTGTCTGGATGTATTCTATGTATTTATGAAAAAAGTAGACTAGTATATGCACAATTCTGCTTAGTTTGGGACTAGATGGCGTTGTGTAATAAATGTTATATTATATTTTTAAAAACACCATTACAGTAGTACCCGGCCGTAAATATTGCAGATCCGAAATTGACCGATTGTCTCTTTCCACAGGTCGATGTGCAATATTTACGGCCGGGTACTGTGTATGCGATGGATGACTATATTCCTATATAGTCTTATATTCATCATCATCATAACAGCCCATTAATGTCCCACTGCAGGAACGGGCCTCCTCCTGTGACGGAGGGATACTTGGCCTACTAATACTACGCTGGCCAGACGGATTGGTATAAGGTTTAATTTCAAGTTTTCCTTCTTTTTATTTCGTTAAGATAATATTCACGAATAGTCCCTTAGTAGGTTTTTACGACACCAATGGGATGAGATGGGGTGGTGACTGTAGTCTTACTCCGTCACCACACGGAGGTCTAATATTAATCCAATTTTATTATTATTCACCCAGGATGCCAAGTAATAGAAAACGAACGTGAAAAAATCTTAGAACTAAAACGGCGCGTACAAGACGAGACAAAGAAACTGTGGGATCAAAAATACCGGTCCGAACAAAGCAGGTCTTTGGACATCGACCAATGCCATAGTCTACCGGTCGAGAAGACCGATAGGGGGCTTTTGGACGACTCCAGCTTGTTGGAAGACAGCTTTATAGCTACTTCCAGCATGTTCGAAGAGAGGTTAGTATATCTTTTTACTAGTTTTTAGTTCGTGGCTCCACCCTACGTTTTCGGGATAGATGCCAGTTAGCTCTATAAGAAATTTCATCGAAATTGGTCTAGCCGTTTAAGCGTGATTCAGTAACAAATATTCATCCATAATTATAAACTTTTGCACTTTATTTTATGCCATTGCATGCTTTTAAATATTAGTAAGTAAATGGTAGATTAAAGAACTATCGAGTCTATATACATATGCACCGATATTTTTCTTTACTCCTGGCGGAACACGGCCGGGTCACGCCACGGCCCTAACGTGTGTGGTTAGTCCTTAACTGAAAAAAGTACGTATATGACGTTTTGTAATCTAAATAGATTCAATTTTCGAGTAAATTCCGCCGTCGTTGTCCATATCTGGCGGTTTTCGCAGTTCTGGCAATTATATACTTTAACAGATTGGTAATAAGGGTAATATTTGCGTTATGTATTACCTATGACCTCAGCGACAAGTTACGCGAACCAGCGCGTATTAGTGACACGCGTACCACGCCTACTTAGTACTTCCACTTGATTCTTTCTTCCGTGGATTTTCTATACAAAAAAAACATTTATGATTCAAAAACTACAGGCGGATATGATGAATCAAAATATTATTCATTATCACAAAACTAACTCAACGTTTATCGGAAAAAGCTCTTTAGATAACAATACGTTATCAATATTAATGTTATTTTCGTTTTACTAGTTGACCACTTATTGTAATCGGAATATTCATTCATGGAATCTAAAATATTCCGCAATAATAGGTAATAGGTATATGTTTCTAAAACATTCACACAATACCAATAAGTCCTAAAACAGTAGAGGTTGTAACACAGCAACACATCAAGTTAAACATTTTCATTTGAAATTGTGTCTTATTTCAAGGTATTAAGGTACATGAGTGTCTAGCTTGATTAGTTGCTGTGTGTACTATGGGCAATAGACAATTAATATTAATAATATGTATTTTGAGCCAACCTTACCTCATCCCTTAGGGCCGGGTCGTAGACGCCGTCTAGGGACAATTTTGCTGTTATTATTTGTACAAAAGCAAAATAAGGAAAAATTGATACAAAAATCTTTAGAAGAATCTGAAAATATAGAGAATCTTTTGGTAGAAGTTTTGGTTGGCCAGTTACCACGCAGCGCTGTAACTGTGGTGGTTTTCGGTTGTGTATAAAGTTTTCTCGAAAAATAGGAATAGTTCTTAACCTATAAATGGCTCTATTATATTAGGATCGAATCCTGTCCCAAGCATCTAATTTGACGACCTCGGTGGCGCGCCGGTAAAGCCAGCGGCTGCCGCGCATGAGGTTGTGGGTTCGATCCCCACGCAGGACAATAATTTGTGAGATCCACAAATTATTGTCCTGAGTCTGGGTGTTATATGTGTCTGTTAATTGATGTTAGTAAAAGTCCCCGCGACACAGGGCATGATCCCTAGTGCGGGAGTTGTCTTTTTTTTAAAAAGCAATTTTGTCCATTATTTTTCGTTTTATTTCGATAGCAAACTTAAGCTTGATAGTGGACTATTTCATAATCATCATCATATCAGCCAATTGACGTCCACAGCTAGACATAGGCCTTTCTCCAAATATAGCAACCTTGTGCGGTCCTGTGCCTGGATGAGGAAGGCAAAGGACCAAACAAGGTGAACTATTTAAAAACAAAAAAATTCAATAACATTTTCCATCTTAACTACAAGTATTAACTATGCAGTAGTAGTCCCTTAGTCGCAATTTACGACACCCAGTAAACCACACTTGTTATCATGACCCATATGTTTATAAAACTAGTTGACTGCACAATCAGTCGGCGCGATAAGATAAAATTCAGTTTACTTACGAACGTGGACGTGTAACAACGTCGCTTACGTCATTCCGGTGTAACAAGTGTACATACATACATACATAAACTCACGCCTTATCCCGTCCGGGGTAGGCAGAGACGACAGAACGCCACTTGTCACAGATTCGGCCATTCATTAAGCGAGTCATACATGCGCGTCGGTTACGAGTGCTCTTTATTATAACAAGTGAAGTGTTAAAAATTATTCGTAACGATAGGTTTGAGATAGTTTTTAAAAACATTTTTGGAATTAACAAACATGGATAATGGATGGAAGGGTACCGAACGGATGGGTCTGTGTGACGAAAGAAACAGTATTTTTGTGCCAAGTTCTTGACAAGGATCTAGGTACCGACTAAATTGATTTAATTATCAACTAAACCAGAAAAGTATTAACAATTTGTACCTTATTGTCTAGAAGTGATTTGGCAAAGTGACTGTATAGGGTATTGATTTATTGATACTTACTTGATTAACTTTGTAAACAAACACCACATTTGCAAATTCACTAGTGTTTACATTAATCGCACACTGATATGGATGAAAATTTCTGGAAAGTAGCATTAAACGTTTATGGAATAGAAAACACGTACAGTATGGAGACATTGATAATATGATTGGTTTTTAAAGAAAGACAGCAAATCAATGAGTAAGAAGAGTATATTCGATTACCGAAAATAGCAGAATAATTTATAGCATAAGTTTTGAAAATTATCACATTTAAATGTATCTTATGACGTTCGGCATACGGTTGAAATTATAAAAGATTGAATCCCTACTTACTTCTATTTGACATTGTATGTTTCATCATGTCTTACTAAGGATTTAATTATATTCCAAGATCTAGAAGTGCCAAACATCACTTATTTTCTAATGAACCAAATATACACGAATGGGTAGTGGTGGGGTGTACTATCATCGTATGACTAATAGCTAACTTTCCTAGACGGCCACTTTTCTGGTATCCGTTGATGAAAGTACAAAAAAACAGAGGTAACTTCACTTATTTTCTAATATATATATATAGTCATCGTATGACTAATAGCTAACGTGCCCAGGCAAGTTAGCTATTAGTCATACGATGATAGTTCTCCCCACCACTACCCATTCGTGTATATTTGGTTCATTAGAAAATAAGTGATGTCTGGCACTTCCTAGATCTTGGAATATTAGAGCTGTCATTGCACTTCGATAAAAAGTCGTTGCAGTGCAACAAAATATAGCACTTATTGTTAACGTTATAAAATATAATTTCATAATCATCAATAAATTATAATCTCACTTTCTCGCTTCCTCATTGTTGTTTGTCTTTCTTTAAAAGCCAATCATATTATCAATGTCCCCATACTGTAAATTACTTTGATGTAACCACTATTTGTCTTAAATTTTAAATAAATGTTATTTTTTCCAACGTCAAATTTTACAGATAAAAATTTATTTTACTATTTGACATTTGTAGATTCTAGAATTTGTCCTTGATTCTCATACATTTCATAAAGGTCAAAGACAAAACGAAACGTCTTTATTCTGTGGTTGTCACGATGCCATAGTTGTTTACCTTTATAAACAAGTAAGGAAAAATACCCTATAGAGTGATGGGAATGTAATGTCTATGTCTTGTCTAAGATTGAAGCGGTAGACCCCTACAGCAGTAGGAAGTAAACTGAGCCCTAGCCTGGTGATATATTATGGTGGTATTTTTATTCCTTTACCACATTGACATGTAAGCTATATTAAGTAAAACATTATATAATGCTAGTCACAGTGAACATTGTATTCTTACTCCGTCACCACACGGAGAGCTTACCTACTGTACATTTTATAATAAATAGTCGAGTCGGTTTGCTTGCGCCTTTATTTTAATCCTCAGTTTCAATGACTTTTGACGATTCGTCTTGAAATCGAATGCGGTATTTAAATTGGTAATCTCCCTTAGTCGGTTTTTACGACACCCATGTGATGAGATGGGGTGGTGACATTGTATTCTTACTCCGTCACCACACGGTTTTTTTTGCGCACTGTATTTAGTCTTATTTTACCTACCTCGGTGGCAAAAGCGGTAACCCAGTGGTAACAAGCCTTTGTTGTCATGATGCCTTGAAGAAACTATAAGATACTAGCTTTTGCTCGCGGCTTCGCTCGTGTTAAATTCGAGGTAGCACCGTTCCCCTTTCCTGGACACAGAACAAAAAAAAAGTAGCCTATGTTACTCTCCATCTCTTCAACTATCTCCACTTTAAAAATCACGTCAATTCGTCGCCCCGTTTTGCCGTGAAAGAAAGACAAACAGACACACTTTCCCATTTATAATATTAGTATGGGTTAACGAAACGTCTTTCTAAGCCAGAAGTGCAGAACAATACCTTGGTTTTGAGGTCGGTTTTTGAATTACTATATTTATCATTTTCATAAAAAATATTAAATTAATAATTTTTATACAAAAATCCGTGTGGTGACGGAGTAAGAATACAGGGTGTCACCACGCCATCTCATCCCATGGGTGTCGTAAAAACCGACTAAGGGACTGTCTGTTATCTTTACGAAATAAAAAGAAGGAAAACTTGAAATTAAACCCCTATACCAATCCGTCTGGCCAGCGTGGTATTAGCAGGCCAAGTAACCCTCCGTCACGGAAGGAGGCCTGTCCCTGCAGTGGGACATTAATGGGCTGTTATGATGATTAAATACTTAAATAATTTATATAAAAAAATAGTTTCGCAACAAGCGTTTCTAAACCATTTCTTCGTTTAATCATTTTAACTATGCGCAGTTACGTAGGGTTAAAGGTCAATTATCCAAGACCTTTCATCACCCTATTAACACTTGACTTATTGGTTATTAACAAGTATTTTTATGATTGTCTTTTTAACCGACTTCAAAGAAGAAATAGTTTTGTATGTTTATCCGTTGTCTAGTACCCATAGTACAAGCTTTGCTTAGTTTGGGACTAGATGGTGATGTGTGAATGTGTGAGGACTATTTATTTATTTATTACTTTCCCTTAGCTGACTTTTACGACACCTACATTTAGTTGGTACGATAGCGATGTGTTTTTGCAATGATATCATTACTTGGATAATTGGATGTCATCACGCACAGAACTAAAACAGTAGAACTAATTGATGTCGTAATTAAGAAGTTAGTTTTATTTTTGATCGTTTGGTGACATCATCTGACTCAGGAGAAGGCCCGTCTTTGCTGTGGGACTTTAATAAACTGTTATAATGATAATAATCGCATTGTAGCCAACAATAATAACCTTACAGAGCCTATTGACATACATATCGGATAAGAGGAAGTAGGAAACTAGAACTAGACTAGATAAGTGCTTGACATTATAAACAATAAGAGGCAAATAATAATAAAAATAACTTTTCTTATTTCGTTGAAATAATATCTGGTTACTTTCCCTTCATCATCATCATCATACCAGCCAATCGACGTCCACTGCTGGACATAGGCTTCCTCCAAGTATTGCCACCTTGTGCGGTTCTGCGCCTCCCTCATCCACTTTCCCTTAATCGGGCAAAATTTTACTAAACCGTTGCAACTAGATAAGATGATGACAATGTCTTCTTACTCCGGCACTCAAAAATCTGTCAAAGGGTCTAATTATTCGCACACATACGCACATATTATACATAAAAAACACTCAGACCAATGCAAACAATCATGTTCATGCACACAAAGATTTGCATTGAGCGGGAATCGAACCCGAGACCTCTGCGTAGAAGCCATGTAATATACCGACTGCGCCACAGAGGTCGTCAATAACTAAAATAATCACGTTACAGATTATTACATTACACCATATTCGCCTACTTCTGCCTATACTCAATGTATAAGGTCGTGATATCACATTACCCTGATAGATGATAGCTAACTACTTGGTATGCGACACTGACAGTTATTTAGGGCGAGCATAGAAATCAAACAATTATATACAGGCTGATTCAGTTCTTTATTTGTTTCTGTTACGTAAAAATAAATTTTAAAAAACATATATTTGACTGTAGGTATTAAACACTGAATCGCCGAGATTAGTGTTTTACATTAAATAAAAAGGCAAAAGAATTATTATTATCTACGGAGTTTTCGCAGCCGCTAGTTAATTATTATTAACTATACTTCTTCGTGTGGTAACGGATCTCCGTGTGGTGACGGAGTAAGAATACAATATGTCACCTTATAATATAATCTTATCCCATGGGTGCCGTAAAAACCGATTAAGGGACTATCCGTAAATATTATCTTTACGAAATAAAAAGAAGGAAAACTTGAAATTAAACCGCACACCAATCCGTCAGTCTGGCCAGCATGGTATAAGTAGGCCAAGTATCCCTCCGTCACTAGAGGAAACCCGTCCCTGCAGTGGGACATTAATGGGCTGTTATGATAATAAGAATTTCCCCCGTAAAAAAAACGACTCGAGTCTATTAGTTATTACCTTATTACTCATCAGTAACTGGCTTCCTCATTTCATAAGTAGCAAGATGTCTGATACTATACGTAGGAATGTCCGATTAAAGTATTATATACTTAAAGCAGAGTATTTGTGAAGTAGATCGATTTTATTTAATCTTATCTAACGGTTTTATCAGCAGTTGTATCACAAGTAGATTACAAGTATTGTGAAGTAAAGCTGTTAACTATTTCATAGAATTGTGCTTAATTAAAAGTGCTCCCTCGACTTCGAGTATACACATGTGAAATTACAGAATATATATGAAATCATCATCATCATCATGTCAGCCTATAGACGCCCAATGCTGGGCATAGGCCTCCTCCAAACGTTTCCACCCTGCGCGGTCTTGTGCTTCCCTCATCCATCGGCTTCCCGCCGTCCTAACCAGGTCGTCGGTCCACCGTGTGAGGGGTCTCCCCACCCTGCGCTTCCCGGTGCGCGGTCGCCATTCTAGAACTTTTCTGCCCCAACAGCCATCAGTTCTCCGCGCTATGTGTCCTGCCCAATATGTGAAATATGTATTTAGTTTAATTATAGTAGCATGCGTAAATAGTAGCGTATAACTTGGACAAATTGGAACCTTAGACTGTTTTGGAGATAACTTTTACTTAAGACTATTTTGAGAAGCCTGATACTATCTCACTTACTTTGAAATCTTTATAGTTTACATCAGCCTGTAATGGTTTCACTCAAGATTAGAGCTTTTGCCAGCGTTGGTAAAAGTGTAGAAGAATTTCTTCTACATTCATTTTCTTCTGAAGAAAATGAATAAATACATGACCGCTTTGTATCCGAAGCAATGTTTGCTTTATAGAAGTTTTTTAAAATCTTTGTCAGATATGTTCGGTTAGTAAGGTCACCATTTATGGATATATATCCTTACACGCAATCATAATTAAAAAAAATATCAACAGTAACAATAAAAATTTAAAGACTCCTGTTTTCATCATTATTATATTTTTAAACTACAAATTTCTGCTTTAAATGTTCAAAATGAAAGATTTTATATCTTAAATGATACTTTTAAACGTGACAACGATACCGTTGACACTAATACGGTAGATAAAAGTACCAAAATAGTTATCAAATAACCCACCGAAATAGTCTTCAAAGTGGCATATTAATTCAGCGATTGACATAAATGGAGAGCGTTTTTATGGACAGACGGACAACCTTATGGGTTTAATGTTATTTTTTACCTGTTATGCATGTAAGCTTTTCATGGGGTGACGAAATAAAAATATATGTCACCAACCTATATAACATCTTACGAGTGTTCTAATAGGGGGACTAAAGCCCGATTTACACATAGACAAGTACAGTAGCGAGTTAAGTAGTAAGTTGTTGATTTAGTTGATTTAAATAGACGCGAGAGGGGGGGCTGTTTCGTACTTAACTCGCCAAAAAATAGGATGGAGATCTATTCAAAGCAACTTAATCAACAACTTACTACTTAACTCACTACTGTACTTGTCGATTTGTAAATAAAATAAGGCTAATAATTCATACCTATCTAGTCAAGTTTCCTTTAATATTGATGTTTTGTTTATGACATCATACTGCATTAAGGCCTCAAAATATGGGCACGTAGGTATTTATTATTTTATAAACAGTGAAAATTAGTTTTTAAACACGTCTTCATAAAAACAACACTCTGTATAATCTTTGTCATTGCACATTATAAACTTCCCTAGCACAATTGAGTATAGCAGATGTTATCGTACGCGTCGCACCACTGCGACTCGCTTATACGGATATTTTGTGTCAGTTATAATACGGATGTGATTAGTGATACGATTATTTAATACTTACGCGAAAATTGTGCTGTGAAAAATTATAAAAAAATTAAGTTTTTTTGGTATTATTTTGTTTAAAAGTTGATAAATAGAAAGGAAATTAGCATGTCAATTCTCGTATCTTAATATTGTTAAAAATTCGGTTAAGTTAACTTTTAGTTGTCAAATTGTCTTACCTATTGTGTGACAATTTGACAGCTAAAAGTTAACTTAACGATTTTAAGGTACGAGAATGGACATGTAGGTAAGAATTTAAAAAATAGTTGCAATACATCAACATACGAACAATACTTCCTTACACGGTGAGCTAGTTATCAGCATAGGGTAAGGTAAAGAAATGTATCTAACCTATACCTCTTACTCTGTGTGGTGACGGAGTAAGAATACAGAACAAAAACCGACTAAGGGACTATCCGTGACTATTATCTTTACGTAATAAAAAGAAGGAAAACTTGAAATTAAACCCTATACCAATCCGTTTCCGTCACGGGAGGAGGCTCGTCCCTGCAGTGGGACATTGATGGGCTGTTATGATGATACCTAAGCCTAGAGGAACTGCCGGAAGTAAGGCTGTGTACATCATAGTCTATTGCCGTCATTAGTTTCGGTGACAGTCAAATTGTGACAAAGCTCCTTAAATAAAGAAAAAAAAAGTAGCGGTGCCCAAGTTACTACAAAAATAGCATTAAATATTTTTGGTAGAAATAATATGACGATGTCCTTAATAGATATTACACGGTCACGTGCGTTCGTTAGGCGGCGAAAAAATCGCGTTCCTTTTTTAAACATATTTTTATTCATAGCGTGATACTATATAGCCTATGACACTCCCCAATAAATGGACTATTCAACACAGAAATAATTTTTATAATCGGTTCAGTAGATCCAGAGATTACCCCCTACAACGTCACAAACACACAAACTTTAGCTCTTTATAATATTATTATTATAGATTACTTATAAACTTCCCTATATCAATACTTACTTCTACAGGCGTGAGATATGATGAGATTTAGCCCATCATGATTAATGACTGTTGGGGCGAGCCAGATGTTACGTACCTACTGCATTATAACTATTTATTTATTTATGGTACTACCACACTGTCGCTTTGCCCGTTTTGTTAATGTCGTTATTCTTTTTATTAACATTGTCGTAGTTAAAGATTATTAAGATAAATAATATCCGTGTAGTGACGGAGTAAGAATATAATATGTCACCACCCCATCTCATCCTATGGGTGTCGTAGAAACCGACTAAGGGACTATCTGTGAAAATTACCTTTACATAGAAAGAAGGAAAACTTGAAGTTAAACCCTCTACCAATCCGTCTGGCCAGCGTGGTATTAGTAGGCCAAGTATCCCTTCTTCACAAGAGGAGGCCCGTCCCTGCAGTGGGACATTAGTGGGCTGTTATGATGATGATGAAAAAAAATAGAAGACAAATCGCCTCGCCAGAATAATATTTGTATGGTAGCAACATCGCTAAAACAAATAATAATATTCTTTGTTCATTTCCTTCATATAAACGAGTGTGGAAGATCCTCGTTAGTTTTACTCCGTCACCTGTGATCTCTGCCTCGTTAACTCCTAAAAAACCATTCTACATTTATCCTCATCATCATAACAGCCCATCAATGTCCCACTGCAGGGACGGGCCTCCTCCCGTGACGGAGGGATACTTGCCCTACTAATACCACGCTGGCCAGACGGATTGGTATAGGGTTTTATTTCAAGTTTTCCTTCTTTTTATTTCGTTAAAATAATAGTGCCTTAGTCGGTTTTTACGACATCCATGGGATGAGATGGGGTGGTGACATATTGTATTCCTACTCCGTCACCACACTGAGAACTTACTACATTAATAAAAGTTACCTAAGATATTTCAAAACTAACCAAAAATCAGTGATGAGATGAAAACTTAAACGCAAACGAAAATCTAAATTAAATTTTCTTGTTTAATATAAAACGTCAGTGTGGAAAGAACTTTATTCATCTAGCAAGAAGTTATTGATAAAAAGTATTAAGAGGAGAGACAATCGATAGAGTTTACAATAATAGATTTATTGTGTCAATGATAAATAACTATTGTTGGCCAATTTAACAGTTCATTGTGCCCAATATGATTTATATTTACGTATACTTTTTGTCTGTTTTCTATTAGTCGGGGTTGCCCCTCGATTTATAGAAAGTTACTGTGTCTAATAACAAAAAAAATGTTTATAAACTAATAGCCATCGGCTATGGCATTGTTTTTTTTTCATTGTATATTGGGCACAATAACATAATATTGTAGGATAGGGGCTTCTGTGATGTGACAGTGTAAGATTACAATGTGTCACTCTATCTCTTACTATAAGTGTCGTAAAAGCCGAGTAAGGAAAAGTTCGTAGATTATATCTTTAGGCAAACAAAAACCGGATCTATACCAATTCAATTCTATACCTGCGGGAAGCCGATGGATGAGGGAGGCACAGGACCGCGCAGGGTGGAAACGTTTGGAGGAGGCCTTTATCCAGCAGTGGGCGTCTATAGACTGATATGGAATGGAATAGATACCTAAATACGTAAAGTAGGTCTGTCCTGCGAAGGGACATTATGGAACACTGAAGAGATGCAAAACACGATTTAACCCTGTACCAAACTGTGGTCAGAATTGGGGCTAAAAATAGCACTTTAGACCCTTCTCTGTAACAAAGCAGGATGGTCTTTGCAGTGGAACATTTACGGGCCTCTATAATGATAGATGTGAAAGAAGATTGTATGTTTGTACCATCATCATCGTATCAGGCAATTGATGTCCACTGCTGGACTTAAACCTCCTCCAATTATTTCCTCTTATACGTTCGTATTCTATGAAATTTCATGACGTAAGAGTAATTCTTAGTTAAATAGTTGCCCATCTTAAATATTGACTCTGACACTCTGTTTAGAGGTGTGGTAGGTAAATGTCTTATACTTTCTAATAATAAGTATGTCATTGTTATGTACAGTCAAGGAATTTGATTCACGTACCATTTCAATGATTTATTGTTTGAACCATTAACATATCGTAAGGTTTATATTCGTTTAAATAAGGGAAAATCGTTTTACATTTTAATGATGACGTATGTTCGGGTGAAAGTTCTGCAAACTTCAACCTTAGATAATGTGTGTTAGATTAATTTTACATTATCAAAGTGTCTTCTCTGAATACTAACCTATTTGTAGTTTCGTCTAATAAATAGAAAAAAAAAATTTTTTTGGCGATGTCAACTTTTTGACACAGTTCAATGTCAAGCTATTGTAAAACTTAAAATTTTACAATAAAAATTGTTATACGTTACATTTTAAAAATGCATCGAAGAAATAATACAGAACAGAGAAGTCAAATCATTACATTGCATGAGCAGGGCCACGGCATTCGTGACATAGCTCGGTTATTAAATATATCCAGAACAACTGTGAGACTATGGATTACGCGATTTGGAGAACTCGGTAAACAAGCATGTCATACTACGACACTGACGTCATTTTAGCGTTGCGAAGAAAGATAGTCCTTATCAATATCGATTGTCATTAGCAATTTAAACTTAAGACGGTACGCGAATCAAATTCCTTGACTGTACATAGATGTGTTTGTAATAAATCTTTTTAAATACTAGACAAAGGAGCTGTCTTTAGTCACTGTGGGACAATAAATTTTGTTTCGAACTTATTCGGTGGGGTGGGGACAAGCATTATTCGTAGTTGGAATTTTGTCGTTACGGAAAATGTCTTACGAATACTATCTTAAAACACGTCAGTGGCAAAACGGTTGGCAATACAGCTGCTGCTGCGCGGGGTCTATGCTTCGAATCCCTAATTATTTGTGTCGTCTACAAGTTATCGTCTTGGGCCTGGATGATCTATGTTTTGGAGGTTCTTTGTTTCTATTAATTTCATGCTATTAGAAGGCTTATTTTGACACACGCCTTGATTATTGTGGGAACTTTCTTTTTTAAAGAAAATGTAAATTTTAACGAGCATGAACACATGAATGTGTGCATTGGTCTTTACTGAGATAAGCACGTTTAATATAAACTTGCACACCAACTATCTAGATTATATAATTTTTAACCCAATATGACCATCATCATAAACTAATTAGAAGTGATATCACTGTGATATTAGTGCTGTGTTTAAGTGATTAAATAAAAAAGTGATATAAGTGTTATAATAATGTCTAAAACTAAGGAAAAGGAAAGAAAATGTTCCTTATTGTGTTGGTGAGTATATTAAATTATAGGTTTATTAGGTATTGGTATTAAAACAGGATTTAAAGCAAAAAAAAAAAACAAAAAAAAAAACGATTTTTCGAATGTTTGTGTTAGTTAGCTGTGTAATAGTGAAATCAGTGCTGAAACGCCAAGCAAAATGTAGTAAAATTTCATTTAAAATAAAGTCTCGCACTTTAGTGATAATCGCAACTAAAAGCAAAGTACCAGAACATAAAAGATATTTTTTCTCTTTATTGTTCTGTTATCCGTGTGGTGACGGAGTAAGAATACAATATGTCACCATCTCATCCCATAGGTGTCGTAAAAACCGGCTAAGGGACTATTCGTGAATATTATCGTTACGAAATAAAAAGAATCTCAATCAATTATCAAAATAAATCTTGATATTAAACCCTGTACCAATCCGTCTGGCCAGCGTGGTATTAGTAGGCCAAATATCCCTCCGTCACGGGAGGAGGCCCGTCCCTGCAGTGGGACATTAGTGGGCTGTTATGATGATTGTTCTGTTTGGGGTTTTAGTATGTTTAAATCCTGTCCCTGTTACTGATCTGTTAAAGTTAATTAATATTTATAGCGAACGAGTTAATACCTTTTTTTAAGTTGCTTTCCGGAAGAGTAAACTTTGTGTCTCGAAAACTATTATAAAAATAAAATAGACATAAGACCAAGTGCACACTAATGAACTACAATTTACTTGCGAGAGCATTTTTTTTCTGTCATTGCGTTTTAGTATACTAAATAATACTAAATAAATAATAATAATAATACCGTTTACCGCCGTTTTGTGGGGCCCACTCAACGAGGTGGCAAGTCACTACCTGTCTTTTTATAATATAGAGACTGATTATCACGACAGGTATCCGGTAGTCTCCTTCCATAGCCCAATAACTTATCCACCGAACATACTCATCCATAGACTATTATTTAAATTTCCATCGCATCCTTAGAGATGCACTACAATAGTTTTTGCACTCGGCAGGGACCATCTCTGGATGTATCATATTGTGCGTTCAGAGATGGTATCTGCCCTGTGTATCCATTACCAGATTAAATATCTCTTAAAGGGCCTCTTCGTCTTGGCTTCGGCCCGATGTATGCCTTCCAAAGAACCGGGTCTCCAATAGACCCGAGTATTATGGAAAAGAGAAACATAATAATACTATAATATAATAATATGTCGTCTTACACGAAAATTCTTGGCTTCCTCAACATCGCCTTGATTTTATAAACTGGTACACTTGGCTTAGGCCCGTGTAACAGTTCTTTACCCCCTAAAAAGGAGAAATGAAAAAATAAAAAACAAAAATAATAATAATACTAAAGAAAGAGTTAAAAATGTTTTTTGCAATAATATTGACCTTTTTAAAAACAGTTCTTTAATTATTTTTTACGTTTCTTTCGTCTAAAATAAAACTTTACTCGTTAGTTTTCTTCCTTAGAAAAAGACCTTTTCGTTCATAATGCAAAAACTGTATTAAAGTAAAATGCATATTGCATATCGGAAGTCTTACATTATTATGCAATTTCATGTTTTGTCATTATTAATATTCCTGTCATTTAATATAATTATTTTCATTGTTGCAGCTCCGGGCTTATGTCATCATCAATAGAAGAGGTGAGTGATTAATTTTGTTCAAGTTTTAAAAATTAAATCAGCATATTTTTTTTTAAGGAAAGAGTGATATGTTGTTATGGAGTGAAATCCTGGTTATCGTAGGTTGCTCTTTATTGCTGTACTGTGTTTATTTATTTAAAATAGTAATAGTAATTTGTTAATTGTACAAGGTATTACATCTGATGTGTATAACAATAACGGACAATTTTGTGTTCGCCCTTTCCATCAGGTTTGGTAAGTACCGTGCCGTTATGAAAAAAAAAGTACTAAAATAATTTTCTCCACTAAATATTTAATCAATCTTTGGACCAAACTAAACCAATTAGGTTTATGTCCAAATAAATTACGAAATCTGTCTTTTATTACACTCGTATTACGTATTGACGCGAGTCAAACTAAACGCGATATGAAAATTCCATGATGCAACTAAACGTTAGCTTCAGATCACGACCAGTGTGACTTGTACCCAAAAGTCAAGCAAAATACACTTGCTGATGCCCGCGGCTTTACCCATGTGGTATAGGTAGCCTAAATGTTATTCTACACCCTAAACTACCTATATTCCAAATTTAATCAAAATCCGTTTAGTAGTTTTTGCTTGAAAGCAAACATCCATCCATACATCCTCACAAACTTTCGCATTTATAATATTAGTAGGATTTTAGGTTAAATGTGCTTGAAACACTAGCCAGTGTAACCTGTGCCGAAACGTCATTCAAGCGAAGCAAAAAACACAGTAATCTCTCCGTTTTCATTACCTAGAATCATTATAAAAAAGCTCGTAAACTAGAGCTGAAAACATAGTCGTTTAAAAAACTATTAAATTTGGCATTCGTCGGTATTATTTCCGCTTTATTTTGCAATAATTAATATATATATATATATATATATATATATATAATAGTCTCTCTCTTTTGACGTCGTTATTCCGTAAATACTTTTTATAAAAAATAGTTTAATTTTTTTTCAACATTGTTAACTGAAACCTGGCGCTCGATTCTCTGATGGAAAACAGACTGATGTTAAGCAATATACTTTTTTTTCGGGTTCGTATTCTACGCAAGTTTGTAGTTGTGTGATATATACCTAAATAAATATTCACGGACTACACAGCGCCATCTGTTCCCAAAGTAAGCTAGGCTTAACCTGCTTGTGTTTTGGGTAACAGAACAACGGAAATTAATACTTATATAATTTTTATGTAAATACATACATATTATACATAGAAACGCTCAGACCAATGCAAATAATCATGTTCATGCACACAAATATTTGCATTGAGCGGGAATCGAACCCGAGACCTATGCGTAGCAGTCATTTATTTATTATTTAAATTAAATTTCATGGCATGTTCATGTTGTATAACCACTACGCCACAGAGGCAGTGATCCATTAATTGTCTGGATGTTATTTGTAAAAGCCCTCCGCGATACAAGGATCGATTCATATAGCCGAAGTTGAATTTTTTAATTACAATTTCAATAATTAAAAAGCTTTGTCTATGAAAAAAACTAGATCATACATGAGAGAGAACCTACAGGACCCTACGTAACCTGGGATTAATATTAAAATAAAATAACTGTACTTCTACGCGTTACTCATAGCGTACGTAAAAAGGAAAATTAGAAAAAAATAAACATGTGTCAAATTATGACCGCATAAAGACTGTAACAGACAATCGAACTACAATCGCTTTATTTTTTTTAATCTATTCTATGAATGAAATTTGCATGGAACCATACATACATACATAAACTCACGCCTTATCCCGTCCGGGGTAGGCAGAGACGACAGAACGCCACTTGTCACGATCCTGGCAAACAGATTGGGCCTCGTCCACATTCATTCAGCGAGTCATACATGGAACCATCTTAGGAACAATCAGAATTGTTACGTTATTTGATTTTTAACTGAAAAAGTATGATGTAACATTATGTGAAAAATATCTAAGCATAGGTACTAAATTAATGAAGTATTTCTAATTAGTGTTAGCTCTGGTTTTGCTGAAAAATATTTCGTAAAATCACTTTCCCTGAAAAGCAATGGACAAAATTTAATATTGGGGCAAGGGTGTGTCCTAGCTGTCAAATGTATCGAATTTATACTTTTTCCTTTATTTTCTACAAATTCCTCACAATTCTACGTGTGGAATAAGACAACATGGTGTCACCACACAATCTCAATCGTTACTTAACAACCTTATTACGGTTATACGAGCTCTATTAGAAGTAGTAATATAACATGATTGCTACGCAGAGGTTTCGGGTTCGATTCCCGCTCAATGCAAATTTTTGTGTTTATGAACATGATTGTTTGCATTGGTCTGGGTGTTTTCTATGTATAATATGTATTTACAAAAAAAAAGTTCTTAAATATGTTTATCCGCTGTCTAGTACCCATGGTACAAGCTTTGCTTAGTTTGGGACTAGATGGCGTTGTGTGCATGTGTGAGGAATATTTATTTATACACAAAACTGATTGTCTGTAACAACCTTTACAAGCATGTCATCTGCAAATAGCAAGCATGTGGTATATGTCTGAATGAGTGTAAGACGCACACAAAATTATGTATAGCCCAGTTTTTATATTTAACTAGGACTTATTCTGATGGTGGCTATAAATATGTGTGTTTTGTTTACGTCATAGAGCATACGGTGACACATTGGTTCACCTTCGTGTGGAGTAGACGGTTGTAAACTTAGTTTGAGTTCGTCAGTACTAGGAAACTTTGGGAACTTGTTAAAGTAAATTAAAGAAGAATGGAATAATATTTTGTAGCTCGAGGTTGGATTTGGGCCTGCCCCTTAACCTGGCTTCCTTATCAGGCTACACACGCCCACTGCTGGACATAGGCCATCTCCAAACGTTTCCACCCTGCGCAGTCTTGTGCCTTCCTTATACATCGGCTTCCCGTCGTCCGTTCACCGTGTGAGGGGTCTCCCGGTGCGCGGTCGCCATTCTAGAACTTTTCTGCCCCAACAACTATCAGTTCTCCGCGCTATGTGCCCTACGATATCTCGAACTGATTGATAGCACGGGTATCTCAAAACATTTTCAAAGCGAAAGGACATTGGCACTTTGGATTACTGATATTTTATAGTATATTGATTTCATTAACACTTCCATTTTATACAAGTCCTGGACGTCCTGGACAAAAATATAAGATTTAGTTTGTAAAGGTGTACTTTGAATAGTACGCAAGCGCATCTGATTTATAATTTGTAAAGTATGTATCTGCTTTCAATAATAAAAAAGAAATATAATCATGGAAAGGTTTTTTTCTTCTTCTTACGAGTCGTAGATATACAATTACATTTTTTTTTCTTTAAACATAACCAGCAATTTGGCCACAGTGATTGTCTTGTCAGTGGCGTTCATTAGGTCTTTTTCTGTGCTCTCTTTCTCTCTCTCTCTCGGAAAGGTTCTGGAAAGGCGACTTTGTACCGGAAGACGTAGGGTAGGTAGGGATATGAGGGGCATAAGGTGGAGAGAAGACCTAGTTAGGACGGCGGAACACTGAAAAAAGCATAGGACCGCGCAAGGTGGTAATATTTACAGCAGGCCTTTGTCCAGCAGTGGACGATCATGAAGATGAAGATGATCAGTTTTCTACTCCAGTTAAAACTATACTATTATATACCCACATACATCAAAGAATGCATTATTTCAGTCCATAAGACATAATGAAGGAAGTTTTCACTCAATTCATCCGTTTCATTCTCAAAAGGATATTGTCGTTTGTCTTCTATAAAGGACAGACAGGTGTTATGTTAGAATTATTTCTGTTAGTTATACTTATTTAGAATGGTTTCCGTTTTCTTCTACGTCCCTTTGTCGTTTTGACATGACAAATCTTGTTATTTATTTATAGATATATACTACATTTCCTTTAGAATTTGGAAGTAGTTTTGGTGATGGATTTATTAAGTTTTATGGTAGGTATTTATTCTCTCGTTCCTCAAAAATGGTGATATTGTTTATCACTGTTTCAAGTATATAGAGAGTGCACATTACAGTAGAGCCCTACTCTTTTCGTTGCAATTTTCTAAACGCCTTCCTATCGCACGCCAGTTTCTTAACCCGTGAAGAGCAAAGCGTCACGATACCCAACTTCTTCTTAATATTTTTAAAGTTATCTCGTTTTACTTAGCCTTCTATACGTGTCTGGAACAGGAGTCGAGTCAAATAAATTGATCAACCATTATCTATATCTTGATCTCTATCTCTATAAAAATACACGTACTTACATATGGCCGTCTTTATGCTAAAAGGAACCACTCGACAAATTTCGTTTTTTTTTTTTTTTAATAATAACTAACATTTTGTCGAGTGGTTCGTCTGTTTTTATTTAAAAAAAAAAAAACTAAATTTGTCGAGTGGTTCCTTTTAGCATAAAGACGGACATATTATAATCCCTAATAATCACAGATAACCCTCACTATTTGACCAACACCACCACATGCAAATCTATGTTCGCTTTAAATTTCATTCAAATCTTCTTTTGTTTCAACTTCAACAACATTTAACTACCCTAATTCCACTGCTGGAAGTAAGCCATATCCAAATACCTAAGCATCAAATCTACGCATTTTTATCTACAGTAAAAACCTGTCAAAACAACAAAATTAACATCCCAATAAAGATTCAAGTACACAAACATTCAACGAGTTTCTAAACTACCTGTTTACATGTATTTTTTTGAGCTTGCAACCCATAGCGTTGGTAGAATTCATCAATGTCTAATTTATTAGACAGTTTCGCATGAATAGTTCACCTAAACAGATGTGTGGTTAATAAGAATGTTTTGAGCAATCTGCTCTCACTTATTTACCATGTTAGAAAAGGAACCTTTACTATTTGGAATAAGTGTCGTCTTAGGTAAATTACTGAGCCTATTTCTATAGCTTTGTTATACCTTTTTCTAACACGATAACTCACTTTGTAACCTTTGAACCAGTATAGAGTTATTATATTTATACAGTGGCGATGTCCCATTTTTTCATATTGTACCTAGTAGGAATACTCTCATTTTTAGTAACCATATTATATTATATATACGATACCATATTATACTCATTTATACATAAATATACGTCTTCTTAGAGTGCTACGCAGTTCCCCTTTCTGAAGGATTTCACCAATTATGTTTCTGTAAGACTGTCTTAAATATTAAAAAGAAATAAAAAATTAAAACACTCCACGCTAGCTCTCATAATGTAATACTGAAAGTAACATTCAAAGACAATCAAAGTCACGGCCACAGATCATAAAGAAATACAGAACATTTAAAACTTTTCATTTGACACGTGTCCAATATTTATTTTTACATTAGAAACTCCTTTGATGAAAATGTTGCCACAACTAGTGGTTTCCTTCTATCGTTATTCAAAAGAGAGTTTTAAATTAAATTAAAAAAAGTAAATGTTTTCCGGTGTTCATTTTTCACATGTGGCAACACTAAACGTTGTGAACAGTCGATAAGTTCTTATTTTAAATGTGTTTATATTGTCGATGAGTGATATAATAGTTTTGTCGTAATTTTTCTTTGAATAGGTAGATTTAATATCTTTGCTTTGCCAATTGGTTGATATTTAAATATATTAATCATGCTAAGTATTATGTTTATTGACCGGGCGCCGGCGTCCGATATATAATAATTCGAAGACAACGACCTTTTTGGTGTAAAGTTTTCCGGCTTGGTTCCCACTCAATGCAAAACTTTTATTGTGTGGATGAACATTTGCTTACAAAATTTGCTTTCGTCTTAAAAAACCCTGTACAAAATAGGCTGATTGCCGTGTTAGTAGGCATAATTAGTTACATTTTACAATTACTATTGAAGATGTAGAGTTTGTTTGCCACAAGATAGCAATACATGGAGGAGGCCTATGTCTAGCAGTGGACGTCGATTGGCTGATATGATGATGATGATGCAGTGTTTACAGCAAAACGCGTTATGACCCCATTCGAATAACCTCAATAAATTAAATTTTCAACCTTCCATGAATTTAATGAATAACTGGCATTGACCTAGCTATTGTCCCCTTTTTACATGAAAATTGAGAGTATTTATTTAACATATGTTTTACATTCGTAGTTTTAAGAATTAGGGCACACGTCATTTTTGTTGTTACAACACGTACAGCTCGCGCAATCTTAAGCACCGATTACACTAGACTACATGTAGTCAACTACATCTTGTCGGAGACTACATGTAGTCTTTCCATTTCCAAAACAATTACATGGAAATGGAAAGACTACATGTAGTGTCCTACAAGATGTAGTTTCCTACAAGATGTAGTGTCCTACAAGATGTACTTAGTCTCCTACAAGATGTAGTTGACTAGGTACATGTAGTCTGGTGTAATCGGCGCTTTACTTGTCCAGCCTGTAGTTAACTTTCGGAGACGTTTGCGCATATACAGTCACTAAGGCCCTGCGCAAACGTAAACACTTTTGTGTCTTGTGTCAGATACAAGCTAACGATGAATATTTTATTTCTATAAAACCAGTATGAAATCATTCCACTTCCTGCGCATACGTTGTGTCCAGTTGCTTCCGCTTAATACTTTACTAATGACGATCAAAAAGTGTTCGGTGTGCCGTGACGGCAACAAAAAGTGTCTACGTTTGCGCAGGGCCTAAGAAAACATTTAGAAAAAGACATTTGCACAGACATCTGCAACAACTTGAAGCAGGCCAGCTTAGTTTCGGGTGTTGTATTTGTGTTTTTATGTACGTATTTTTGCCCCATCCATTTTGGTTGGGCTGGGTTGGTCATTTATTCAATCTTATACCGTCACCATCTAGACTTGATACCAGTACCACTCGCTTATAACACTCAAAAGTATCAATAATATGATTTATACCTTTAATAAAAAATATCTAAATCTATAATTCTAAAACGACAATAAAATATTTTATGGCAGTTATGTTTTCGAAGTTATTTTTACTACAGAGAAATATACATATACAGAAGTCAAAATCCATATAAAGTGCGCTCAAATTACGCATAAATAGAGATTCACATTAAAGGGTTGGTAATATTTTTTTTAACCGACTTAAAATAACGGAGGAGCTTCTCAATTCGGTTGTATTTTTTTTGTGTTTGTTACCTGATTCCTCGAAAACGGCTAGACCGATTTGAAATTTTTTTAAATGACCGCATCAAAACTGTTGAAAACATAAAAATGATCCAGGATTAAGTAGTGATAAAACGACTTCCCTTCATCACAATCACTTTTTTAATTGAAATTACATCATATTATTAATTATTTTTAATATAACTATTTGTATTGTTCTTAACAATAAATCAACCAATTTCCTTTCATTGACAATGTTAACGCATCTGTCGTACCTACTTGTAACTAAGAATAGTGATGTGACCTACCTGACATTGACTACTGTTCTTTAATATTTTCACTTTACACATAAAATAACCATTACCTGTTACATTCTATTCGCACACAATAACCTCGACCGGTGAGTGCGTCATATGTCCTAAGAAAAGCTCTCTAACTATCAAATAAACGTTTCCGAGGAAAAAATACAAACACAACAATCTAACGATAAGTTTCTATGTCATAACATCATAACAGCCCATTAATGTCCCACTCCAGGGACGGGCCTCCTCCCGTGACGGAGGGATACTTGGCCTACTTATACCACTCTGGCCAGAAGAATTGATATTAAGTTTAATTTCAAGTTTTCCTTTTTTTTATTTCGTAAAGATAATATTCACGGATAGTTCCTTTGTCGGTTTTTACGAAACCTATGTGATGAGATGGGGTGGTGACATATTGTATCCTTACTGCCACTTTAAAATAATTAAAAAATTCCGAAGTTGCTTGTTTCAAAGTCCTTTTATCCCGAAACGACTGTAAGGACAATCAAACTATGCTATTCTTAGATCTAAACTAGCACAATGCATAATGGTTCAATTACTAGAACTGCATAGATAAATATTAAGCAATTTAGAACATAGTTCTAGGCATTGTTGCACGTAAATGGTGCATAACATTGTATGAGGTCAAGTGTTTATAATGATAAAAAAGACTGTAGTCAACTGAAGGCGAGAGATTTTCTTGGAGACGAAGATGTTATTTGTGACTATAAGAGACAACTGGCTTAAGCGCCGATTACACTACCCTGCATGTAGGACACTACATCTTGTAGGACACTACATGTTGTCTAGTGTAATCACATGTAGGCTGTTAGGACACTACATATCGGAGATTGGCGAGGCCCGACCGCCCTACATCATGTAGTCTCCTACATGATCCGTCTTACAAGATGTAGTGTCCTACATGTAGGCTAGTGTAATCGGCGCTATAGCGGTAAGGAAGGTGAAGGTGTAATGATAATTATGTTGAAAGTAGCAGAAAAGCAAATAAGCTACGAATAGTAATTGTTACGTCAAGAATGTAAGCCAAGAGATCAACCAAGTCTCATATCTCTTTAATTTTACTGAACACAATAACATTTTCAGACTACTTCTTGCTGGTATATTTAGTATACAAAGTGCTCCTTACTTTACCATCTGGTAAAATTTTGAAGTAAATCAATGCTTAGTCATTCTTAAAAGCCTAATAAGCCTTTTAATAAGGGGTGACAGACTTTACAAAATAATTCAAAATCTTCTGTTTAATATGGCCGAGAGACCATAGATCTTAACGAAGTCTTCTTAATACCTTCTGAACATTAACTATTTGTATATCAAACCTAAGTATATACGAGTACCATTACGTTTGTGATACATTTTGTATTTTTACTCATTTACCTGACGGACAACTTCCTTTAATCATCATTTACACTTAAAAATAAAATATTATATCATCAACTCCTATCATTTTTATCCAAAAAATATTTAAAACATCCGCTACTCATTTTAATATTACTCATATTTCCCGCCCGATTACTTCACATTACACAACAAATCACTTTATTAAGTCCAATTATTATTAACATTAATATACATCATGCAGGCGGACACACTCGGTCAAACACAGTCAAAATCATTAAAATACTATACATTAATGTCACTTCGTAATGATCTCAAATAACTGCGTCATGTAAACAAAATTTAAAAAAAAAACGCTTCACAAATAAAAAACTATTTGGTAAACATTATGCCTTGCCAGAGACTCATGTCTCTTTTTTAAGTATTTAAATTAAATTTTCGAATTGTTGTAACGGTTCGTTTTTTAAATGGCGATGTATAATTTATGATTGGTTTTTGTTTTGGATGGAAAATAAATACATACAATTAGTATGTGTGGATCCGAAGAGACGACGAAAACTTGAAATGAACACTTCACCAATTCGTAGTATTTAAATTTAATTTTCGAATTGTTGTAACGGTTTTTTTTTAAATGGCGATGTATGATTTATGATTGGTTTTTGTTTTGGATGGAAAATAAATACATACAATTAGTATGTGTGGATCCGAAGAGACGACGAAAACTTGAAATGAACACTTCACCAATTCGTCTTCCATAGTTGTAGGGCATCAAAGGATCGGGGTAAAACTTTTTATGTAAAGCAAGGTCACACTCGGTCAAACACAGTCAAAATCATTGAAACTTCATGTTTTGTGGTCAGAAGGTACTAGCATCCTGAAGTGATTAAAGAAAACATAAACTTATTTGCCACCCTATACGAACACCCTAATATAGAATATATTGTGTTCAGTTTTTCTGTTTCTACATTGTCGCAGAGTGTCAAGAAAGCTTTACCCCGTTGTGTAGCTTCATCAGAAGGCTAACAATCAAACAAAAGGCAATGGAAATATTAAGACACATACTTTTAGACCTTACTCATAAACGCCTCTTAAATTAGGAATACCAACCTTATAACAAACAACGTAAGAGTTTAAGCTAATTAATCAATTGACTAAAATTTAAAAGGCGTTTATGAGTAAGGAGGATAGTGTGCAAAACCGATAATTGGCAACAAAGATTCTTGAATCTCGAACTACTCACACGGTAGACATCCTTCCTGCTAAACGTACAAAAAGGAACCCGATAAATGAAGGCGGTATTTGTGGGAAATACTTCATTCATAACAGCCCATTAATGTCCCACTGCAGGGACAGGGCTCCTCCCGTGACGGAGAGATTATACTTGGCCTACTACCTAATACCACGCTGGCCAGACGGATTGATATTGGGTCTAATTTCAAGTTTTCCTTTTTTTTATTTCGTAGAATAATATTCACGGATAGTCCCTTAATCGGTTTTTACGACACCCATGAGATGAGATGGGGTGGTGAGGGTGACATATTGTATTCTTACTCCGTCACCACACGGATAAAGAATACAATATGTCCCCCAGCCACGGTGGGAAATACTTGGAGTAAGCTTTGGTCATCTCCTCTCTTTGCTATCATGATGTGAAATCAGCCAATTAAGTTTTACCACTTTTTCTATATTCTCTTGTCTGCTTACAGCATGTATTGAATGTTTTGTTTCATTCCTTATTAATTATTTTCTTTACGTCGGATACTTTAAATATACTTCACGAATAAACATTTCTTCTTTGTTGGTGTACCAACTCAATTAGACATGAAGTTAAACAATCTTTATTATAAACAAAATTCATCAGATTGTTGTAAAAAATCTAACAGAAACAGAGTCGTTACTTCCACTCCAAACTTTTTGCCTGCCTTGATTGCCTCCTTCAAACTTTTCTACCCTGGGAGGTCCTGTACCTCAAAGTGGACCTTGAGCTTGGATGAGGATCCAAGCTCAAGGCCCACTCTATTCAACTGCGAGCTAATCTGGCCTTGTGAGAGAGCTTTTTTGATACATCATGGTGACGAGACGAACAAGTCGGTTATCCCAGTTGAACTCTGTGCATTTCCAACATAAATCTCAGAGTACTTCTGCTTGCGATTGCTACCCTGGAACACAAGCTGTTAAATCCTATAACCCTAAAATTTAACCTTTGAACCCCTTTACCTAAACATATAGCTACATAAGCGCACTACTGCTTTGAGTTGTATTTAGCCGACACAACGTTGGTCGTACAAACCTAAACTCATTGGTCTAACATGGAATGCTAAATGCACTACTTATTTATAATTAAATTTATCTTCACACCAATAAACTACCTTAACTAATATAAAGCAGTAAAGTATAAAATTAAACACACGTTCCCCCGTAATCAAAGTGAAAAACGTATGTAAATAATATTCAGTTAATTCACACTCCATGACACCCACGTTCTGAAAAAAACTAAAATAAACACTTTTAATTTCGTCTTTGGAACTCTTTAGTGCGTTCGTGGACGTTACCGGTCGCGTACCGTGGAGCAAGGGCGAGGTTATTAAAAAAAATTGTTCGGTTTATGGAAGATAGCTATGTGCTACGTGTGCGCGCGAAAATTGACGTTCGATTTTTGATTTCGTGTTTTGACGTTGTGTATTTTTTTTTGTGCTGTGATTGTGAGATTTTTTTTGAAGTGGCAACACGTTATGGACTTTGTTTTTTTTTAGTTGTGGAAAATGTTTGTCAAAATTTTTGATGAATAGGTTTTACATTATTTTAATTTTGTAAAATAATGTAATAGGAATCGTATACTAGAACTGAGTAATAAACTAAATCTCTTTTATACCTTTGCATAATACTTAGCTACTGTAATAAATCTATAAAGAAATAAAAAAAACTATTTGTTATTTTCACGAAAACATTTTACTTATAAAGTCTCAAATAATTCAAGTATACACGATACCATAGTAATTTTATATTTATTGTTATCTTAATTTCAATAGAAATATGACTTCACCATAGATATTATTATGGTCCTATTAGGTTCAAATTAAGGGCAATAAATAGGTTCTTGTTAGTTATAGTTAAAAAAGTTAAAAGTATAGGTTATAGTTAAAAAAATAAATAGGTTAAAAAAAAGTACATTTATAGAGGATGATTGTATTAACTTTATAACTTTGGCGTTTCATTTTATTACTATTATAATATTTACGAGTATTAACGCGAAGGCTGTATTCTAAATAACAACTGGAACGAAGCATAAGTTCTGTGTGTGTGTATTAGTGTAAAAATCTGCTAACTGTGTGGTGACGGATAAGGAATACTGGGTGTTACCACGAGAACTTGAACAGGCATAGTAAAAGGCAATTAAACGGCTTAACATTCAATATTTCTAGCAAAAAAGAAAAATTTAACTCAAAATGATACCAATCTGTCTAGCTAAACTAGTAAGTATTCGTTTTTTTTTATGCACACAACGCCATCTAGTCCCAAACTAAGCAAAGTTTGTGCTATGGTCACTAGACAACTGATAAACATACTTAATTACTTGTTTTTTTTTGTACCTAAATACGTAGAAAACACCCAGACCAATGCAAATAATCAGATTTGCATTAAGCGGAATCGTACCCGAGCCTCTGCGTAGCAGCACAATATAACGACTACGTCACAGAGGTTGTCAATCTAAGCGGCCCGGCTTGAAGTTGCTGTGTAGACATAGTGTAACTAAATAACGTGGAGCTGATTTTATCTTATGCCAGGTATACACGACGTTCGCGAACATCTGCAATTGCTCCACATAGTGGAATGTCTGCGTTCCGTTTGCGCTCACAAAACCAACCCTGTGTCGTGAGGCTTGTTATTGACCCCCTTTTATTTCTATCCATGCAAAGAGTTCGTTACGCCGGCGCCGCCGCCCGCTTCTTCTTAACTAGCGCCACGAAAGCGGTGGTAAAGTTTGAAAAACTTTAAATACTTATGTATGTAAACTTAGATTAAGTAGCTTTAAATTGACATCAATAAGTATAACCTTGTTATAAAATGTTGTTTAAAGATATAGGTACAATACAATAATAATAATATAATTCTTTTGTAAATCTTCACATTTTTTTTTACTTTTGACGATTGTCAGTCGGAAGAAAAAGACCTGGCGTCGACATTACTCATCTAAAAAATAATATAATATAATTCTTTTGTAAATCTTCACATTTTTTTTTTACTTTTGACGATTGTCAGTCGGAAGAAAAAGACCTGGCGTCGACATTACTCATCTAAAAAATAATATAATATAATTATTTTGTAAATCTTCACATTTTTTTTTACTTTTGACGATTGTCAGTCGGAAGAAAAAGACCTGGCGTCGACATTACTCATCTAAAAAATAATATAATATAATTCTTTTGTAAATCTTCACATTTTTTTTTACTTTTGACGATTGTCAGTCGGAAGAAAAAGACCTGGCGTCGACATTACTCATCTAAAAAATAATATAATATAATTCTTTTGTAAATCTTCACATTTTTTTTTACTTTTGACGATTGTCAGTCGGAAGAAAAAGACCTGGCGTCGACATTACTCATCTAAAAAATAATATAATATAATTCTTTTGTATATCTTCACATTTTTTTTTACTTTTGACGATTGTCAGTCGGAAGAAAAAGACCTGGCGTCGACATTACTCATCTAAAAAATAATTTATAAAGTTGTTAACCTATACCATATTCATTTGGGCTTGAGAAATTTGGTAAACAAACAAAAAATGGGTCTTTTTAATGTCACGATTACTCATTAATAGATAATTATAATCTATGGGCACAATGAAGACTCGGAAATTATAAAAAAAATATGAATATGTTAACGACTTTACAATAAAATAGAAATTTCATTACATAATATGTTTAAATATTATAATTAGATCACCAAGTAATCAATTTTTTTTTCCTTTTTAAACATTACATACGAACTAAACGACAATGATGAAGGGCCTACAATTTTCAATGTCTTAAATGTCATGTATCGCATTAATATGCTTAACAGAAGAAGAATAATATTACAAATTAATGGGATTATTGAAGAATTTGTTAATTAATTTATAATACAAGCTGGGGAACAGTTTTTCTAAATCTAAATTAGAAGTTTCCGATTAAAAGAAACTGAAAAAAGTGTTTTTAAAAAGCAATTTACTAATTTGTAAGTTTTATTTATATATTCTGCTTCTCAATAAGCTTTTATTGCCTTAATTCAAGCATTATTTACTAAATTCACATTTTCTTATCCAGGTAGAATACACTTATTTGTATTTACACAGAGTTATTTATTGTTTAGTTATGTTTTTAGTTAAAAGTGTTTGAAAACCGCGGCATTTTTGCAGTTTGACAGATTTGACATGTTTATACTTTTTCTCATGCTATCTTGAATAGGTTATAGCACAAAACACATACCGAATTTCCGGACGAATAAATCTTTTTAACGGACAGACAAAAGCTTATACATTGTTAAACGTAAACAATTTTCATTTTAATGCGTCATACTTACGAGAAAATATAAAATAATATGTTTATATGAATACGATATTTTTTAGACAAAGATGTGAAAAATACTTGAGTATAGTGTTCTGTGGAAATACTGATACGAAATTCTGACTACTTTTTTGTTCTAAGTCTAATATCTCTATTCATGTTGGTTATACTCGTAGAATACCTTAACTTTATGAATCTTGAAAGTGAAAATATCTGTTAAGTATAGCTTTTGCAGATGTCTATAGTGGAGCTCTGAGAAGAATGTGGCCAAGAAACACAAGTCATTTGTTTTTTATCTTTTAAAAAAGATAACTCTCGCACTAGGGATCAATCTTTGTGTCGCGGTAACTTTTACATATATATTTTTTATAACTAGCAGACACTTTTGGTGGGCGGCGAAAAAAACGCGTCCCTTTTTTAAACATATTTATTTCAGAACACAAACTTTACCTCTTTATAATATTAGTATAGATATAAAATAGCGACACGGAAAAGATTCATCCTCAGGACGATCACTGTCGATCTCACTAACTAAATTTGCATTAGATTCCCAACCAGCCAGAAACTAACGCGACCGTCGCCACCGAGGCAGTTCTTTACACTCTTTTAAAACATAATCAGGAGACAGAAGATTGATGTTGCCGAATACCTATTACATTTCGTGTAAAATAAAAATTTAAACTAATAAATTAAAGTAAATAAATTTAATAATAAATAAGGTAAAGTTTAAAAATTATTGTATAGTAAATTCGTGAGTCAACACATTCTTTTACCACAACCGATTTTGTATCATAAAGTTACAACTAAATACTAAGGAATATGTGACTAAAGAACTTTACTCTCTCAGTTGTACTGGACCATGGTAAAAACCATGTCTGGACAGTTTCCTATGATCATGCCATGTATTTCACTTGCATCTGTAACCGCTTCATGTAGCCTTAATAAACAAATGTGCGAACGCACATACATGATGAAGTTATCAAGAAAAACAAAAATGCTTCTAACTCTCTATCAAATCTATCCACTGGAAGAGTTTACTAGAGACTTAGAGTACTCTAAAAAATAAAATTGTGGACTATTCAATGACTTCTTTATACTTACAGCTTTCTCGTGCAAAATCATGTGTTGATTTACCAAACACTTTAAATATGAAATAATGTTTACATAACAAAATACCAGATGTTGTACCATTTATAAAATAATGAAGAGTATGTTAAGAAAATAAGCGGTATGTTGAAAGATATGTTACAGTAATTGTTTTCATGATTTAATACTGTATTCTGAATCAGTGTACTGGCCTGCTATTAATCATCAAATTGAAGAAAAGGCTTTGCTGTTAGGAATAGAATAGAATAAAATATTTATTTTGCTATTATAGGTATAAAAGACATTATAAATATTAAAAACTTACTTAGTTCCGCTAAATTTTACCTAGGTAGGCATGCAAATTTTTACAAATTATAGTTACAATATAAATTAAAAAGTTATTTTGCAATTTTTTTTTAAATGTACAGGAGAGTTGAGTATGTAAATGAATGCTAAGAGCAGAAAATAGACTTATTGTTCAGATTGTTTATGAGTTCCTCTCCTCAATAATGCTAATCCGACATCTTCCCGTTTTCCCAGGGCCCACTCCTCTACCTCGCGTGTTTAGTAGCCAACCTTGTCTTAATTAAGCCCTTTACAGGCTTCTGATTCTGTTCAACAATTTTACTATTGTAGCTATAACAATAGGCATAGACTTCGTACGTTTCCTCCGAATTTCAGTGACGCTTAGATACTACTAAATAAATAAATAAATAATCCTCACACATTCACACAACGCCATCTAGTCCCAAACTAAGCAGAGCTTGTACTATGGGTAGTAGACAACGGATAAACATATTTAAATACTTTTTTTGTAAATACATTCATATTATACAATAGAAAACACCCTAAACCACTTATAAGTTGACCTAGCGAAAGTTTCTTAACCTGCCTTAATTAAAACAAATTTTAATTAATCCTATAAATCAATTAACAGTCTTATCGAATAGCGTTATACTTAATTACCTATGTATACATTATGCAATGCACTTTATATTATGTAAACAATTGCAGTGTGGTCCCGTGTTTATACCACCATGATAGTCCACTTCCTGTACTCACTTTCTTTTTAAATTTTTAGTATTTTTATCTTCTGGTATGAAGACACAAAGAAAAATATAGATTAGTCCTTAAAATCATATACGTTTTGCAGTAACTTTACCATTTTATTAAAGTCACACAAACAGAAACAAACACCATAATGGCATATCATCCCGAAGACGTAGAATTAAGACGGCGGGATACCGATGGATGAGGGAGGCACAGGACTGCAGAAGGTAGCAATATTTAGAGCAGGCCTATGTCCAGCAGTGTACATTCTTGGGCTGAGGGTGTCGTAGAACTAGGCCAAGCAAGAACCTAATCACTATCTAAAAAAACGTTTAAGAGTAAAGATTCCCTCTGTTATAAATACTGAAAATTAATAATAGTATCAAGAATTTGATCACAAAACTCATTACAACTTCGTGGGCGTTATACATTCTTTTATAGAACAGTGCATCTAAATATACACTCGTATTATGATTTACGAGATTACTTTTGTTGTATACTGTATACTGGTAGTAAGTCTCTTCAGCAATATGTCGTCTAGGTTATGAAAATAAGAAAACGCCGCTGGGCCTTCTTAATTTAACAGATGTACCTACAGTAGGCCGTAAATATTACACTGGCTTCTAGTAACATTCATCATAATCATTATAACAGCATATCAATGTCTCACTGCAGGGACGGGCCTCCTCCCGTTACGGAAGGATATTTGACCTACTAATACCACGCTGGCCAGACGGATTGGTAGGGTTTAATTTCAAGTTTTCCTTCTTTTCGTCAAACCTATTACCATAGTACAAGTTCTGCTTAATTTGAGTCTGGATAGTATGGTGTGTAGGTGTGAGGAATATACCAATATTACTATATTTTTAAAACTATTTACCCGCACTTAGAAAAAAAGGGTCATTGCCAATCAAAATAATCTAAATACAAAAATATAAAAAGATGTCGCTCTCAACTAATAACATAAAAGCATGTAATAAAATTAAAACAAATTAGGGTAACTTCGCCAATGCTTGGCCGACAGCCAATAAATATTATTTGATGAAAAAAATATGATTTACTCTCCGTACCTAATTTACCAGTAATAGCTGTTTATTTTGTTGCGTCATATATTTAAAAACGGTTCGGGAATGCCAGAGTTAATTATTTATATTATCATTAATGTGTATGAGTGATAATGGGATGTGTAGAGACGAAATAGGTGTCTGTTAGGCAAAGCCCTCTCCTCCTGACTTCGACAAGCCAGTGTTTATACAAACCTTTCTTGCAACGGTACCATTTTGTCATTAATTTGGGCCATACTTCGTCAGGCTGTGTCTTAACAATATAAAATGTAGGTAATCGTTGACTAAGCGTGTCTTGGAATTTAAACTTTATTGTTAAGTTATGATAAGAAATGTTAAAATCACGCTAGCTAGTGATATTAAAGGTCTATGGAAAAAAAACAGCTGTTGTCCTGCTTATGCTAATGATGAGCTTAGTCTAGTATTAATAAGCGGCGGTTACCACTTATTATCAAGTGAACCGCATGCTTGTCTTCCACATTAATGCAATACAAAAAGAACATGGCAATGTAAGCAGCAAATTTTCGTAGTATGTTAGTTGTTTCTCTGCGTAATCAAATAATCACTCGACTCTTTTATTGCCTCCTAAATCATTAGTAATCCTTGAATTAGCGTAATCACCCTAAACGCCAATATAACATCTAAACTAAGTAGATACTGTAACACAAAAACTTCTGTTTCCACATAACACTCTTAAAGAAAACAATATTTATGAACGCATATACACACGCAGGCTCGTCCCACGTATGATAATAAATTTAGATAGTCATATGAATAACGCTATTACGACGAGACTGAACGTCTGTGTGATGACTGAGTTTGCAGAACTCACTAGAGGTATTCGAGGATTGTTTCCTAGCAAAGGTAACTAGCTGTCTATCAGCATTATTCTTCAATGCCTCCCATGAACGAGTAAATGCTTCTTTTACCTGAATATTTAAAAAAAATGTTAATTTATTTAGAACTAGCTGATGCCTGCCGGCTTCACCCGCGTTAAATAAGTACCTAGCTTTAATGTTATTCGACACCCTGAACTACCTATATTCTAAATTTCATCAAAATCCATTCAGTAGTTTTTGCGTGAAAGACTAACAAACATCCATACATGCTCTGACAAACTTTCGCATTTATAATGTTAGTAGGATAGCATACAACCTTCCAATAAGTCTATGTAATCGAAGTATTTTTTTTCTGGAAAACCATTTTTTGTTTTATTTTAGTAAACTATGTTACAGGCCTATGATATATGACCAATCTACTAGTGAAAGTTCTATTAAAATCGGTCTAACTTTTGGACATTACCTGAAATAAAATTTAAATTAATTTTTCGGCAATGGTATCCTTCTTGTATACATTCATATGCAGTTAAAAAAAATCTTTCGTCTTAATGTTACTAGCATATATATACTTTAATTTTATTTGTATGTACAGTCAAAGAAAGTTAGACTTATTTTAAACTTTCTTTAGATAGAAACAGAAACAAACATTTTCTCACAGCAATCATATTAAATACAAAACACATCTCTATTAAATTTAAATTATACTAGACTATAAAGTAATGTGGCATTAAACAGTGAAAGTGATAAAATATAAAGATATATAATTATATGTTTAGACTAAAAGTGTTTTGAGACTTAATAATGTCTGTGTGGTTGACTTTAGTGAAGAGTTCACACTGGGGTCTGGGGTGCAATCAGAAATCTATATTTGTAAGTATATTTATTGCTATTGTACTTTTGGGTTCGATTCACGGTCGATGCAAGTCTTTGTGAGCATGATCATTTCTGTATATACTAAGTATTTCATCATAACAGCCCATTAATGTCCCACTGCAGGGACGGGCCTCCTCCCGTGACGGAGGGATACTTGGCCTACTAATACCACGCTGGCCAAACGGATTGATATAGGGTTTAATTTTAAGTTTTTCTTCTTTTTATTTCGTAAAGATAATGTTCACGAATAGTCCCATATTCGGTTTTTACGACACCCATGGAATGAGACGTCTGCACAGCAACTTCAAGCCGAACCGCTTAGATTGCTCGTACTGTACCTACCTACATATCTATAACGTTTCCCTACGTAAAAGTATAGCAATAGGCCACTGACTTTGCCCCTGGTTAATGACCTTTCTACGTAAGAAATGTCATACGGGAATAAGTTAGATCGATATAATAAAATTAAAAAAAACCCCCATTTAGTGGATTACCTACAAATTTATTTTGTTTAATTTACATATTGGTCACACTGAATTCCTCAGAAATTATTATAGTAATAAAGAGTAGTCTAGAATTTAGTCTTGCCAATTTCGTAACTTATTTTTATTTGCATCGTTGATGTTGTGGCTACGCAGCCGCGTGTTAACGCGGCTTCTGTAAATCCGTGTGGTGACGGAGTAAGAATACAATATGTCACCACCCCATCTCATCCCATGGGTGTCGTAAAAACCGACTAACCGTAAATATTATCTTTACGATCTCTTTAAAAGAAGGAAAACTTAAAATTAAACCCTATACCAATCCGTTTGGCCAGCGTGGTATTAGTAGGCCAAGTATCCCTCCGTCACGGGAGGAGGCCTGCCCCTGCAGTGGGACATTAATGGGCTGTTATGATGATTCTGGCCAGGCAATGTGGTGTTACAAAGTTAATTTTCCTTCATCAATCGAATAGAGTCGTCCCTGCAATAGGACATTAATAGCTTCTTATGATTAATATACCCATAAAATATTAATATTTAATTACATTTACACAAAGAGTTATAGGGATAATAAGACATTAAAAGTGCCCTTAACACCAAAGAGTTTGTTGACCGTTAACGTTTGATGTCGGGAACTCTTTGATGGAGCTTTCCTCTTAAGTGTAAAGTAATTTGATATTTTATATCCTGTTTAATCTATGGATAGCTTTTGTGGGTTCATTAACACCATTGACACTAAAAGTATGATATTTTATGTTAAAACGTTCCCAGTGCAGTGTACCATATGTGGTACACGTGCATTGTTTTACTATTGTGGCTGCTGGTGGCACTGTGAAAGGATTAAAATTTGTGAATAGATACAGCAATATTACCGTACCCAGCAGAGTTTCTTTTCTGACATGGTCGTGTTCTCAGTAAACTTAGCCGTTATGTTAGACGTGCATAATATGTGACTACTATGTGAAAAACTACGACGTTCATAAATAATCCTCACACATTCACACATCGCCACCTAGTCCCAAACTAAGCAAAGCTTGTACTATGGGTACTACAACTGATAAACATATTTAAATACTTGTTTTTTGTAAACATACACCTTATACATAGAAAACACTCAGACTAATGCAAGCAATCATGTTCATGCACACAAAGATTTGCATTGAGCGGGAATCGAACCCGAGACCTCTGCGTAGCAGCCATGTAATATACCGACTGCGCCACAGAGGTCGTCAATGTCACTTAAATGTCCGAAAATAGTAAATTATATTTTGTTTTACTTATTTTATCGAAACTGATGGAAAGCGCGATACAGTCCAGAAACGAATGAATTAGTAGGGTTGTTCTAACGTTTCTTCCAGATTCTTCTCACGGGTCAAAGCCAGCTGCTAATTTGGCGGTAGCTTGTAAACAGTTAGGCGGCCGGCGTGGATAGTCTTTTTAAAAAAAAAACACTTTTGTCCAAACACACACTTTAATGAGTTCTTTTACACAACGGGAATCGTCTTCCGATCCTTAATAATGTACTGTACGACTGAATCTGACTGAGACTGTCTAAGTCGTATTCTAATGTAATAAAATGAAAAACGCTTAGTAAGCTTTTAAACATAGAAAATATATACTGCAACGTGCTATTGATGCACAGTAAGCTTAAACTTTATAGAAATAAGGGTTATAACAATAAATTCCTAGGCTCTAGCATAATATGAATAGGTACATGGTTTTAGTATTAAGGAATAATTTCTTTATAAAATGTTTAGTGGGTTTTAGCAATGCAATGAAACCTACCGCCAATAATGGCAATGGCTGCTATGCGAATCATTGCTTGCTTCACCATGGAGATTTGCACTGTCTTATCTATGAGAAAATTTTACTATACATCATCATAACAGCCCATTAATGTCCCACTGCAGGGACGGGCCTCCTCCCGGGACGGAGGGATACTTGACCTACTAATACCACGCTGGCCAGACGGATTGGTACGAGTATAGGGTTTAATTTCAAGTTTTCCTTCTTTTTATTTCGTAAAAATAATATTCACGGATAGTCCCTTAGTCGGTTTTTACGACATCCATGGGATGAGATGGGGTGATGACATATTGTATTTTTACTCCGTCACCACACGAACTATACATACTATACACACATACACACCTCAACAAAGTCTAGGGATATTTGGTAATTCCTCAATTTTATTTGGTATAACTCCAAAATTATTGGAGATAACATACAACATGTTTATATTTTTACAAAGGCAATTTATCAGGCTACAATCCAGAATTAAATAAAAATACATTTTTAACATATTTTTTTTTTTTAATACATAAATAAAAAACTTAGAAAATTAGTAAAACTAAAAATGAATGTGTTTCTTAAGCAAAAGTGAAAATAAGCAAAAATTTATCAGTTTTTAACTGTTATGTGAGTAATCAGTAGTCAGTACATTAAAAAAACCGTAAATAACGGTCCTGCAATGGTTTTTCATGCTTGGATTAAGTTATCCAGGTCTTGGTGCTGTATATTGTTCCAGGTCGACTAGGATACAAAACAAGTAGCCCTTCCATCGCAATTTTATGGAGGAAAATTCATCAAAGCCCTTCTTTTGAACATGTCCTACGCGTGTTTTATGGTTTTAAGGTTAGGCGATTGAGTGGTTCAGCATAAAATCGATACTTCGTGCTCCTGCAACAAGCTTGTCATCACTCTCGCTTTATGCGGACGGGTGTTATCGTTCATGAGCTTAAACATTTGGCCCAATTGTAGTCTACGGGGGTAGATTATTAGTACTAGCACCTCGTTAAGTTATTTTTCAGTCGTCATGGTGTTTCTGATCAAAACGCGCTCTGTTCTTCGACCGACACAAATTCCCGTCCAAACCATAATTGTTCTATCGTGGTATGAATAGATTTCTTGAGGATGTTGTAGACGGCTATCACAACCAGGAACTCGCCAAGCACGTTCTCTACGTGAATCCGAGTAGAAACCGAACCGGGGCTCATGTGTAAACACCACTGCAGATAACAGGTTATCTTTATAGAGCAAATGTTTACGAGCCCACTCTTGTCATCGTGCGCGATTCGCTCGGCGTAGTGCTGGAGTACAAAGCGGTATGCAAGCATAAAGGTGGGCTTCATGCGGACTCCTTCTGACAGTTTGGTCACCAGCAAGAGGCTCCACCAAGAGCTGGAACCTCTAAACCAGCTGCATGGTAGTAACATTTGGCTGTCTTTTCGCGGGAACTTGCAAAAATCAATCATTTCGTTGAGTGGTGATAGACTTTTTGCCGTGGTATCTTTCAGCCACTTCACCATCAGCACGATAACGTGACCATAACCTTGATTTCATATTTTGTATTGTTCCAATCTCTTCAGCAATACTCCGCTTAGTACCCGCAGCTGGAAGCATGCCTACTGCCCATAACATTTTGTTTCTGATGAAATGGCGTCGCTGCTTGATGCACACAATATCATTTATTCGAAATAAACGTTTAAATTGTTAAAAAACTTAAATTTTACACAAAAATGCAGTCAAAACTTACTGTTGGCAAATGAAATTTTCGAGCTTGACTACGTTTAGGCCGCGTAAATCTTTTATTTTTAATTTTATTTTTCAAATTCAAATTTAGAATGATTAAAAAAGGTTATCAAAGTAAGTTTTCATCAAAAGAATTAAAAAGAAACCAATTTTTTTTGGGTTTCACAACTTTATACAAAATATCCCTAGACTTTGTTGAGGTGTGTATATACTACGAGTATACATATAAGTATAAAAATATATTTACCTATCTTACCCTTAGTATAGTTTGGAACTAGACGGCGTTGTATACATACATGTAATATAAGAAATAAATAAAAATAAAATTAACAAAATATTTGTAAATTTGTCAACAGCTACAAGTCCGCAATTCGCGTACAGAATCTACGGAGGAAGACAAGCGCAGCGATGATAGCAGACCCCTCAGTCATGCCTCGGATTTCAGCAGGGATAATATACGTAAGTAATATCTTTAATTTTGACGGCCTCTGTGGTGTAGTGGTTTTATTACATGGCTGCTACGCAGAGGTCTCGGGTTCGATTCCCGCTCAATGCAAATATTTGTGTGCATGAACATGATTATTTGCATTGGTCTGAGTGTTTCTATGTATAATATCTATTTATTTACAAAAAAAGTATATAAGTATTAATATCCGTTGCTCTGTTATCCATAACACAAGCAGGTTAAGCCTAGCTTACTTTGGGAACAGATGGCGCTGTGTAGAGATGTCCGTGAATATTTATTTATTATTTATTTAATAAAGAACTTTTTACTTTCATATTATGTAAAACATATCGGTGATCATATTGTCAAAGGGATTTTTATAATCATTAATTTTAAGGACGCACTAGGAGTCTAATAAATAAATATTCACAGACATCTATACACAGCGCCATCTGTTCCCAAAGTAAGCTAGGCTTAACCTGCTTGTGTTATGGATAACAGAGCAACGGATATTAATACTCATATGCTTTTTTTTGTAAATATATACATAATATTATACATAGAAGCACCCAGACCAAAGCAAACAATCATGTTCATGCACACAAAGATTTGCATTGAGCGGGCATCGCACTCTAGACCTCTGCGTATCAGCCGTGTAATATGACGACTACGCCACAGAGCAGAGGTCGTAAATAAATTGTAAATCGTTTTTTACAATACGTAATTGTATACAAACACACAACACCGTGTAATGTGGTGATAGTCTTTGTTTTAACCGACTTCAAAAAAAGAAGGAGGTTCTTAATTCAATTGTATTTTTTTTATGAATTTAACTTAGTAGCGCCATATTTTTGTAACATTAAAAATCTTTACAAATAATCCAAATTTCAATCTTTGTTATCAAACCCTATTTTATTTTTTTCAAAACTTCCAAGTTGGGCAAGAAATACACACATCAAAAAAGTCTAAGCAACATGCATGATATTACAAATTTACCATTTATATTAATTAATTTCTAAGTATTTACTCACTCAAAGTGTATAGGTAAGTAAACTTCAAGTGTATAGGTGAAAAAATTTCGATTATGTTTTGTTTTTTTTCATAAAATTCAAATGACTGCGAATTTGTTTGAATTTGAGTGCATGTTAATTGCTACGTTTTAGTCTTGATTTTATAATTTTACCAACCATTTAAATACAGTTGGCGACAAAATTGAATTGTTAGATATTCTTTACGTCATGGAGCGACGTCATTTGACGGCAGATGAAATGCAAAGAGCTGTAGGGATGTTGCAAGCGGGAAGTAATCAATCTCAGGTATCTCGACATTTTGGTATTCATAGAAGTGTTATTTGTCGTCTTTGGCAGCGCTACAATAATACAGGGGAACCCGCTGAACAGCATCCAGGCCGTAAAAGGAGTACAACCACTCGGCAAGACCGGTACATACAACTGACTGCAAGACGCCAGCCGATGTTAACCGCTCGAGAGATAAGTTTGAGGCTACAAAATTCAAGTGGTATTGATGTAAGTCCCCAAACTGTGCGAAATCGACTGCATGAGTACGGCCTACGAGCTCGACGCCCTATCAGGTGCCCACCGATACGTCACGGGAATCGCGCTCGTCGAAATGAATGGTGTAGAGAACGCATAACATGGACCCAGGAACAATGGGATAAAATTATGTTTTCCGATGAGTCGCGATTCGGGTTTAGGCCTGATACAAGAAGGGTGCGAGTGTACCGTCGACCCGGAAATACTGAAAGACTCAGGTGCGTTCAGGAAGTTCATCCATACAGCGGCTCAACAGTTATGGTATGGGCGGGTATTATGAAGAACAGGCGAACTGAGCTCGTTTTTGTAAATGGAAACATGAACGCTGAAAATTACGTTGAGGATATTCTCAGACCTTATGTCCATCCATTTGCACAAACCTTTGGCTCCGATTTTACGTTAATGCATGACAATGCGCGTTCACATACAGCTCGGCGAACCAGTGAATACTTGGCAACGGAGAACATCCAGGTATTGCCCTGGCCTGCACAATCGCCAGACCTCAACCCCATCGAGCACGCATGGGACATGCTCCAGAGACGTGTTTTGAAGGACTTGGACGGAGTGACAACAACCCAACAGCTGAAGGATTTGCTACAATTCCATTGGGAGCGAATACCGCAAGATGACATAAACAGTCTCATTAATTCAATGAATAATCGTTGCCGACAAGTTCTGAATAGCAGAGGAGGCCATACTTTGTATTAAATTGTCCTATTCTTTCACAATAAATTCATTTTCTTAAGAAATTTCAATTTGTAAAAAAAAAGTTTAGTTTCTTATGTACAGTCGGGGTATTTGCCGCTCGACCACCCTTAGGCGAGAATCGCTTGGCACGCGGCGCATGCGATACGTGGGCGTGCCACGTATCGCATGCGCCGCGTGCCAAGCGATTCTCGCCTAAGGGTGGTCGAGCGGCAAATACCCCGACCGTACCTGTATATTCTAATATTGTTAATTTCTGTTATTAAAAGAACTTATAAAGAAAACAGCTGTTATTTTTACATCATAGAACCCTAAAAATATTATTTTAAAAATAAAATACAACGTTATAATTAAAATAAATGGTAAAATAAATTAATATAAATGGTAAATTTGTAATATCATGCATGTTGCTTAGACTTTTTTGATGTGTGTATTATCCCCATTAGTTAACTAATTTGGTGCTGAAGCGGTGACCATTTGTACAATTTTTTTATGGAACTTCCACTAGGTAACGCTTTATAAGAGTAACCCACGGTTTCCGAATATCTGATCAAGTCAAATCTCGTCAACTATCATTTTCAGGAATTAAAATTTGACACTTGATTACTTGATTTTTACTTGAAGGGGAACCGGGGGTAATTTTAACAAGTTTTCTACAATATCAATATAAGGGTTCCGCAGTAAAAAACTATGCATAGTCTACTTGTCTAAGCTATTTGTTATTACAAATTGCAGTATCACTAAGCAACGCCCCGCGTCGTAGTCGTCGCGGTGTCGCCCCGTACAGCGAGTCGCAACGTCCGCTCACGAGGTACCTGCCCGTCGATAGAGACGACTTCGATCTACGGAGACATGTTGAATCTGCAGGTACGCTAATATTTGATTAATTAAAATAAGCGCAATTTTACTTGACCGGCTTGAAGTTAAGTTTCAGAGGTTGCATGGTGCATGTGAACTAAGAAATCTGCTGCTCCCCGATGTTTAGTTCCAGAAATGACATCTACTCAGCCATTTGCAGCAACTTTACGCCGGCCAATATTTGATTGATTGAAAATATTGAATAAAATTCCGAATAATATAATAGATCTGCCAATTAATAAATTTATAAATGCTTTGAGCTCTTGGCTGTTACGCAATACTTTTTACTCTATTTCTGAATTTATTGATTATAATGAAACTTAGATTCCTTTTTTATAAATGGTGTCAATGGCTAAATGGGCATGTACATGATAATTTTATGTAACAACACTTCACAAGACTGTAAAGTTACCCTGTTTATCGCAAATAAAGTATTTGTATTGCACGTACAGTACCATACGTTTATATCGTGTGCATTTTTTATATAAGATAAGGCATTTTTTGTCTAAGACCATATTAAACCTGATGGAAAGGAAGAATACAGTTCAGAAATGAAGGCAACGGATGGTAACCAAAAAACGACTTGACTTCTTCATCATCTTTTTGCCGGTCTGCCCAAATGCTTCTTCACACTACGTTTGAAGGTCCTGATATTGTAAGATATAGTATTATCACCAAGTTCTGTCCGTTATCACACTAAGAAATCTTTAGATCCAAAGAAAAACGCGGATATTATGTTGGTGGTGACGGAGTAAGAATACAATATGTCACCACCCCATCTCATCCCATGGGTGGCGTAGAAACCGACTAAGGGACTATACGTGAATGTTATCTGTACGAAACAAAAAGAAGCAAAACTTGAAATTAAACCCTATACCAATACGTCTGGCCAGCGTGGTATTAGTAGGCCAAGCATCCCTCCTTCACGGGAGGAGGCCCGTCCCTGCAGTCGGACATTAATGGGCTGTTATAATGATTATCTTTCCACTATATTTAACAACATTTGACAGCTTGACGTTAGTGACGTTCAGCAGTATCTCGATTGTAATGCCACTCGATTGTAAGCGTTTCGCGATTTTTTAAATTACTTTATTTTACACATTTGGATCCTTACATCAACTTACATTATCATTTTATTATTGTTTCTTTCTTTTATGTTAAGAGAATTAGCCTATAGCTTAAAATGATAAAAGTATAGTTAGCTTAGGTATTATTTAAAATACATAATTTATCGTGACAGATTTGCAGGTTATAGCTTATCTAAAATATTATATTACATTTTATAAACGTATTATGAAGAGTTCAGGTTTATTCATAGCGTTTATTTCTACCGATTATTTGTAATTTGTTTCATAATGGTGGTAATCGTTATAAGTGTCCATCACTAAGTAACCATGGTAACTGAAAAAAACATGGGTACGTCCATAAAATACAATATAATTTGTTCGAAAAATAAGCGGAAGTATTACGAAACTTCATGGACGTGTACTGTCAAAAAGCTAAACTTACGCTGGAAGGGGTATAATAATATTATTTGTGTACAGGTCATCAATTGGACGTATGCCCATACGTGTCAGTCACTCCCAGTTCCTGTCGAGGGTACCTTCACAAGCTCGGCGCTAAGTTCCACACTTGGTCTAAGAGGTAAGTCACTTAAAATATTGTTTTATAGATGTAGATAGGTTACACATAGAATATACATTAAACGTAAATTTAACTCGTAAATCAAATCGTTAACAGCAAGTTACAATCACTTACCTCCGGTTTCCGAATGACTGATCAAGTAAAAATCAACTAACCAAGTGTCAAAACTGTCATTTTAGTTCCTGAAAATAATAGTTTTGACACTTAATTAGTTGATTTTTACTTGAACTTTTACTTCGGGAACCGGGGGGGTTATTCAGTGATTGTAACTGACTAAACTGAAAACGTTTAAAGGCGAATTAAGTCACGTCAGCGAAGTCATACCACAGATGGGGACTGCTGAGTAGTATTTCAACTGAGTGCCTCCGTACTTCGTATTGCACTTCGGTCGGTTTTCTTAAAAACAGCAGATGAATGCAAACATATACCCCCTTACTCATAAACGCCTCTTAAATTTAATCACTGTTACCTGTTATCAAACCAAACAAAATCGCAAGAATTTGAGCTAATCAATTGACTAATATTTAAGAGGCGTTTATGAGTAAGGGGGTCACATTTTAACCGCCCTCTTTTATTTATCATTGTTAAGGATAGTGGCCAATTTTGTCTGAGTATGCGATTTACAATGACGAAATGCCATCTTTAGCGGTATGCAGACCAATTTAAACGCCAGTAGGTATCTGGATTCTGACTTCTCCTTTCTCTTATTTTGCTCTACTTATTTCAATAAATAATTATTTTCTATTTGCAGGTGGTTCGTTTTCGACAGAGAAACGAAAACGTTCGTCTACTACTGGGACAAGAGTGAGAAGAAACCGAGGGGCGGAGCTTACTTCCAGGTATGGAACAACAACTATTCTATTCATCATAATATCCCATTAATGTCCCACTGCAGGGACGGGCCTCCTCCCGGGACGGACGGATACTTGGCCTACTAATACCACGCTAGCCAGACGGATTGATATAGGGTTTAATTTCAAGTTTTCCTTCTTTTACTTCGTAAAGATAATATTTACGGTTAGTCCCTTAGTCGGTTTTTACCACACCCATGGGATGAGATGGGGTGGTGACATATTGTATTCTTACTCCGTCACCACACGGACATTCTCTATTCTATTATTGTATTGAAAACTAGATGGCGTGCTTAGCTGTTAGTGTATATTCTATGGGTGGGGTACAGGGAACTAAGGAAAAGTTCGCAGATAACTTCGACACCAGGTTGGACACTATCCAAACGTTAAAAAATAATAATCATTATTTCAACCAAAAGATGTCGACTGCTGAATATAGGTTTTTTCTGTTCTGTGCTCTTCATCGGTTCTCCGCAACCTTTCTTAGATCCCACCTTGCGCATTTAAAGAGAATAATATATTTATTATTATTAATTTCTAATTTCCAGGTAATAGAAGAAGTATACCTAGACCACGGCAACACATCGCGATCTCCGAACCCACTAACAACCTTCATAGTAAAGACCAGACAGCGTCGCTACTACCTAATGGCCCCTTCAGGGGAGGCTGCCCGAATATGGATAGACGTCATCTTTACAGGGGCCCAAGGGTACACGGAATACCTCGAATGATACTGAAATACATACTATTTATGAAATTTTTTGAAAAGACCTTTTAAAGGTGAAAAGACTAGTAGACCAGGTCTTTTTTTGTATACTCAAGGTATGGGTCAATTTTACCCCGACATGTAAAATGCGTGGGGTTGATGTAAATTTAGATCGTGCTTAAGAGAATTTTGTGGGGTAATATTTATCCCGGTCTTAAATAAAATGGGGTAAAATACCCACTGGGTCAATTTTACCCCGTAGTCAATTACTTGGTCTACTGCCTTTATTATACAGTGTGTAAAGGTATACATACTTATATGTTTTATTGAATATTATTATTGCCTGTCCCGCTTGTAAACCTATGTACAGTAATGGGACAGGAAAAGTGGTATTATGTTGTGCTACTGGCAATACTGAAACGTTCCACCATCTTGTATAAAGGCAGCAAAATGTGTCGATAGCTACCTAATTGTAATTATTCGGACTAATTAAGACAATTAGTCAGTAACTAAGGCAAGCTCGCATAGTCTTAAATACTATAATTTAAAAGGCTATTATCTGCCAATCTACATATTAAAAAAAATATTCTCTACAAAAAGAATAAGTAAATAATTAAAAAAAAATCATCAACAAAAATTAAAAAAATAACATCATTCCCGAAGTCACAAATATAGATATATTATCTGTACTTATCGAAATAATAGACTGTAGTTTATACTTTTAAAAAAAATCATCAGTACCTACCATAGATTATAAGTCATTATACTAAAATAATTAAAACGCGTCAATTATTTATTGTCGCAACTCTGAGTTAAAATGAATGAGAAATTAATTCACATGAATATTGCCAATTGAAATAAATCAGCTTATTTTAATATGGCATTATTGAAACAATTTATGTACCTATTTCACTATTTTAGAAATAAGTACCTATTTAATTTTATGAAATTATTTTTCATTTTTTTTCAATCGTGTAAACGTAGAAAAAAACCTCAAAATTTAAAAGATTGACAATAAATAAATCAATGTAATCACGATAAATAAATGTGCATCAATCGTGTAAACATCACGCAGTATTTTATATATAATATTATATTATACATATAGGGTGACGGCACCAATAATGAACAAGAACCAATTATGGACACTTTTTTTTTTCAACCGGTATATTAAACGAAAAAAAGATGTTTCTTTGATTAGCCACACCTCAATTGAATCACCTACTTGTCAGCTGTCAGTTGTGACAAATTTCATTGATATCGGCCATTTTGTCTTAAAATGGCCGACCATTAAAAAGTGCTGTGTTGATCGCTACTCTTAAAATCCATTTTTGTTAAAGAAATCCTTTAGAAAGTGAGTATTGTTTTCAGTGAATCACTTTATTATTATTTTGTTTAATGCAAAATGATATTATTTTTGTTAAAGCTAATGTGTGTAAAAAGATAATAAAAAGTAACCTTAATTTGTACATTCATTCTAAATATATATTTTTTGACATGTTCATTACTGGTTTCTAGATGATCTAAATATCCAATAATGGACAAGTGTCGAAAGTTAATTTTTTTGTTATTTAACGATATTTTTAACAAAAATCACCCTTTAAATCATAACATAATTTTTTATCGTAGCAATATTAATTTTGGTGAACGCTTACCAGTAATGTACAAGTGTTCATTAATGGAGATTTCTGGTGTGTCCATAACTGGTATCTCTGCTTTTCATAGATGGCGCCAAAGAAAGATTACACTCCACAGCAAATGGGACAAGCGATTCAGGCAGTCAGGCAAGGTGAGAAGATTGCTACAGCTGCAAAAAGGTTTGGGGTGCCTCGAGTGACGCTCTATAATAAAATTTCTGGCAAAAGCCCTTTAGAATGTGCGATGGGACCACAAACAGTACTTACAAAATTAGAAGAAGATATTTTAGTAAGATGGCTATTCGTTATGAGTGAAAAGCATTTTCCAATTAATAGAGAATTATTAATGGAAAGTGTTCAAAAAATTCTTGTAGAACAAGGAAGACCTAATCCATTTACTAATAGTAAGCCTGGTAAGAAATGGTTTCAGTCATTTTTAAAGCGTCATCCTGACATTACGGAAAAGACTGCACAAAACCTAACGAAATCAAGAGACGATGTATCTGAAGTCGACATACGAAAGTGGTTTGGGGAAATCGGCTCATATCTAGAAGAAAAAGGTCTTAAAGATGTTTTGCAAAATCCAAGCCGTATATTTAATGCGGATGAAAGTGCCTTCTTTTTGTCACCAAAAGCGGGTCGAGTGCTTTGCAAACGGGGTGATAAGCATCTTTATAACTTTTGTGGAGACGAAAAAGAGAACTTGACTGTACTTATCACAGCTAATGCTGCGGGACAACTAGCTCCGCCAATGATAGTGTTCAAATATGAACGTGTGCCAGCGCATATATCTGCCAGTATACCTGAACATTGGGGGATCGGGAAGTCTGAATCTGGCTGGATGTGTGGCAGTACATTTTACGAATATGTGACGAACATTTTTGATCCTTGGCTAAAGCAACAGAATACACAAAAGCCTGTATTGTTTTTCTTGGACGGCCACAAATCACACCTAACGTTGCATTTATCTAATTACTGCTCGCAAAATGGAATAGAAGTAATCGCATTGTATCCAAACTCAACACACATCCTTCAACCTATGGATGTAGCCGTCTTCCGCCCCTTAAAAGTAGCTTGGCGAAAAGAAGTTTCTAGATGGCAACTAGATCACTTAGGACAAACGCTAAAAAAACAAAACTTTGCACCTGTACTGCAAGATGCATTAACAACAATTTCACAAGATTGCATTAAAAATGGGTTTAGAGCTGGAGGTTTGTGCCCTTTTGGACCGGACTACATTGACATGACCAAAATAAAGAATAAATGTATAATCCAAGAAAAACAAGATCCAAGACAAAGGGAATTTATGAAATATTTAGATTTGGAAATAGTTAAGGTATTTTCACCACAGAAATTAGAATTATTCAATAAATTATACTACAAAGACAGACCGACTTTAAACCATATGGTACCTCCTGAAGATGAATCATTATACGTGATTTGGGCCAAAAACAAACAATTATCCCAGAGTGCCTATATTCCAGATTTCAGAAGTAATGTTCCACAGAACGATAACACGGCTTTTGCCAGTGAAGCAGAACAAGAATCTGCAATATCAAATGTCCCGAGAGGCAGCGACGCTGTTCCTTCGACTTCAGCTTCAAATATCTTGGAGTTAAGAGATGATGTGGCCTCAATATCAAGGACTGACAATATTATAGCTTGTAGTCAAGAGCATCCAGAATCTCACAGATCCAATGCGAGTGAAACTATACCGTTAACATATAACACCGGCAATAACGTAGCTGCTGACGAACTGCATCAAGTATCTGAGTCCTCAAATGTCCAGGCTGAAAATGCTGCGCCGCCGTCGATATCAATGAGTGATATTGCGGTTATGAGCAAAGTGCCTCTAGAATTAGAGAGCTTCAATATTCCGAATGTTAGCGATGATATGGTCTTGACATCAGAGATAAACAATAGCATAGCGGTCAACAAAGTATTTGGAACATCTAAGGACTTAAATGTCCTGGAGATGAAAGATACCAGGCCTTCGACTTCACAAAGGAATAGTCTTGTAGCGTTTAACGAAGTGCAGCCAGATCCTGGGAACTCCATTCTCCCAGATGTAAACAATGCTACAATGCATTTGAATTCAGAGATCTGCAGTATTGCCACAATAACAACGCCCCAGAAACACTCTTTGGAATCTGAATTAGGTTTAGTAATTCCGTCACCATTCAAAAATAATCTGTTTTGGCCTGAAGAAGTACAAGAAAAGAAAAAGCGTAAAAGAGAGAAGATACCTTATGCAGTAACAAGCAAAGATTGGCAAGCTTATCACACTAAAAAAAGAGAAGAAAAACAAAAACAAATAGAACAAAAAGAAAAGAGAGCTAAAGAAAGACAGGCAAAAAGGATTTTAAAGGAAAATAATGTAAAAGTAAAAAGGAAGGTAAATAAAAAGAAATTACATGAACAAGATACTTCTTCAGACGATACAGACTTAGAAGTCTCTTATGCTGAAAGTGATACCAGTTATACCGAAGCATATGATCCACAAGACAATGATAGTGTGAATGAAAATGAAGAAGTTAATCCTGTTCTGTCTAGTCAACATAAAAGTTGTAGATCCATACAAAGAGGAAGACCTAATAAACGGTTCCGCAAAAGTCAGAATGCTATTGATAGTGATACAGAATCCACAGATATACCTTTAAGCCTATTGAAAGAATCTTCAAACACAGCGTTTGAAATTGGACAGTTTGTTATTGTCAAATATGAAGGAGAATTCTTTCCCGGTAAGATAGAAACTGTTGATAAAAATCAATATGAAATTAGTACCATGGTGTTGTCAATGGGAAACTCTTTTCGGTGGCCAGATAAACCGGATAAAATTTGGTACAATATATCTTCCATTGTAGAGATTATAAGTCACCCATTGCCTCTAAATAAGAGGGGGTTCTTCAAAGTTAAAGAGATGGAGAAATATTTACCGGATTTGTACCTTTAACTTCTATATTTGTACCTTTAACTTTTCAAGATCTCAAGAAAACGTTAAGCATTAGTAACTAAGTTTAGGAGCAAGTTTTTTTTAAAGCTGTTTTTTTTACTATTGAATAGTTTATTAGTCTTAAGAGAAGCATTGTGTACTCTGGTTATTATAATTAACAAACAGGGAGACAACATTTTGAAAAGTCTGATGATTGAAGACTGAGACATGGAGAAAATTTTTCATTTGTTGCTTTAACATAACGTTAATTTTTAAATATTTTAAGATAATAGATTATTTTTTCGTTACTAAGTCTGGATGCAAGTTTATGTTTGGAGTTCAATTGTTTATTGTTATTGAATAGTTTTAAGAGTAAAATTTCGAATCACATTAAGTCAAAGACTTAAAACAAGTAAATGATAAGAATTGATTTTGTCATAATTTTATGAAAAACATTAAAGGCTGATTTGCAATAATGAACTTCTTTTTATTTTTGTCTTATCTGACCTTATTTGCAACATATTTTGTGTCGATTACGACTTATATTTCATACTGTCCATAAATGGATTTCCATAATTAGGGTTGTTCCATTATTGGGTGTCCATTATTAGATTTCACATGTACATCACTGGGGATTTGAGACGTCGTCATATTTTATTATTTTTCTCAAAACGTATCTATTTTTAGAAAACAAAACTGTTATTATTGTATTCTTTATTTATTTTAACATGACATTTTTTTAAATCATTCACGTTTGCTTGAAAAATCAGTAGTTATTCAAATAAACTTGGAAACATTCGCTTAAGATGTCCATAATTGGTGCCGTCACCCTAGATAGATATCGAAGAGGTGGCAAGTACCAAATTCTTGGGTATAACTTTAGATAAATTTTGTACGTGGAAACAACATATTGAAGAGTTATGCACCAAAATACATAGATTTGTCTTTGTCCTTAAAAGAATAACGCACATAGCAGGCATTACTGCGGCACTGTATGCATATCATGGCTATGTCTCCTCAATTCTTCGATATGGCATAGTAATTTGGGGTAATTCCGTGGATATTATCAAAGTTTTCCGTGCACAAAAGCAGTGTATTCGTTCAATGTGTAACGCTGATCAGTTGGACAGCTGCTTACCTTTATTTAAAAAATTAAAAATATTACCGCTCCCTGCCCTGTACATATTTGAAATTTGTATCTTTGTACACAAAAATATTACATTATTTGAGAAACATAACAATGTTGTAACTAGACAAAGTAGAAGAATACATAAACTAAGTATACCCCAACAAAGAATACAACTATTTTCTAATAATACATACTGTATGTCTATCCGTATATATAATAAATTACCTGATACCTTTAAATCACATAACATAGTGTTATTTAAAAAACACTTATTTAATTTCCTGCTTGACAAATGTTATTACTCAATTAAGGATTATCTAGATGCAAAATTTACACAAACATTATGACAACTATCTAAACTATAATATTTAACTACATATAATAAACTTTATTGACATAAAAAGAAATAATGTAATATTAATTGAAACTTATTTGTATTGTGTGATCTGATTGTTAATACCTAATTTTATTGTGAAGTATTTGTACGTCGGAAACGGCAGAATATCATGGACATTAGAATACCTGTAACACCATTGTAACAATATTCTGACAAATAAATGTATTTTATTTTTTATTTTATTTATTAATATTTAGTAATGTGTAAACAAGTATTATTGTAAAATGTCTCGATTAAGCATTTAAAGTAAATGAATTATCGATACTAGCAATACCGATTCGATTAATTATTATAAATATATACCTATATTAAATTTTGTAATTCTGTATTTTTATAAATACATATAAAATTAGTGAAAAACTTGATAACAATAATAATTACTATGAAATCGTGCCAAATGTATAATTCAATTAATATTATGAAATATCCACGTCTTTTGCGTGGCTTTAAAAAATATTAATAATTTAAATCAAAATGATAATTGAGTGCAGTATATTGATAAATAAAATATCACAGTTTTTTTTACAAAATTAGCTAAAATATGATCAAATCGGTGCCTTGTAATAAGACTGACGATTTTACAAAAGTGGTTCTAAATTTTTGTATTAGCAAAACGTGTGCTTTTAACGGATACGGTACTTTTAAAATACATTTAATATTAATAGAAAATACTTTTACTTCAAAAGCTATCTTTTTTTACTCATGGCAATACATATTATATTGACTTTTTATTTTAATGTTTAACTATTCATTTCGTTGTTACTCTGATTAGCATGTAACCGTAATTGAAATTAATATTGTTAATTTTTCATTGCATGACTAAAGTTCATAGTGCAGTCGGCTAATTTAATGAAATAACGATAAATAAATTAAATCATAAATTGTAATTTTGCATGTGAGTCATTTTAATTAAAACTATTACTATATTGAAATTAAAATCACATCACATTTGCTATAAGAAGGTAGCTAATTCTCTTACCCTTTTTTGCGTAGCAGCTCTATTTTATGTGTTATTGTATTTTTTTATAAATTACTGTATTATAAGCAGCTGATTTTATTATATAATAATACTAACTATTTTATGTATTCAAAAATAATTCGCGCCGTTTCGTAAGCAGTCTTTTCTATGCTATAAATAAAATAATGGCTTTATCGTTTACCATTGATTCTGCCACCACGCTAAGTAATTAATTCGCGATCTCAGATGACAGTAGTTTTTTTTTAATAAGTGTATCGAATGACTTGTGCTTTAAACCAAGTATTACACCATCTTAGGTCGTTTGACGGACTTTATAATTATTTATCTCTTTTTAGCGATATTAAGTTTGGAAAACGATTAATTTGTCAAATTTGTTTAGTCGGTTGTTTTTTTTTTTCAATGAAGTGCCAAAAATATTTACAAATTATTGTTCATAATAGTTTATTAAATATAATTGGTGTTGTATACTTTTAGAGTGTAGCTCTAGCTAGATACTTGGTTTAAATGTCACGAGAAGCTCAAAAATTTGATAGGATTTAAATTTATCTATCCTATTTTATCTTATCGGTATTTGCTAACGAACTGTACAGAGAAAACCGACCCTATAGGTACGCCTTTAATCAATCGTGAGTGCTTAAATAATACATTCTTATGATTTATTACATGCCATTTATTTAGCTTAGTCGCGAAACTACTTATCCCTAAATACCTTTAAATGCGCTCGGTAGGTTTTCTACCCACAGCGTCAACCAATACCGCTTTGGTTAGAGTACCTACGCCGTAAGAGAGCAATGTTAAAAATCATTGTTATTTGCGATCGCGAATAAGATTATTGTATTTACAAGTTCCGTAAATATCTTATTATTAATTTTGTAATAAAATTTACCTAACGTGAAATTTTATTTGTAATTTTTATGTTACTAGGTACCTATATTATTTAATGAAAAATACAATTCATTTAATGCAAGAAAATTATTAATTTGTGCTACAAAAGTACCTTTTTTGTACCGTTTTAAGTACTATTGGGTGTTTTAATTAAAAAGTACTTTAGGTACTAATTATTTGCACATTTATATGCAGTTATGTTACCGTTTTAGTTTAATAAAAAAAAAATTTGAGGTTATGAAAAAACGCGGGCTTTTGTATGTCATGTGCAACATTATTTCCAGAGTAAAGATTAAAAATGTTTAATTTAAAACGTATTTTATTTTATCTGTGTGGTATTTGGCAGCTATATTAGTTATATTTGTAATAAATAAATATACAATTATTATATAAATGTAATGATAAGTACAAAATTGTGATTATTGTCGAATCATATTACCAGTGTAAAAAATGTTTTAAAGGCTTGCAACTATATACCTATTTTTTATTTAGAATAAGGGGCTGATACCAATTTTACTTTAATGTAATTAAGTCACATGTATTAATTATTAACCCAATGAATAAAAGTTCACTATAACTATACTTTTGTATTTTTATTTAACCCTTTAACTGGTACAAGTAATGTTGCGACAATGACTTAAGACATTTTTAGTGTTCAGCAGTTTTGGAATTTAAAATGTGTTCAGCGACTTTTGGGGCTGACTGTACATTACATACCATTTTCAAGAGTTCTTTTAAGTGTGGAAATTCAAAGAAAATTGAATGGAAAAATAATTTAATGGGATATGTGTGGTGACGCAGTAAGAATGCAGTGTGTCACCACCCCATCTCATCCCATGGTTATCGTAAAACCGACCAACGGACTATTCGAGAATATTATCTTTACGAAATAAAAAGAAGGAAAACTTGAAATTGAACCCTATACCAATCCGTCTGGCCAGCGTGGTATTAGTAGGCGAAGAATCCCTCCGTCACGGGAGGAGGCCCGTCTCTGCAGTGGGACATTAATGGGCTGTTATGATGATGATGATATTAAACGCCGTCTTTTTTTTTAAAATCAGCTTTGGCTAGAGGTCACAACGATTCTCCATTTTTGGAAACTTGCATCTACCGTTTTGTTTTCTTGTTAACTTCGTACCTATGGTTTGTGAAAATGAGAGAAAAGAATAAAAAACTCCAAAGTACTCCTTATTACATCGTCGGGTAAAAACTCATAACCTTATACATATTGACGGCCTCTGTGGCGTAGTGGTTATATAACATGACTGCTACGCAGAGGTCTCGCGTTCGATTCCCGCTCAATGCAAATATTTGTGTGCATGAACATGATTATTTGCATTGACTTAAGTGTAATATATATGCAGGTTCTATGTATAATACATAACACAAGCAGGTTAAGCCTTGTCTAGGTACTTTGGGAACAGATGGCGCTGTGTAGAGATGTCCGTGAATATTTATTATGTCTGTGAATAATGTAAACACATTATTTAACAAGTATTTAAGTGGTGAGTTAAGTTGTGTCGTGAAACTCAATGTAATTAATAATATTATTAGTTCATGAATAAACATTATAAAGTAATGGCTTATAACATTAACTGTAAAAAAGTTTAATAAAAATTAATGGTGATATCACACTGGTAGCTACACTGAACTCTTCGGTGTTGCCGGGACTGCCCGTACATGGCACGGATTAATTCTACATACTTCCCTGGCACACCCTTCTCTTTCAGGGCCCACCACAGATCGGGTTTCATACTTATCTTCGAATGACATTTCTTCGAAAGCCATTTCTACTACGCCAAATCATCGAAGAGCTATTTAAACGACGGGTTATTTGACCGATGGGCCATTTCATCGAATAGCCACATGTACGAACTCCTATATCACCGATAGTACATTTCATCGAATGATACATGGGCGAAGGTCTAATAAAACAATTGTTTATGATTAACATGTTTTATTTAGAAGATTTTTATAATTATTTTCATTTCATAGGTCAAATTTACACACACATATTGCATTTGTTTATTAACATTTAATATACATAATATAAATACATAGGATAAAATACGATACTAATCAGTAACAAATACATATTTTTATTTAACGATAAATAATGACACAAAATAATTATAAAAATCTTCTAAATAAAACATGTTGATCATAAACCATTGTTTTATTAGACTTTCGCCCATGTATCATTCGATAAAATGTACTATCGGTGATATAGGAGTTCGTACATGTGGCTATTCGATGAAATGGCCCATCGGTCAAATAACCCGTCGTTTAAATAGCTCTTCGATGATTTGGCGTAGTAGAAATGGCTTTCGAAGAAATGTCATTCGAAGATAAGTATGAAACCCCCACAGATCCGATCGGGAAACTTTATCGTACTTTTTGAGGTCCACAAACACCATGTGCAGGTTAGATATAAGGTTGGGTTTGCTAACAAAAATCTCGGTAAACAGTGATAAAATTTAAGAGGCCTTTATGAGTAAGGTTAGTTAAAGAACACAAAGAACATCCAGACCCAGGCCAATAGATTGTAGATCACACAAAGAATTGTCTAACAACGTGGGAATCAAACCCACGACCTCGTGAACCACTGAGGCAGTTAACTAGAGGAGCTCTGTCCTTGCAGTGGGTTGTAACAATATGGTTGAGGAATCACATAATTATTATTACTTACGTTGATGCTCCGAGGTAAACATAAATATTTATATTTAGCGATGCATTAATTTATACATTAAAATTAAATTAGTTTTTTACAAAACTGTATAACGAACTTAGGAAAACATTACCTTTTATACCCGTATCTTTTTTTTTTATAGTAACGCGGCAAAGTGATATCGTTCTCAAGTTAACACCAGATATTGTGCCTAGTCCTACCTACTAGTCTAATCCGTCTGGAGTTTTACTCGGAAGACGCAGAAGACTATTGTTGCTCGAGCTTAAGATTGCTTTTCGATTTTTTTCAGTCATTGTTCATCATAAAAGCCTATTAATGTACAGGGACGGACCTCCTCCAGTGACGGAGGGATACTTGAATTACAAATACCACGCCAAACGGATTGGTATATATAGGGTTTAATTTCAAGTTTTCCTTCTTTTTATTTCATAAAGATAATATTTACGGATAGTCCCTTAGTCGGTTTTTACGACACCCATGGGATGAGATGGGGAGGAGCGAAGAGCTTACTGTACATTTTATAATATGTAATTAGTCGAGTGAGATAGTTAGCTTGCACCTTTATTTTAATCCATAATTTCAATGACTTTTGACGATTCGTCTTGAAATCGAATGCGGTATTTGAATTAGTAATCTCTACAACAAAGCATAGCTAATACATCGGTTTTTTTTTAGTATTTTTCCAGATTTAATTAAGTATTCAAAGAGTTAACATCCGTGTGTAACTCGAAGTGTAATAATTTAATTTAATTAATTGAATAAATATGGAAGTTGTGAAGAAAATACCGAGTTTTATAAGTTATTGGTACAAGAGATATCTTTTGGCGACGGAACTGTATGTGGTCGAAACTCATTCGAAAATTTTTGTGCGTATCCTTTGTTATGTAAAAATTACTGTGGTTTTATACCTACCTCAAGTGTTTCCACTGATCCAGTGAAAACTAGTATGTATTTGTGTTATCCGTGTGGTGACGGATTAAGAATACAATATGTCACCACTCCATCTCATCCCATGGGTGTCGTAAAAACCGACTAAGGGAATAACCGTAACTTATAATCTTTACGAAATAAAAAGAAGGAAAACTTGAAATTAAACCCTATACCAATCCGTATGGCCAGCGTGGTATTAGTAGGCCAAGTAACCCTCTGTCACGGGAGGAAGCCCGTCCCTGCAGTGGGACCTTAATGGGCTGTTATGAATTTTTTTATTATGTGTTGTAAAATTAATGCATATTCGGAAGTATGAACTGACGACCTCTGTGGCGTAGTGGTTTTATTACATGGCTGCTACGCAGAGGTCTCGGGCTCGAATCCCGCTCAATGCAAATCTTTGTGTGCATGAACATGATTGTTTGCATTGGCCTGTTTCTATGTATAATATGTATGTATTTACAAAAGAAAAGCATATAAGTATTAATATCCGTCGTTCTGTTACCCATAACACAAGCATGTTAAGCGTAGCTTACTTTGGGAACAGATGGCGCTGTGCAGAGATGTCCGTGAATATTTTATTTATGAATACCGCACAAGCTCCCGGCTTGTAGCAAAATCCCCGTCATGTTAACCAAAAGACGTTCACATATAGGGCTACTCCATCTATGTCCACTGCACGTGTCCCCTTCGTCCATCAGCTTCCATCATGATTAGATCTACCTTTTTTGAATATGGAGTCGCGATTCCGAAACCTTTCAGCTCCATCACATTGCCACTAACTTTTTTACCCTTGTGGTAAGTTAAAAAAGTTAATGTATGTAATTATGTCAATTACTATTGTTTACAAAAATTCATCAGTTTTTTTTCTTTTTAAAAGACCGGATGCACTAGGGATCGTGCCCTGTATTCCGGGGACTTTACAAACATTAAGTTAACGGACACAAAGAACATCCAGACCCAGGACAATAGATTGTGGATTTCACAACGTGGGAATCAACCCACGACCTGATGAACGGCAGCCGCGTCCGTGATCACTGAGGCAGTTTACTGAAGGAGCGGGTTCCCTACTTGAGATATAAAGACGTTTGATACAATATTAATTGCTCGAAGACGTATAGCCTATTATTCATAAGACCTATGAATCGTGAGCTCTATAGCTTGCCACGTCTATGCATCAAAATCCCTAAAAGTTTTGTGCCCTAACGATCAATTGCTGTAAGCATCGGATTGACGACCTTAGTGATAAGTTTTATTTTTAGCAGTTTCTATGTACCACATAGTGATGTACCGTGCCCGGGCACACTGCCAAGGACTGGAAATATTGCCGGCAGCGCTGCCGGCAATGTTCCCAAAGTGGGAATTTACTGGGAATTTAGGTTAATTTTTCAGAAATTTTATGACATTTGTATTAAATTCGCTTTAATTTATTCAGGTCTATAGACTTATTATAAAAAAATGTCAATAAAACTTAAAATTAACGAAAATTCCCAGTTCATTGGCAATGTGCCCGGCAATATTCCCAGCATTATTTCCAGTTTGTTGCCGGCAATGTTCCCAATGGGTTAAAAGTTTTATAATTTATTCTTTTTCGATCTTTAAATTAGATTTTAGAAAATCTCTGTTTTAGATAGATAGTGTTTTTCTTCAGATAGATAGTGTTTAAATAACAAAACATAATATGCAACTAGTTTACTTTTATAAACAATGAAAATCTGTAATTATTATGATACGAATACTACAATCAAGACCATAATCTTCTGATTGAACTATAACTTGGATTATAGGCATAGAATTAAATTAGGAAAAGTACTTTGAGAAGTACTTTTCTTATATATACATCTATTCATATAGTTAAATAAAATTGAAATGTCTGTTTGTAACACGATATCCACGACTTTTACTAATTGCATATCAATGTGTACACAATCCCAATGCCGTAAATTACAATTAATTTTTTTTTGTCCGTCTGTCTGTCTGTTTGTTCCGGCTAATCTCCGAGGCTGCTGGACCGATTTTGATGGGAATTTTCCTATTGGTTTGTAAATTTTACGGCGCGTAAACTTGGCTACTTTCGATTTTTATAAAGATTTAGGGTTCCGCAGAAATAATTAAAAATCAAAAAATGTCAATGATACCTATATGAATATATACCTATATGGATTTTACGGAAGGTTAAAACGAGTTACTTAGGCTTCTTTTTTTAGGGTTCCGCAGTTTTTTTTTACAAAACCTTGGTCGTAGGTAGGGGTTTGGCTTTTTAGATGAAGCTTTTACTGTTTATATTAAAAAAGTAATTTTACAAATAACCAAAAAAAACATTGTTAGGGTTCTGCAGAAAAAAAAAGAAAATTGTAACATTTTAGGTTTTTTTACAGGGCTTTTTCAGGCAGATAGATGATGTTTTAACAAAGCACTAGGGGTTAAGGTCATAGCACACCTAAACGACTTTGCTCCCACCCGGCAAAAAGAATATGATTCAAGTAAGGGCTATAAATATTGCTCTTTGAATATATTTTACATTGGCATCCTAAATTAGCAGACAGCTCGCTGTCAACGAGTCTACCGCCGCCAGGCTGCTGTTAAGGCCTAGCTTACCGCTCGTTACAGGTGAGCGGTCGGTGCGGTGTCTGCGCGGTCACTGCTAGCTGTCGGTCGGTCAGTATCTATGAACTATCTATGGACAGCTGGCCGTCTACTAACAGTTACGGCATGGACTGCTGGGTGCCTGCTAGCTATCGCCGCGTAGACTATGAGCAGTCATTTTAGTATAAGAACGGTGTTGGGTGGGAACGGTGTTGGAGCAGTCATTAAAGTGTGCCATGACCTCAAGGCTTCTTTTTCAGGTCATCGCAGAAAAAAAAATGGTTTTGTTTAAAATGCATTTTCTCTGGCAGCCACTCACAGCCCGTTGCGGTCACAGATTTAAAAGCGAAAAATTTCACCGAGGTCATTGCATAGACGGGTGACCACTCAGTGGTATTTTATTTGAACATATCCGTACTTCGGAGGGCACGTAAAACGTGGCTCCTGACTGTCGTTCTCGTAGTTGTTTGGTCACGTCAAAGGGTTTTTAAATGGTTCCGCAAAACAAAAAATGGTGAATGTGTGCTTTCGTGGACGAAGGTCGCGGGAAACAGCTAGTTATACAATAATATTTAAAGTAAAACAGTCGCCAAAGAATGTGCATTTAAAAATTGTACGACACGTATTATCCTTGTCTTCTATTAAATATTCGTGTTCTTTTGATTTCTCTTGCATTACAATGTAATATAACGATGCGCCCAGTGCTTTAACAAGATTTTACTAAGTATTCTCGGCAACAAACACGTAAATACTGCGCACATCGGGGCGCGTGCGGCGCGTGAGCGGTGGGAGAGCGCGGGGGTCGGGGGGTAGCTATAGCAAGCGTTTACAGGTACAAGAGATAAAAATTAATCATATTTTACACTTTAAAAGTAACAATCTGTTTAGTGGGCATTTTCGGCAATATTGCCAATGCGCCCGGAAGTTTCCCGGGCACATTGGCAGTGGAAATTTGCCGGCAGTGGCAATATTCCCAAGCGTACATCACTAGTACCACACATAGAAAGTTGATTATTTTAGGATGGTGAAAATAAAAACTAAATAAAATTTAATTATTTATTAAACCTACACTCTGTATTTGGATAGGAAGTAGGTATAAGGAAGTTTAAGGTATTGCATCTCACACACGGTTGTAAAATGTATGAATGTAGAACATTCTAGTAATTAGTTTAAAAAAATCTGTATCTACTATTAGGTACCCACCTATTTCAATTTTCATTAATAAATAATTATAGAACAATGTTATATTTTTTATTCATAACTTCCTTTTCCATCCATCCGTAAACTAATTACTAGAATGTTCTACATTCATACATTTTACAACCGTGTGTGAGATGCAATACCTTAAACTTCCTTATACCTACTTCCTATCCAAATACAGAGTGTAGGTTTAATAAATAATTAAATTTTATTTAGTTTTTATTTTCACCATCCTAAAATAATCAACTTTCTATGTGTGGTACATAGAAACTGCTAAAAATAAAACTTATCACTAAGGTCGTCAATCCGATGCTTACAGCAATTGATCGTTAGGGCACAAAACTTTTAGGGATTTTGATGCATAGACGTGGCAAGCTATAGAGCTCACGATTCATAGGTCTTATGAATAATAGGGTATACGTCTTCGAGCAATTAATATTGTATCAAACGTCTTTATATCTCAAGTAGGGAACCCTGAAGGAGCTCTGTCCTTGCAGTGGGTTTTTTTTTAACAATATGGTTGAGAAATCACATAATTTAATTTAATTATTATTACTTACCTCGATGCTCCGAGGTAAACATAAATATTTATGCATGCATTAATTACCTACTTTAAAATTAAAATTAGTTTTTTATAAAACTGTATAGTGAACTTAGGAAAACATTACTACTACTATTAGATGAAACTCTTGCTGGCTGCCACCTAAATTGAAAGGAGCCTAAACCCAAATTGTAACGCCCTCCTATATTAATTACCTACTTAGGTATTAATACACTCGAGAGCAAAAGTTCCGGGTCACTAGCATTTACTTCAATATCTTGAAAACGAATAAAGCTATCGTATGGAAATAAATTGAACTTTATAGACAATTTAATGTTACTAAAATAAAATGCATTACATTTACTACTGACCATTAATTTTATTATGTTTAAAAGGACAAATTAAAAATGGCGTCATTTTGCTTGTAAAACCAAAACTGAAAATATTGATTTTTTTATATTTACAATTTTTACAAGTAGTTTTAACACGGTTTAGTACTTGGTATTACCCCCACGTGCTGTCTGGACTGCTGCAATGCGATTTGGCATGCTGTACACCAAGTTTCTGAAACACTGTTGGGGAATGTTCTCCCATTCCTCTACCAATGCATGTTTCAAGTCACTAAGCGTAATTAAAGGAGGATCTTGTTGTCTTACCCGTCGTCCGAGCTCGTCCCAGGCGTGCTCGATTGGGTTGAGGTCGGGGCTACGTGCTGGCCATACCATGGGACGAATATTCACCTCATCAAGGTAGTCTTGCACTACACGAGCAGTGTGGGGACGGGCGTTATCCTGCATAAAGATGGCATTCTCACCAAGTCTTGCCATAAATGGACCGACGTGCTCGTTGAGGATTTCATCCACGTATCTTACGCCATTAAGAGTACCGTTTTCGATCAGTACAAGCTCTGTTCGGCTTTCCGCAGAAATTCCAGCCCACACGAGTACCGAACCACCACCGTATGACACCTTTTCTTCAATACAGGCTTGCATAAATCTTTCTCCTGGTCTTCTGTACACCTTTGCCCTTTCGTCGTGTGTATACAGCATAAATTTTGATTCGTCCGAGAATATGACATTTGACCAATTTTCAATCGTCCAATTCGAGTGTTCGCGTGCATAAATTCGTCTTGCTATACGATGGTGTCTCTCGAGTTTCGGACCATTTGCGGGTCTAAATGGTTTCAAATTACCTTCAGCAAGTCGCCGTCTTACAGTCCAAGCAGAAGGGCTGCTTCCACCAAGTCCTAAAAAAAGATGAGTCAGTGCTGTTCCCGTAAGAAACCGATTTCGTAGCATAGAGTTCACTAAATATCGATCTTCCCGTGTCGTCGTACACCTGGGTCTGCCTGTTGTTGGTCTGCGTAGGTTCAAACCAGTTTCTAGAAACCGCTGGCGAACACGCTGAACTGTAGACAACGATACACCGACTATTCTTGCTGTTTCTCGCTGACTGCTCCCATTTTCCAGGATCGTGAGGATTCTCGTACATTCCTCAGGTGTGAGTGACATAATTACCACTTTAATAATGACTATTGGATACCTGGATGACTCCTTATAAGTACATTTTATGACAGAACAATAACAAAAGCAAAAACAGTAGTGAAATTAGAAGTTCTGATTTTAAAAAAATGGATCTTTTTTTTTATAACTTTTTTAATGCCATTACTTACCGCCAATCAATAAGTTTTTATATGTTTAATGAAATATTATTAAATTGTCTATAAAGTTCAATTTATTTCAATACGATAGCTTTATTCGTTTTCAAGATATTGAAGTAAATGCTAGTGACCCGAAACTTTTGCTCTCGAGTGTAATTCCTTAACAGACAATCAGATATCATCTACACATTATTAATATTAATATCATCTACATTAACAGTATTACATTTCCATCAGCAATACTAACTGTAATTCCTTAACAGACAATCAGATATCATCTACGGGTTACTTTTCAGCGCTATCTGTTACTTCAACTACTTGATAGCGAAGACCTTTGCGCCTAGAGCCTTGACGATGTTGAAAGAATAAATAATAACCCTTCTAGCGAGTTACCTTAACCGCGAGATGACAATGAAGTATTATAACAATCGACAACAACGGATTGCGTTGCGGCGTGGTTCAGTGGTGAAGGCAGAAATTTTAAATTGGATAGGTACCCGCCCAAAGCAAATTTATTCGTTGTTGCGGATGTATCTAACGGGTTCCCTATTTTACTGCGAAAGTTGATAGTTCGATTTTTATTATATCGAACACGGTATCGTAAAGTTATTAAGTACCTAAGTAATTAAATGTCATGAAACAATAGGAGTTGCGAACCGATGTACAGTCAGCTTCAATAATCGCTTAACGTGTTTAAATTTACAAAATTTCTTAACATTCAAAGTACCATAAGTCGTGTCATAACAAGATATCAAAATAAACTAAACATCACAAATGGTGATAAAACGATGATAGGACGTCTTTCATTTGTCCCTATATATCTTAAATATCAAAAGTCGCTGATAGTCATACTTTACAAAATTATATTAACAAATCATATTTTCAATGTTTTCGGATGTGAATCTACTTTAGGCGGGTTTCATACTTATCTTCGAAAGACATTTTTTCGAAAGCCATTTCTACTACGCCAAATCATCGAAGAGCTATTTACCCGACGGGTTATTTGACCGATGGGCCATTTCACCGAATAGCCACATGTACGAATTCCCATATAACCTATAGTACATTTCATCGAATGATACATGATCAAAGGTCAAATTTACAAAACACATAATAAACAAATGTAATAGGATAAAATACGGATATGAAAATTAAAGTAGGTATAGCAACCCTTTGTTTTTTTTAATACAATTATGAAAAAAAACAATTATAAATTAAATTTATTTATACGAAATGTCAATAGTAGGTAAATACGCTGATAATTTTTCCTATTTCCGAACGCATAATGTTAAAGTATTTTTCAAACTACCTTCCTTTTGTTAATATTATTTTCTTAACATGTTGCCTGTGTTTACGAGAGGTTTTCAATAAATATCGTGGTATAGGTATGTATAAAATACTAGCTGACCCGTGCCCACTTCATTGGGCGGCGACGGCAACGGCAACGGCAACGATCAGAAAGAATGTTTAAAATCGGTTCATTAGATCCAGAGATTACCCCCTACAACGTCACAAACACATAATCACACAAACACGCAAACTTTACCTTGTCCACTATCATTTTCAGGAATTAGGAACTTACCTTGCCTTTTTTTTAGAACGTTAAATCAAAATATGTATTAACAAATAGGTATATATTTTGATTTAACGTTAAATAATGACACAAAATAATGATAAAAAACTTCTAAATAAAACTTGTTGATCATACATAATTGTTTTTATTTGACCTTCGTACATGTGTCATTCGATGAAATGTACTATCGGTGATATGGGAGTTCGTACATGTGGTTATTCGATGAAATGTACTATCGGTGATATGGGAGTTCGTACATGTGGCTATTCGGTGAAATGGCCCATCGGTCAAATAACCCGTCGGTTAAATAGCTCTTCGATGATTTGGCGTAGTAGAAATGGCTTTCGAAAAAATGTCTTTCGAAGATAAGTATGAAACCCACTTTAGGCGTTCATAATGTTAATCGATTTTTGTATTTTAACCATTAACGACCTGTGCAATATCGCGCTAAGAAACGGGCTCGTAATATCCTATGCGGACGATACAGCCCTTTTGTTTTTTGGTGAAACGCGAGAGGAGGTTTTTCAATACGCTGAAAATGGCTTCAATGTGGTTTCAAAATGGCTATATCATAACTCACTCACATTAAACGAGGACAAAACAAAGTATATGATATTTACAATGAAAAATACTAACACTGCAAACACAGATTTAAACATCTATGCTCATAATTGTATTACACCCGCTGACTCATCATGCACATGCCGACCTTTAGTAAAAACCGATCATATTAAATATTTAGGTATTACGCTTGATACTAACTTAAATTTTTCTAAACACATAGAACTACTCTGTACAAGGGTGCGGAAACTAATATATATTTTTAAATATTTACGTAATATCGCAGATTTTAACTTAATAAAACAGGTTTATCTAACTTTGTGCCAGTCCATTGTTAGCTATTGCATTGCTTCCTGGGGTGGTGCCCCTAAATCAATCCTGATACCCTTAGAACGTGCTCAAAGAGCCATTCTGAAGGTTGCTACTTTTCGGCCTTTCCTGTTTCCTACTTACGAGTTATATAAGGCCTGTAAGGTACTAACAGTTCGCCAGCTATTTATTTTACACATAATCCAAAAGCAACATACGCAGATCAAATTTTCTCAAAGTCCACTCGAAAAACGAAGGAAGGACATTATTTGTACCACATCTAGAACAAATCGTGCCTACGCAAAAAGATTTTTTATATTTTTGGGCCCCTATTTATATAATAAAATAAATAAAATAATAGATATCTATTCCGTTAATTATAAAAAATGTAGTTTACTAACAACTAAGTTTTTAGAATCACTTAATTATTTAGAAACTGAACACCTTTTGCATGTAGAAAGTTGACGCCTGTATTATAATTATTTTGAATTACATTATTACACTTTTAATATTGTATTAATAATTACATAGATACTTAGTTCTTAAAATCAGTCACATTTGTTTATACTTTATATTTCTCCTGATTCAGCATTTTTATAAACATACCTAGCAGCGCAGAAAGGCAATGACCTGACGCACAGGTTTAACCTAGTTCAGGTATGCGAATGCGAAACTAAATATTCTAGATTAAAATAATTAGAAGTAAGCCCTTTAATGTAATTTTATAATGTAAGAACCACTTGTAAACTTATGATCAATAAATATTCTATTCTATTCTAATATTCTATTCTATAATTGTTATCTTGAAAATAAAGTACAAGTTTAAAATACAAAATGTGAATACAGAGAGCATCAGCAAACCAATATGAAAACAACATTTTTAATTTCTAAACGTAGATATAAACGCCAGTTTGTCACAAATTGTCACTGTCATTCATAGAACTGTCAGTCACTTTTTAAAGCTGTCAATTCATCAATTGACGTAAATCGCAAGGAAAACTTCTGATTTTACTTTAATTTTAATTGTGAACTTTGATTATAGTACACGCCGTTTAGTTGATATATTTACTTTAATTTCAGTATAGTTAGCCTTTGATTAACAGTGTTACATTTACAGCAGCAATACTAACTGTATTATTAAAGATAATAAGAAAAACATTTGCTGAAGATAAACCGCAAAAATGGAGATTGTAAAGAAAATTCAGCATTTTTTGAGTTATTGGTACGTAAGGTACTTATTGGCGACAGAGTTATATATGGTAGAGACATGGGAGAAAGTTATTATACGTATCCTTTTGAAATAAACAAATTATTTTAAGTTTTACTTATATCTAAAAGGGTAAATAACGTTAGCACATTCTCAACAAACCATGTTTTTTGTCGCAATGTTTAATTCATATTTATCATATTATATTTACCTAAGCGCAGATAAGTTTTTCCATTATTCTAGCTTTTAAATCTTGACAATGTTCTTAGTTTTTACTAATTTATCATTTCACTATTGAATATGTGGGTAATGTTTGTAAGTGAATTGACTTGATTATATTATTTACAATGTTATTTTATGTTTCTACATAATTTAATTAATGAGTAGATAATGAAGTTTACTTTAAATTCACACTTACTTACATCAATTGCAATAAAAATATGCATAATTTAATTTGTAGAATACCAGTCCCCTGATACAGATAAACCCTTTGTGCAAAATAATGTATTTCTATAAGCCCAAATATTGTATAATATTGTCATTGTTAGAGCTTGAAATAAAACATAGTTTGGATAAAATTGCCTTTAGCATAAATCTTTTGGGCTCTCTTCAGACCCATCTATTAGAATTTCCACTAACTACCCCTTGTGGTAATGCAGTATAACCATCTTTTTCTACCTGCATCTCCCTCATCAATCAGTTGGCTGCAACCAGATAAACAGTCAACTTCAATAGAGATTTGTATATTCTTAAGTTTTCAGTGTTTATTCCATAATAAATATATACAGGATATTAATGAGAATAGTGCATTCATTTTAACACAATATAGGGCAGAACTGTAATACAGAGCTGATTTTTCAATATGGATTTCAATGTTTATTTAAGGAACAGATGAACCAAGCAAAAAAAAAAGATTTTATGATAAAAAAGGGCATTATATTCTTACTTTAAAATGCAATATATTAAAAATATAATTTAATATTAACTAATAAAATATTATGTATTCATAGTCACGCTACAAATGCTTTTCAAAAGTAAGGTCACACATAATAATGAAGTTACTTTGTGTAGTTAACTTTTGAAATTAATAACAACATTTTATGCTTATCTCATTGATATTCTACCCAATAATATTTTACCTCGTTAGTTGTAAAATAGCATGTGAAAATTATTTAAGTAATGGTTTGCTATTTCTTACATGTGTTGAATATTAACACTTTCGCTGTCCTAAGACAATTATCAGTATCAATATTGCAAGTCCAAAAGTGTGTTAATAATGTAATGTTGGTTAATAGTGTATTGTATGTCATGCACGGACATACAGAGCTAACTCATCAGTGCATTACATGTAATGCACGGACAGTGAAAGTGTTAGAAACATAATTTAACAATTTTCCACAGAAAGTAATTTCCCACACATCCACAAAACGCCATCTAGTCCAATAGCAAGTGTGTGTAATGATTTCCTACAGTAAAGAGTAAGTTTGTCCCTATAGTAGGATATTTAAGGACTGGTAACAGTTTTAATCTTTGGTTGAGGGCCATCTGCCCCACCACAGCCTGTGTGAAGTAGTAACTGTGGTCCGAGACAAACTACTCACCCTCAACAAAAAAAATCATATTTATTCTCAGCTTATTCTTGTTGTTATGTTACTATAATTATCTTCAAACATATTTATTAATGCAGTAGGAAGGAAACAGTAGAAATCTATTTCAATTTTCCTTCCCTATTTAATAAATAAATATGTTAGCCATTTTCCCTACCAATGGAACAATACATAACACAGGTCTTTCAATACATTAGGCCGTGCGCAGACGGCACACTTTTTGTGCGATCGAGTCTGCGGCGCACAAGTCCGATGTTTGAGTCTTTTGTGCGCGACTTTTTGCGCGTCCTGTGCGTTACCTGCGCAGGGCCTTATAATTACCTATCATATGCTTAGAACAGGCCGCTTATTATTTTATGTGTTATAAATGTATTTATTTCCTTAACATATGAAAACAGATGTACTCTTCGGAATAATATTCGTACTATTCTGGTATTTCAACTATTCGATCGTGAGCACTGGAATATCACAACTACGGGGATCAAGCTCACAGGATATTGAACAAATGTTAGGAATAAAATGAAATTGTTTTCAAATTTTAGGATAGTATTTAATTAGCGTTTAAAAAAGTTTTTATTCTAATTCTGTCAGCATTTAGAACATTACAGACAAGAGATTATGGAGATTTAAAACACTTTTTTATATTCTTTATTCATATTATATAGCCCGCATTTTAAATATACCTTATCTTAAATTTAAAGTCAACTTCATAAGCTGATACACAGCTTTTTAAATGTGAAATTATTAAGTTTTAATTTTAACTCAAAAGTAGATCACTCATTATATTGTAAAATATCATAATTTTAATAAAATAACATCATTGTTAAACGTCATAGATTTATGCAAGATAAAAACAAAAAAAAACTTTTATTGTTGTATTATTCCAAAAATTTTATGTATTAAATAATTTATTTTATGTAAAAAAATAGTTTTATTTCTATTTTAACCTTCTTAATATCAACTTACCTTTTTACGCAGTGGAAATGGTTTTGGCGGGCTGTCATAATTATAATAATCGTTTTTTTTTTAATTTACTTAACGTAGGTAAGTACCTGATTCAATGGTAACCGACGCTCATGGACGGAGCCCAGCCAAGCCGTTTTTTTTTAATTGCTGTAGATGGTAGACAAGCTAAAGAGCCACCTGATGGCTACTAGTAACCGCTAGGGGACGTTAGAAATGCCACAGCACAGGCAAGTCGCTACCTACCCTAAACAGTATGGCTTCTTTTCCACCTTTAATGGGCTATGCATCTTTGGCGAGGATGTAATAGCTAAGCTGGGGATGTTTCCTCGGTTACAAAGTTAAGTACTGGCGCAATTTGCGATGTATCGATAGGTAGTATGAAAACGGCGCAGTGAGAGTAAAGGGATTCTCACACGTCGATTTTTTTCTTGCTTCTACACTAGCATCTCTACTTTTAAGCCTGATTTACACATCGACAAGTACAGTAGCCAGTTATTGATTAAGTTGATTTGAATAGATCTCCATCCTATTTTTTGGCCTATTACGTGGCGAGACGCGAGAGGGGGCTACTTCGTACTTAACTCGCCAAAAATAGGATGGAGATCTATTTAAATCAACAACTTACTACTTAACTCGCTACTGTACTTGTCGATATGTAAATCGGGCTTTAGCGAAAACCTAAGTCTACTGGATAGACTCTACTTTACACATAGCTACATCTTTCGCGACGATCCATCCACCAGACACAGAAAGAAAGAAAAAAAATATCATAGCTTTAGCAAATATTTATTAAATCAAACCTTCAGATAGCTCACACAATACCCATTAGTATTCCTAAACGACTCAGGTACTTTCAATGACATCTTTTGTAAATGTGCGAGTCCATTCGTAAACATTCCCTTAGAAATATCAGTGGTCACCACTGCGGGGTCAGACAACCAAGATTCCACTTCATCGTTTATACAAAATTCAACTTTATACAAAATTTTGGTCACAAAATTAGATTGGAGTTCAACTTTATCACTCATTATCTTATCGATACTATTTCTTAACACTTGTAATTCCTTATCCATTACCCATATAAGCAGATATTGTTTCTTCTTAGCCGATACAGTGCATTCAAGTATTAATTTACACATTATTGTGTATTGAAAACCTAAGTTAAATTCCTTAGTCATTTTTTCTATTGTGTAAATAAAATCATTTGTGTGAATGTTTTGATGGGCTTTTACAGCAAAAACTGTTTTTTCTGCACCGGTCTGTTTAATTTTGACTTCAGAATTAAAAAGTTTCACTGTATCTTTGACTTTTAGGCCTAACCATGCCAAACATCTATTGCAGTGGTAAACTTCTCGTTTGCTATTAAATTTATTTGTTTTTTCTGATAAGACTTTGTTATTAACAACAAAATATGTTAATCTGTATAGAAAATCACTTTTGTTTGATTTGATATCAATAACTTCATGGGAATTGTCACCATGATCATGTCCATGTCCGTGACCATGACAGAACCACTCTGACATATCTATATTCCCTGTTGGTAATTCCAGAACTCGGTCAAACTTGACTCCAGTATTTGATACAATATTTGAGCAATTTGCACAGCTGATCTTTAGCTCTTCGCCAACATCAACATTTAATTTCAACATGGTTCCTTTACTGTTTGTGTCCAAATTACTAGTAGATAGTAATTCATTGAAGAAATTTCCACCATTCTTAGGTTCGGTTAAAATCCTGAATGATACGGTACTCTTGTCTATTTTGAGGCATGACATTGAATTAGGAATGATTTGGCAAAACTCCCTCACCGGTATAACACAGCTGACATCATATTCTTCCTCTGAACTGCAGTCAGAGAGGCTTTCAATGGAGGACAAGCTATCCCTCCTCCTGCTTTTATCACAATCTCCTTTATAATAATTCAAGACAATGCAATTAGCCTGAATACTAATTTTCAGGTTACAATTCTTGGTAAAATCTACACCTGTAGTTATAAAAACATTACAACTCCTCAATCGGGAGCGTAGCTCTATGAAAATGCTCTTAATCAACATTTTCAAAAATTATACTTATATATTAACTAATTTACTTATCAATTAATTCAATGGTATCTTGTTTAATTCTCTGTACATGACCATTTGTTTCATATATATTAAAAATATTATCCATTTCTCTAATTGTAAATGGTAGAGTGGCTTTTTTATAGTAATCGCCTATCATTTCGATGTTGTCGATGACTGTATCGAGTAGATGAGACTTCTCCGCATAGATCCCTGGGGCTTCGTGTCTCAGATATGTGAAATGTATGTGTAAGTGGTAGAATGAAGGTTGATAATGCAAGTATATGCGTAATTGGCTGCCTGGTACTTGATATTTTTCGAATATCTTTTTCTGCAAATAATAAAAATTATGGTATAAATAAGAGTCATTGTTATGTGTTTCGGTGGATAGTCAAATTAGAAACTTTTCCATGTTTTAAAACATAATTAAATGGTTTTAATTTTGCTTGGTAATGGTATTCATAAACATTTAGGGCTCTTTCAATTTATGCGTATCGTTCGTTTGTGAAGCAGTGCGTTTGTCAGGCCGGTCGTTTGGATTCATACAAAATTAAATTGAAAGAGCCCTTAGGCCCTATTCGCACGAGCGCGTCAGAGGGAATCAAATGTATTCCTATGTTACTGTTCACACGCCAGCGATTTTTTTATCGCTCGTTAAAAAGCACTCGTGCAAATGGGGCCTTATTTATAAGTAATTTAGTATTCATTTGTAATGAACAAAACTAATAGAATTTCCTTACCTTTCCCTCGTCTCGAATCCTTCTCAAAAGCGGCAAATGTGTCTCGTCCAAATCTCTCAAAGACTTTATACCTCTCTGCCTTACAATAGCCAACAGATACAAAGTTTCCTTAGATATACCGTCCCACTTTAGATCAGGTAATAAAAGGAATCCTTCCTTTTCACACTTATTATCAAGTATAATTCTATCTTGCTCGCTCTTGCCGTCCAAGATATTGTACACCCACTGGAAAAAGAGAAATTAATTTTTTGTTTATTTATTTATGTTAATGTCACAAATTCCATCTTATAATAAGGATGTCATAATAGTTGACAAACATAATACTTCTTTTGCATAGAAGATAACTTAACAAAAAACCGTTGGTTGGCGGGCAGTTACGATAGCCTAGTCATACAATCCTAGACAGATTTCAAGCATAGTATTTGTACACCAAACTAAACCAAAAAGTTACTGAGTACAGTATCAAGTCTTTTATTTTATTTTAAATATTTATTATAACCCAGTCACATCTAGACCTTGCTGGAATGCGAACCTCGCCTACCATTCTCTCCTTTCAACCCCCGCGCTCGCCACGGGTGTATTAGTGATTCGTCTGACGCGACGCACTATGGATCGTTTCATACAAGCTAGACGTCGGAAAGTCTTTACTTAATTAGGCTGTTCTATAAAGTTTTAATGATTAACAGATAACCGGGGACCTTCAAAATAGTATTACTAATGACCTACCTCCGCCCCGTTATCATTAATGAAAGTAGAAACATTTATAAGGTAAGTGATTTGAAATAATTATTATATTTGCAACTTTGGCGTCTCTTTGTTGTGATTTATTTTTATGAGTTGTGAGTGTGTGAGCGTGAAACAAAAAATGGAGAATAATAATGAAGGTTTAAAATATCTTTTGTTTTTAAATAAAAAAATAATTAATTTAACCTATTTCATACGTAAAAAAAATTACCAATTGTTAACTTTAACAAATAATCTAAATAGGAGTATACCTTAGTAACCCTACCAAACCTAGCTTATTTTAAAGCTCTAACCCTCTACATTCCGAATCTGTCATTGGTTGACTTTGCACGAGTTTGCATCATATGTTTTTATCACGATTCAGATCGTATCGTCTCGATTTCCCTGACGGATCGATTTGTTCTGTAATCAAGACGGAGCAAAATAAAAGGGTTCTGCAGTTTGTAATGTCTAAATCTACTTTGACAAGATATGAAGAATGCACTGTAAGAAGACTTAAGTCGAAAATTAAACTTTTTTCGATCAAAATTGAGGAAAAATGGAAGTCAGCAGGATCCCGCAAAGAATGGTAATTACCAACTTGAAACTGACTTGTTTGATACTCATGTGTTATTCAGAACATATTTGCAGGTGTGGCTTTATAGTTTTAATCTGTTTTTAGTTTTGTTAACCAGGTTTCCACTTAAATATAAAGACTGGCTTGAAACAGAATATTTCAAGTTTGATTTTTCGAAAAATAACAATGAGTTCTCCTCTTCGGAAAACGAAGTAGCCGCTGTTGCTACTCCTGGAAGAGCGAAAAAGGTCTTTGACGACTGCAGTGAAGGCGTGAAACGCCAAAAAGTCAAGGATCTCGTGGACGCTCACGAAACTTTACAATTGTGCTATGCCGCACAAATGGCCACGCGAGCAAGTGGGTCCCAAACTGCTGCGGACTTCATTAAGGCATTTTTAGAGTCTCCAGAGGAGGTGAAAAATCTGAGGAGAGACTAGGAGCTTATAGAAATAATATATATGTGATAGAAAAAATCTCTAAGTCAGTTGGTATAAGTAAATACAATGTTGTAGGTAAGATAATTAAATACGAGTAAAGTAGTAGATCCACAGCTACTTTTATATTTATATTTTGTACATAAAAGTTTTTGTTTTATATAATTTTTACTTGTGTATAACTTAGGTTGACTTTTTGTTATTTTTCAAATAAATGTTATTTACACTAGAAATATTTGTTAATTCTTCTAATTACCCTAATCAGACATAATTAAAACACACTTACAAATTACCTGAGAAGTCCAAATTACATGGTAATAACACTGTCTACAACTAATCTCTGTTTTATTCTTTCGCATCAATAGCTAACAAGCCGAATTGGACTTAATTATTAGTATGTAATAGGTATTAAAAATCACTTTTATTGTTATATTTTACATAATTATGTTGAAATTAATCAAATAAAAACATTTAAAACAAAATTATAATTTCCGACGTCTAGCTTGTATGAAACGATCCACTGTGCGACGTGACGTCATCGACGCCAGGTCTCGAGATAATGTGACCGGGTTATAGTTGTAATAGATTTAGCCATGAGTTTCTTTGCCAGGTTTCTTCTCATTGGCTCTATGCATTTGGAAACTGGAATTATGGATCAACATAAGTAGATTTGAGTAGTAATTTACATTGGACAATACAACAAGGTTTTTTTAGTGCTGTTTGTCAGTGTCGATCTATAATTTTAATTAGTTTCAATTTTAAGTAAACAACGATTTCAAACAATTTGTAATACATTTTCAATTACCTGCAAATTAAACTGTTCCTTCTCAAGATGCGGTAGAGTCAGCTTCTCGTATAGCTCGGGGGTTTCTAACACAATATGTACTTGCTGTTGACTGTACTTAGCAATGTGCTTCTCTGTAGCTGGATATATAATTGTGGTCTTTACACCTGTAAAACATTAAAAAATACTACTCACTCACTGTAATAACTGAAAAAAAAAACAAATGATGATGCACATCGTCGAGGAATGTCCCTGACATTGTTTCTCTGGGGGAATGCGTCCTACAGCTGGATATAGATGTATAGTGTTCAAAGCAGAAGCCATACACAATAATAATAATAACTGTAATAACTCAATCAAGTCCTTACGAATTTTTAACAGATTCATATTCTGAATAATGGGCTTTGAAATAAGTTGCTGAAGGCAATTTGAATAACTAAAAAACCTTTGATGTCTAACTTGTAAGGGCTAACTACTAATTACATGTAGGTCAGACAGTTTAGTATAAGGCTCAATTTATACCGCAGCAGAATGGAAGTTTTTGTACATCGCATAATGAACTTTATGTCAAGTGTATAACAAACAAACTAACTACGAGCCTAAAATGCGCGAGGATTCCGCGGAAGGCGCGCGACTTTTTTAGACTCGTAGTTAGTTTACTTCCATGCCGTTCCATTTACTAAACAGGTTTTTTTATAATCTAGCTAGCCATAATATAATATAGCTACTAATTTAAGGAACTTTCACCCACAACTTAACTTTAAAATAAGGTAAATACATTACAATTTATTACATCTGCCACCACACTTAATGGACTGAATAAATAACACTAATTACACACTGACCCAACACTGAATAACCAAACTCTTATTAATTCATTTCAATATGACCTACAATAGATTATCTGAACAGATATTCTCAAAACCAATTAAACTAGACCCCTCTAAAAATAACAAAAGTATTTTGTTTCATTGTCTTTAGAATATAATGAGATGTTATTGTTAAGTAGTTAATTATTTAAAAGAAAATAACATTCACAATTTATTAAACAAGAATAAATATATTAGTAGTTAGATGTGTATTGTGTGGTATGAAAATCATAGCAGCCCATTAAGGTCCCACTTCAGGGACGGGCTTCTTCTAGTGACGGAGGGATACTTGGCCTACTAATGCCACGCTGGCCAGAAGGATTGGTATAGGGTTTAATTTCAAGTTTTAGTATGAAGTATGGAAATAGGGATCCACTATTAGGAATTTATATGATTTGATATGACTTTATTTTTTAGGCTATGTCCAGCAGTAGATGTCAATTGGCTGATATGATGATGATGATAGGTTCTTCCAGACTTTAAGAGGCTGACTAAGTGTTAAGCCTATTTGGAATTTATAAATTGTAGTAGAATTTTCTTTTCTTTTTGGTTTATTAGTTTTAGTGGCCTTTAATTCACTTTACAATTATAATAATGCTTTAGTACTGGACAAATTGTAAGAAATGAAATGATGTTTTATTTTACTAAGTGTAGGTTACAATGCAGTTTTTATTTGCTATACATGATCATAATATTTCCAGTACACTTCGCCATAAATGACATGCAAAATAGGCATACAAATAGGTAATGTCTATCTTAAGTCTAGGACAAAATCGAGCATTTAGTTATTTAGTACATATTGTAAATTATATTAATAAAATTGATACTTATTTAGGACAAAATTCATGTAAATTATATTAATTATAGTATTTTGTTTCTTAGCTAAGTGGTATTGCCTTACCTTATCATCAAAAGTCACATCTTTCTAACTTTGGTTTCCTACACAATAATAATAAGTTGATCTCTTTAGTGTATAAACAGTAATACTTGATAGTCCGTTGACTGATTCATGATAGGATTACTAAACAAATAATGATTTAGAAAGTATGTCAGTTAGCTAACTATTGAACAATTCTAACAACAATTAAATCTATTAATCCATACACTATCACTTGTACATTAAGCTTAGTAACTTTAGGAAATATGGATATAACAATTAGGCAAAATAAGAAATAAACCGCAACGTTTTTAACAAAGATTGTTTAAACAGCTGTGTTGATCTAGAACTGCGCGTCAATGAAAACTATAAGGAAGTCTACAAAAAGAGAGACGGACAGTTATAATGACGTAAGAAGAATAACTATAACCAAAAATTGCCTTCTTTCCATAAAATTTTCGAAGTATCACAAGTAATATCAAATTTTAACTACGACACGAAGTCAAAAATACACGAGGAGACGTAATTAACATATGACTAAGACGATGCACAAAGCAACGAAAACCTTGAGACATGATTTCGAAAGTCACTCACCGTTGATAGAAGCCGGCGGGAAACACTCGTAATTACCATAAATATCGTTCTGGAATATTGTAGCTAGTTCTGTATTCTCAGAAAAATAGCCAGTGTTATCCAAATTCTCTTCCTTGAAAGCATTTTTCTCTAAATGGATCAAAGCCACGCCACTTTTGTCTTTGAATTTACCTAGCACACATACTGTTTTCTTGTTCGTACTACAATTTAATATTTTCTCGAGCACAAAGTCTTTTAATTTTAACTGATTTTCACTTACACCATTCCCATTTTCATGGTCAATTTTTGGTTTTTTACTTTGAGGTTCTAAAATAACATTCTCTTGATTATTACCGTCGGACATTTTGTGAATGAAGTTGCCAGCCTAAATTTCCAACTGATAAAAATTCAGAATCAGTTTTGAAACCGATCCCTTGATTGCAAAAAAAAATGTTTCTGCGATGTTTTTTCTGAAGTAAACTTTACATAAATTTGCATGAAATGATTCATTCGATTTTTTTAAATTCAAATGGTCATATCTCTTAAACGGATGGACCTTTTTCGATAATATTTTTTGTTTCTGCCTAATAAAATAATGCCCTACCTCATGTTAAAATATATACGCAGTTATTCTCATGTACACACAGCAACACATCAAGTTAAACATTTTCATTTGAAATTGTGTCTTATTTCAAGGTATTAAGGTACATGAGTGTCTAACTTGATTAGTTGTACATATATATATATAATATTATACTATTTTATGCTTAAATCCCAAGGGAACATTGGGAATTTTGGTCTTCCCGGAAATTCTCTCGGGAACCTTTGCCCGGTCCTACCGGAACTCTCTCAGGAAATTCATTTCGGAAATCCCTCAAAAACCTATTCTCGGTCTTCCAGGAATTCCTTGGGGACCTCTTTCCTGAATTTCGTTGGGAACCTATTCACGGTCTTACCTTAGGGCATTTTTTCCCAGTCTTTCAAATTTCTCTTGTGAACCACTTCCCGGAACTCCCTCGGGAACTTCTTCCTGGAATCCCCTCGGGTCCCTCTTCCCAGAATTCCTTCGGGAACCTCTCTATGGTATCGATTTTTATATGTATTCGGTAGGTATGGTATCGATAATCATAAGTATAGAAGTTTAAAATAAAAGATGGTATATTTTAAAAAAGTAATATTTTATTTTAAAACATATTTAAATAAAAAGTACATGAATTACATATTCAATAATAAATATAATTTAGCATACAACTAGTTTAGTATTCAAAAATTCAACAAATATTATTTTGAGAAGACAGATTGTAAAGTTTATACATAACTACTGCAACCCTCGGGTAGCGTAGGGGAGGTTAGAGAACCCGGAATTAAAATTTATTTTACTTATTATTTAGACTCATAAAATAAGATAAAATATTTCTTTAGATATCTCTAAAATAAATAAAGATTTTTTGATTTTATTTTTCAGGTCTAACTTTTGGTGTTTGAGCTTTGAATTTTGGGACACCTTGTATGTACCTACTTACACTACTTTAGTAAAATCATTTAAATCAACCACATATTATAATATAATTTTTTATATGCAATCACTATAAATTGTTTTAGATATTTTTTTAATAACACTCTTTCATGCCCATTTTGGTCAACTGTATTATGAACTGAAATGGATGAAAAGTTGGAACCGCTCATAAACGAAACGAAGAAACTGAAAATAGAGAATGATGTATTAAAAGGAAAAATATGCAAAATTGAACAACAAAACCGAAAAAATAACATGATCATATTTGGTCTGGAAGAAACCGAAAAAAACAATTTAGAGTTGCTAGAAAATGTTACCAGAATATTACAGCGTGCTCATAATATTGAAGAATTTACCGTGCACAAAAGTGATGTTAATACAATATATAGAATAGGAAAACAAGACCTGAAGAATGGGAAACCGAGACCTGTGAAAATGTCACTTTTAAACCTCTGGAAAAAAGAACACATAATGAAAAACAAGAAGAAATACGAGAACCTATACATTACAGAGGACTACCCAAAAGAAATTGCAGACAAAAGGAAAGCATTACAACAACAAATGCATGAAGAAAGGAAAAAAGGTAACTTTGCAACTATTAAATACGATCAGTTAATAATAAAGAAAAATGATAAGAGGAAACGTGACTCGCCCAGCTCACCAGAAGAAGATGTTCAACTCCGAAAACAACACGTTACAAACGCAACCAAAGCAGGCAGATTGAACGCCTTCGACAGAATGAGAGGAAAAAGCACCTCACTTAATGACATCCCGACAACCTCTAAACAATAGGAATTAGGTGCCAGCCGGAAGTACATGATAAACAGAAATACAGACAAAGAAGAACTAAAAACATTCCCCAACCCGGCTGGTCACCGTGGGGAATTAGACCAATACCCTCCACCTCTACGCAACCAAGTTAATCTAAAGACAAGAATTAAACCAAAAGAAAAAATCAAAACATTAAAAATCTGTACCTACAATGTAAGATCACTGGCTTCTACGGAGAGATACATGGAACTAGAACATGCACTTGAAAAAATAGACTGCGACATACTGGGAGTATCTGAAGTTAGAAGATTAGGCGATAAAATAGAAGAATACCACGATCATATTCTATGTTACAAAGGCGAGACGAAAGGACTAAATGGAGTCGGCTTCCTGATAAAGAAAAATCTGAAAAAGAATATAATAACTTTTAATGGAATTTCAGAAAGAGTAGCAGTGCTGGAAATACAAGTCGAGAAAATAAGAATTTCTATAATCCAGATATACGCGCCCACAGAAAGCTGTTCGGAACAAGAAATTCAAACATTCTACAACGACCTCGAAAAAGCCCACACGATTGCAAGTAGCACCACAGTAGTTATAGGCGATTTCAACGCAAAGATAGGGGATCCGAAGCCTGAAGAAAACATGATAATGGGAAGATACGGCTATGGTACGCGAAATGAAAGAGGCGAGCTACTAATTAATTATGCTTATGAATATAACTTATCAATTATGAATACCTATTTCAAAAAGAAAAGAAACAGGAAATGGACATGGCACTCCCCAGATTACTCAACTAAAAACGAAATAGACTTTATATTAACTAACAAACCTAAATTAATAACCGATGTAGAAGTCCTGAACAATGTAAACTTTCCTTCAGACCACAGACTAGTACGAGCAACACTCCAACTGAAGTTACCTAAGAAAACTAGATACAACTATAGTAAACCCTTGAAGACACCTAGAACAGAAAAAGAAATAGATGGTTACCTTTCCAACCTGAAACAAGAAACTAAGGAGATAAGAGATATTAATCGCGAGGACAATAGAAACATCGTTCAAAAGTTCTACGACATGCTTGAGAAAGCGATTATTAAAAGTTTGAAAATGCACGACAAGACAGATAACAAAAACCAAATATTAAGCGACAGCACAAAAAACCTAATAAAAAAACGGACAGAATTAATTAAAAGTACAAATAAAACTAAAGAAATGAAATTAGAATTAAGTAAATTATTTAAAGAAACTAATAAGTCTATCAAAAAAGACTATCTAGCACACAGACATAATGTAATAGAAATGAACCTGAAAAAATATCGAAGCACAAAAAGAGCTTACAAGCAACTAACAATACACAAAGATTGGATACAAAATCTGGAAAAGGACTCAAAAACAACAACATCAAGAAAAGAAATTCTAGAGAGTGCAACCAACTTCTATAGGGAACTTTATGGAAGAGATAACAGAAACGAAGACTATTCTGAAAATGAAGAAATAGGCGAGTATGGATTAGGAAAGGAAAACAACGTAGGAGAAATAAACATGAATGAAGTAATAATGCAAATAAAGCATTTGAAAACAGAAAAGAGCCCTGGTCCAGACGGGATCAGCAACGAAGCCCTAAAGAGAGGATGCACTGCTCTTGCTGGTTTAATAGTGACATTGTTTAATTTAGTGCTCGAAACAGAGACCGTGCCAGAACAATGGTGCAGTTCCGATATAGTGCTCTTATTCAAAAAAGGAGATCCAAAAAACATAGCCAATTACAGACCGATCAGCTTGCTGCCGAGCATATACAAACTCTTCAGTGCACTCTTGCTCCGTCGAATAACAAAAGAAATCGACTCCCAACAACCTGTAGAACAGGCAGGCTTTCGCTCTGGATTTTCAACTATAGATCATATTCATACCGTAGAACAGATTATGGAAAAATTCAATGAGTTCAATAGACCTCTCTATGTAGTATTCATAGATTACAGCAAGGCATTTGACTGCATAAGCCACAACGCTATCTGGACAGCCCTCAAAGAATGCAACATCAACCAGAAATATATTACAATTATCAAAAAGATTTATGAAAAAAGTACAAGTAGATTGAAATTAGAGCAAAAAGGGGAAATAATAAAAATAAAAAGAGGCGTCCGTCAGGGAGACCCATTATCACCAAAATTATTTATTGCAGTGTTAGAGTCAGTATTCAAAAAAATTAATTGGACAGGAAAAAGTATTAGAATTGGTAATAGATACTTAAACCATTTACGGTTCGCTGACGACATCGTCATATTCTCTGAAAGTGCCACACAGCTACAACAAATGATAATTACACTCTCCCAGGAAAGCTTCAAAGTTGGATTGGAACTAAACACTGATAAGACAAAAATAATTACTAATAGTCGCGAAATATCGATCAAAGTGAGTGGTAGACATATAGAATATGTAAATAGCTATGTTTACTTAGGAAAGCAAGTCTCATTCAACAAGCTCCATAACGCAGAAGAAGTAGAAAGACGCGTAAATACAACATGGAAGAAATTCTGGGCACATAAAGAAATACTTAAGGGAGACTACAATATAAATATGAAAAAAATAGTAATGGACACCTGCCTGCTACCATGCTTAACATACGGTTGCCAAACGTGGGTATACACAAACAAAATCAGAAATAGAATAACGACTGCCCAGAGAGGAATGGAAAGGAGCATCTTAAAAATAAATAAAATAAATAAGGTCAGAAGTGAAACAATAAGAAGTAGAACGAAGATAACTGATGCACTGAAACACGCCTTAAAAATGAAATGGCGATGGGCAGGACACGTCGCGCGACTAAATGACGAAAGATGGACAGTTAAATCAACGAAGTGGAAAGGGCCAGATGGAAAAAGGAATGTTGGTCGGCCTATCCAACGATGGACTGACGACATTATTCATGTAGCAGGACCTGACTGGATACGGAAGGGAAGAGACCGCGAAGCTTGGAGGGGAATGGAGGAGGCCTTCACCCGAGAAGGGATTCCCAGTAATAAAAAACAAGTTCAACAATAAAATAAAAAAAATAAGTTTGTTTAGATTGATAATGTAACTTTATTGCTGTGAAATAAATAAAGGCTTAATAATTAATAATAATAATAATAGTATTATGAACTACCTATGTATTGAGCACTAAGTATCACACTCTCACTGTCTTCATCAAATGTCAATGAAGATTTTACTTTATCACCGGTGAGATCCATGATCTTTAGCTGAATTAACTTAACTCCCTTGTGTTCGCTGCGGACCATGAAAGATATAACATAAGTGGTTTTAATCCTTCTTGAAGGAACTGATTTTCTTCTTTTTGTTTAACTTGTTGAGGGGTCTTGAAAATGTGTGTGAAATCGTAAGGATCTTAAGCGTATTGAACAATACAATCAGCATAAGCGTCTCCTATCTTTAATATATTATTAGGATGCAAAATCTGTTTTGTCCCGACCCCCTGTTGTCTTGGTACTATCTTCTAAGGTTCTGGAGATTTGCACCAATAAATTTTCTTGAGTAATATATATATTTTTTTAATATTTTTACTCCCTAACATGCAATCAGTTTTTTTCAACGTTAATGGCATGTAAGGTTTACTCTTCCACTCTCTAGTAGCCTTCCCGTGTTACTTGTCATTTATATGGTCCCAGGTGTGTAACCATCTCAGACGTCGTGTGTGTGGACCAGGGGAAAAACCCCGGGCATGTTCGTTTTTATGCCTATTTATTTTGGTTCTGTATGCCTCAACACTTCTGATCAAGAAAAAATTCACGGTAGGGATGTTAAGGTACTCATGGATCTCTTGAGTTATATAATGTCGTCCCAAAAGTCGTATACCATAATATTGTGTTTTCGCGAATTGATCAAGTCACGCGAGTTATCTCTTTGAATTTACCTAGCACACATACTGTTTTCTTGTTCCTTCTGCTATTATGATTTTCTCGCGCACAAAGTCTTTTAATTTTAACTGATTTTTACTTACACCATTTCCATTTTCATGGTCAATTTTTGTTTTTTTACTTTGATGAAGTTTGAGGTTGTAAACTATCATCCTCTTGTGATTATTACAGTCTGACATTTTGTGAATGAAGTTGCCAGCCTAAATTTTCACCTGATAAAAATTCAAAATTCGTTTTAAAACCGATTTCTTGATTGACAAACAAGAAAATTAAAAATAAAATGTTTTTGCGATGTTTTTTCTTAAATAAACTACAAAATATTCGCATAAGGCCGGGTTTCCACTGACGCGGAGCGGGGCGGAGAAGAGCTTAGCGGTGCACGAATTGACCAATCACTATGCTCGAAAGCTCCGCTCCGCTTCAATGGAAACAGCACGAGCGGTGTAAAGCAGAGCTGAACGGAGGGATACTTGGCAGACAGACGGATTGGTATAGGCTTTGATTTCAAATTTTCCTTCTTTTTACTTCGTAATATTTAACAGTTAGTCCCTTAGTCGGTTTTTACGACACCCATGGGATAAGATGGGGTGGTGACATATTGTATTCTTACTCCGTCACCACACGGACACAAGGAAGACCACAAGGAAGACGGTAAGTTTATTATAAATTATAAAACTATGGTATAAAAAATGCGCGATTCCAAAAGTCCGCTCCGCTTTTCACCGCTCCTCTCCGCCCAGCTCCGCATCAGTGGAAACCCGGCCTAAAATGATAATAACTCATTCGTTTTGTGATCCAATAAGGGTTCCGTTTTTTTCTATTTGAGGTAGTAACCCTAAAAACGATATAATAGAGTACAATACAGTCAGCTAAAAAAATCAGCTTGATACCACGCGTTCCTGGAAAAATGGTCCACCATGAAATGACCATTTTTCCAGGAACGCGTCTGTCTGTCTGTCTATCAAGATTCAAGACTCTTGATAGACAGACGGACAACAAAGTGATCCAATAAGGGTTCCGTTTTTTTTTCATTTGAGGTAGAAACCCTAAAAACTATATAATAGAGTAAAATACAGTCAGATAAGAATATGAAAATTACGTCCAACTCCTACCTACTTTTTTTGAAGAAATCTTTTAGATTTCATCCAAATGTCAATATTTATAATATTGGTATACATAATAATGTGGCCCCAACAAATAATATCGTTGGTAGCCCCGGTTTTTTTCTATATAACAGTAAATTCGTTGTAATTCATTGACAAAGCACAATAAATTTGATGAATTGTTCGCTTATCGCCTGTCCGTCCTGTACAATAGACCTCAACAAATAGCTCCTATTCATAAATCTTTATATACAGAGTGTTTCGTAACTCGTTAGCAACAATAATGTGTAATTATTGAGTGTAAAAATTTAATGAGTGTTGCTAGTGTACAATAATGAGATTAATTAATGTCTTTCAAATAATTTTTTATCTGTCTATTTGTAGTCAGTGAAGCAGCGTTTGGAATGTAGCAACATTACTTTTCTGATGTTGAACCTTTGCATTGGTCTTATGGATATAATTTTTGTAGGTGAGTGATGCCTTCGAAAATTCTGATTGCATGACTGTTTTGATGGCAAAGTAGTCATGTATAAGTCTTCAGTGCGTGAAGTTGCGGCTTCCAATCTCACGCAAAATAATTTTGTGAAATCACCACAAATTATTATCTTTATTCTGGACTAGCTGATGCCCGCGGCTTTACCCGTGTTGTATAGGTAGCTTAAATGTTATCCTACACCCTAAACTATCTACATTCCAAATTTCATCAAAATCCATTAAGTAGTTTTTGCGTGAAAGAGTAACAAACATCCATTCATTCATTCATCCTCACAAACTTTCGGAATTGTAAGTAATATTGTACTTAGGATCTACTTAGTGTACTTACATTAATTTCATGTTAGGTCTGTAAAAGTTCAAAAAGTGTGCTTAATCCTTACAGCGGAGATTATCTTTTCAAAAGAAAGAAGATAAAACAGAAACATAATATCTTACGTTATTGTCATCATCTTTTATTTAATCTCCCTACAAAAGTAAAAGGATAAGCAGGATTTATCAAAACAGAAACACGCTGTATAGCTCATAATAAAATCTGATGATTTGACCCTACGTCCCCGGGTCAAAGTTCGATCTTCTTTACTAATGGGATAACTATACCTACTTACCTACGTGAATTACGTTACGATGCAATGTGATATAAAAATAGCCCGTTGACAAGCACAAACAAAAGGTCTTTTTTAGTCCTGTAGGTAAAATGTTTGGAGAAATACAATTTGTACGCTATAATCGATGTGACGTGACGACCACTGTGGCGCAGTCGGTATATTACATGGCTGGTACGCAGAGGTCTCGGGTTCGATTCCCGCTCAATGCAAATCTTTCTGTGCATGAACATGATTGCTTGCATTGGTCTAAGTGTTTTCTATGTATAATATGTATGTATTAAAAAAAAAGTATTTACGAGTAAGTATGTTTACCCGTTGTCTAGTACCCATAGTACAAGCTTTGTTTAGTTTGGGACTAGGTGGCGATGTGTGAATGTGTGAGGATTATTATTTAATCCTTCGGATTAAAATGCTAGAATCCAAATCTTTGAATAGAATAGAATATTTTGCAAATATAGGTATAAAAGACATTATAGATATTAAAAATAAACATAGAGTTCTGCTATATTTGTTGCCAACGACAAGCTCTGCTCAGTTGTGTAGGTTCTAAAATTAAGCCGCTATAGCTACGATATGGGGATATAATATGAGTAAGGGGGTTAGGTAAATATTTGGTTATAGTGTTTAGTTGGAAGAGTAAAGCAGCTTATAAAGCAATAAAAAATCTGCAGATTCATGTAGGTACTACGACTTACGACACAGTTATACCTATGTGTAAGGTTCTCTAAAAAACTGCCAGAACAAGTCAGCAGTTACCTTAAAATTAACACCTTAGAATTTTTTTTATGGTAAGCACTTGGTGTTACAAATAGAAATAATAAACACTATCATAAATTCATGTTGTTATATTTTTAAAAGTATCTTCTATTATCTATGTCTACAGGCAAACTGTTTGCCACTAAACAGCAAGGTACAGAAGTCGAGTTTTTACTTTTTATTTTTATGTTAGGCAGTCGTGCTGGGTTTATTTTTGGATTATGCACAAATCAATAGCGTGATTTGTTTAGTTTGCTTTATTTTTGAAATTTATACTGGAAGAACGGCAATACCTGTAAATCAAATACCTAAAACTAATGTATTTCTCCGAACATACATACTTAAATGGATTTAAATCGTGTGCGTTTACGATATAATATTATGAGTACAGATTTGTACAGTTTGCGCAATCCGTCCGGCTTAAAGTTGTTGCGCAAATGGCTCGTCTTTTCTTAGTTCATGTAGGTTCATGCGTCTCTGAAAGCCAACTTCTGGCCTAGTAAGATTGAGCGAACAATAAGGCCGGTGCGCCATACTGACGGAAAATACGCAGCGAATCTTTCGCGACGGAATGCCAAAACATGTTATTGCATAATTAATTATTTTTAAAATTCAATAGCGGTACAACCGAAAGGCATGCGCCCCAAGTAGATTGACTTCTTTAATATCTGTGCTTTGTATCTTTTTGCTTCAATTCGAAGTTTGAATAGCCTCTGGGTGCAATCGTAAAAAATATTTATATTATTTATTTTCAAATAAACTTGTAAGTGGCCAGTTCGTTACTTTTGTAAGAAGGTATTGTGGGAAACCTTTCTATCTGTTGACTTGGTGTCGTTTGCCATAAATATTCTAATGAGCTCATGTTCATTGGAATAATCACTAATCTTTTTAACTAATGATGTTTTTTACATTTTCAAGACTATTAGCGTTAAAAATGTTTGTTTGAATTTGATAATCCAAGGAGTTATGGGCCTGATTTGTATATTTTTTTTATTGGTTTGTCCGAAACATACCTACTACGAATAATAACTAGTGTGATTTAGTTTTTGCGTAAGTCCAAGCGTAGGTATGTTAATTAAGTTGGCTACCCTGGTATAGGCTCGAGTTACTAAATAAAAGAAATTGTAGGACGTAAAAAATAAAAAGTCTGAAAAAATGGTAGGAAATTAGTAAGAAATTTTAAATTTCAAAATAGACAGTCAAATGTAGTAGAGTAAAGAGAGAAAACAAAAATATAGGGACACGAAAAGTACAGTGGGTGACCGAAAACGTCCGCCAGTTTTCTTTTTCATTCGTTTGTGAAGCCTAAAACTCTTAGTACCTTTAGAAACTAAAGCATTGTATAGACAAAACACATAAAACTATACTCACACAGTATGATAATAAGGGTCAAATTCATTTTCACCTTTGGCTTACGTCTAGTTACATGTCAACATCAAACCTTTTTATTGAACTATTTAGTCTGTTCTGTTCTATTTTTTTATAATGGCTCCTAAGTTAATCGATAATTCTGCCAACAGGTCTGTTTAGTCATTACAAACTTTTAATTTGCTGTGATATCCTCTGTTTCATTGTCAATGTTTATTACTGTTTATTTATGACTGTTTAAATAATAATTTATTATACCTATAGCCACAGAATATAAAACTTGAATATTAAATAAGTAATATTAAATAATAATAAATATTATTTCCGATTCACGATCATTTACGAAGGACTAATTTTGTATCCTAGGTAACCGATATTGTATTGTCATCCCTACTAGTGACAGGCGACCATTGACTGCAATATTATGTCATATTCAATTGGTAAAGCAGAGTATCGCTCATACTGCATAAGCACACGAAAATAGGCCTTAAGGTGGCGGACCTTTAAATACCATGACTGTACAAAAGAATAAAAAATGTAGGTATACGACTTAGCTTTTGTTTTTTAGACAAATCCCCAGATTGCCTAACGGCTTGTCGTATTTTTTTAATACGAACTTCTATGGCTTAATGTTAGTTAAATTAAAATAATTCTTCCTAATCAAGACTTAATTCATTTATTTATTTCAAATGATTAAGCTTAGATTAAGTAAACTTAATTTTGTTTAAAAATATAGAAAGATTAACATAATTATGAATATAATTAACACAAATTAAAAGTAATAATTAAATATAACGTAATAAAATATCTATGTAATATTTTCTTATAGGTTAAAACTATTTCAGAACGCACAAGTATGCTACATTTATGGTAGATATAACTATAATTTACTATTCCCAAATTAACACTTCAATATTATGTTTATGGAAATATGTAAATTTAATATCAACACCCACTGAGCCCTGAGCTAGTTATAAATAATAACTAATATTAAAAATTTATAGTAATGGGCGCGCGGTAAAAACGTAATGAAATTTTATCGTAAATTGAAGTTTGAGTCTACGTTCGGAAATTGATGCGGGACTATGTTTGTCTGTTTGATTACCAATTGAATATAGTTTAACAAAATGGAGGGAAATACAAGAATCAATGGCGTCAGAAGGATATCTCAATTAAGTAACATTATCTGTCATAAATGTCCTACTTTAGGGACGGGCAGGGACATATGAGTTCGTTAGATGTAAGTAGGTACTTTTATTAGTCCAAAGATTGAGCTATGTTTACCAGTTACTTACCCTATTAATCATTATAACAGCCCATTAATGTTCCACTGCAGGAACGGGCCTCCTCCTATGACGGAGGGATACGTGGCCTACTAATACCACACTGACCAGACGGATTGGTGTAGGGTTTAATTTCAAGTTTTCCTTCTTTTTATTTCGTAAAGATAATATTCACGGATAGTCCCTTAGTCGGTTTTTACGACACCCATGGGATGAGATGGGGTAGTGACATATTGTATTCTTACTCCGTCACCACACGGAGACTAACCCTGTTAATAAGAATACATTATTGAAAAATATTATTTCTTTTAAACAATTGGTACTTTTACTATACTTTTCAGCCGCTTGGCAGCCCCTTGCTATTGAAGAAGAGGTCGGGAACTCTACATGAGTATCAGTTACACTGATTAAGTCAAACTTTTACAGAATAAACCTGCATTTGATGTCACGTTTAGGCTAGTAGGTAGACAGTATCAAAACGTCTACCTGAGACAGTGGTTCAACGTGATTAGTAATAAGCGTCGTCGTCTCTCTAAAGGGGCTCTTAGAAAAAACAAGTAAGAAATAAAATTTTGTTTTCATTATGTCATAATGACAGGGACCGAAAGTGATTCTGACATTATTGATATTCAATCTACACCATCCCAATATAAATTGTAAGTATCTTTATTTAAGTTTCATTTCTCACGTTACAATGAAAGGCATTTTATATATTGTAATCATAAGCCGTCAGAATATGTATCGATATGCGTTTGATGCAGGTATTCGATTAGAATTAGGGATGTTCCGTTTTTTATGTGATTCAGATATGCAAAGTGATATATTATGCTGATTGTATCCGTACTCGATATTAAAGTTCCGGATTACTCTATATAACAAATGCCTACGGTTAATTAATTAACATAAAGCGTGGGTCCTGACTGTCGTTGTACGTAGTGAGACAGTCGTTAAGTCACGTCAAAGGGCTTTCAAATGGTTCGGTAAAAACAAAAAGAAAATGGTGAATGTGTGTATTAATTATTGTTTTCGTGGACGAAGGTCGCGTGTATTAATTATTGTTTTCGTGGACGAAGGTCGCGGGCAACAGCTACTTAGTAGAAATTAATAAAATAACACAATCAAACACATATGAACAAGAATGATAAGGTTAACTTACGACTTTAAAGTTACTTATCTGTAGCCCATAAATGTCCTACTGCAAGGACGGCCACCTACATACTTTAACGGAAGCTCAGCCTACAAATACCGCGCTAGCTAGATGAGTTGTTTTTGCGTCAAATTTTGTTTCTTTTATTTTAAATATTAAGTCCATTATTCACCTTTAACGACAACCTCATTATCTCATAGTCACCATCACCATAAATTCTTATTCCATCAACCAGTGACGAACGTCACATATAAAATCATTTGTTTAAATATTCGTATCAATATTAAGATCCGATATATTTCAACTACCACATCCCTATTCAAAAGAATGAACTTAATTAAGCCGTTCGGAAGTTACTTAAGTTTTACTTGTTTTTTTTTTAATGTATCAAGTAACATACATCATTATTCCGAACGAAATAGATAAGGTTTTATTTATATGACGCCATTATATGATTGGTGGTGTTATGAATTGGTACTGATTTAAAAAAATACGGATAATAATTAGTTATTGTTAGTTTTATGGATGTCGATTACGGGTATGTTATTGACACCTTTTGGACATAATACAGGTAAAAGAAGAAGTCAATATCTTGTATTTTATAATCCTTACACATTTACATAAAAATAAATAAATAATCCTCACACATCGCCATCTAGTCCGAAGCTAAGCAAAGCTTCTACTATGAGTACTAGACAATGGATATACTTTCTTTTTTTGTAAATACATACTTACATATACATAGAAAAAACTTAGACCAATGCAAACAATCATGTTCATACACACAAAGATTTGCATTGAGCGGGAATCGAACCCGAGACCTCTGCGTAGCAGTCATGTTGTATAACCACTACGTCACAGAGGCCGTAAAGGCACCTTAAAGTAATATAAATAGGCAAGTTTGTTTAAAATAAATATACTTACCTACTTATGTATGCGATACTTGGGCCTCGGGTTCAATTCCTTTTTGATCACAGTTTGACTTTTGTTTGATTTTGTACAGTAATTACAATTTCATTCGGTGTAGGTTGTGTTAATGTAACAAAATGGTCGTTATTTTGAAATTAAGCACACCTCTGGTATAATGAATAATTATCTTTACGAAATAAAAAGAAGGAAAACTTGAAATTACACCCTATACCAATCCGTCTGGGCAGCGTGGTATTAGTAGACGACTTTACTTTCTTTCAAAGTAATCTTCCCAAAGTAAACTTTTTCATGCGAAAGATTACTTTAATGTTTTTCAAATTCAGAGATAATAACTAGACTGCAGGGACGAGCCTCCTCCCGAGACGGAGGGATACTTGGCCTACTAATACCACACTGGCCAAACGAATTGATAGGGTTTAATTTAAAGTTTTCCTCTTTTTATTTTGTAAAGATAATATTCACGGATAGTCCCTTAGTCGGTTTTTACGACACCCATGGGATGAGATGGGGTGGTGACATATTGTATTCTTACTCTGTCACCACACAGAGAGAATATGAAACCTTAATTTTAAAAAATACATAAAGTCCTATTGGTGACGTAATTTTTCTAATTGGGAAGTTTTAATTCACAGGAAACGTTGCGTTCTTGGAATGACATCATCATCATCATTATTTTAGTCAATAGACTTCCACTGCTGGACTAATCTTAGAAATTCTTTGACTTATACTAAATTAAAGGTGATACATTTAATTGAGTGCATACTTGTAAAGTTTGGGGTACACTGAGAGCATTTGAATGTCACCGAGTACTCACGCCGTTTACCACGAATGTATGCAGACATTACTGAACGCCACTATACCTTACAAACCTTTGTTGCTTTATTTACATTCGTATCATCTATTAATAAAAAATATTTTCATGTTTAAAAATTGACTCTGAAGGCACTGAAGCTGATCTCCGTACTAATGTAATTAGAGCCAACAAAAATCCAAAGACGACTTTAATAGTCTTTTGAAAGGAAAATATGTGTATGATCCAAATAAAAAAAAAGGAAAGGGGCTACCTACTACAAAGCTCTAGGCATTTAATAGTTGTTTGATCCGGCTATTCAAAGTAAATGCGAAGGTTCGGGAATTCATAGAGTTTAAAACTTTACTCTTAGTGTGCCTACAGCAAGAGTTAATTGTTTGGTCGTGTCGGACGCATGCGCAAGCGATGACAGTTCCCCTCTGGTTTCCCGCCAAGACGCGCGCGTTACAATTAATTGACCGACATATTGGTGACCATCTTCGAAATTGAAAAAAAAGTTTCAATTATTCGTAAAAGTAAAATAATTATGTTGCTTAATTGAAAATAATATTAAAATTGTATACTTAAATAATACAAATTATTTTACCAAGTAATTAAAATAATAAAAAAATTGGAATTATGTTGTGTGATAAGTGATAACTAAAAATAAATAGGAAATATATTTTGATAAAACAAAAATATGTTTAAAAATATAGTATTCAATTAAAGGCTAATTAAACCCAGAAGTACATTAAAGGCGGTAGACCGTAAATCCTTTAGTTCCAGTGACTAAAACAGACAATGTGCGGTAACAAAAAAAAATACCTACAGGGCATAGTCTCTGCACTAGTGCACATCCGTTTCCTCTGATACAAATTAATTTTAATTTCGCGCTTTCTTGTCTTTCCGCGCATCTTAAAAAAAGAACAATATGTATTTAAAAAGAAAATAAATTTAAAAACACTCTCTTGTCTTTGTGCTTAAAAAAAACAATATTTAAAAAGATAAGAAAATAAATTTAAAAACTATTAAAAATATTATCTACTTAATTACATTTTGACAAGAAAATAATTTGAACCTATTACTTTTTCTTTTTATAGGAAAAAATTGTGTTACGTTTGTGGAACGATATAAATATTTTTTTAAAATTATTAGCCAAAAAAATAGATATTTTACCTCCCTCAAATCTTTATTAAGTAAGTATCAAATAAACATTATTAACACACTCCAAATAAAACGGTAATAGGTAAACATTATTAAGCCACTCCAAATAAAACGTGAAAGTTTTCAATTCGGTCGTATTTTTTGCTATGGTTGCACTCAATTTTTTGGCCACTTTAAAATACATTGTTTTTTAATGTTTTTATCTAAATTGTGAATTTCTGTGAATCATCGAAGTAAACTAATTTACGTAACCCGTAATTTCTCCCGCGAAAACTATTTGACAGAAATTATACTCTAGAAACAAAAGCTTAAAAAAGTGTTAAATTATTTTAGATATTTATTTAAATAATTGGATAAAAGAAAAATGTTATTTACATGTTTATTAGTGTTAATATGTACACAGACATCAGTGATTAGTGAGAAACCGTTTACAAGTATACCAGTTACAGTGAAAACTTATGAAAATGATACCGTCTTACTACCTTGTTACCTCGATGAAGCAGGTAAAATGTTTTTTTTTTTAATTTTTTGTTGCCTATGTCCAGCAGTGGACGTGCATTGGTTGATACGATGATGATAATTAGGGTTCCGTACCGATTTTGAAAAAAACGGAACCCTTATAGGATTACTTTTTTTAGTTTCTTAATTTAGACGATGAAAGCTGTCTGACGATGTAGCGCAGTAGTTATTAGTCCATGGTGCTATCTAGAAGTCTCGCTCGGAATAGATTCCCGTAAAATAAATAATCTTTGTGTGTATGAATAAGAATTTTCTCAACGATCAGAATCTGGGTGATTTCTACTTCTTTTAATAAAGGTCACAGTAAGTAGTATGACTCTATGGAACCTGATGGAAAGTGTGAATTTAATCCAGGTATAGTGGAAACGAATGGCAGACATGATAGGGCTTCACCCTTCACCCAGGATTGGTATATATACCTATATATATTTCTCTCTTTTTATTTCGTAAGGATAATATTCACGGATAGTCCCTTAGTCGGTTTTTACGACACACATAGGGTGCGATGGGGTGGTGACATATTGTATTCTTACTCCGTCACCACACGGAGAGTGTATAATGACCATTTATTGCGACTAAAAACCTTATCTTAAAAGCTCGCCCAAGAGTTTAAGTTAGGTGTTGTACAGGGTTTAACTTTAGGTCCGAAAACATACTTCTAAAACAGCTTTTTCGTAGTTTATGCTGTCATATCTTTATAATAATTTCACGATTTATTTGTTTAGTAGTTTGCCTGCAGGGTTCCTTTATAAGCTTATACTACATATACTTATACTACTTATACTTATACTACATTATAGTAAAGACAAGACAGTCCTCATAAGGTGGTTTCTTTACTAGATGACGAATATCCTTCTTTTTATTTCGTAAAGATAATATTCACGGATAGTTAGTTATATCTTAGTCGGTTTTTAAGACACCCATGGGATGAGATGAGATGGCGACATATTGTATTCTTACACCGTCACCACGCGAATGACGAATATAAGAATACCTAATTCATTCAAAATATGACAATCATGTTCAATGATTTACTAAGGTGAAAAGATGAATAGAATGTATTATAATAATAATCAGATCCAGTAGGGTAATTTCGCCAGTTTACTGCCTTAAAATTATATTTTTGGTAGTAGGTTACTTCAGCTGTGTTCATCTAGTTTGGCACTACTGCTATGACTGCTTAATACAAATGTCATTGTGTATGAAACTGAATTATTTACATAGTTAGTTAAAAATAAATTTAGAATTGTTGACACAGAGACCATTTATCGAAATAAATGATTTTTGCAAAAGGATAATTTACTAGCACTCGCGACATTTATAATCATAATTTTATGAATGTAGAAAAAGTAATCATAATCAATTTTAGGATTGTAGAATGAATTCCGAGATTATGTGAAATGATTTTCTCGAGACTTGATGTTTACAAACGTTGAAAGAACACGTTTGCACAAAATTCAAAATACCCTGTCTTATACGCAATTAAAACTAAAAACCGTGACACAGCAACGATTAAGAAAAAACATAAATACATAAATTTTCACGGTGTTTACACCACATAAAAATGTTTAAAACTAAGACATTTACAAACTTACACAATCTTATCTACATCTTTATCGTTTGATTAATAGCCAACCTTGTTTCAAGAAGTGTTTAAGCTGCCCTTAGGGCTTTGACTTAACGACTGTATTACTACAAAGGGACCAACTTTTTACATGCCCTACGAAGCACGGAGACTATTTGATTAAAGACCACTTAGCGGTCACCCATCTATCGAATATGCTCGGCGATGTTGCTTAACCAGTGTTGTAGCTTAAAAAGCAGTGATTAGAACTATCTGGAGCCTTACTTGCGTACTCCCTTTTAAAAGGTCGGCAACGCATCTGTGATTCCTCTGGTGTTGCGGGTGTCCATGAGCGGTGGTGATCACTTACCATCAGGTGACCTGCTAGATCGTTTGCCTCCTATCAGATAAAAAAAAATACTTAAATAATTCATGTAACATTACCAATTAACTCTTAGTCACAAACTAGCAAGTTCACCCTACACTGATTCTACCATCTCATTAGCATATAAACTCGTTTTTCGAAAGAGAATTTTGAACTCAATCTTAATAGTTTAATAGTTAATAGTTTTTAGGCGTTTTTTGTGTATTTATTTAGATCGTAATGAAGAATAACTTTATGCGTTTACTGTATATTGGTTATCAAGATTTTTAGATAGACATTGTTTTATTGTCTGTCAAACTGTCTGTTTATAAATGTATCGGACCTTAATTTATTTGAAAGGGTTACTTTCTTTAAATATAAATACCGTGCTAGGGATTGATCCCTGTGTCGCGGGAATCATTTTACTCAACATATTAAATTAATGGACAAAAAAACATGCAAGCTCACACAAATTTATGCGACCTCTATGGTGTAGTGGTTATATAACATGACTGCTACGCAGAGGTCTCGGGTTCGATTCCCGCTCAATGCAAATCTTTGCATGCACCAAAGGCACCCTGTAAGCCAATAAGACTGTAAAGACAGTCCGAATAAAGCGGTTTCCTTATTTAGTCATACGATCACTCCGTGTGACGACGGAGTAAGACTACAATATGTCACCACCCAATCGCATCCCTTGTGTCGTAAGAACCGACTAGGGGACTATCCGTGAATGTTATCTTTAACGAAATAAAGAGAAGGAAAATAAATAAATAAAGTATCTCTCCGTCACGGGAGGAGGCCCGTCCCTGCAGTGGGACATTAATGAACTGTTATAATGATCTGTTTTATTTCCATTTTAAATCTATGCCTATCCTTAGACGAGCTAGCGAGTCATAAGCAAACGACGTCATTCTTCGAGTATTATTTGATTATATTAATAGACACACTCATTCAAGTAGGTGTCTGAATCAATCTTAATAAAAAAAACTCTATGCACACTTAGCTAAAAAAAAAAAAAAACAAAAGTTTAGAACGCATTCAACAAACACTTTTTATATTGTTATTATGTACACACAGCAACTAATCAAGCTAGACACTCATGTACGCACAGCAACACATCAAGTTAAACATTTTCATTTGAAATTGTGTCTTATTTCAAGGTATTAAGGTACATGAGTGTCTAGCTTGATTAGTTGCTGTGTGTACCTTAATACCTTGAAATAAGACACAATTTCAAATGAAAATGTTTAACTTGATGTGTTGCTGTGAGTACTTAAGTTATAAAAAATAAACTTAAAAGTAATTTATATTTATATTGTAGAGTATAATTTGTAATCACCGACAAATGGCGGAACTATATGATTAACTTAACTTGAACTTAATAAGCTATTAAGTTTGTATAACTTAATCTTTATAAGGCATGGTACACACTAAAATAAAAAGTAGCTTAAAATATCTGTGGTGTCGTAGTAAGTATAGTTAATGACTGTCATTGAAAGGCCTCCGGTTCGATTACCGCTCAATACAAATCTTTGCGTGTATAAATAAATATTAATGTTTGCATTAGTCTGACTGTTTTCTGTGTATAATAATGCAAATATTTACATCCCCGTATGGTGACGGAGTAAGAATACAATATGTCACCACCCCATCTCATACCATGGGTGTCGTAAAAACCGACTAAGGGACTATTCGTGAATATTATCTTAACAACATAAAAAGAAGGAAGACTTGAAATTAAACCCTATACCAATCCGTTTGGCCAGCGTGGCGCACACTGAACGATCCCCATACAAATATGGTCGACAAAAATATTTAGAGCTTGTAATTATGTGTTAACGATATCTTGACGTATGTTTTATCATAATAAACATTTTACAGTAAGTTTTATGACTTCACTGTTCAACCAGTAAAAACCTGCATTGGAAGTCAAAAAAACGTTCATAACACTTTTCACTCAGCAACCATTTTTTGTTTTATTTGTTGGAATGTTGTGCTATCACCATTTTCAAACGCCTGATCGACTCCTCAGTAACTGTAGCTCACCTTATTAGATAATCAAAAAACCGTTTTTGTTTGTAATTTTTTGGGTGTTTCACCCATTTATCGAAAATATATTTTCTCGAGAGGTTAATAATGATTTCCAAAAAAAAAAATAATGAACACCAGTGTGCTGCTTAAAATTATTATTTTTATAAGATGCATGAATGTGGCTATAATATATAAAAAATGCAGCCTGGGTACCAGAGGGTAACTATAAGTTTCGCTCTAACAAACATAGAAGATGTAGAAAATTTGAGTATCTCACGAGTTCCACTGTACATATCTCAATAACCGAACATGTTTTTACACTTGTAATATAAATAAAATACTACTTACCAAGCACTTCACGATTCATAACAGATAATTTTAATTTATTTATAAATAAAATTCAGAGATGTTAACAAACACGCATAACAAAATCGACAGTTTATTATCATTTTAAGCACTTTCTGACTCTAAAAAAAATGTGAAGGTTTTTAGAAAAAAAAATTACGAGGTCATTTTAGTTAAGGTGTTGGCTATCATTATAATTAGTGCAATGAAAGAAATTAGTTGACCCTTTTTGTCGAGCATGATCGGGTCCTATCGTTCACTGTGCGTCACGGGAGGAGGCCCGTTTCGGCAGTGGGACATTAATGGGCGGTATGATTACAAAGAAAACTCTATATAGTCGTAAGTATGTTTAGCCGTTGTCTTTTACCCACAGGACAAACTTTGCCTTAGCATGGTACTGGAGAATAAATGTTAATGTTCCAGCAGACAAAAATATTTATGTTGTGTAAAATTTTAATGTTACGAATTACGATGTTATTATATACAAACTTTTAATAGGGCTAGTAAAATAAAAGGCAGCTTTACAAAAGGGGCATTCTAGAAACCGGTCGTATTACTCAAAATCTCCCTTACTACACTCTAGGCACGTGCGATCATAAATTATTAACTATTATAGTAATTTTTGTTGACGATACTTAGATATGTGCAGCTGGACTGTTATAAAGTGTACTTAATCTAATTAGTTTTCGTTTTTTACACTTTCACACAACGCCATCTAGTCCCAAACTAAGCAAAGCTTACTATGGGTACTAGACAACAACGGATAAACATATTTAAATACTTTTTTTTTTGTAAATATTATACATAGAAAACACCCAGACCAATGTAAACAATCATGTTTAACCACGCAAAGATTTGCATTGAGCGGGAATCGAACTCGAGACCTCTGCGTAGCAGTCATGTTAAATAACCACTACGCCACAGAGGTCGCCATGTTGTTAGCTGATCATGAAGATGGAGTAGTGTTGTTAGTGTAATGATAGCCAAGTCATAGTCGTAGGTTCGTTTCCTGTACGAGTCTGAGGGTGGCTTGCGTAACGTATCTTAATTTGATTTAAGTAGAACTAAACACATTTTTAAGGCTTATACAAAATTAACGTCTTGCACAAGCAAACTTTAACTCTTAAATACGTTTAGCGAGGTGTCAAAGTTAAATGGCCAAAAACGGGTATTTAGCGCCGCTAAACGCATATAAAGGGACTGTCACTGAAAATGCGAAACACAGATGTCGAAACTGTAAAAATAAGTATTCGTTTAACGCGAATTGTACGCCCGTTCTTCGCATAATTTTAAACAAATCTCGGTTTTACCATACAATTAAACGCTAAAACGCCTCTATGGTCTCGCTAAATATGATTAACCTCGTGAAAGAGAAACTAATGTATTTAAGTTAAACATGTTTAAGATGTTAAACATATTTAACTAAATCAATTTAGCAGTTATTTAAATCGTTTGTTACGCAAGCCGCCCTGAGTCTTATGTTTGTGTAGATGGACATGATGGTTTGATTCGGTGTAAGTCATTATCACAACTAATAGTTGCTATTAGTAACCACATTACAAGCTCGTAAGTCCGTGTGGTGACGGAGTAAGAATACAATATGTCACCAGCACCACCCCATCTCATCACATGGGTGTCGTAAAAACCGACTAAGGGACCAACCATAAACATTATCTTTACGAAGTAAAAAAAGGAAAACTTGAAATTAAACCCTATACCAATCCGTCTGGCCAGCGTGGTATTAGTAGGCCAAGTATCCCGCCGTCACGGGAGGAGGCCTGTCCCTGCAGTGGGACATTAGTGGGCTGTTATGATTACAAGCTCTGCTAGTTGGGACTAAATAGCGTTGTGTGAATGTATTAGGAGTAGGAGTATCATTGAAATTATTTATTTGTTTGCAACATGGTTCTTTATTTTAGAGTAGCATATCAAATGTACTTATAAGAAAACGTCGTAACGCCACAGTCGTTATGTAAGGGTCTAAAGCACAGTACTCACATACGGTTTTACTTGATCGAGCAAACATGTTGAGTTAAACCCGCGGCTAGGACTTTCGTCCACACATTCAGCATTCACCTATCGAGTGAAGCACGCTAGAGTAGGTGCGAAGGAAATTACTTTTTATATAAATCCATCGAGCCGGCTCGATGCGAGCCTTCAAGTTGTTGTTTTGTGGTCCACACCTTAAGTTTTACTCGGTTTGGAGTAAAACTATCGAGTAATATCGTATGTGAGTACTGAGCTTAGGGCGGATTAAACAGCTCTCGAGCCCAGATTGTCCACTAACCAAATGATAAATAACTAGCTGACCCAAGCCCACTTCGCAGGGCGGCGAAAAAAACGTTATAAAGCGTGCTTCCTAAACATATTTCATTACTGCTCCACTCCTCCTCAACAATGGACTATTCGACACAGAAAGAATTTTAAAAATCGGTTCATTAGATCCAGAGATTACCACACAAAGAACAAACGTCACAAACAAACACAAACTTTACCTCTTTATAATATTAAGTATAGTATAGACAGATAAAGAAGGCCAAAACCAACGAAATTAAAATAAAAACTTCATGTCTTCTAACCGTCTACTTGTGTGTACTCGTCCTAAAACCATTTGAAACTTTTTTTCTTAAAACAAATTGCTTCTCATAGATCATAGTATAGTTATACCGAGTAATCTTATTATTATAATATTAACTTTAATAAAAACAAACACGCCATTATTTTTTTATAATCGTTTGTCTATTTATGAATCATCTTTGTATGTTAGAATGCCTTGGTAGTGCAGGTATGCGACCCCAGTGCATGATTTCGAGGGTTTATATTCCACGCATAATAATAATTTGTGGACGTATATCATATTATATCGGCCAATGATGTCCACTGCTGGACATAGGCCTCCTTCAAATATTGCCACCTAGTGCGGTCCAGTGCCTCCCTCATCCATCGGCTTCCCGCGCCGCGCGCCGTCCTAACTCACGTATATTTATGTTTGTGTTAATTTTCATGTGTGTAAAAGTACCAGCGAAAATGGATTAAGTAATATTTAACGACTGGACTATTCTTCATTTTAATGTAGTCTGCCCACTACACCGTACCATACCATGACCGTGCTAGGACCGTATCAGCACGTAAAGTAACACAACTACGGTACTGGCCGGTTACGGAACGGTCTAGTGGGCATAGTCTCATACGTTTTAATACAAAGAATACTTTTTTGTCTGACACGTTCATAGCACGGTCCTAGCACGGTCATGGTATGGTACGGTGTAGTGGGCAGACTCTTTTATATATAAAAGAGACTAACTATAAACATTAACGTTTTTAAAACTTACAGCTGTGACAGCCTTTTTGAAAAGAATCGGCCTGCTCTTTGCTTCAACCGAAGAACAAAAGTTAAGCCACAGCTACTGTACCTACTTGTCGATGTGTAAATCGGGCTTTAGAGTTTAGCATTAACTATCACATAAAAATCAGACCTTATTAACAATATCTATTAAATGCCCACCTTACTTTTTCCGTCTTATTCATTATTATATTTATTCACCTTTCTAATACAACACAATTCAAACAACCATTACTTACCAGCTATAAACAAAAAAAAACTTCCTATCCAAAAACGCCATAACATACCTCTAAAATTTCATTAGACATAACCACGAATCACTACCATCTAAATAAAAACAACTCTATTAGCCTAAAATAAAATCAAAGAGAAACCGGTATCTTATTAGTGGTAGTGATAAATAAGACCCCTATAACTTATAAATCATTATCAATACAATGCCCATACGTTTTAGTGTATCACACGAATGCTTAGAACCGTTGAGTTGTGATGTGACGTTGAATAGGTTTGGGTGTGGATGAGGCATTCATTTTTGTGGAGTTCTGTGTTCGAGATTCCTAGTTTTGTAGCGCATGTTGGGAGAGGCCAGCAGTGGACTGCGATAGGCTAGATGATTGATTGATTGATTGAGGCATTCTTTTTTATATAGTATTCCACACAATCACACAACGGCTATGCTTTGTTCCAAAAAGTACAGTCACGAGCTATAATATGTACACATTTTCAAATTTTCTAAACTATCTGCACGTTTATCTAGACATTACAATATCAAAATGAATTCGTAATTTAGAAGAGGTTCCGTACAGTTTTGAATTAATCTTCGAATTTTCAATTTTGGATTGGCAGAACTTTAGATAACTGGTTTACAAAATGCGAAAATGTGTACATATTATTGCTCGTGACTGTACAACGCCAGATTGATAGACGATAGGTTAAAATTGGCGTCACTTGGTTTCAAGCTGCGTTCGCAAGTTGAAGAGACAGAAACTGGCAGAAGTCTCTATCTGTCTGGCCAGTGTTCCAGTCAATAACTATTTAAAAGATTTAAAAAGTTGCTTTTTTTTCAATCTGCATGTCAATTCTCGTTCTTTTAAATCGTTACAAATTCGGTTAAGTTACTTAACTTTTAGTTGTCACGTTTCGAATTTTATTTTTTTGAATTATTTGGCGATTGACAAGTTATTATCTTACCCTTGAGTTTTCTTTGTTTCTCTTAAAAGTTAAACATGTCTATACCTATTTTTAAGAGTCCCCGCGACAAACTTGATCACGAGAATTATCAACAATCTTTCTACAGCATACTTATAACGCATCCATTTTTATTAAATATCTTGATTCACTGCTTGTTAGAAACAGGATGCTTAGATTCACGTCTTTATATACCAATTGTGTGTGTATTGATGGCGATAGCGACCGTGTTTGTTATTGCGTTATATTTAGGCATACTTTTAGTAGCCTATGAGGGCCCCACTGCAAGGATTTGGGCTTCCTTCATCATCCTCGTGTTATAAAAAAAACTAGGTCTTTATTAGGCTGGCACAAATTCTTAATCCGTCAGACATTTACACAATTATAAACCTAACCTTAAAGTGTGGTAAGCACTCCGTGTGGTTACGGAGAATACAATATTTATGTCACCACCCCATCTTATTCCATAGGTGTCGTAAAAACCGACTAAAGGACTATCCGCGATTGTTACCTATCTTTACGAAATAAAAAGAAGGAAAACTTGAAATTTAACCCTATACCAATCCGTCTGGCCAGCGTGGTATTAGTAGGCCAAGTTTCCCTCCGTCACGGAAGGCTGCCCGTCCCTGCAGTGGGACATTAATGGGCTGTTATGATGATGATGATGGTAACCTTAAAGTAGAGCTTGTACTCTAAGTACTAAGTTAGGGAAGGGATGGTTGGTTAACATTGTTATATATTTTTTTGTAAATAGGTACTTACTTAGATAGAAAACTGCCAGACTAAATTTAAACCCTAACGTTCGTAGCAGCCATTGGACTATACCCTACGACATAGAGATCTTCAAACGGCATTTTATCAGTACCAAATAAATACATAAATAAAATATAAATATTTCTCACACTTCCACACAACGCCATCTAGTCCCAAACTAAGCAGAGCTTGTACTATGGATACTAGACAACGGATAAACATACTTACTTAAATACTTTTTTTTTGTAAATACATACATATTACTTATATGTACATAGAAAACAACCAGACCAATGCAAACAAACATGTTCATGCACACAAAGATTTGCATATTTCTGACATCCTATTCCCTTTCTTTCAGATAGTAAATTCCGCGTCCGTTGGTATAAAGACAAGCAACTACTGGGTGACAGCCACACTCCTCACGAGGTCTTACCACCGAGGATCAGAATGCACACCAACTATAGTCTGCAAGTAGACATGCTGAAGTCTGAAGATACTGCTGATTATACTTGCGAGGTACCTACCTTATTATATTAGCATGTTTATAAGAATAATCCCAGGTAGTTTTCCATAACTCTCTCTCCGTGTGGTGACGGAGTAAGAATACAATATGTCACCACCCCATCTCATCCCATCGGTGTCGTAAAAACCGACTAAGGGACTATCCGTGAATATTATCTTTACGTGATAAAAAGAAGGAAAACTTGAAATTAAACCCTATACCAATCCGTCTGGCCAGCGTGGTATAGGGCAAGTTTCCCTCCGTCACGGGAGGAGGCCCGTCCCTGCAGTGGGACATTAACGGGCTGTTATGATATACTTAAGTCTGGACTTTGTGCCTTTTAATTTCATGATTGTGAAAGTCCCCGTGACAACAGGGCTTGATTTCTGATGCGGGAGTGGTCTATCAAGGGTCGTAGCAGACATATCACAAAGGAATGGGATCGTCACCGTATCAACTCGAGCCGTTCAGTATTATGTGTATGAAACTCCTTACTGCAACGCACACTAATCGGAATATGTATAACGTAATCGGATTTTTGACGTTTGACACCGAGGAAAAAAGCGAGTCGGTGCCGATCCCTTTACGTTTTGATATGCTTTGTGCTACGACCGACCCTAAAAAGGAATCAAAACAATACTTACAATAATATTTTTAAAGTTAAAAATCATCATCATCATAACAGCCCATTAATGTCCCACTGCAGGGACGGGCCTCCTCCCGTGACGGAGGGATACTTGGCCTTACTTTGATATAAAGTTAAAAAAGGTCTTAAAATTTAGAGACTTTTTTACCGTTCTAAACTTAGTTTGAGTTTAATAGAATGATTGATTGCAAAATGTACAAATAGGTTTTTATTGTAGTTGGCAATTAGTTTAAGTGAAGTAAAGACAGCCGCCCTTCGATCTTAACTAACTGTAATTTGTAACTAGTGATGTAGCAACTATCGATATCTAGGAATTTTAACTCGAAGAATTTAAAACGATTTTAAACATTTAATATGAACTGATATTCAGAGGAGGCCTGTTTACAGTAGTGGACATCAGCTATTGACCAATATGATGACCATTATTTTTTTTTTTTAATAATTTTTGTATGTAGTAATTTTAAGGACATTTTCTAGTAGTTAACCTTAGTTTGCCAGTCAACCTTTATGTTATCAAGCTTTTACAATCTTTGTTTTGAGTTTATCTGTCTTTGTATCTTTTGTAATTTACCGTCGCAATAGAGATCTTTACAGATAAGATATTAATAAAAAAGTATTTTCAGGCTAACTACAGTCGATTATAAAAAACTAAGTAAAATAACCAAAACTTAAATAAATGTTACTTATGAAAAAAAACACAAGAAGACTCGCTATTAACCAGAACATAATAGTTAGGTACGTGCGTTTTATTGTGTGTTCTTTTAAATTATTTTTTAAAATTAAAAAATTAAATGCTTAATCATTACAATGATTGTGCCGGCCGTGTTGTATTGTGTATTCAAATGCAAAAATAATACAAACGTATATATATATATAGTGTTAGTGTAACAAAGTTTAAAAAAAGCCTTGTTTAACTAGTTAGTTAAATAACTAGTAGTCAATTGGTGTTTCTTATACTATTCCATTTCAGTGATGCAGCTGAGGAGAGTCCCATCGATTTCAGAACACGTCGGGACACTGTTAGAGAGGCACTAAGCATTCGGCTTGCCATTTAAGTAGCTGTTCCTCATTTGTATTAAAAAAAATATCATCATCATCATCATATCAGCCAATTAACGTCCACTGCTGGAAATAGGCCTCCTCCAAATATTGTAACTTTGTGCGGTAATGTGCCAAAAAAAAAATATCGACATATTTTATCGACATATTTACGCTCACGTCTCTTCCCTAACAGAACAGCTATGTTCTAAGCTCTCAAGCTTGACCAATTATACAATTAAACAATTTGTATTAAACTCTTTTGTTACTGATCTGATCACACTCTATGTTTATGGTTGCGTAAAGAACACAATGATTTTTTTTTATAGGCACCCGTCATCACAGGGTGTTTGCTATCCCTACCTCCAATATGTTTTTGGAGCCTAATTTTATCTAAACCTTTCATACCAGTTCTCGCATTTATTATCCTTTAGTGCTTCATACTTGGTCTTTCTTTTATGCATCTCTTTTACACATTCCCGTGGGATTCGGGATTTATTCGCTATTTATTTATTTTCTAACAAACGTAAGTACAACAGTTTTGTTTAATTACAATATTTTTCTTATACTACTGTAAACTTGCCACACAATTATTGCCCATTAATGCCCCACTGCAAGGGCGGGCCTCCTCCCGTGACGGAGGGATACTTGGCCTACTAATACCATGCTGGCCAGACGGATTGGTATAGGATTTAATTTCAAGTTTTTCTTCTTTTTATTTCGTAAAGATAATTTACGGATAGTCCCTTAGTCGGTTTTTACGAAATCCATGGGGTGAAATGGGGTAATGACATATTGTATTCTTACTCCGTCACCACACGGAAATGTCTCTGTAATGGGACATAAATATGTAACTACAATGCAAGCTTTAACAGTCCTTGTTAATGCGAAGGAAGTCCTTACTTATTCAAGTAATTAGTCTGACCACCCGCCAAGCTAATTTGTTACTGAATGACGCGCGTATTTAATATAAGTCGGAGCTCGAACCTAGGGCAATTTTTGCTTGAGTTTTGGTACAAAATTATTAAATTAATAATAACTATTCATTTGCAAAAGTATTTCCATTACTCCTAGCCTTGGGCGCTGACTCCACGAGCGATAAAATCGCGGCGATATAATCGTCGTGCCATGTATTTCTATATACTCTGTATGAAGGTGTCTCCACACGGCGATGTTATCGCGGCGATTTTTGTTCAGACTCGTCGCGATTCTATCGCTCGTGGAGTCAGCGCCTTGGTGTAAGAGCGGTGCGCGACCGCTCTACCGTGCGTGAGGTAATGAATTCGAATCCCAAATCCGTTAATTTGATGTTTAACAGTCATCAGTAATGTCAGAGCAGCGGATTAAGCTGCTGTGCTGTATTGAGCTAAACGGCTTCTTTACTTAAGAGACATAAACTCCATTTGTCCCTATGTCCATTTAGGCATTTAACTAAAGGTAAACAAAAAATAAACAAATGACAAGTCACGGATGGCGTCTGTGGAAATCCGACCGAATGAAATAACTGTCAAAATTGTTGCCGCGCTATCATGCAAGCTTACTTTTCAATTCAGTCAAGTCCTCAGCTACAGTTTACCTTTAATTAAATACCTAAACAAATGGTGTATACCTATCTACTACCACAGAAAAACTAGGTATAGTAATTAGGCTTGTTTTTAAATGTTCAATGTTCTCGTTTGCTTTCAGATAATAAGACCAGAACCTTGGGGACCTGTCAGACAAACTCATTTTATAGAAGTACAATGTAAGTATTGGAATTTTAATTGATTTCGAAAAGGGGAAGAAAGTTATTACTTAATTTGGTTGTAATTTTTTCTATTAAATTTTACCGCAAAACTTACCTAGTTATTTTTTGACCAATTTTAAATATGTTAATGTTGATAGGGTTTATTCTAAGCCAGTTTTTAAGAAATTCCTCAAAATTGTTTAATTAATTCTGTTTTTAACTTTAAAATATATGGGATTATCTTGTCATTCCAGAAATCAGTAGGTACCAGCTCTCTGGTTTTTTATTAAGTTACGTGAAAAAACTTTATAATTAAGTACTTTATTAAATTCGCTAAATTGGTTTTTTCATTCACTATTCTTCCAGATGCACCAACAGTAAAGTCTATACCAGAGGACGGGTTCCTGGAAGTGAGGAAGGGTGAGCTGGTGGACATTGGTTGTGAGACCACAGGCACGCCAGCACCTATTGTTGATTGGAAGAAAAATGTACGAATATTTATTTTAAAGTTAGGTAATTAGTAACATCTCTTGAGTAACGAAGCGCCATCTATTTCAAGGTTATGGTAATTATTCAAAGGTCTCGAGTTCAATTCTCGCTTAATGAAAATCTATGTTGTATTTTTGTATACCTACCTACCTACTTTCATAGCATTTAAGTATGGATGTGTGGTAACGGATTAAGAATACAATATGCCACTACCCCATCTCATCCCATGGGTGTCGTAGCAACCTACTAAGGGACTATCGGGTAATATTATCCTTACGAAATAAAAAGAAGGAAAACATGAAATTAAACCCTATGCCAATACGTCTGGCCTGTTAATTCGTTCGTTATGTCTTTTACACAAATATGATTAGCTGTCATGATGATACCATGTCTAAATTATGTTTAAAACATTATTACTCGTGTTTAGGTACATGTTTGTGTTAATGTTATGTTTAAAACGAGAGTACCTACTCCCTTTTAAAGGTCGGCAACGCATCTGTGATTCCTCTGGTGTTGCCAGTGTCCATGGGCGGCGGCGATCACTTACCATCAGATTCTGATGACCTGCTGGCTCGTTTCGTTATAATCGTTATAAAGACAACTCCCGCACTAGGGATCATGCCCTGTGTCGCGGGGACCTTTTACAAACATCAATTAACGGACACAAAGAACACCCAGACCAGGACAATAATTTGTGGATCTCACAAATTATTGTCCTGCGTGGGGATCGAACCCACAACCTCTTGCACGGCAGCCGCTTGCGCTACCGTCGCGACACCGAGGTCGTAAGTCGGTCGTTTGCCTCCCATTATATGAAAAACATCAAAATACTTTTTTATTCCAGGGAGAACCCATGGCACTACTAGAACACCGTTCTCGTATAAGATTTCGTGCGGAACATAGACTTCTGGCTGGCGTGTACGAGTGCGTAGTCAACAATGGCGTCGGGGATCCTGTCAGGGCTGTCATCACTGTTGTTATACAGGGTAAATAGGAATTTATCATCTTTCTCATGCCTATAGATACAGTACCCGGCCGTTTATATTACACATCGACCTGTGGAAAGAGACAATCGGCTCATTTCAACTCTCAATATATATTTTGAATTGTATTTCGTGCGACAGAGATGACGCTCTACGAAGCCGGAATGAGCCGACTGTCTCTTTCCACAGGTCGATGTGTAATATAACGGCCGGGAACTGTACATATTTGTGGACATCCAAACAGTATGGAAGTGGAACTTGATCTACCAGTGTAATGTAGTCCTGACAAAATTGGTCGAAAAGAAATTTTGGTCTAGCAGTGTCACACCATTCTTAATTAGTACATGATCAGCTGTTGAAATTATAAGAGTAACCCCCGGTTTCCAATGACTGATCGAATAAAATCAACTAATCAAGTGTCAAAACTCTTACGACTCGTTGTGTAAAAAAATGTTGGAAGACATGTCGAGTGAAGTCCGGCAACGTTGCGCTATTTCACCCGATATCGCTGGCGACACAAGACGTGTCGTGGAACATTTGTCGCCTAGTGAATCTTTGCTTTCAAGAACTCCAATGTCACCAGTAAAAAAATTTGGTTAAATAAAAAACATATTGACGACCTCGGTGGCGCGACGGTAGCGCAAGCGGCTGCCGTGCAAGAGGTTGTGGGTTCGATCCCCACACAATAATTTGTGAGATCCACAAATTATTGTCCCAGTCAGGGTGTTCTTTGTGTCCGTTAATTGATGTTTGTAAAAGTTCCCCGCTACACAGGGCATGATCCCTAGTGCGGTAGTTGTCTTTTTTAACAAATAAATTAATAAAAATATTTCCGCAGACGCCCCGGTAGTGTCAGCAGAGCGCAGCTACGTGCACACAGCGCTAGGTCTGCGCGCGGTGCTGGCGGCGCGCGTGCAGTTCTCCGTGCCGCCCGCCAGGACGCACTGGTACAGGGACGGTAGACCTGTGAAGAATGATGACAGGTAATAGCTCTTCACCAGCCAACTACTTACAGATTTTAGGTATTAGCACTAAACCTAAATGCGTTAATCTTGATGAGCCTCTGGCTTACCACCTGGAATATATTTTGGACGACAAAAATAAGAGGATGATTACAGTTTCTCATACCCAGAGATAATAATTTGACTTCTATTCAGGGAGATTTCTTTTCCAATTATTACTTTTAAGCAGTAGATATAACAGCATAAGTACTCAGTCTTTTTACACTATCGGAGGCACCAGCTAATAAAAGACCAAAAGTCGTTCTGCCTCGATGTAAATCGGGAAACCCATGTGGATTGCTCGATTCATATAATGGTTGTTCTGAGCTCAAATGTTAAAAGTGTACGTTAAATATAATATGTTTGTAAAATGCCAGCCCACGTGTTTCCTTCAAACTACGATCCTGGTTCTTTCAAGCGAGGCGTAAAAAAGCATCTTCTTAAACCGCCATAGTGGAGACATTCATGCCTCTACAAATATTGTAGCTGGCAAGGTGCTCGCCATTCTTGGACTCTATTGGATGCTTAACATCAGGCACCTATTCTGGTAGGCCACTTTGAAAAAAAAGGACATTATGGTTGTGACGTAGTAATAAAGATTAGCATATAAGATTCTAATATTGTATTTTATTATTCATTATTAAACGTGAGATCTAACTAATAACATATCTCTTTTGATTTACCCAAGTCCCGTCCTTACAAGGTAACTAAGTAGGTACTTAGTTAAGTTTAAAAATTTTCTATTTCCAGAGTGGTACAAATGGTTCGCGATAATGTACATCAGCTGATCTTTCGTTCAGTGAGGAAGATAGATTTTGGCAATTATACGTTTAGGGCAGAAAACAAGTTGGGAATGGCAGATCTGTCTTTTAAACTTACTGGTGAGTTACATCTTTTTCTATTATCGAATTGCGTCATTATACTGACGGCGCGGCGTTACAGTACGCGCAATCTAAGTCGACCGTATTAAAGTTGTTGCTGCTGGGTGAGCCTTGCCCTCCGCCAATTGAATCGAGAAATTCTGTGTAATAATAATGAAGTACCTACCTATTATTATTGTTATTTTCCAGGTGTTCCAAGCGTAGCATCATTCAAAGTAGACATGGCGTTAAATAAACCAACTTCCACTAGCTTTACTTTGATATGGGAAGTTGACTCATATTCCACTATAATAGGTAAGACCAACAATTTTAGCTAGGATACCAATTATTTTAAAATAAGAAAAAAGATTAAGGTTTTTTAAATTTTAATCTATGAAACCAACTAAGTATTTTAAGCTAAAGCTAAGAATCTTCTATTTTTTTACTCTATCTGCCTTAAAATCGGTTGAACGGTGATGGGTCCGGAAATGGTTCATAGACAGTCCAATATCGGAGTTTACAAACAATAGACTTGAAGAGGCGTTATTACAGTCAAAGAATTTTGTAAAAGGCGTTATTATAGTCAAAGAATTTTGTAAAAGGCGTTATTAGTCAAAGAATTTTGTAAAAGGCGTTATTATAGTCAAAGAATTTTGTAAAACGTTTGTATATTACCAAAAATAGCATTTTTGGTTGGTTTTAATCGACCAACCAAAAATGCTATTTTTGTGGCTAGAATAAAAAAGAAATTCGCTGTTATTATTCGTTCTCGCATTTAGTAATTCATAAATATATGTTTCGTAAATTTCAGAGTACAATTTATGGCTGCGACCTTATTACGGTCGCTTGGTAACTCCAGAGCCTGACGCGTTCACAACAGAACCACCAGCTAACCACTGGAGTAAGATCGTCGTGCCTGGAGATTCTACTGATGGTTTGTATTTTTCTAATTTTTGTAGAAACTCTTAAACTGCCTCATATCTTTACTAATATTATAAAGAGGTAAAGTTTGTGTGTTTGTGACGTTGTATGGGGTAATCTCTGGATCTAATAAACCGATTTTAAAAATTCTTTCTGTGTTGAATAGTCTATTTATCGGGGATATATTATCACGCTATGACTAATAGGAGTGGAGCAGTAATGAAATATGTTTGAAAAAGTGACGCGTTTTTTTCGCGGCCTAACGAAGTGGGCACGGGTCAGCTAGTTTTGTTTAAGAATACAATAGATTGCAATGAATTACGAACAATAATGGCTAAAATTATTTTGCGGAATTTGATCTTTTCTTTTGGGGCCTTGATTGCGGACTAGAAGACCTCTGTGCCGTTGGGGTTGTTGTACTACATGATTGCTCCGCAAAGGCCTTAGGTTCAATTCTTGCTCAGTGCAAATCTTTGTGTGCATATATGCATAAAATGTATGACTACTGCGCCTTTATTACCCGATTGATAATAAGAAATTAAACCCTGTATCAATCCGTCTGGCCAGCGTGGTATTAGTAGGCCAAGTATCCCTCCGTCACGGGAGGAGGCCCGTCCCTGCAGTGGGACATTAATGGGCTGTTATGATGAATAAGAAATTGAATAAGTAAATAAAGTTTGACCGATTTTGAAGTCTGTAGTGCCATTTGGTGCCTGTTCTTAAACAAGCCATGTACTTACCTACTATAAATATGGTACCTATATTTTTTTGCTGACGTAACATGACTGCCGTTAACTGTCAAAAATGGCCTATTGTAGTAACCTTCTGAGGTTTATAAACAAGCCTATTTTTGATAAGCTATTTTAAATTAGTAAAAAGCATTTGTTTATATTTCATCCGTGTGGGGACGGAGTAAAAATACAATATGTCACCGCCCCATCTCATTCCATGGGTGTCGTAAAAACCGACTAAAGGACTGTTTGTGAATATTATCTTTACGAAATAAAAAGAAGGAAAACTTAAAATTAAACCCTATACCAATCCGTCTGGCCAGCGTGGTATTAGTAGGCCCGTCCCTGCAGTGGGATATTAATGGGCTGTTAAGATGAAAAAGCCGTTGTTTATAATAATAATTGTATGTTTTCAGGACCAATACACAGCGCTATTTACACGGTGAGAGGACTTACTCCGTCCAATGTATATGAAGCGATTGTTACATCTAGAAATAGGTTAGTATAGTCTGTACACGCCTTGAATCATTTTTGTTCAAATTTTTAAAATCTCACTTCAATCGCCTGGTGGAGGTCGCGGTGACGTAACAGCACCACGCCTCCAACGAAAAGGGAGGATCCTCTGACCAGGCGAGGGTGATCGTGCCTGGCGGAAGAACTGCACAACGGTTGTTCGTTGGACGTTGTATATATGCGGAATCGCTGTGCGAATGTTGATATCGCGATTCAGGACGTAGTGTAGGTGTTCGCTTGAGTTAGTCGGTAGATGACGCTACACGCCTAATCGATTTAGTCGATTAGGCGATTGAATACCTATAATACGATCTTGTGTGAACTGTCATTAGTTATTTTTAATTCAAATTCATAATCTTTACAATTAAACCATAACTATTACAATTTTGTAATAAAATTTACAACAAAAAATCTATGGAATTTTCACAACATCCCATTTTTCCTCAATAAAAATAATGAGCCTTTTCCTATGACTAAGAGAAACTTGGCCTAGGAATATCGCTCTAATAAGACGGATTCGTATACCTAAGGTTTTAACCCTTTAACTGGTACAAGAAACTTCGTTTTTCATTGGTTTTAACCTTTATTGCAAGGTAATTAGAGTTGCTAATTAGGTGGCAATATAATCACCTCTGCTTCGTGTGGTGACGGAGTAAGAATACAATATGTCACCACCCCATCTTATCCCATGGGTGTCGTAAAAACCGACTAAGGCACTATCCGTGAATATTATCTTTACAAAATAAAAAGAAGGAAAACTTGAAATTAAACCCTAAGTATACCAACCCGTCTGGTCAGCGTGGTATTAGTAGGCCAAGTATCCCTCCGTCACGGGAGGAGGCCCGTCTCTGCAGTGGGACTTTAATGGGCGGTTATGATAATCACCTCTACCGGTTAAAGGGTTAAGTCATGTTTTACATTGGTTTTGCGGCTCTCGTAGTGAGAGTAGAGGTGGTGACACTACATATTATTTTTTTCTCCGTCACTGCACGGAGATCTAGACCACACAATTCCATCCATATCCAGCCTATAAACGCTCACTGCCTCCCTCATCCATCGGCTTCCCGCCGTCCTAACCAGGTCGTCGGTCCACCGTGTGAGGGGTCTCCCCACCCTGCGCTTCCCGGTTGCCATTCTAGAACTTTTCTGCCAATTAATTGGCCACACAATTAATTGTTTGTAAAACTAAAATTTTCTTTTTTACTTTAGGTTTGGTTGGAGTAAGCCGTCGTCAATTCTGCACTTTGCTACGGAGCCAGGAGGTACGTTTATTTGTGACTTATTTAATGTAGCAACCCATGATACAGTGTAAGAATTCTATTAATATTATATGAGGACTCATTGACAAAATGCACTATCTTTCATCAACTACTACAGGAATATGAAAAGACCTACTAATCTAGAATTTTGATATAGGTAAATTGATACCTTTAACTAGCCTTTTGTAGTTACGAAAACGCGATAGCTTGATTTTGGCTCGATCATATTTAATTTTGAAAACACCTCTAAAAAAACAGCTTTTTACATATAACACGGAAAGTACACTATCATTATGCTTAGGAATTACTCAAATACATTCGTAACATCAATATTAGTCTTACTGTAGAATATCATTTACATAACTACAACCTTACAACCTTAATTAAGAAAATAAGATTTTAGCAATATCAAAGCGCTCTGGATCGTTGCGGGCGCATCGTAATTTTAGACCTTATACCGATTAGTTAACGATCGATACAGAATGAATACGGTCGACGACTCAGTCGGGCGATGGCCCTCTTCGACGTCGGACCTGTGCATGTCGACTCAACGTTCGTACTAAATAATATTATCGCGTATTTTTTAATCGTAGGTATATAATATTATAGGTTAGATTTAAAATATTTATACCTAAGTTTTTATTAATACTTTGTTCTCTTTTATAAATAAATAATAGTATTATTTTATAACATTGTTTGGTAAAATATTTTCGTAGTTATGTCATTTACAAAACTTAGGTAAAGTTCGCCTAACTCAACTACCTAGTTACTGTTGACCCTTTTGATAATGCAAGCGTTTGTTTATAAGCGATTTTAGACTATAGGTATGCTCAAGTGTAATAAGTTTTATTACCGTTTTCGTCAAGATCACGTAATTGAAACGGCCTCAGTGGCGCGGGCAGTGTGACGCGGTCGCGGTAGTGGCTTGCGTGCACGAGGTTGCGGGCTCGAATCCAACAAAGTTGTTTGAGCGATCCACAAATTACTGTCCTAAGTTCGGATGTTTTTTGTAAAAGTCTCCGCGACAATACCTAGGAGTTGTGTGAAACTCAAAAAAATAAGTACCTACCTTAGGTACTTACTAATAAGATCTAAATAATACTTTTTACTTTCGCGGGAACTTTTACAGACATGAAATAAACGAACATAACATCAATTTAGCAGGCACAAAGAACATCCCGACTCAGAACAGTTATTTGTGGATTACACAAAAAAAATGTCATAAGTGAGATTTGAACTCTCATGCACTCCACTGCGGGAACGTTTACAGACATGAAAGAAACGTACACAAAGAAAGTCCAGACTCAGCCCAGAACCAAAAATTGATATCGCGACATGCGTGTTTCATGTTAATGTATTTTGAACTCTATACGAGAAATAATACGGTTCATTTTTACACAAACAAAACGTAGCAACAAACAACAATAGGCCTATCGCGAGAAGCGAGTGTTTTTGTTACAAAGTTAATATATACTCTATTTCCTAAGCAAGACGGTTCATTTTTACATAAAGATTTCAATTTTTGCCTCGTCTCGCCCCTCTGGTGGAAAATCACCTAGAGTTCAAATCTCACGTAAGACAATTTTATTTGTGCGATCCACTAATTATTGTCCTGAGTCTGAATGTTCTTTGTGTCAGCTCAGTAAATGTTTGTAAATACCCCGCGACACAGGACAATACATAGTGAGGCTATTGTATTTTTTTAAAGTTCTATTATTTTGCGTGAGATTCAAACCCGCGACCTCGTGCACTGCGACCGCTACCCCGAGGCGGTCAAACTATTTTTATGATCCCCAAATTATTGTCCTGAATCTGGATGTGCTTTGTGCCTTCATAATACCTTGTGCGGGAGTAAATTTTAAAAAAATGGGGGCTACTTGTATAGACATAATGTAAAGGCTTATTTTGCGGTGGACGGCACATGTATGAAAAACTGGCTCAACTATGCGAGCTAAGCTAAACCAGCTTAGTTTAGCCGGCGGTGGACGTTCGGCTTAAGACGACGCTTTGAAAATTTTCGAGTTGAATTCGGCCGTGGCCAGAGGGGCGCGCCCCTCGGCGCGCGAATGAGACGGATATACTCGCTCACGCGCCGCCGCGCCGTGTGCGCCGTCGTCGTCCCGCCGGCCCTCAAGGACACGTTATCGCTCTGTGCCATAGTACAAATATATACAGTATTTCAATTTCATAGAAACGGACGAAACGTGAGTTTATACCTACAAGCTCACGATCGCGGAGGGAACAGTCGCTACTGTGCCGCAGTAACGAGCGGACTGTGTGTTATAATTTGAAACTGAAAATATTATTTATGTCAATTTCAAACAAACATGGCTGATATAAATACCTACCTTACTAAATGACTTAGGTATTTATTTAATACTATAATATAGTATTTTGTGTATATTACGAAAACGGTTTGTTGTACTTAGGTCAATAATAATGAAAATTTAGCCCCCCTTTATGAAATCCCCCATGCGTGTCTTTCACTTTGATCTAGGTAAATTTAAGCAATGACATCGATATCATTTTTTGATTGGATTGGTCACCCATCCATAAAGTGACCTCGATGCCTTTATTTTGACATTAAATAGATCTAATAGACCTGTTTAAAGTTTGGTTTTGGTTATCGATAAATTCAATTTCAAACAAACATGGCCAATATAATAAATAAGTACAGTACCCGGCCGTAAATATTACACATCGTCTTTTTCTCTGACGCTCTACGAAGCCGAAATTAACCGATTGTATTTTTCTACAGGTTACGAAACGGCCCGGTACTGTACCTACTTTACTGAATGACTTGTTAAGTACCTTCTTAATATTATAATTTAGTATTTTATTTATATCACAAACATGGTGGATATAAATACAAACATATACATGTTTCTTTAAATTAAATGTATCAATCATAAAACAACACGTTTTTTACAGAACACTTCCTATTTATTTAAATATAAAATAGAAAAATGAAAAGTATTAATTTACAATTACAAAACTAAATGGAAACACAAAGTAGATCGCATGTATACTATTGTTTACGTACTGCGCACCCGTAGGCATTTATAATAAATATTCGGCCCAGTTAGACTACTGGTTATACTGTGACGTCAGTCCGCGGTAGGTAACAGAAAATTCTGTTACAGAAAAACCTACTATCTACCGGTCTATTATGTCTATACAAGTAGCCCCCATTTTTTTAAAATTTACTCCCGCACAAGGTATTATGAAGGCACAAAGCACATCCAGATTCAGGACAATAATTTGGGGATCATAAAAATAGTTTGACCGCCTCGGGGTGGCTTATTTTGCGGTGGACGGCACATGTATGAAAAACTGGCTCAACTATGCGAGCTAAGCTAAACCAGCTTAGTTTAGCCGGCGGTGGACGTTCGGCTTAAGACGACGCTTTGAAAATTTTCGAGTTGAATTCGGCCGTGGCCAGAGGGGCGCGCCCCTCGGCGCGCGAATGAGACGGATATACTCGCTCACGCGCCGCCGCGCCGTGTGCGCCGTCGTCGTCGTCGTATATTTGTACTATGGCACAGAGCGATAACGTGTCCTTGAGGGCCGGCGGGACGACGACGACGACGGCGCACACGGCGCGGCGGCGCGTGAGCGAGTATATCCGTCTCATTCGCGCGCCGAGGGGCGCGCCCCTCTGGCCACGGCCGAATTCAACTCGAAAATTTTCAAAGCGTCGTCTTAAGCCGAACGTCCACCGCCGGCTAAACTAAGTTGGTTTAGCTTAGCTCGCATAGTTGAGCCAGTTTTTCATACATGTGGCTTATTTTGCGGTGGACGGCACATGTATGAAAAACTGGCTCAACTATGCGAGCTAAGCTAAACCAGCTTAGTTTAGCCGGCGGTGGACGTTCGGCTTAATAGTTTTTGAAATTACCTAGACTCTTGAAACTAAACTACACATTTTGAATTTCACAGCTGGCCGTACTAAGCCTTCAACATCAGACTACTCGGACATAACTCCGATATTAGAACAAACTGAACCAGAAGCGTATAACATTTCTCAAGCTCACATTTTTGAACGACTCAACGAGCTGTCAAATTCTGCGCGGGAAACTCCATGTTTGAGCGCCATCTTGATTTTGTGTTGGATCGTATGGAGTTTCAATTGATTTGGATTTAATTATTTTTTGGCGTTATGGGTAGTCAATTTATCCTTCAAAGTAATTGTTAATTTATTAGGTAACATTATGAAATAATATAAAACCATTCTTGAAGACTAAAAAAAATATATTTTGTAATAAAATAATGTAGGTAAGTACCTATAATAACTACGATTTTTTTACACAAAAAAACTAAGTACTTCTGACTTTTTTCTCTTCGTCCTTACTGTACTTTAATAGGTATTTATTGGTGGAAATAGTTGATAGCAAATCTACTTTTAGTTAAAGTTATTTGGAATTTAAAGGGGTGTTTTACAAACGCCAATGTCATGGAATAGTATTAAATTTTAATTACTCTACTCAATGAATTCATTCAGCTTGCATATTGTTAGAAGTAGGGACGCATCTTGTATTTTATATGTTTTTTATAATATATTATATATTTAATGTTAATAAATGCGTTATATTCAGTATATTATTGCTTAATATGAATCGGTGTTTGTTGCTTATTGCCGTTATGTACCTACACACACCAACTAATCAAGCTAGACACTCATGTACCTTAATACCTTGAAATAAGACACAATTTCAAATGAAAATGTTTAACTTGATGTGTTGCTGTGTGTACACACAGCAACAAATCTAAGTAGCAGAATCGTCATTGATAGATACAATACCTATAGGTAGGAGCTCAAAATTGTTGAGAAGAGTGAAGTTACTCAGCAGTAAAAGGCAAATAAATGAAATTCTATTTGGCGTTTGTAAAACAAGACAGTTGATATAATTTATTTTTAATACTTACTTGTTTAATACAGATCTTACGTAGGTATGTAAATTAAGAAATTATTTTAAAATGTATTTAATGTTCCTTCTATTTTATTTTAATATTGTAAATAACTATTAATAAGTAATAAATTTATTTAAGTTTTATTTATTGTTTATTTTACTTTAACCAGCCTAAGAGCAGGGAGGGGAGATTCTCCTCAGAAGCAGTTCATCATAACAGCCTATTAATATCCCACTGCAGGGACGGGCCTCCTTCCGTGAACTTGGCCTACTAATACCACGCTGGCCAAACGGATTGGTATAGGGTTTAATTTCAAGTTTTCCTTCTTTTTATTTCGTAAAGATAATATTCACAGAAATTCAGAAGCAGTTCACCAGATTTTAATTTTAGGTCACTATGTACACATCACCTTAGTAACCACGATGATTGGTGAATTCAGTATAAGTACTTATTTTGTTACGTTGCGTTACTTTTCCGTATTATATAGTAACATTATTTCCGTATTATATATCACATAATTATTTAGCTCTTTATAATATAATCCTTTAAAGTCATTTTACAGTGTAGACATTGTGATCAAAAAGGATAATATCATTGGTAAGTAGGTATTATAATCAAGTTCGTCGTTGAAGTAGGTTTTTTAATTAGAAAATAATTAATAACCAGCAAACAGTAAACACCAACAAATGAATTTAATCTTTACCCTTTTGAATATAAGACTCATTTTCGAGTGTTATGGTTATGTCTTCTTACTTAAAACTAGCAAATGAACACAATGGAAATTGATGGTTCATTTACTAGATTTTAAAAACCAATAAATGAACACCCATGTCCCAATACTGGCCAAAAGATCAGAAATCGATTTATGAAAAGACTTGGGAAATGTGAACTTGACAGCATTAAAATAAAATACATTTTTTTACGAAAATGTAAAATCGTCAATACCCAATGAATGAACGGCCGTTCATTAATTGGGTTTTACAAGATTTTGAGTTCCAATGCTGGGACACTTAATATTATACTGTACCGGAATATATACATGTTTAAATTGATTTGAAATGCATTATTTAGCTATTCTATTATATTTATGAACAAAAATCCTAACGAAAATACTGCAGATTTGGTTATAATATCGAATCATAAACGGTTCGTAATACCTGTGACGTAAATTCCGACTCGAACAAATTCCCAGTGTCACGTTTAGTGATTTAAGAAATCAATGTTGCTAATAATATTAGGAATATCGTTACTATTAAAATTATAAAAAAATATTAAAAAAAATACTCTATTTGGTAGAAATGCCCTAATTTCTTATTTTTTGGAAAAAACTGCGTTTTGTTCATTCACTGGGGGGTGTTCATTCACTGGAGCCATTACCCTACATAGAAAACAGAATCGCTAAACGCCAATTGATAGATACAATATAGGTGAGAGCTCAAAATTGTTGAGAATTAAGTGAAGTTAATTTGCAGTAAACGGCATTTAAATGAACTTCTATTTGGCGTTTGTAAAACAAGACAGTTGATATTATTTATTTTTAATACTTGTTTAATACAGATCTTAGGTAGGCATGTAAATTAAGAAATTAATTAAAAATGTAATGTTCCTTCTATTTTATTTTAATATTGTAAATAACTATTAATAAGTAATAAATTTATTTAAGTTTTATTGTTTATTTTATTTTAGCCTCTCTAGGAGCAGGGAGGGGAGATTCCCCTCAGAAGCAGTTCATCATAACAGCCCATTAATATCCCACTGCAGGGACCTCCTTCCGTGACGGAGGGATACTTGGCCTACTAATACCACGCTGGCCAAACGGATTGGTACAGGGTTTAATTTCAAGTTTTCCTTCTTTTTATTTCGTAAAGATAATTATTCACAAATTCAAGAAGAAGTTCACCAGATTTTAATTTTAGGTCACTATGTACACATCACCTTAGTAACCACGATGATTGGTGAATTCAGTATAAGTACTTATTTTGTTACGTTGCGTTACTTTTCCGTATTATATAGTAACATTATTTCCGTATTATGTATCACATAATTATCTAGCTCTTTATAATATAATATCATTGGTAAGTAGGTATTATAATCAAGTTCGTCGTTGAAGTAGGTTTTTTAATTAGAAAATAATTATGTATTCGTATAGGTACTTAGTTGACAATGTCTGTGTCACTCTGCATAAATATTTATTTAAAGGATTCAGTTAATTATAGGAATTATAGGAATTAAAAAAAAATCGTAACAGAAATTTAAACATACGGACATTATTTATATAGGTACCATAACTTTTCGTTATTTGTAAAGATCCAATTCGTCCAAATTGTCAGGGGCTGGTCTTCCACTGTGAGGTTCATTTATTCCAGAAGGAACTGCGTTTCCTGTGCTAACTAGGGCCAAAATGGCCGCAAGCACCACAAAGCAGTAGGCGAACTGAAAACAAAATTTTATTTTTATTTCGTAAAGACAATATTCACGGATAGTCCTATAATCAAAGTCAAAGTCAAAATCGCTTTAATCAAGATACATACAATTCTCATTAAGATATTTCTTGACCTCCTTTAAACTACTTAATCTAAGTTTAAATACATTTAAAAGTTTAGCAAACTTTAATCGTTTTTTAAGACATCCATGTGATGAGATCTATCAACTAGCCTATTGCAGTCCACTGTTGGACATAGGCCTTTCCAACGCGCCACAGAACACGGTCCTGCGCCTTCCGCATCCAGTTCTTTCGCCACTTCTCAGATTGGTGGATCTGTATCTGCCACTATTTTTGAGCAATGATCACAGTGGGTTCTAGTCGAAATACCTACTTCTACCACTCAGACACGGTAGCCTACTGATTTTCTATGTTCAAAGAGGTGGCTAATATTAACTAATTTGGCAACCTCTGTGGCCTAGTGGTTATATGACTGCTTCGCGGTGGTCTCGGGTTCGATTCCCGCTTAATGCAAATATTTGTGTTAATGAACATGATTGTTTGCATTGGTCTGAGTGTTTCTATGCATAATGTATGTACTCGTATTTACAAAAAAAAAAAGTATATAAGTACTAATATCCGTTGTTCTGTTACCCGTAATACAAGCAGGTAAAGTCTAGCGAGTGCATTACCCCAGCAGAATCTTGTCGAAATTAGTAATTTTTATTTATCAGATTTTTAGACTTCTAGCTCCTGTAAATGTCTGTGTAGTTTTTGGAATCAGTCCAGTCCTAATTTTAAAGATATTTGACAAAAACAGATTCTGCTGGCGTAACGTTACCGCAGCAGAATCTTTTTTGAAATAATGGGATTATTGAAAAAATCTTTAGGTACATTTTTAGACGTCTGGACGAAGTAAATGTTTCGATATAATTTGAATTTTTACGTTACATGGTTTCGGAGATTTTCAAGATTCTGCTGGCGTAACGTTTGCGTGTTTGCTGGATCTCCGAAACGGTACAGCATAATTTCCTAATTTTTTATACACAGCTTCGTCTTAATTAGTCTGAATTAGTCCACGAATAAAAAAGTACCTAATAATAATGCACCGTTTGCAAGTTATTTCAAATTATATAAATACCCCTTTTTTGGCCCTTACTCCTAAGATATGTACTCTAGAGACTTGTTTAAAACGTCATTTTATAGTTTATAGTTAGCTACAGGTCTGTGTGAAGTTTCATTAGTGCCCAGTAAGTAATTATAAAGTTATCATATACCTAATTTAGTTCATTTTGGCCAGCGATGTGCAACGGGTTAATTTAACTGCCTATTAATTGAGTTTCGTATCGATTTACTTGCTGAATTCTATATAAACAATTAGACTTTTGTGTCAACTTTATACCAGGAAATTTTGAGCGTAATCCACTCAATAATTACAGAGATAATCGAAAAAGAGTCATTACTTATGAATGAGTGTGGTAACCCGACCATGTATAGATGGTCACAAAAAAGCGTCAGCGTAGTACATAACTCTGACCTACTAACATGTAAAGGATAACAAAATTTATATTTTATTTTTGGTACAGTTTTGTAAACAAGTGGTAAAATAAAACAGAAGTTTATTTTGAAAACTTTTATTAACAGGTTAGAAATATTAAAACGATCAAAATACCTTGTTGTAAAATCACTGTTTAATAAAAATTGCTTAGCAATTACACTATTTAAATGGAAATTAATATTTAACATAAGTATTGATTGTCATTGAATAACTGACTAAATAAAGCTATTGTCTAAAAATCTTAAAATAAGTAAAATTAGGTAAATATATAAAATTTACTTTTTTTACCTAATTTATAAAATCACAGTAATTTTTAATTTATAACTAAATAACCATTATAGCTGTTTAAAATAGAGTTTATTATTGTTTGGAATAAAGCTATGCATTATTTTTATTTGCAATTTGCCGAAAAATGTAGTAGCTATTTCTTTCTCTTCCCAACATAGACAAAACATTGTTTTGTCTATGTATATACTACGCTGACGCTTTTTTGTGACTATCTATACATGGTCGGGTTACCACAATCATTCATAAGTAATGACTCTTTTTCGATTATCTCTGTATTACGTGGATTACGCTTAAAATTTCCTGGTATAAAGTTGACACAAAAGTCTAATTGTTTATATAGAATTCAGCAAGTAAATCGATACGAAACTCAATTAATAGGCAGTTAAATTAACCCGTTGCACATCGCTGGCCAAAATAAACTAAATTATATGATAACTTTATAATTACTTACTGGACACTAATGAAACTTCACACAGACCTGTAGCTAACTATAAACTATAAAATGACGTTTTAAAGAAGTCTCTAGAGTACATATCTTAGGAGTAAGGGCCAAAAAAGGGGTATTTATATAATTTGAAATAACTTGCAAACGGTGCATTATTATTACTTTTTTATTCGTGGACTAATTAAGACGAAGCTCTGTATAAAAAATTAGGAAATTATGCTGTACCGTTTCGGAGATCCAGCAAACACGCAAACGTTACACCAGCAGAATCTTGAATATCTCCGAAACCTTGAAACGTAAAAATTCAAATTATATCGAAACATTTACTTCGTCCAGCCGTCTAAAAATGTACCTAAAGATTTTTTCAATAATCCCATTATTTCAAACGGCGGTAACGTTACGCCAGCAGAATCTGTTTTTGTCAAATATCTTTAAAATTAGGACTGGACTGATTCCAAAAACTACACAGACATTTACAGGAGCTAGAAGTCTAAAAATCTGATAAATAAAAATTACAAATTTCGACAAGATTCTGCTGCTTGGTAATGCACTCGATTAATTATAAACATAATATTCTCGATATAAAATACAATTATTTAGTAAACAAAAGACACAATACTTACAAATTTCATTATTGATTGGAAGTGTACGAAGGACTATTAAGCTCTTAGCATCTAACCGCCTTATATACTCAAAAAATAGGAAAAATATGTATAGTTATAAATCCAGTGTTGTAGGAAACTTGTTTGAATGCCATTTGGAACAAATTAATTATAAAGTATTATTATTAAACCGGCTAATTAAAAAAGCGAAAACATCTTCCACGAACTTGATTATAATATGTACCTACTTACCATGATATATTTTATTATAAAGAGGTGCCTAGATATTTATGTCATACTAGCTTTTGCCCGGGACTTCGTCTGCGTGGCGTGTTATTATTTGTGTGTGTGGGAGAAAGATTAAATAAAACCGTTCAAGTGCGAGTCTGACTCGCGTACCAAGGGTTCCGTACAAACCTATTTATTTTCCCGCCAAAAAGTGACGACGTCACGACTCTTCAGTTGAAATTCTATGACGTCACGATTCATCTTTTAAAATTCTATGACGTCACGATTCATCTGTCAATAATTTCTTTCCTGCCAAAATTCGATAATGTCACGCACGACTCATCTGTCCAAATTCTATGACGTCACAAATCATCTGTCACAATTGACAGCTGTCAAAAATAATTTTCCCGCCAAAATTCCATGACATGTATAACAAGAATACTGCCGTCCTTTAACTAAAACCACGCTAACCCCAAAAACAGATTTTGTAGAAAACCGCAAAAAACGCGCGAATTATTATTTCTAGAAAACTGTTATACATAGATCAGTGATTGTTAGACATAATTAAAACACATTGTCATGTTTCCTAGCATAATTTATGATATATACATCCATAGAAATATAATTTAAATTATATAAAAAAAGGGTTTTTTAGTTTAGTCAAGCATTTTAAATATATATTATTCTTGATTACCGTACTAAAACGTCGCTAACCTACACTTAGAGACTTTTTAGTCAAGCATTTTAGTTAAATATAATATGGTTCGTAATGTTTTAAAGATTTAGGTACTCTAAAATGCTTATCTATAAACTCGCTAAGTCACTTATCTGTTGTGTAGCTTAGATTTTTCTAATATTTACACATTGTTACCTTTCATAAAAGAAGTTAAGGCACATAAACGTCTTTATAGCTAAGTGTTTTTGCAAAATTTAAAAAAAAGTAAAAAACTTGCGCTTTTTTACTAAGCTAGAAAAAGGCTACTCTTACTTCGATAACTACTAGCGTTTTTATAGTTTAGCATTTAATATTAAAAAAAACTGGGAAAACAAATAAAATGCATTACCAAAGTTAAAATAAATTTTAATCAAAGTTTAAAAAAATCAAAGTTTCTCTCTTTACTTAGTTTTATTTATAAAACATTTATAAATCAAAATAAATCATGTGGTATCTTTGTAGGTATTATTAAATATTAATAACATATTAAGTAACTATTATGTCACATTAAAAATTAAAAAACAACAATATTATACTATCCAAGCTACACTAAATTATTGAGATCTCAAAATTACCACTAGACACAGTCTTGATTAATTCTTTTTAAGATTTTCTTAACTTAATGTCCAAGACAGTTTATAATAAAGTTATTTTAAGGCTCTCTGTATTGCCATGTAGGGCCAATTTGCGTTTTAACAACAATAACATTTCAATCACACAGTATTACTTACCTACACTAACTTAATAGGTAATAATAAAAGACATCAAAAATTGTTTCAATCACAGATTTTAAGGAACTTTGTGCTCAATATCTTAAACAGACATATCCTTAATCAATAAAGTAATCCAACATAAAATTTTTGTTTACAAAAAGACTAACATAAAAATTCTTTAAATCAATAAAATACTCTCACATAAAATCAGTTCTGTTTATGTACCTAATCTAATCACTTATTATTAAAACCGAGCTCTACCTTATTAGGCTGACCGCACATTGGAGACTAGACTGTTTCAAGACTGACTTGCCTCATATAGACAAGTCTGTCTTAAAACTAAAACGAAACAGCGGGCTTAGCCAAGTTGACAATCTATAATCGTTAACGCTATAGAAAACTAAAGAAATGTATAGGAATTATATACCTTTATCGCTAAGTCACGTGGTCAAAACAAGCGAATAGCTAAGTCATAGCCAAGTTTACATAATAACAGTTCGTCCAAAAAAATAGAATAGAAATTATCGATTCTACAATTTCGATCGCTACATCTCATAGAAAAAGCTAGCCAAGTTGCACTTTTGACAATCGCTAACGAATCGAAGTCTAAGTTTTTGAACGATAACTAAGCGATCGCCGAGACCCTCGAGAAAGCGCTAAAAAAATGGCGTAGTAAACTCAGCTGTTCTCAGACTGTGAAGTGTATTGTTCATTTACTTTGATTTTAGACAAATTATTTCTTTTAGCATTTAAAATGCATACTTTAAATATGTTGTGGAGCGCTCATAACGAAGAAGTGTGGTTAAAACGCCGGAAAAGAGATTTATATCGTCAGTGCATAGAAACAATAGAAGAAATGTCGGACACTTTGTTTATACGACGATTTCGTTTTGATAAAGTGACTTTCAAAGCTCTCGTTCAAGACCTTTATCCTGCCTTGAGCCCCTTGCTGTGGCCTCGCTATATCACCATGACTAGAACATAAGCTAAAACTATTTCAGAGAAACAAGAGGTCTATTTTTAAGCAATGGGCTAAATACAATCGTTTTCTTTGTTTCATAAGTATCGTAATCGTTTAAGTAGCGTAACACGTCATTGTTTACGTTTCAAGTTCCTGAGTATGAGAAAGATTCAAACAACAAAGGAAGGTTTCTAGGTAATAACTAATAATTTAAGTACCTTTCCATGAATTCCAATGAAGCTGCAAACTGTTCTGGGCTAGCTCGGGATCTAGATTCCATCCTATAAAAATTATCACTATTATTTTAAAGTATCTCTCACTGACTTAAAAGATAGATTACATTTTATGTCTATCAATAATCGTTTTAAATTATATCCCGCACTGTGATATTATTATAAAACAATAATAAAAAGAAGTTATACCTTATTTCCAACTTATTTCACTCACTTTTTTAACACCACACACAAAACAATTTAAAACTTAAAAATCACACACGCACCACGTACTCAACAGTGACTTTGACGTCTACAGGAACGCTCACCATAGACTAATAAAATATATTTTTTCTCTCAACGTTATAGAATGAACGATCGACGCACTTGTGTCAACTTGACTACCAATTAATCGTTTCGTAAAATCGCTATCGCTGAGACGTTAACGATTATAGAAAGAGAATAGATACGAAACGTTTGTAACTTGGCTAGGCCCTCAGAGGGCCTAGCCAGATCGGAGCATTCCACCACCCTCCAACTGTCGAGGGTACTGCACCAAATCGCAGCAGCGCGAAATAAGCGTGAAAAGGCAGTCGCAGTATTCCTCGACATGGAAAAGGCGTTCGACCGCGTGTGGCACGCCGGCCTTATTCTCAAACTGGCCAGATCGTCACTCCCCCTGCGCACCATCAAAGTCCTGGCGTCCTTCCTCGAGGGACGCACCTATAGAGTGTCCGTCGAGAGCGTAACATCGGCGCTATACCCTGTCCTTGCAGGAGTCCCCCAAGGCAGCTGCCTCTCTCCGGTGCTCTATACCTGGTACACGGATGACCTCCCCACTAACCCAGCAGTGACCCTGGCCCTGTATGCCGATGACGCGGCCCTCATTGCCACGAGCCTGAACACCGCACATGCAGCCGTAAAAGTGCAGAGAGCACTGGACGCCCTCCCAGACTGGCTGGACAAGTGGAGGCTGGCCGTCAATGTCCAGAAGACCCAGGCGGTGGCCTTCGCGCAAGATCGAAGCCTGCCCCCAAAGATGAAGCTCCGCAATGAAGATATAGACTGGTCGCCCACGGCCAAATACCTCGGCGTCACGCTGGACAGAAATCTGACGCTAACACCTCATGTGTCCCGCGTGACGGCCAAGGCACGATCAGCCAGGGCCGTTCTTTATCCGGTCCTGAACTCAAGGCTGCCCATCAGAGTCAAGATGGGTATATATAAGAGCTATATACGCCCCATCCTAACATACGCCGCGCCAGCCTGGTATGCGCTCACCGCCAATACAAACAGGAAAAGGCTGAGAACGCAACAGAACATCACACTAAGATGGGTCGTCGGGGCTCCGCGTTTCGTCCGGAACGACGTGATCCAACGCGATCTCAGGATGGAGAACCTCGACGACTTCATCCAGCGGCTGACGACCAGGATGTTCGCCCGCGCGGACACCTCCGCCTTACACCATCTCAGGGAGATCGCCCCGTGGCACACTCGGCCACCGGAAGCCCCCGACCACAGGCGCAGATGGCGCCTCCCAAGAGATCTCCTCGCGGATGCGTGAGCACGCCCTTGGCCATACCAAAGAATGGTACCCACCACTCCCCCATACACATCCCTCACCCCATCCCCTTATCCCCCCCCCACCCACACTCCGCGCCGTTCACTCAACCCCAACCCGCTTACTAAGCGGTGAGGCACGGCGCAAACAAACAAACTAACCCAACCAACTAACTAACACCAAACACTAACCAAGGGATTCGGCACGGCGGTCCCCCTCACCCTCCGCATCCGCGCGTACTCAACCATGAGAGTACGCGCGCCATGCGCAGAAGTCGTCGCCCGCGGTGCCGGACCCCTTGATGTTTGCAGATATCAGAACCAAGAGGGGGCTGATGGTAGACTAGTCGCCCATGGTCGCTGGTCGCACGGAGCTGGACCTCCCTCGGGGTTACCGAGGGTCTCATCTGGCTCGTGCAGACCGCCCTGGTGCGTGAAGACACCTCGCCCCCTCAACAAGCTGCACACCCAGTCCTGAAAAGGGCCCATCCACGGGCAAGGCCCACCACAACCACACGCCCCTACTCCTAGGGGCGGAGAAAAGATGACCGCAGGCAGGGGGCATCACAGCCCCGATCCTGCAGCCACGCGCCATATCGGCGCAGTGAAGACCCGAGAGTCGTTAGTCAGACTAGTCGCCGTGCGGTATTCGTCTATCTAAGACAATATTGTCTCTACGACGTTTTGTTCCAAGTGTGCGCATATTCATACATATTGTAAAGCAATAGTCTGTCTTAAGACTGTCATGTTCCAAGTCTGCGCTCAGCCTTAGATAACAGTCATCATTAAAAAAAAGAACAACAGTGTTCTATAAAAAAAATATATCCTATTTAATTATTTAACCAGGTTCTATTATTATATTAATTAGTAATTCTTTTTTTCTTTTTTTGTGCTTCAAGATTTTCGCTGTCTCCACAAGTAGGTAAATTTTGCCAGAAACTAATTTTATGCTTTGGTATGATAGGTGATAGTTTATTAATTATATTTTGTTTTCTATCACTCTCTATTCTCTCTATTCCGTATCAAACGAAATGTTATTCCTAACTGTGGATTTTTTAATGAAATGAAATGAAATGAAATGATCTTTATTCACGTAAAATAGAGTTATAAGATATTACAAATTGGTTTAGTTCTTCTATTTTGCCGTAATTGCGGACATGTGAATATTTAATCTTAAAGCACATACTATTAAAATAAATTATTCTCTAAATTGCATGCAACATTGAGTGATACCAAATAAGTTCATAACCAGATAATTACAAATAATAAAAATAATATCAACGTCCATGTCCAATTAGATTACAAAATTATTATTTAAATACACATTATGGTTGCCTCTCGTTTAGGAATTCACGAACAGAGTATATCATTTTGTCTAGCAACCATAGTTTTAATTTTCTTTTAAATTGTACAGTAGGTAATTCTTTAAGGCTAGATGGTAATTTATTAAACACTTTTATACACATTGCATAACAATTTTTCCCGTATAGAGAAGTTCTTGGTGCGTGATCTAGAACTAATCTTTTGTTGCGCGTGTTTCGAGGATAGATATCTTTTGCTTGTTTGAAGATCGTGAGGTTATTTTTAACGAACATACAAATCTCAAAAATGTACATAGCTGGCAAAGGTAGTATCAACAGCCTTTTGAAGAAAGGCTTACAAGATTCATAGGGTGGAATACCTACCATAGCTCGCACACACCTCTTTTGCGCAATGAATGCTCGTATAATATTAGTAGAGTTTCCTCACAATATAAGCCCATAGCGCAGCACGGAACCGACATGCCCATGGTATGCTAATAATAGAGTTTCTTGAGTAGATGTGTTTCTTAGTTTGTACAAAACGTATGCAAAACTGTTTACTCTTGCAGAAACTGAATCGACATGACATTTCCAGTTGAGATGTTTATCCAGTGTAATACCTAGGAACCTCACACTTTCAGTTTCTTGTATTATTGAGTCTTCGTAAGATATGGTTTTGCGGTCCAGTGCAGTACCTTGAGTTTGAAACTGAATAAAATTAGTTTTTGACAAGTTAGCTCTCAAGTTATTCTTACTAAGCCATTTTATAATTAATTTAATTGTATTATTTATGTGAATATCAAAATTTATATTATCTTTAGCTGTTAATATTATTGAAATGTCATCAGCAAATAGTATTGTTTTATCTTTAGTAATATCAGGTAAATCGTTAATATAAGTCAGGAACAACAAAGGTCCTAGGACACTCCCTTGTGGGACACCACACGTATTTAAAAGAAATGAGGAGTGTTCGCTAATCGACTCAATATTATTACTATAATTATTTTCAACCTTAGACACTTGAACACATTGTTTACGGTTTTCAAGGAAGCTTTTCAGCCATTTAAGTGCAGGACCTCTGATTCCATAGGTGTCTAGCTTATCAATTAGGAGTTTATGGCTAACATTATCAAATGCCCTAGTCATATCAATAAACATGACTACTGTAGGCGTCCTCTTATCGATATTTGTTAACACATTATGCACCAAGTGAAAAGCGGCGAGCGTAGTTGACTTTCCTCTCTGGAAACCATATTGTTCTGTTTTAATAATACCAAATTTATTAAAGTACGTCATTAATCTTTTGTGCATAGCTCTCTCAAACACCTTAGAAAGTATTGGCACTAGCGTTATCGGTCTGTAACTCGATAGCTCTAATTTATCGCCCTTTTTGTAGAGTGGCTTTACCACTGACTCTTTCAACCGTTCCGGGAATATTCCTGTTTCGAAAGACAGGTTAATCAAGTAAGTGATTACAGGTACAACTATATTAGAACATTTCATAAGTATAAATGTTGTTATTCCATCTATTCCCACAGACTGCGTATTTCTCAGCGACATAATAATATTCATGGTTTCAGTGTAGCCTATGGGTTGTAAAAATATACTATTTAGAGACCGACTACCATTTGTACAATATTCATTTGTTTTGTGTACTGTGTTCTGTGTGAGCTCTACCAAATATTTATTGAATTGATTAGAAATGTCACGTGAGCTCTGGAAAATATGACCGTTAGCTCGTATCTCTGTTATTGTGTTTACTGTCCGTTTAAGCCCAGCATTATCGTTTATTATTGACCAAGCTGTTTTACATATATTCTGTGACTGTTTCAGAACCTTCAAATTGTGTATTTTTTTAGCAGTGTTTACACACTTACGCAGCAATTTAGTATAATTACGATATTTATTTTTACTTTTTACTGTTTTTAATAGGTAGTATTGATAACGCAGGTCTCTTTTCGTTCTGCAACTGCGTCGTAACCCTCCTGTAATCCACTTAATGTTACTTGTCATTCAAAAATTTCATAGTTTTGTAGTTTTCTGAAACATCGTTTTTGTAGTATAAATCAAAGGTTGATCTGATGAAACGGATTTGTGATATATCTTTTAGGTAAACCCTAGGGTTGGCATTTTGAATGCGTCGTTCAGATACATTATTTGTGTAGTCAATAAAATCTTGTGGCTGTAAAGATTTTACGATTACCTTACCATTATTAGCGGACCCTACAGCTTCTTCAAAGTCAATGAAATCATAAATCTTCCCCTTTTTCTTCATAGAAAGTTCAACTTGGTGATGAAACTGATCGCAACTCATGAATGTATGCCCCGGTTTAAAATAGTATAATGTTATTTCTTCGGTAGCAATCGCATCGCTATTAATAAGGTCAGCTAACATAGCAAAGAAAAGCCAATTTTTGTTTTGCGCCGTGCAATTATCCATCCAAATAAAAAGTTGTAATAGGCACTCATGATGTCTTCCTGCTTTCTGCCAGCGATAGCGTCGTGCCAAATAGCTGCAAATGGTTTTGAATCAACTGTGATTTTTCCAACTGGAGCGAATGTTTGATTATATGCTGTTAATCTCGGGCAAAATATGACAGACTTGAAGGAGTCGAGCCTTGGTAGCATTATTACCTTCTCCAAATCACTACTAAAATATATTTCATCGGTATTATTTTTTAAAGATTTATGTGAATCATATAATTGTCTCGCGTCTTTATATTTTTTGTGATGCGTAGCCCAGGCTACACATTTGTCACAGCTGGTAATTATTTCTATGCGAGCATCATGCTGCGTATCGCTAGTATGCAACTTATATGTCTCGCAAAGCTCACATTCCTCATTCCCAAGTTTTGCGAACGATATATTCATGATTTTCAAATGTGTTCTGTACAATTCGTATCCAATTTTTATGTCGGGATGCTTTGAACAAAAGTCTTTGTACATATAATTATTATTAACCTCACTTGTCAAATAGCGTCGGTTTGGAGCATGTTCACGACGGTAATGCGGCGCTAAAGGGTTGAAAGTTTCAATATGTTCCGTAATCATTTGTCGGTCAAATTTAGCTGTTTTAATATGCTTACCACGCTTGTCTATATCCTTATTTGTATCAAGGCAGCTAGATAAAATGTTGTCATTGTGTTTTTCGAATCCTAAAGTGGTCAAGAAAAATATTTTACATACAGAAACTAGGGTCCCGTCACCTTTTGGCAATGTGAAAGATCTTCTCGGGTTACGCTTTGGTTCATTTGTATACTTTCTTTTAGGAATGGCCACTACATAATGAGATCTTACAAAAATTTTAGTCTCTGAATGTGTCATGTGCTGAAATTTTCTGTTTATTTCTTCACGTTCGTCAGTTGTAAAGACTGATGAACATTTTTTTGTACACTTATCACCACAACCAATTTTCACTCTATATTTATGTAATATTTAGTTTCTCTTTTCTAGTTTTCTTTCTTTTAAACTTTTAATGTACTTTCGTCGTTTAGGTTGTGCTTTAGCTGATTCTCGAGTGGTATTTTGTATTTCATTTGGAAAAGAAGAATCGATGGTCATACGTCGTTTCTGTAATGGTATTTTAACAAAAGGTTTTGACATTCTTGCTTCCATTGAGTGCCGTCGAAGACCTTTGACTTGTTTTAAAGTAGTCGATTTGGTAACAAGATTATCTACAGAAGGTCTTATAAGGATTTCAGGATTTATCGTTTTGACAATTTCATCACCTGTGTCCTCAGAGCTTGTATCAAATACAGTGGGAATGTAGTCTTTGTCTTTGACTGAATCGTCAGAATCAAAATCACCATCATTTGATTTTGAAGGTGATAATACTTTACAACTCTCAGTCGGACTTATTGGCATCGTCTCATCACACAATAAGTTTTTATTTTCTGGACTTGTAGCATATCCAAGTTGGTTACTATTAGACATTTTCAAAGTATTAATTATATTACCTAAGTTGTGCATATGATGGGAGGTACCTGTAATTTGCGTTTCGCAGAAATTGTCGAAAATTTCAGTTGTCATAGAATATTCCTGGCTGTAGAGACCGTCAACAAAGTCGTGCTCATTACAATATTTCTTTCTTTCTTGTGTCGTCTTTGGTGTGCTTGTTTCATAGTTTGACTGTTGGTTACTACTCGTATTTGAATGATTGGCTAAATCTATGATATTTTTAATTCTTTGAGCCACTCCATATCGTCTGCAATAGAAAATACAGGTATCTGTTTAAATAATCCGTATTCCCCAAAAACCTATCCTACTAATGTTATAATTGCGAAAGTTTGTGAGCGAGTGTGTTTGTTGTTCTTTACGCCATAACGGCTGGACCAATTTGGATGAAATTCGATATGGAGATAGGCGGAACACTAGATTAGCACATAGGCTAAAATCGAATAAATTTAGGGGTCCTTACGAAAATTTCGATTATGTAACCTAGGGTGTGAAAAATCATCCTCCATATTCAATCTTATTTTATCGTTAATGTAGTTTTTAAATGGTAAAATAATCATTGAAATCGGTCCCGTCGTTTCGGAGCCTACCTATGTATGACAAATAAACAAAGAATATTTTTCTATTTAGTATACATAAATACAATCATAATAAAATTACAAAGAAACTAATTACACTATTTTAAAAACTATATAGGTACCTATTCCAACGTATTAATTAAAAAAAGGAAAAAATAAAACTAATTTAGGTGTATAATGTTATCACGGGTGTTACTCGCGGTAAATTATTAATAAAATAGGTAAGTACTTAAGTAATTTACCTATTATTTGTCCTCCGACGACGTTTCGACCGTCATATTACTACGATCGTGGTCACGGAGCGACTGATAATAACTTACCGCGAGTAACACCCGTAATAACATTATAGTTATGAATAATCGCAAAAGTTTAAAATCTTATAATATAATTCGTAATCGTATCATATAATTCCTGCATCGATGTCTGCCGCAAAGATTTTATATTATTAATAATAAGACTAGGTATTAAAATTGTATAAATACTTACCTATTATTGCTCTCCGACATATTTTAGTTTTGGCGGGAACACGTAACGTTGACGCACAACAACACCCTGTGAGCGCCCGAGCAGCAATGTGCTAGCTCCCCGCGCGCCCTTCGTATTCCCGAACACTCCCGAATCGAACAAAACACGAGCAACGTATAACGTGTTTCTAGTTAAGAAACGTGGACTAGCGGTTATCAAGCTAAGGATTTATGAATATTTTTTGATCGTATTGCTTATTAGATGCAAATCATGTTTTTTAGCAAAGTGTTTTGTAGAAATCGCAGTATTGAAAGTACTTGACTAAAATACCGTTACGGTGGATTAACTAGAATTTAGACAAGTTTTTCACCGTAAGTAGTTTATAGCATTGCTTTTTTAAAGTTTTACGATAAATGATCCTTAGCTATAACCACGTAATACTCCCTTAGTGTGTTTGTAGTCAAGAATAATCAAATAACTAGGTTTAAGCTAATGAAAGTAAGTAAGGAAATATTAGGGGAATAAAGAAGTTAAGGTACTTTAACGTGGATCTAGTTAAAAAGTGTGGTATAGTCACCTTTAAGTTAAGGTTTTGATGGATAATTTGCCATTTAACGGTAAATCAGATCTTTATATCTCTAAAACTAAAAGTGATAGACCCACGGTAGTTAGACAGAAAAATAGAGAATTTTAAACTGTATTAATTGGCCTTCAAAACTCAAAATTGTCTGTCTGAGGGTTAACGTGGTTTTAGTTAAAGGACGGCAGAATAGACTTCATAGACAGCGATCTGTTTCTTTAATATCATACATTATTATGTATGCATGGGTAGATATTCAATATTTGATTAGAACTTGGAAAAATGAAAAGGTATGTAGCTATGTTATGTTTTAATTTATCTTGTTGCGTAAATAATTAGTTTACAAAATCTAAGACTAATCCGTATAGTGGAGTATTACTTAATCATTGAAAGAGTCCTGTCCTTGCAGAACATTAATTACTTACTTGTTATGAGGGGTTACCAGTGTGGTCTAAGTACGACACCCTGGGGATCGTATTTGTTGATATATTTTTCCGATACATACCCCACACATTTTCTCAAAAACATAACTGTGGCATGAATGTGTTGTTTTGTAATTTCGACATTATAAATTATAAAAAGTAGGTAGGTATACCTACCTACTAACTTATAACCTGATCTGATACGAGAGAAGTTATTTTGTTTAAACATGAGATTAAGATTCTTATCAAGATTATTACGATAGGTAGGTACCCAAGGTGCCGATGGTCCCATATTATTTGTTAACAAAATAACCTTGTCATGAATCAAGGACAAGAAATACTATGAAATAAAAAAACAAATCGTAGCAAAAACTTAAACGTTTATTAGTATAGAGCAAGACGGACGTTATTTATATAGGTACCATAACTTTTCGTTACTTATTTGTAAAGATCCAATTCATCCAAATTGTCAGGGGCTGGTCCTCCACTGTGAGGTTCATTTATTCCAGAAGGAACAGCTTTTCCTGTGCTCGCTAGGGCCAAAATGGCCGCAAGCACCACGAAGCAGTAGGCGAACTGAAAACAAAATTTTATTTTTATTTCGTAAAGACAATAAGTCACGGATAGTCCCTTAGTCGTTTTTTAAGACATCCATGTGATGAGATCAATCAATCAATCAACTAGCTTATTGCAGTCCACTGCCGGACATAGGCCTCTCCAACGCGCCACAGAACACAGTCCTGACTCCTGCGCCTTTCGCATCCAGTCTGACCCAGAGACCTTTTTGAAGTCCTCGGTCCACCTAGCTGGGGGACGTCCTACACTACGTTTGCCGAGTCGTGATCTCCACTCTAGGACACGTTTGCTCCAACGGCCATAGGTCCTTCGACAGGTATGACTGACCAGCCCATTGCCACTTCAGGTTGCTAATTTTACGAGCTATGTCGGTAACTTTGGTTCTTTATCGGATAACCTCGTTTCGAATTTTATCCTTCAAGGAGACGCCGAGCATAGCCCGTTCCATAGCTCGCTGCGCGACTTTAAGTTTGTGGACTAGCCCTACTGTGAGTGTCCACGTCTCGGCACCGTAGGTATGTCATTACTGGTAGGACGCATAATTTTTATCTGTGATATTTGACGTTGGAAAAAATTACATTTATTTAAAAGAAGAATGGGCGAAACGTCCCCACCCTTGTAACACTTTCATCTATACATCAAATGAAAGCCCTTGAAAAGTTAAGCATTTTATTGTATGACAGCAAGTCTGTAAGTCATGGGAGAACAGAGTTATTGAGGAGAAGAGAATAAAAATAATAAAGGATAATATTACATACTTTAAGCTAATGTTTACCATATAAGCACGATAGAGTCAAAGGCTATCTTACTAGCAGTGGGACCATACATCTAGAACATCCTACATCATCCAGAAAACCATGAATTTCGCTTTTTAAATAAAAAAACATACAGCTTTTTTATATATAAAAACTCGTACGTCTCGAACATAGGCCTCCTCCAAACATGGCGAGTTTGGCACCCTCATCCATCGGTTTCCCACCGTCCTAACTAGGTCGTGGTGGGGGTCTCTCCACCCTGTCGCCATTCCAGAACCTTTCAACCCCAGCTGTCGGTTCTCCGTGCTACGTCCCCTGCCCACCGCCACTTTTACCGGGCAATTCTGAGCGCTGTGTTCGTATGCATAGTTCTTCCAACTCATATTACAGAACCGCTTTGAGAGCCCCAGCGAACCATTACATAGGATATATTAGAAAGATAAGTTGGGTATAAAGACCTGTCGCGGAAACTACTTTCAATGTAATGCTTCGCTGGGGCTCTCAAAGCGGTTCTGTAATATGAGTTGGAAGTTCTCTGGGATGTAGTCTGGTGTAAGTCGGAGCGTAGACTTCATCAGCCGACTTCTTTCCAGCTTATGATTGATATTTAATTAGCCTCTCACCATCCGGTGATCGCTTCCGGTTTTCACCGAATTGATCACTGAGACATCATTAAATATAAGGCGTTTTGTCGACATGATGAAGTCAATTTCATTTTTAGTGACACCATCAGGACTAATCCAAGACCATTTGCGGCAGTAACGCTTCTTGAAGAAGAAGTTCATCATAAAAAGTCCCTTCTTCTCCATGAAGTCTGCAAGCGTTTGGCCCCGTGGATTTCTTGGTCCATATCCAAATCATTTCCACTTCTAGGGCCCAACTTCGCAGAGGCTTCTAGGGCACTCTCGATCTTCACCACGTTGGCGTTGTTCACGAGAGACTTGTGGATGTAAAAACTGACAGACACCTCCCTAGTACTGTTAGTCGCCCTCCCGAAAATAGAGCAGGTTACCAGACTTAATTTATCATGGTTATCGAGTCCTCCCCTGTCTTCGGACTTCAGATAAGCCAACAATGTCCCACCGTAACCTTCTCAATTCTTCATCCAGTTCTACGACCTTCTCGTGGGTCCGCAGTGTGCGCGCGTTGTATGTCGCCAGGGCCAAATCTAGGTTGTGTTGGTAGCCTGACCTCCCCCGGAGATTCTTCGCACGCCCTACTCCGCAATTACCATGGCCGCTACCTTGACCAGGAATAGCGGAGCGACCGGGGATTGGGGGTCGTTAATATTGGTGTGTTGTCATTTTCATTTTGGAGGGTTATTTGGCCTACTTTACCACGCTGGTCAGACGGTTTGGTAAAGGGTTTATTTCGAGTTTTCCTTCTCTAGCAGTGATAACATCTGCGTAAGGATTCCCTTAGTCGGCTTTTACGACACCCGCGGGATGAAAGGGGATGGTGACATCATGTATTCTTAGTCCGTCACCATACGGACATATAAACTTCTCGCCCCTAAAAAAGCACCCGGCTCAAAAAGAATAACAAATATAGTCATCAATTTTATTCCCCGAACGTCTCTTGATCCTTAACATGCATCTTCAATGTCGCTATATCAAATTGTGTCTTCCCACAACAGTGGAAAGACGCCGTGAGTATCGGAATACCGAAACCCGACAAAATAAGTTCGAACCAGCTGGTTATCGACCTATTAGTCTTAATCGAGCCGTTGCCGAGCCTGAGAAACATAAATTCTGTCGTTTACTATTTCTGCTACGGTTGCTGGATAAAGAACATTTCTTAAATGGTTCTCTGAATGTTTAGTTTAGCAAGGCTAGTTATCCGAAAGACAGGAAAATAGTGTGGATAATTTTCTGGATGATGTAGGATGATCTAGATGTATGGTCCGTCTACTAGTAAGATAGCCTTTGACTTAATCGTGCTTTTAAAGTAAATATTAACATAAAGTATGTAATATTATTGTTTATTATTGTTATTCTCTTATCCTCAATAACTCTGTTCTCCCATGACTGACAGATTAGTTTCATACAATAAAATGCTTTACTTTTCAAGTACTTTCATTTGATGTATAGGTGTAAGTGTTACAAGGGTGGGGACGGCTTCCATACAAAAATGCCCATTCTTCTTTAAGAAGTGGTTAAATCAAAGTAATTTACGTGTTTTCTATTGCGTAAACGTTTAATGATACTTTCCAGAAATTTTCATCCTCAGAGTGTGCGATTGATGTAAAACTTGTGAATTTGGAATATGTGGAGTTTGTTTACAAAGTTAATCAACTAAGGATCAATACAATAGAATGACATTTCAACAAGACGGCAGTAGTTACTAATTTCGCCACTTCACAGATAGGTTGGTGGGTCTGTATTGCTATTTTAGTATTTATTCTTAACTATGGTAAGTATCTATCTGCCAATACCTATGATTGAGGAGTTGAGGAGCAATGATCACAGTGGGTTCTAGTCGACACGGTAGCCTACTGATTTTCTATGTTCAAAGAGATGGCTAATATAATCTACTAAATGTTATGGTTAAGATTAATTATAAACATAATATTCTCGATACTAAAATACAACAATTTAGTAAACAAAATACACAATACTTACGAATTTCATTATTGATTGGAAGTGTACGAAGGACTATTAAGCTCTTAGCTAGCATCTAACCGCCTTATATACTCAACAAATAGGAAAAATATGTATAGTTATAAATCCAGTGTTGTAGGAAACTTGTTTGAATGCCATTTGGAACAACTTAATTATAAAGTATTATTATTAAACCGGCTAATTAAAAAAGCGAAAACATCTTCGACGAACTTGATTACAGTAAAAGCTCCTTATTCGCGGGGTACCTATACGGTTCGTAAATATGCCGCGAATACAGAAACCGCGAATATGGAATGGTAATTAGTATGGAATTATAGGGGATACGTTCCAAGGTACCAAAATGAAACCAATATGTATGAAAATAATATAAATTTATTGCTAAATTCTAAATTAAAATAAATCATTTTCGTCAATTTAGGCAAGGGTTTAAAGAATTTAGTAATATTTTCTTGCTTTGCTGCTTTTAAGAGGTCATTAAATTCTGATTGATATTGAGCTGTAGCATCAATAATTTGCCGTTTAAAAATAAGGCTCCTCCAAAATTTTTAATTAATTACAAAGAAGAAGTCGCGTGTTACTCATTGAAAATATTTGCATCAAATGACGAGTTGATTGAGTTGAAACTACATACAACACCAATCGTGCCAAAGGCGGCGTTTATCAAAAGACAAAGCAAACTAGTGACGGTGGCATTCAAGAATGGCTTTTATTTAGTCGCAGTAAGGCACTCGGTTACGTCCTTTGTAAACGCCGATGCGGCGCGTGCCGGCAGTACTCAAAGAACGCCGACACTTTAAACGAAACCGAATCCGTTTCTGTTTAAGTACCGATTGCATCCGCGAATAGTGAAATTTTTAGCCGCGAATACAGAAACTGGGTTGCAATTTTTTTACCCGCGAATAATGAAAACGCGAATAAAGAAACCGTGAATAAGGAACTTTTACTGTATAATATGTACCTACTTACCATGATATTATATCATAAAGAGGTGCCAACTGTTTTGTGGAACAAGCTCGCTGCCACTTACCGTTACAACTTGGAGAGTTTCAAGAAACAAACGTACTCCCTTTTTAAAGGTCGGCAACACATCTGTGTTTCCTCTGGTGTCTGGTGATCACTTACCATCAGGTGACCTACGGGCTCGTTTGCCTCCCATCATATAAAAAAATATATTTTTGTCATACTAGCTTTTGCCAGCCCATTAATGTCCCACTGCAGGGACGGGCCTACTCCGTCCTCCCATGACGGAGGGATAATTGGCCTACTAATACTACGCTGGCCAGACGGATTGCTTTAGGGTTTAATTTCAAGTTTTCCTTCTTATTATTTCGTAAAGATAATATTCACGGATAGTCCCTTAGTCGGTTTTTACGACACCCACGGGATGCGATGGGGTGGTTACATATTGTTGTATCCTTACTCCGTCAATTAATAATAAATTTTTAATAATAAATTCTTAGTCAATACCTAGGCATCCATACTTAGAATACTTACTTAGTTGGTTTGACAACCCGAAATGTGCCTTGGTCTCCGATACAAGAGAAAACTTCTTTTTGTACAATTTTGTGTCGCTTCTTGTTGTCTCTCAATACATGTAGAGTTATATTATTTATTTCTCAAATTAACACACATAATAGGAAATATCCACGAATATTATCTTAACGAAATAACAAGAAAGAAAACTTGAAATTAAACCCTATTACCAAGCCCTCTGATGGCCAGCGTGGCATTAGTAGGCCAAGTATCCCTCCGTCATGAGAGGAGGCCCGTCCCTGCTGTGGGACATTATTAGGCTGTTCATTATGTTGAATAAGAAATGATACTTAAATAAAAAATAATGAAGACATATTTACGATTATTTATTTCATATTTTTTAATACATTTATGTTCAGTTAAACAACCATATCAAGCGACGCGTCGCCTTCTTTTACACGTAACTTTGGTTTTAATCAAATTTCTCCAATTAAATCTTAAAGACATACTAACACATACATATTAGGATGTTCTATAGTATTAAAAGTCTCTTCATAATCTAACAGGACAGTTGGGCCAATACCAACCGTCAGATCTTCTTGTCTATGGGTTAAAAACACTTTTAAAATACATTATATATTTATAATTAAACATTCAATACATATATATTCATTTTGTATTTAATGGAAACAATATTTAAAATTTTTGATCCGGAGTAACAAAATGTACGAAAACGGTTTTGACACGCCATAGTGGGGTAAGGTACTTCTCTCCAAATAGTTAGTAATGTTATTGTAATTTTATTTGTTTTTAATTGTTATTTAGATCCTGTCGCTTTCGTGTTTACGTTTAAGTATTTCGCTTAACACTCCAGCGCAAATATAAAATCTGTGATAAGTTTCACAAGTGAGCCCTGTTTCTTACGAAAGTTAAAAAGATTTTATATTCTTTTTTTTTTCTTATATTTTTCATATTGAATTGTCATGATGTATAAATAATAGTTGTACGTTATCCCCAGAACAGATCGCCCGAACCTTCCTCGCCAATATTTCTTATTTATAAATTTACAAAACATTTTGGTCATTTTATTTTTTTGAATTCAACAAAAAGGTATATTCTTTACACTCGATTGTATTAGAAAAGCATAATGTACTATAGACAATTATAGATATACGGTGAAAGATTTGTTTTTTATTTGTGTGAACGACTTTATAAAAACATTAGCATTTACTTAAAAACTATAATAAACGACATTACATGAAACATTGATAGTAATATAATATTTTTTAATTACAATGGTTTAATGTCAACTATACTTTAATTTAACACTAATAATAAATACGTCATACCAAGTGACATTATAAATACACATTAATTGTAATAATATTTGAAAATGTTATGCTTTGACAAAAGAAATACAGTCTAGGTAACGTTCTACCCGTATCTTCTGTTATTTCTAATTAAAATAAACGGATAATCGTACGCACTAATTTATTTAAAAAAATCTAGCCTAAATTTAAATATTCCTTATCATAATAAATACGTTAAATTAAATATTAAAGTGAATAGTAAGTAAACAAGCTGAAGCTAATTTTAGCCTTTTCAAACAAAAGCTAAATTTAAACTCGTTTCAAAATTAGGCTAGATCGGTAAAGAAGCGTTTAAAATGTTAATGTATATATAACAATAATGAGATATGTTAACACTTTGTATAATATTTGATTACATCAATGAATAGCCAATACTCTCAAATTATTAACACTTATCGACGAGAATCATCTCAATGTAAATAACAATTTTACAAATTAAATGGAAGACTGACAGAAAGAGAAATTACAAAAACAAATATTATGGCACGAGGTTTAAACAAAAGTGCTAAGTGTAAGTAAGTAGTAAGTGACGCTCGACGCGTCTAGTAGTAGTTCGGGACGCAGGCGCACTAGTAGTAGTCACAGTATATAGTATGTACACTCACACTCACAGCGGGTCGGATATGTCTATCCAGGGCGGGGAGGCGCGCTGCGGTGTGGAGGGCGAGGGCTAGCGCGGACGTAGCGGCGCGTGCTGCCCGCCCGCCAGCGAGCGCGCGCCGCGCCACAGCACGCGCAGCGGCAGGTAGCAGCACAGGCACGGCACCAGCGCGCTGAGTAGTGACACGCCCGCCCACCTGTGGGAACACGAGCATTGTACACCACACGTCCTACACGCTCCTACAACTACGAGTACCTACAGCGACACGCCCACCTGTGGGGAACACGAGCGTTATATTGTATCACACGTCCTTCACGCTCCTACACGCCGGCCCACCTGTGGGGAACACGAGCATTATATTGTATCACACGTCCTACACGCAGGCCCACCTGTGGGAACACGAGCAATATATTGTATCACACGTCCTACACGCAGGCCCACCTGTGGGAAACACGAGCGTTATATTGTACCACACGTCCTTCACGCTCCTACACGCCGGCCCACCTGTGGGGAACACGAGCATTATATTGTATCACACGTCCTACACGCAGGCCCACCTGTGGGAACACGAGCATTATATTGTATCACACGTCCTACACGCAGGCCCACCTGTGGGGAACACGAGCGTTATATTGTAGCACACGTCCTTCACGCTCCTACACGCCGGCCCACCTGTGGGGAACACGAGCGTTATATTGTACCACACGTCCTTCACGCTCCTACACGCGCCGGCCCACCTGTGGGAACACGAGCATTGTACACCACACGTCCTACAACAACTTGCAGCGACACGCCCGCCCACCTGCCGTGTCATCAGTACAACCATTGCAGTCATGCCACGACCTATCCACCTCACATCCTACGCGCCATATACATACACCGGAGCTTCAGTACGAGCATTGTCATAGTCACAAACAGACGGCGCGAGAAGCAGCTAGATGAGGGAGGCACTAGACCGCGCCTTGTGGAAATGTTTGGAGGAGGCCTATGTCCAGCAGTAGACGTCCATATACTGATATAGAAAGTCACATATCCACTTTGTTCAAGAACCTTCTGCGACTGCTTGCAACGTTACGCAGCGCTCTAATGGGGAGCTTAGTTGAACAGTCTCCTTTGAGTATAAATGTTCTGTGAACAGTCTCCATCAGAGTCAGATCAACGAAGCAATAGATATACGTGCCTTTACATCTACGCTATTCTGTCAAAAAAATATACAATTATACCAATTTTCACTAATAATTTAGTAAAAATTAGCATAATTTTAATTAGAAGAACATTACAGTACTTAAGAAAGGACATTACAGTCACAATGATTGCTTTTCTTATGAACATTGTAAAGAAAACCTTAATAAAATAATCTACATTTATGTCCTCTCCTAACTTGGAAAATGAACGGTTTTTTTTACACTTGACATTTATAAAACGCGAAACATTATACTTTAGGTATAACGAGTTATCCAGTATAAAATGAAAAGATTTTATTTAAAAAACTTGACTATTTTATTTTCTTGTGTTTTACTTTATAACTTGTATTTCAATCAAAACATTTCACATTACTTTATTGTAAAATGATTCGATTTTTAAATCACTAGCAAAATGTTTTTTTTTCTTGTGATGGCGAATGGCGTTGTTTATTGGCTTAGATTCTGCCAATAAACAAGCAAAATGTCTCTCTCCATGAAGTTTTGAAATTAGAATACTGTTACATTTCCGCCAAATTTAAAACAAGAATTACTTTTAAAGAATTCTTTTTATTCATTTATATTTATATACGCTTTATACAGGGTGTCCCAAAACTCGACGTTAACCCGAAACCGTGATAAGGCAAGTCACGCTGGTTATCAAAAAAATATAAAAAAAATCTAAGTTGTATGGTTGTAAAGTTATAGGCATTTGAATAAAACGCAAAAATTTTTTTTTTGCTGTGTTACCCTGAATAATGCCTCTTTAAACTCTTATAAATATTTTAAAACCAGCTGGTCTAGTTTTCATATCAATAGGACTTTTTTCTTAGAATAAAATTTATAATAAAAAAATGCCCAGTTTTAACTGCCTGTAATGAAAAAAAAATGTACTACGCGAGTTTGGCAAGTTATGCCAAAAGTTGGCGCATTAAGTAGGGATTCCTAAATGGTATAATACTTGGTAAATTGTTGCTGCTTTCATGGACAAAAAAAATACTTTTTAGTTAAATTTAGGAGTCGATTCCAATGATTATTTTATTCTAAGACATAAGTCCTATTGATTTGAAAACTAGACCAGCTGGTTTTAAAATATTTATTAGAGTTTAAAGAGGCATTATTCAGGGTAACACACCAAAAAAAAAAAGTTAGTAAAAGTTAAGATTTGTGACATTTTTATATTTTTCTGATAACCAGCATGACTTGCCTTATCACCTGGTTTCGAGTTAACGTCGGGTTTTGGGACACCCTGTATAAATAAGTGCAGTTATTTTAAAACGTGAAATGTATGAGAAAATTATTTAATTGGATCTCAGTAAATCTGTTATACGCGGTATACCAAATAATGCGTTTTATTTTGCTGTACTAATTAATCTAACCACACCTTCTTACTTACATCACATTGTTCTAGCCTTACCTACATTCAAATCTTCCTTTTTACATTTAAATTTATAAGAAAAGGTTAAATGTACGGGTCACGTACTGGTTTTATTTTGCTTACATCGCGACATTCTTGCACGCGAGATAATTTACGTAATTATAGTTAATTTACAATAATTAAGTTGACAAATAACAATCATCTGTGAACCACGGTTATAATTACTACGGATAAGCATCCTACGTGTAACTTGTACTTTAAAATACTTTCAATAAACTATCAAAGTGCTAAACTCAGTGGTTTCTGTCAACTCACACCAATACAAACACATTCCAACCTCTGAACCATACAAAATCACGTTCTAAAAATATTTTATTTTTGTATACTGACCAAATTTATAAAACACCTCAAAACAGTAAAATCTTTTTAATGTCAAATTCTTTTTGTCTAGTAACTGGACAATTATTTGGACATAAAACGTTTATATCCCAATTTGTCTAGTTTATGGTGTGCATTACCCCAGCAGAATCTTGTCGAAATTTCTAATTTTTATTTATCAGATTTTTAGTCTTCTAGCTCCTGTAAATGTCTGTGTAGTTTTTGGAATTAGTCCAGTCCTAATTTTAAAGATATTTGACAAAAACTGAATTTTGAAATAATGGGATTATTGAAAAAATAGTTAGGTGCATTTTTAGACGGCTGGACGAAGTAAATGTTTCGAAATAATTTGAATTTTTACGTTACATGGTTTCGGAGATATTCAAGATTCTGCTGGCGTAACGTTTGCGTGTTTGCTGGATCTCCGAATATATTAACTTTAAAACTTTCGTGTTTCATTTTATGTAATTATTATTAACACGGGTATTAACACGTATATTGTTTGGTAAATATTTAGTAATTATTTACCTTTGAGGCTCTCGACGTTTCGGCCAGGTTACACCAGCCGTGGTCACGAGTAGACTGAAGCGATGTCATAACTCCGTCTCCGAGGTAGAAGATTTTCTTTCTACCCTCATTTTGCACACAACACTAACCGTGTCCCTATTCTGATGTTTCACCGATTGCGAATCAAAGTGAGGTAATGTTTTTTGAATCACTGGATTCCATGTCGCGGATAACTTATAACCATCTTCTCGATTGAAGGTCTTATGCTTTTTGATTTCAATCGCTTCTCGTACGACTCTTGAGTAGAAGTGGCGTTCCGTAGAGAGGACTTGTGGACGATGAGTAAGTGTAGTAAGTGTTCCGCAATCGCTGACTTCGACACCTGGTGGTTTTTCACAGCAGCAATATGTTCTTTGACCCTTTCAGCTATGGTCCGCTTAGTCTGGCCTATATATGAACTACCGCAGCTGCAATTTATTTTGTAGACACCTGGCGTTTGAAATGGCACCACATCCTTCGGCGTACCCACAAGACTGTTCACCTTTGTTCCAGGTGTGTATACGGTGTGTATGGAGTACTTCTTTAACACCGTGCCGATCTTATCAGTTACTCCTCTGATGTAAGGCATGTAGGCAGGCTGTCTTCTTACCTCAGGACGTGTGCATTTTTTGTGAAACCGAGTCATCTGTCCACTTACACGGTATCCGTTCTGTTTGAGTACCTCCTGAACATGTCCCAGCTCCTGTCCAAGATGTTCAGGGTCACAGAGGTCATGAGCTCTGTTTTTTAGTGACGTCATCACGGATTGTAAGTGACGGGGGTGGTGGTGTGATGTTGCGTGTAGGTATCGGTCTGTGTGTGTGGGCTTACGGTAAACACAGTGTGCCAGGGTTCCATCAGGTCTTGCGGTCACCTTGACATCCAGGAACGACAACGATCTGTCCGTCTCCATTTCATAAGTAAAACTCATGTTTGGGTGAATGGAGTTTAGGTGGTGCATATATTGTTCTACTTCCTGTTGACTTCGAGAAGATGGTTATAAGTTATCCGCGACATGGAATCCAGTGATTCAAAAAACATTACCTCACTTTGATTCGCAATCGGTGAAACATCAGAATAGGGACACGGTTAGTGTTGTGTGCAAAATGAGGGTAGAAAGAAAATCTTCTACCTCGGAGACGGAGTTATGACATCGCTTCAGTCTACTCGTGACCACGGCTGGTGTAACCTGGCCGAAACGTCGAGAGCCTCAAAGGTAAATAATTACTAAATATTTACCAAACAATATACGTGTTAATACCCGTGTTAATAATAATTACATAAAAATGTACCTAAAGATTTTTTCAATAATCCCATTATTTCAAAAGAGATTCTGCTGGGGTAACGTTACGCCAGCAGAATCTGTTTTTGTCAAATATCTTTAAAATTAGGACTGGACTAATTCCAAAAATTACACGGACATTTACAGGAGCTAGAAGACTAAAAATCTGATAAATAAAAATTACAAATTTCGACAAGATTCTGCTGGGGTAATGCACACTAGTTTATGACCTTTTGCCCAAGCACACATGTGAAATAATATAATGTAATTATTTTTAAGTACTTAGGTTTAAAATTATGTTCACAGATAAATGAATATTGTATTCCTATGAGAAATAAATGTCTTAAACCATATATTGCAATGAACAAACTGTAAATTACGAGAATAAGTAGTAAACTTTCATATTTTATTTATAGTTTGTCTAATTACGATATTCAACTACAGGCCAATTTAGGCTGCTAGAAGATTTTCCTCTAGAGATACTTATATCTCGTAGGGTGTTCCCCAGGGATCTTTACTAGGACCACTTCTCGCTGTTAAATATGTATGTCGCAAAATGATCTCAGAAGAATAGCATAAGACCCTATATGCACGTACTCCAGAAAGAGACAAAAAATATTATACAAGAATAGAATACCTGTAAGTGCAAGCGAGATAGATATAGAGAAATGATACGGCTCTAAGACTCAGATGATCACCCGATATCTATAATGTCGTTTTGAAGTACTTAACTTTATCAGTTGTATAAATAAATAAATAATCCTCACACATCGCCATCTAGTCCCAAACTAAGCAGAGCTTGTACTATGGGTAGGTACTAGACAACGGATAAACATACTTAAATACTTTTTTTTTTTGTAAATACATACATAATTGTACACAGAAAGCACTTAGACCAATGCAAACAATCATGTTCATGCACACAAATATTTCCATTGAGCGGGAATCGAACCCGAGACCTCTGCGTCGCAGCCATGTTATATACCGACTGCGACACAGAGGTCGTCTTGTATAGTTCGTCGTCTTGTATTGTTGTAAAGTTCTCTTAGTACAAACTGTGCTTAGTTTGGGACTAGATATCATTGTGTGAATGTATGAGGATTATTATATGTATTAAAAGTATTAACTACATCACAATACTAAACATTATCTAAAATAAGAAAATAATTTAATTTTACTTTGCATGGTTGAGCATGATAAAACTGTAACTATTAAAACAAAATCTAAGCCAAAGTCTAAAATTATGCTAAGGAATGTGTCTTTCATCCTTGCAAATACAGCGGTTTTTTTTTCAATAATTTTATTTAAAGTTATATATATATATGTTATAGGCAATGTGTAGATTGTGAGGTATTCTATACAATACCTAGGCAATGTATAGAATACCGGGGTCGTTCAGGCAATGTATGAAATGAAATTCAGTGTTGAAACTATTTACACAATGCCTAGGAAATGTATTGAATACCTAGGCATTGTATAGAATACCGGTTGAAGCATAGGTAATGTATGTAATCTGCTTTTCTTCTCTATGATTTAGTAAGATTATGTTTAGTTGCTACCAGAAACTTTTATTTTTGGTCGTAGGACAAAAAAACACCAAGACTGCAACTTCTGTAGGTTAGGTTAGGTTAGTGATGTGCCTAGTGGCAATATTGCCATTCCCAGCAATATTCCCAATGTTGCCACTGCCGGTAAAATACCAATATTCCCAGCAATATTGCCAATGTTGCCTATCAAAATAACACTATATTTTATTAGTACTGTAGATGAAATCATGATTTTTCAATTATATTTGTGAAGGATATCTTTCATAAAATATTAATAATAATATTTTAGCGAAGTCGATAACAGCTTCACTCACACACAGGTAAAGATTTTATCAATTCCTTCGACTTCTGCTAGCGTGGAAAGGAGTTTTTCTTGAGTTGTTGATCCAAATAGTGATTTACAGATAATGAACGAATGACATTTTTTTGTTGATTGTTTGTATTTCATATATTGACTAGCTGTTGCCCGCGACTTCGTCTGCGAGTTTTAAAGAATTCATACATATCCTTATAAATTGTAGCCTACGATGGTTTTGACTATGACTTTCATTTTAAATTTGACTTAGATTTTGACTTTTACTTTACTTTGTCTTTTTGATTTTGACTTTTGACCTTTTTTGATTTTGACTTTTGACCCTTTTTTGATTTTGACTTTTGACCTATTTTGATTTTGACTTTTGACCTTTTCTGATTTTGACTTTTGACCTTTTTTGATTTTGACTTTTGACCTTTTTTGATTTTGACTTATGACCTTTTTTGATTTTGACTTTTGACCTTTTTTGATTTTGACTTTTTTTTATTTTGACTTGACTTTTTTTTATTTTGATCTTTGACCTTTTTTGATTTTGACTTTTGACCTTTTTTTATTTTGACTTTTGACCTTTTTTGATTTTGACTTATGACCTTTTTTAATTTAGACTTTTGACCTTTTTTGATTTTGACTTTTGACCATTTTTGATTTTGACTTTTGATCTTTTTTGATTTTGACTTTTGACCCTTTTTGATTTTGACTTTATTTGATTTTGACTTTTGACCTTTTTGACTTTGACTTTTACTTTGACTCTGATTTTAAATGTTACTATGACTATAATTTCGATATTGATATCTTTTTTGCGGAACCCTTACATTAAATTTAAAAAGTCTTGTAATTAAAATTAAATTTATTTTATGCAGGACCCTATTAAATAAAAGTATTCTAAGTTACTCCTTATACCATCAGTTACCTCTCCGTAACCTTATAGAGCCTAATTTGTGCAAAACCATTCATATTGTTAAAATTTTCAACGTTTTTATATTCTTCTACGGAACCCTAAATAGTTTTTTAAATCTAAAGTACCCCAGTTTACGCGCCGTAAAATTTGCAATCCAATAGTGAAATTCCCATCGAAATCGGTTCAGCGGCTTCGGAGATTACCCGGAACAAACAGACAGACATTTTTTTTTAAATTGTGATCTTCGGCAATGGTATCGTGTATAAGTACATTGATATGCAATTTGTAAAAAACCGGAGATTTCATGTCACAAACAGACACTCCAATTTTATTTATATGTTATATTTTATTTATATATTTGGTATTTCCATTTCAACATTACTCGTTACATACTTAATAGTTATTTTTATGTAATTTTGCCTGAAAAACAAGTACAATATTAAAGAATTGATTGGAATTTGTGCCTTTTATTCAGTTTACTATGATTGTCAATTCCTGTGTAGAAATGTTGTCGTTACTTCTTATTTTCACTATCATGTGTGGCAACATTGGCAATATTGCCAGTAAAATACCGGGAATATTGCCAAAAATGCCGGCAATCTTGGGCATTTTACTCAAAACAAAATTATATAATGTGCAATGTAGTTCGTAGCCTTGAAATGCTAATTTTAAGTATTGTACATAGGTGCTATATAGTCCATTTGACTTTTATTTAAACAATATAAATTAATAAATATAAATTAATAAATTTCCACTCGCGGCAATATTGCTGGCAATATTGCCACCAATATTCCCTATTCGGGCAATATTGCCGGCAACGGCACATCTCTAGGTTAGGTTAGAACTGTGACCACCAATGCACGAGGCGAGCGAGCGAAGCGAGCGTGCCGCGGCAGCGGCCGCCAAAGTGCCAGATTTAAATTGTTTACAACAAAAATTCTAAGCTATTCTAAACAATGACATTATTAATTAAAGCAATATGATCATTGAATGTTATGAAGGAAAAAGTTCTGAAAAGGAAATTTATGATTATAAACGTTTCTTGGTACAAACAGTATGAATAAAAAAATTATGATCATGAGCTCCGTTGGTAGTTATAAAAATTTATGAATAAAAAAATTATGAAGATTGATTATTATGAACACAAAGCGTTAGTAAGACCAAAAATATGACTTCGAATTTTGTGTAAGCCAATATGGACCCGTAAATAAGTATTTTAAAAGCACTTATTCTTAACGTGGTTGTCCATTATACACATTGCCTGATGCACTTCAGGCATTTAATACAATACCTAGGCAATGTATGAAATGAATCGTATTATACACATTGCCTGATCGTTTTATGCATTGATATATCGAACCTGATGGAAAGCGCGAGTACAGTCCACAAATGAAGCCAACGGATAAGTCTAAAAACAACTTCAATCCGTCGTCATCATCTTGCCGGTTTGGCCAAATGCTTTTTCACACTGCGTTTGAAGGACCCAACATCATACGATGGAGGAAATACGTGAGCCGGAAGCTGGTTCCACAAATTATATATAAGAAGAATATAAGTTACCTCTTAGCACAGGCTTCGTTGGGAGGTCCGCAGGCGCACGGGTGCAGAGCAAAGTCTCCCTCCGAGTCCGACATGCAGTGGTACAGCATACACTGCAACGTTGTAATAATTGTGTTACATTTTACTCTTAAACTAATACGTCACTCAAGCTTGCCGGGCAAACACTGGTTCGAACTGGTCCTACATATTGTGAGCACAGTGTGCTCAGTGCAAAGAACTTACACTCTAACTGGAATGCTTACGGTCACAAAAATCCGTTCCTAATTTACAGCTGTATAAGAGGGACACACTCCCCTCTCTAAACGAGAAACCAACATTTAACTTACAGTTGCAAAAGAGAGATGCAATCCCCCTTTGTCGTTGTCCTGTGTATTTTTCCCTTTCATGTTATACAAACAAATATAAACCTTATTGTCAGTAGTAATGTACGATTTAATTTGTCTAAATTTAGTTCGTAAGCATTCCAGTTAGAGTGTAAGTTCCTTGGCTCAGTGTACCTTTAATGATTACTATTCTAACCTAACCTACACCAAATAATTCCCTGATGTAAATCTGCATAACTCTACATCTATTGACTGTTAGTTATAAATTTTAAATGAGTATTAACTGCAAATAAACAGACAATAGTGGTTTTGACCGACATCTTTAGTTAAAACCAGTTTTGACTTATTTTTGCAGTCAGAAGTGGTTTTGACCGGCTATGAGTTTTGACTGTAACATAATATAATCATCATCATATCAACCAATCGACGTCCACTGCTAGACATAGGCCCCCTCTAAGTATTGCCATTGTATTGTATTGCTGAGGGTGGGGAGACCCTTCACACGGTAGAACGACGACATAAAATTCATGCATTATTTATTGTAGAGTACAAGTATGGCACCCGTGCTAGGCCGAGGCCTATTTAGGGCTGTTAAGGTAAATAGGCCCATACCTGAGCACACTTGATGCAGGACACAGCGTCGATGCAGGTCCGGAAACAGTCCGGAGCGAACTCGCAGGCGCCGGCTCTGTTAGCACTCTCTATGTACCACTCGTGGCAGTGTCTGTATACAAATATAATATTAATTAAGATATGAGATTCATTTAAGCCAGAAAATCTGTGTAAATATTCCCGATTTGAGCACTGATCATCATTTTTTCTGGCAGGTGAAACTATGTATGAAATATAGTAACTCTATTAAACAGTTCTATAATAAAAGTTTCTAAAATAATGTTTGCCAAACTGTTAAATTATTGAATCTGGTGACCTAGACAGAAAGATACCGGTTGAAGTGAAGTTATTTCATGACCTTCTGAACATTGATAGTATATTTGGTACCATAAAGAAATGTGTTTGAAGTCCTGCATTCAGAATTACTGCCATAGATAGTATTTTATGTTTTCAGGTAATGTTGATTATATAATGTAACTTGTATTTATTAGGTAATAAGGGTTAGACACTAACTCCTGAAACATAAGTTTTTATTAGCGCAAGAGTTATGGAATTCCTTTTTATAGGTGCTTATAGTAATAAAGTAATTGAATTTTGATAATTTACAGATTTGAATGCCTTCAATCAGTGAATTGTATTTTATCTTATTATTTCTTAAAGGAGATAAATAATACTGACCTGCACTTAATCCTAGCTTGGAAACCTTCAGGTGGTTTCTTGTCAGGCAGTGGCGGCGGACCGGGATACGTGCACTTCTTTATTGAACCTTAAAATAGTTTTAAAAAGGTTAGTAATATTCTTGTGTTGACAAAGTAAATAAAATAATCCTCACACATTCACACAACATCATCTAGTCCCAAACTAAGCAGAGCTTTTACTATGGGTACTAGACGATGGATAAACATACTTAAATACTTTTTTTTTTGGAAATACATACATATTATACGTACATAGTAAGTCTATTAAGAATATACGATGCCACCGCTTGTGTATCGTAAACCTACTAAATTATCATCATAACAGCCCATCAATGTCTCACTACAGGGACGGGCCTCCTCCCGTGACGGAGGCATATTTGGCCTACCAATACCACGCTGGCCAGACGGATTGGTACAGGGTTTAATTTCAAGTTTTCCTTCTTTTTATATCGTTAAGATGACAGTCTCTTAGTCGGTTTTTACGACACCCATGGGATGAGATGGGGTGGTGACATATTGTATTCTTTCTCTGTCACCACACAGAGAACCTACTAAATGAAATTTCTTAAAGGAAACTTGAAGTAAAACCTTATGCCAAACTGGATAGACGCCCAAGTAACACAGAAAGCATTTTAACAAGCAACAAGTGAACTTATATAGAGCTTAAGACCCGTACAAACTCTTATATAAGTTCACCGAGCGTCTTGAAGCTGAACAATGGCATTTGAATATCATTGTAATGCTTTACGCTGTATAACAGTTGAATAATGGCATATAAGAATGCTTTTGTAAAGCCTTTAGCTATTTTTAGTGCTTTTGGTTCTACAAAGACATTTTAAAGTAGTTAATAAGTGCTTGAAGCTGTTTTACAGCACAAACGTGAACCACTATAATGCCATGTAAATCCGATATCCAGCTTTAAGCTGTTTTTTGTGCCTTTTGCTGTGTAAAAGCACTTGTAAGGGGTAAGTAAAAGCTTAATGCTGCTGAACAGCATAAATGTGAATCAATATAATGCTTGCATTTTAAAGGAAGAACTGAGTGCTGTTGTGTAGCTAATAGCTCTTTAAACAATCACACGTGAGTAGTTGTAATGCTGGTGGCATTAATTGGGCTCACCGGGCTGCTTAAGGCTGACCACCATTTTGTAAATATTTTATAACCAAAAAATATTTTCTTTCGGATCTATTTATAAAAGGAATTGTCATTTAAAATATTTATATAACTTAATTTAATACAGTACAAGCAAAACTATGATTGTATTTATTCAAAACTTATTCTGTACTAGGAATACACATTTGTTTTGGTTTTACACACATCATTTTTATAAAACATTTTGTATGAAAACCACAAAATATCGAAGGCGCGTGAAAATTTTCAATGAAACTTATATAAACAAGTACAGTAAACTACACTGCGCAGTAATATTTGAAGGCAATAGAAATAACAAACGAGTCAAAAACTTATCCGATGAATTTGTTTTGATGCAAATTATAATATGGCGTCACTCACTGTTTTATTTTGACCGTCTTTACTTATTCTTTTTTTATTGTAATAATTTACACGCAATAATATAAAGTTTCCTAAGTGTGAACACTTAAATTGCTCCAATAATTCTTTTAGCACATTTAAATGCTAGTCTAATACTTTTGTAATGCCGTTGGCATCTTCACTATCAATAATTTTGCTATTATAATGCTTCTGTTATGCAATAGGCTATCTCATTGACCATTTTAATGCTTTCTTAATGCGATTGGCAATATTATTGACCAAAATGATGCTTCTTTAATCCGATTGACATCTTTCTTGACCATAATAATGCTAATATAATGCGCCAGTAATGCTATTAACCAGCTACTGTGAACCTATATACGGCATAAAGCTGTATAATTTGTGCCCAAATAAGCATTACAGTAGCCATATAAACGTTTATAATGCGACTATAAAACTAACTCAAAATGCTAAAAGGATACAAGAATACTCTTATTCGGCCCTTATAATGCTTTGATGTGTTACTTGGGCGGATTATTGCTAATCAGCGTGATATTAATAGGCCAACTTCTCACATCCCTAGGTAGGTAGGGGAATTTTCTTTTTAACTGACTTCAAAAAGAGGAGGTTCTCAATAAGGTTGAGTACTTATGGAATTTTTATTCACAAATCTCAGTAATTTTTTATCGTTGTTTGTATTTTTTTTTTGGGTTACTTGGTTACTTCCAAGTGATACCAAAAAGAAAATTATGAAAATTTGTTGTAGTAAATCATATTTTTTAACTTAAAAAAAAAATTTTTTTTATCAATCCTCAACATAAATTTCGTTATTGGTTATTGAAATCGGTAATCGGTATTACCACTCTTGAAGTCAGTTTTAATTACAAAATATTAAAAGCTAAGTATCCAGTGGAGAACCGACAGCCGTTGGGGCAGAAAGGTTCTGGAATGGCGACCGCGTACCGGAATACGCAAGGTGGGGAGACCCCTCACAAGGTGGACCGATGACCTAGTTAGGACGGCGGGAAACCGATGGATGAGGGAGGCACAGGACCGCACAAGGTGGCAATACTTGGAGCAGGCCTATGTCCAGCAGTGGACGTCGATTGGCTGATATGATGATGATGATGATCCAGCAAAGATAAAAATATAATATTTACCAGAATCCCGTTTGAGCAGTGGCGGTTTGACGTTAGGTGAAGACTTCTCAGACTTTATACCTCCTCTTGACAGCGCCGGGTACTCGTAATCATGTACCTGGAAAGTATATCATTAATTATTTACACTTATCTATACTAATATTATTAAGAGGTAAAGTTTGTGTGTTTGTGACGTTGTAGGGGGTAATCTCTGGATCTACTGAACCGATTTTAAAAATTATTTCTGTGTTGAATTCCATTTATCGAGGAGTGTCATAGGCTATATAGTATCACATAGTATCACATAGTGACTTATAGGAGTGAAGCAGTAATGAAATATGTTTAAAGAAGGGACGCGTTTTTTCCTCCGCCCAACGAAGTGGGCACGCGTCAACTAGTTTTAATCATGTAGGTAAACCAACAAAACTTACTGCAATTAAAATAAATATAATTTAATGGCAAGCAGAATAAATTACTGTTGCGTGTTACAATTCAATTTGTGTGATCCACAAATTATTGTCTTGTGTCTGGATAATCTTTGTTTCCGTTAAATTGATGTTTGTAACAGTCCCCGCGGCATAGGGTATGATCCCTAGTGAGGGAGTTGTCAAATAAAAAAAGAAATGACAACAGTAAATTTGTTATTTTTATTTATACATCTGCAGTCAGTCCTTGGGAGAGGCCTATGTCAGCAGTGGACTGCAATAGGCTAGTTGATTGAATCAGTTCTTGGACTATAAGCGGATAGGTGGTGCGATGGTTGGCGTGGTGAGTGAGCCACTGAAGTCACTACTCGTGTTCATGAGGGTGCTACACACTCGCATGGAGCTGTAGTACATCATGCCTCTTTAGGCGCCCAACATGTTTGTGGGTTTTAAGCTGGATTGACAATTGATTGTGAATAATTTAAAGAAACAATCAGTCACCACCCCATCTCATCCCATGGGTGTCGTAAAAACAGACTAAGGGAATAACCGTAACTACTATCTTTAAGAAATAAAAAGAAGGAAAACTTGAAATTAAACCCTATACTAATACGTCTGGCCAGCGTGGTATTAGTAGGCCAAGTAACCCTCCGTCACGGGAGGCGGCCCGTCCCTGTAGTGGGACATTAATGGGCTGTTATGATGAATTTAAAGAAAAAACTTACTATAACACTTACAGCCTTTAAACATACGTATGTGGTGCACGGATCCCGGTCAGGTTCTGATTCCTCTATCTTATCCTCGTACTTGGATTCATACGAATCTATAACGTAAGAGATAAAAATACATTTAATTTTAGATGTAAATTAAAAAATGAAAGTGTGGTGATGGGATAAGAATAAAGGTTGTCATCACCTCATCTTATTCTAAGGATGAATCCGTACTAATACACTCGAGAGCAAAAGTTCCGGGTCACTAGCATTTACTTCAATATCTTGAAAACGAATAAAGCTATCGTATTGAAATAAATTGAACTTTATAGACAATTTAATAATCTTTCATTAAACATATAAAAACTTATTGATTGGCGGTAAGTAATGGCATTAAAAAAGTTATAAAAAAGAGATCCATTTTTTTTAAATCAGAACTTCTAATTTTCACTAATGTTTTTGCTTTTGTTTTTGTTCTGTCATAAAATGTATTTATAAGGAGTCATCCAGGTATCCAATAGTCATTATTAAAGTGGTAATTATGTCACTCACACCTGAGGAATGTACGAGAATCCTCACGATCCTGGAAAATGGGAGCAGTCAGCGAGAAACAGCAAGAATAGTCGGTGTATCGTTGTCTACAGTTCAGCGTGTTCGCCAGCGGTTTCTAGAAACTGGTTTGAACCTACGCAGACCAACAACAGGCAGACCCAGGTGTACGACGGCACGGGAAGATCGATATTTAGTGAACTCTATGCTACGAAATCGGTTTCTTACGGGAACAGCACTGACTCATCATTTTTTAGGACTTGGTGGAAGCAGCCCTTCTGCTTGGACTGTAAGACGGCGACTTGCTGAAGGTAATTTGTAACCATTTAGACCCGCAAATGGTCCGAAACTCGAGAGACACCATCGTATAGCAAGACGAATTTATGCACGCGAACACTCGAATTGGACGATTGAAAATTGGTCAAATGTCATATTCTCGGACGAATCAAAATTTATGCTGTATACACACGACGGAAGGGCAAAGGTGTACAGAAGACCAGGAGAAAGATTTATGCAAGCCTGTATTGAAGAAAAGGTGTCATACGGTGGTGGTTCGGTACTCGTGTGGGCTGGAATTTCTGCGGAAAGCCGAACAGAGCTTGTACTGATCGAAAACGGTACTCTTAATGGCGTAAGATACGTGGATGAAATCCTCAACGAGCACGTCGGTCCATTTATGGTAAGACTTGGTGAGAATGCCATCTTTATGCAGGATAACGCCCGTCCCCACACTGCTCGTGTAGTGCAAGACTACCTTGATGAGGTGAATATTCGTCCTATGGTGTGGTCAGCACGTAGCCCCGACCTCAACCCAATCGAGCACGCCTGGGACGAGCTCGGACGACGGGTAAGACAACAAGATCCTCCTTTAATTACGCTTAGTGACTTGAAACATGCATTGGTAGAGGAATGGGAGAACATTCCCCAACAGTGTTTCAGAAACTTGGTGTACAGCATGCCAAATCGCATTGCAGCAGTCCAGACAGCACGTGGGGGTAATACCAAGTACTAAACCGTGTTAAAACTACTTGTAAATATAAAAAATTCAATATTTTCAGTTTTGGTTTTACAAGCAAAATGACGCTATTTTTAATTTGTCCTTTTAAACATAATAAAATAAATGGTCAGTAGTAAATGTAATGCATTTTATTTTAGTAACATTAAATTGTCTATAAAGTTCAATTTATTTCAATACGATAGCTTTATTCGTTTTCAAGATATTGAAGTAAATGCTAGTGACCCGGAACTTTTGCTCTCGAGTGTATTATAAAGAAATAAAGTTTGTGTGTTTGTGACGTTGTAGATGGTAATCTCTGGATCTACTGAACCGATTTAAAAAATTCTTTCTGTGTTGAATAGTCCATTTATCGGGGAGTGTCATAGGCTATATAGTATCACGCTATGAGTAATAGGAGTGGAGCAGTAATGAAATATGTTTAAAAAAGTGACGCGTTTTTTTCACCCCCTAACGAAGTGGGCACGGGTCAGCTAGTATTATATAAAAGGGATATTAATGCGCATTCTATAAAAATTATAAATACAAGAATACCTATTATAACAATTTGACAACTAAAAGTTAAGTTAGCCGAAATTTTAACGATTTTTATTAGTACCTAACGAGAATTGACCTACTATACCCCTTCCACTATATTTAACAACATTTGACAGATTGACGTCAGTGACGTTCAGCAGTATCTCGAATGTAATCCCATTCGATTGTAAGCGATTTTGCGATTTTTCAAATTACTTTATTTTACACATTTGGATCCTTACATCAACTTACATTATCATTTTATTATTGTTTCTTTCTTCTATGTTAAGAGAATTAGCCTATACCTTAAAATGATAAAATTATAGTTAGCTTAGGTATTATTTAAAATACATAATTTATCGTGACACATTCGCGGGTTTTAGCTAATCTAAAATAACATATTAAGTACATTTTATAAATGTATTATGAAGAGTTCAGGTTTATTTATAGCATTCATTTCAACCGATTATTTGTAATTTGTTTCATAATGGTGGTAATCGTTTTGAGTGTCCATCACTAAGTAACCATGGTAACTGAAAAAAACTTGGGTACGTCCATGAAATACAATATAATTTGTTCGAAAAATAAGCGGAAGTATTACGAAACTTCATGGACGTGAACTGTCAAAAAGCTAAACTTACGCTGGAAGGGGTATAGTTAGGACGGCGGGAAACCGATGGATAAGGCTCATAGCACATGTAACGTAAACGGATCGGCACCGCCTCGCCTTTTTCTTCGGTGTCAAACGTCAAAAATCCGATTACGTTACGATTCCGATTAGTGTGCGTTGCAGTAAGGAGTTTCATACAAATAATATTGAACGGCTCGAGTTGATACGGTGCCGATCCGTTTACGTTACGTTATAATATGTGCTATGAGCCTTAGGGAGGCAATAGACCGCGCAGGTGATTTGGAGGAGGCCTATGTCCTACAGTGGGCGTCTATAGGCTGATATGGACGGAATTCGGTATGTAAAGATTTTTTTGGTACTACATATATTAATATTTTTATTTTAAAGGTTTATTAATAATAAGCAACTAATTTGAGTACTTTTGGTTTCCTACCTATAGTTTATTTTTAATAAATATTTTAAGTTTTACTTGTGATGACGTCATACGTACGGCTGAATTACTTGAGCAATGAATGCAGAGACAAACTTCTGTTCGGCCGGACGCATGACGTCATTTAGAGATCAAATGAAAGATAAAGTAATTCATTATAATTGTGAAAATAAACACCATCTTGCGGTTTTTTGCGCTAAAATTATGATTTTATTCCTTACTGATCTAAAATCTCGAGATGGTTTTGGAATCGACATAGGTAAACTTTTACTTTACATACCGAATTATATATAAAAATGATATTTACCGAGTGGATGTCTAGGCAGAGTTATGGCAGAGAGTATCGGAGTCTGCGTTATGTCGTGCTCGTCTCTCCGCCTCACGCGACTTGCTGTGGAGTTCTCTGAGCTCGAGTGGGACTCCGAAGGTAGATTCAAGCACTGTGAACAGAATATTTATGTTAATTTTAGTTTTAAACTCAAAAGTGACATATAAATTTTTACCCTAGCAGCGGTTATAGGGCTCACTAGCGCCGCCAATTGAAAAGAGTTCTCAAGACTTTGTTAATTTAGTTATTTAACGTATTTGCGAATTATGATTTTTGTCTATCGGCGGCGCTAGTGAGCCACGTAAAGGCCAGAAAAACTCAGATCCAGAAGTTATATATAAAGAATAGCGCCGTCTAGTAACTAAATTACACAAACAGACTGTCACTGCACAAATTTATTATACCAAAAACACTGGCATATAGAGAAACCACTGTTAAAAGCAGCTTCCTATTTTTGCAAATATGTACATCCTTACATATAGTCACAAAGATCAATGAAAATTTTTTTGTTTTTTTTTTAATTGGCCTACCAGAATGACTCTGTGGTGCCTGATGTTAAGCATCCAATAGAGTACAAAAAACGGCGAGCACCTAGCCAGCTACAATATTTGTAGAGGCATGAATGTCTCCACTATGGCGGCTTCAGAAGATACTTTAAAATTGATTAATTAATAAATTTGAGCGAGAATCGAACCCGCAATAATTAATAATAAAGACAAGGACTTACCTCGAAGATATTTTGATCTTCGTCGTCTTCTTTAGGAGCTGGGTTGTGTTTTTTATACGCGTGAAGTGATGGCCACGCCCCACCCAGACCTGTGATACAAATATCATAAAACGTGTCAAATTTAAAGCAAAATTCATGTTTTAACTTAATAGAATGAAATTTATTATAAGTAATGGCGCACATTTAAGCTAACTGTTGTGTTCAAAACACAGAAAAAAAAGTATCAGGGAAGAAATTACAATTAAATAATTGGGAAAATCCGCTGTTTTAAATTGGACCCATGTTCACAGGCTTATTATTTATACAAATAATAATATTTTTTATTTATTATCTTTTGTTAGATGTTGATTATATCCTATATTTATTAAATAATAAAAATAATTAAAACAATATATGTTTTTAAAGAATGTAGAGACTAAAGACTGCGCAGAAATAAAACGGCAATTTCATAGGTAAAGACCTATTATAATTGGAAGTTATAACATTGATTTAATCGTTTACTTATTAAGCTTCCACAATTACTCACCGTGTAGGAATCCAGTATACGGTAGATGAAGGCAAAATAAAGCACATTAGATAAATTAGTTCCACATACATACATTTATTATCATATAATTATACTAAAATCTATACTAATATTATAAAGAGGTAAAGTTTGTGTGTTTGTGACGTTGTAGGGGGTAATCTCTAGATCTACTGAACCGATTTTAAAAATTCTTTCTGTGTTGAATAGTCCATTTATCGGGGAGTGTCATAGGCTATATAGTAATACGCTATGACTAATAGGAGTGGAGCAGTAATCAAATATGTTTAAAAAAGAGACGCGTTTTTTTCGCCGTCCAACGAAGTGGGCACGGGTCAGCTAGTTGATTATAAATATAATCTATGGACTACTTAAGACAATAGGGGGCTTTTCACTTGATAAGTATGTTTTCTTCAGTTCCATAATCAATCAGAAGGCGGCCCTAAATCTTTTATAGAAACTAAAATAGCTTATAATATGTTATTCGCCGTAAAATGAGCAATCTACCAGTAAAATTCCAATCGTAATAGGTTCAGTCGTTTCGGAGATAAATCGGTACAAACAGATTTTTTTTATGTAAAGTTTGGCATTGATATGCAACACATTCATATGCAATTAGTAAAAAACCGTGGATTTCATGTTACAGACAGACATTTCAATATTATTTTATGTATAGATAGATAGGGATAAAGAATGCTCAAGCCTACATTATCATATTTTATGATCTTGTACTTAATCTGCGTGTTTCGTCAAGTAATATACATAAACCTAGCAATTTATTAAATGAATTGAATACATTATTAATAATTGCAGAATAATAATAATAGTATATGAATGCACCTTTAAAGTGTTAGAGGACACAGCACGCAAAACAGATAACCTATGGGTCAAGTTCTGGAATAATATTTTTTTTTTTACTTTGTAATTAACCAAATTGTAAGTCATCTTACCTAGACGTTTCGTTGTAATGCTGAGATCTTTTTGATTTGTATTCACTTAATTGTGTTTTTTCTAACAGTGGAAACTTCACTAGATTATGTATTATCTACATGTTATAAACCATACTTATTTGTAATTTATCAGTTTGTTTCCCAAATAAACGAAAATAAAATATTGGGATTGATTTACAATTTAACTAACACAAAGAACAGCTAAACTCAAGACAACAATTTATAAACCATACAAATAAAATTATTTTACGAGGGAATCGATTTCGCGACCTCGTTTTCCACTTTACCATCAAGGCCATCAATCAACATATTATGAAGATAAAGACTTTGTCCAGCAGTGGACATCAATATCCACTAATTAAAATCACAATATCTTACCGTCTAAAAGCTCTTCTATGGCAGTCCTAACGCCTTTATCGAAGGCCCGTGCATCCGCCGCAGTTTGAAATGTGAGACCAAAACGTTTCTCATCCGTCACCCAATGGTGGAATGTTGGCATCACCTTGTTATACTGGAAATCTTTCTTTATAGTGCATTCGAGTACTACCTGTAATAGAAAAAAAATAAAAAAAATTGTATAAATTTTCAAGATTTATAACAACTTCCGTACTAGGTAAACATTTTTAACACTTTCCCTGTCCCATGAGCCATAATGGTACATGTGCATTGTTTTACTATTGTGTCTGCTGGCGGAACTGTGAAAGGGTTAAACACTGTGGCGTGGTAACGCCTTCTTCCCGTACTACCACCGCGCACGCACACCTCCTGAACAGCTCCCCGAGCGGTGGCTTGGCTCGCCGCTATATAAGAAGACGCGCGAGGCTGCTCGACCTGCTGCCATCAGTCAAGAACTCAAGTTAAGTGGTCTCCGCAATTACTAAAGCCCATCCAGACCTGTATCGGACCTACGTCTGACGTCAATAAGCTGTTATTTTGTAACATTATGTTGAAAAATAAAGAAACTGAAACTGTCTCTCTAACTACTTCTAAATAATATTATATTTTATCTAATATCTTGTTATCTAAGTGCAGCGGGTAATTGTGTTACGTACTATTAATCTCGTTTCCTTGAATTTCCTATATCTCTTAACTGACCACCCCGTGGATATAAGGGATTAATCCTTACCCACGTGACAACACAGGACAATAATTTATGGATTGCGCAAGGAATTGTCCTGCGTGGGACTCGAACCCGAGATCACGTGCACGACAGCCACTACCGCGATCGCCGCGTCACCCAGACTGATAGGTAAGTTTCCCTAAAAGGTAAAATAGGGCCTGTGCTAGCCAAAGAGAGGCTTTGTGAGTGCACACTTGAGTATTCCAGAGATCTTGGATTCTGTTTTTATTGTACTATCATGAGGCAGGTAGGGTGTGTTGAAGTTCCAGTAGGACCCGGACCGTTGTAAGCTCAGTTTGAGTAAATGGTGCTACATTGAGGATGCAGCTACTCAGTGCGAGTGTGGCTTTGACCCCCAGAGAATGTCGCACCTCTTGGAATGTCCTCGATGCCCCGTTACATGCAGCCCTCAAGACCTATGGGCTGCTACAGACAATGCAGTTGCTGTGGCCGAATTCTGGGACGGCACTGTCTGAGTGTTTGCCAATCGACACGAAGAAGAAGAAGTCGGACCGCGAGACGGAGCGATATATCGAATAAAACCTAGCTGGAAGTGCAGCATCAAGGTAGGCTGCAGACAAGCTATGTCCTAGGAATGCTGCAGTTCATGAGTAGTCGCTAGCACTTTCCATAAGATGGGTCGTTTGCTCGTCTGCCAAATGCATGAAGTGGGAATCGAACCCGAGATCTCTGAATAGCAGCCATAAACTATCACAAGCATTGAGCATTCAATCATAGATGTCGTCAAAATAAATATGTAGAACAATATTATATTCCGGTTCGAAATAAACGAATTTTATTTTATTATTTATTATAATCTGGCTAGCCTTATACCGATGTAACTTACCATATTATCGCTGATTCGCTTCCCATGTATAAAATATTCGTGTGTCGGTGCGCTTGCAGACGAGGATGTAGTGTCGCCGTTACTGCTATCTCCGCCTTTAACAATATTATCCTCAATTAACTTATAAATAAATAAAAAGTAAATAACTTATATCTCCGTGTGGTGACGGAGTAAGAATACAATATGTCATCTCCCCATCTCATCCCATGGGTGTCGTACAAACCGACTAAGGGACTATCCGTGAATATTATCTTTACGAAATAAAAAGAAGGAAAACTTGAAATTAAACCCTATACCAATTCGTCTGGCCAGCGTGGTATTAGTAGACCAAGATATCCACCCGTCACTGGAGGAGGCCCGTCCCTGCAGTGGGACATTAATGGGCTGTTATGACCCCTATATCTCAGACTTTTTTATTTTAAAATATTATTTTAAGTAATAACGAATGGCATAAATTGTAAAATAAGGGTACTTACCAGAAGAACTATGTGTGTGTCGGGCCCGCTTCCCTACCATGACGTCAGCGAGGCCCCCGCCACCGAGTGCCACCCATCCGCCTGTGCCTTCGTCGCGACACATAACCTGCGCTCGCACGCGCACCAAATAGGCACTGCACAACAAAAATATTACGACTGTGTAATAAAAATTAACCTATACATAATAAAAATGATCCGTGTGGTGACAGAGTAAGAATACAATATGTCACCACCCCATCTCATCCCATGGGTGTCGTAAAAACCGACCAAGGGAATAACCGTAACTACTATCTTTACGAAATAAAAAGAAGGAAAACTTGAAATTAAACCCTATACCAATCCGTCTGGCTAGCGTGGTTTTAGTAGGCCAAGTAACCCTCCGTCACGGGAGGAGGCTCGTCCTTGCAGTGGGACATTAATGGGCTGTTATGATAATAAAAATATCTTTAAATCAAGAGGGGATTATATAAAGTTCAAAATCAAATAATATGTTTATAGATTATTTTATTTCATTTTACAAGAGGCCAAGTAAATATCATGAGTGGGGAGGAATCGAAAACAATGAGAATAAAAATAATTTTATGAGAAACAATACAGAGACGTAGAATGATTTTATAAACAACTAGCAGCCCCGTGCCCACTTTGTTGGGCGGCGAAAAAAACGTTGGAGAACCTAACTTTTTAAAATATATTTCATTACTGCTCCAGTCCTATAAATCATAGCATGATAGTATATCGCCTATCACACTCCCCGATAAAGGGACTATTCAACACAAAAAGATTTTTAAAAATTACCTCTTTATAATATTAGTATAGATAGGGAAACTTGCGTCGTTTATCCTGGATTGCTCTAAAAGTGATCACAATAGTTCGCGATATCATACTTTAATAAAGTCTAGATAAACTTCAACTACAAAAAAATTATAATAATGTGGTTGTCGACATGTGGAATGTTGATTCGGCGATCATTGTTCCGATCTTTTGGTGAATGGACTTATTCCAAAGAGTCTCTATCAACATCTACGGAGACTCTCGCTTGACAGTTGGATCATGGGTCTAATGCAGAAGGCAGTACTACTTGACACGGCACGTATTGTGAGGAGGTTCCTATCTCTGGAGCCCTAACCAACAGTAGCTTGATTCCTGTACCCGATGCTGGTGGGTTTCCTTTTTTTTTATTTTTAAATGTTTCTATTTTTATATTTATATTTAACAATGTAAATTAATGTGAAAAATGTAAATAAAGAGAATAATAATGTAAATAATAAAATAATAATTTAAATCCCAGCCTCTTTTTTGGGTGACATACACACTATCTAGGTACTACAAAGAAGTAGTAAAAGCCAACTAATGCCCGATTTACACATCGACAAGTACAGTAGCGAGTTAAGTAGTATTTTAAGATTAAGTTGATTTAAATAGATCTCCATCCTATTTTTTGGCAAGTTAAGTTGGCGAGACGCGAGAGAGGGGGCTACTTCGTACTTAACTCGCCAAAAAATAGGATAGAACTCTATTTAAATCAACTTAATCTTAAAATACTACTTAACTCGCTACTGTACTTGTCGATGTGTAAATCGGGCATAAGGGACTTGAGCAAGAAATATGGCAGAAAGCAGGGAGAAGGTTGTAACAATAAATTAACTGCCTCAGTAGCGTAGCTGTTTTATACGCAATGGCGCTACCGTTTAACAATTATTTGCGATCTATAAGTAATTGTCCAGATCCTGGATGTCCTATGTGTAGTTTGTAAAAAGTTTCAGCAATACAAGGCTTAATATCCATATATATGGAAGCAGTCTTTTTAAATACAGAAATATATCAATCAATCAATCAACTAGCCTATCGTAGTCCACTGATGGACATAGGCGTCTCCCAATACACGCCTCAGAACTCGGTCCTGCGCCTTCCGAAATATATAGCATGTACAAATTTATCTGAACAACAAGCTTCAAGAGCAGAAAGGCTAGACTTGATTGGCTACGTCTCGGATAATTATACTACCCCTTTCTAAGACCACGCCAAACCTCCGAAGACCGCAGTAAGCTCTCGAAATTGTTTAGCAAGCTTTTTTCAAAACACTAAATAAGGTTTCATATTATGTTCTGAGCCGAATGTTTTTTTGACAAAGGTAGGTTTGGTTGGTTTTGAGTCCATTTTTCGCCATCTTATAGGTGATTTTACAGTCTTTAGGAATATCTATGTACTATATCTAGACATTGACGTCATAAGTTCACGTCTATGTCTCTAATAGCAAACTTATTGTTATTTCGTAGAAGAGATCTGCGTGGGACACACACATAATGAACACAGGAGGTGTTAAGAGGAACAAGATATTTGGCGACACTTCTAGGAATCAAATAAAGAAACAGCTTCATATGGCATTGCAATGAAGAACTTTTAACACTGGCCAGATCAGCTAAAGGTGAATAGGTACATAGCAGTACTAGAGTGCTATTCAATCAATCTATATCTTTATTCTTTCTTTTGGCTAATCTGAGATTATTATAATACCCCTTTTTAAGACCACAGCCTAATCCTAAAGACCAAACTCTCAGCATTATTCAGCAATGGGCCGAAGTTACTTTTCAAAACACTATATAAGATTTGACATGTTTTTTGGTAATTTTTATTAGGGTTTTTTGGCCAGTAATACAGCGATACAGGTGATTTTTCAGTCTTTGATTATAATTATTTAGTATATCTAGACATTGACGTCATAAGTTAACGTCGATGTATAATAGCTAACTTATTGTTATTTCGTAGAAGAGATCTGCGTGGGACACACACATAATGAACATAGGAGGTGTTAACAGGAATATTTGTGCTGACACTTTTAGGAACCAAACAAAGAACCAAATAAAGTACTTCTAACACTGAAATTTGAAGGTTTATAACTAGGTACGCGTATAATAGTTCATTTTTTTAAAAGACTACTCCCCCACTAGGCATCATGCTCTGTATCGCGGGGACAATACAACGACACAAAGAACATCCAATTATCCCTCCGTCTCGTGAGAGGAGGCCCGTCCCTGCAGTGTGACATTAATGGGCTGTTAAGATGATGATAATAAAAGAACATCCAAACTCAGGACAATAGTCTGTGCCATTGCACGGATGCGAACCCCGTAAGCGCCACCGAGGCAGTTCGAGAGTTCTTATCATTACAAAGATGTTTGATGAGTCATGCGAAATATTATATTTCTCTCCCTACTGCTATCTCAAGAGTTGTCGTAGTCATTAGAGTAAACGTAGTCGGATTTTTCGATCGCGGAACTATCATTTGAGCTGATCTCTCCAATAATTAACAGCCTGGATTTCCATTGTTTGTTAGACAGCATGTTTGTAAAGTCCCGACGGAGTGATTTGCGGTTTTTCTTCAAGGGAATAAAAACGCAAGTTTACACTTAAACCCGATTTACACATCGACAAGTACAGTAATGAGTTTGCAGTTTTGTTTTGCATGTTCGTCGTCAGTAAATTAATATGAATAAATATGCAAGTGATTGGTGAATAGCTGGTGGCATCGTGGTCCGGCTGTTCCTGTCTCCATTATACGCGTTCCCGTCAAGTTCTCATGGACGACAATGAAAAGTGATGCATCAACTTTTTTATGTTATTTTTATATTTCTGTATATTACCTATTTACTGAATGTATTTTTCCCTTTTTTTTTTTTCAAGCCGATGGATGAGGGAGGCACAAGACCGCGCAGGGTGGAAACGTTTGGAGGAAGCCTATGTCCAGCAGTGAGCGTCTATAGGCTGATATGATGATGATGATGATTTTTCACTCACTTGGCAAATATGATAATAATATAACTATGTTCATGAGCCATAAATAAATAAAATAATACATGTATGGGTTGGCGTGAGAAAGTAAGCAAGCAGGTATTTAAGGATCATAAAATATTTCGATTTGAATTTCAACCTATCTCATAACGACTAGGCATAAGTTTGTGTAAAAGCTTTTGTTAGTGCTTAGTGTTAGTGTATTTCTAGGCTGATGAAATTTGAACCTAATCATCAGCTTCATCTATACTAATATTATAAAGAGGTAAAGTTTGTATGTTTGTGACGTTGTAGGGGGATCTCTGGATCTAATGAACCAGATGGTCTATCTGGATGAAATTAATTATAAAAATTCTTTCTGTGCTGTATAGTCCATTTATCGGAGAGTGTCATAGGCTATATAGTTTCACGCTGTGATTAATAGGAGTGGAGCAGTAATGAAATATGTTTAAAAAAGTGACACTTTTTTTTAGCCGCCCAACGTTAGTTGGCACGGTTCAGCTAGGAACACTATTACCATTGTTTGTTTGTAAACCAACTCTGAACGCTGACCAGTATACTATAGCTCTATCACAATGGGAACTATACAATTGTTTAGATCATGTTATTCTTCTAAAAGGACAGCAAATATAGATGTAAGCTCTCTGCATAATGGTTATGTGTTTGACTCCTATGCAGAGATCTCTCTATGAGTTGAGTTCGTTCAACGCAAACCTCTGCTTGCATGAGCATAAACTTTTACATAGATTGAGTGTTTTCTATGTATATTATATTATACCTACCTAATAAAACCAACAGTAATTTTTTTTAGTTATCTACTTTTTATAGTATATTTTACTAGATGGAATATGGTGAAAATGAGAATGGTGAGAAGAACTAACTATAGGCAGACCGTTTAACTCAGACCCCGCCTGCGGTATTAGGGGTGCGCGGGGGGCGAGGACAAAGGAGAGTGCTATCTCTTGATTTTTTGGCAAAACGGCGCCATCTAGACACTGTGACCCGAACTACATCACATCACAACACAGCTCTAATTTTTAGCTAGCTTATTTTTATAAAATAACAAGAAGGAAAAATTGAAATTATACCCTAAACCAATCGAAATACCTGGAGAGGTTTTTTTATTTTTCTGGTCAGGCTTTAAATTGTGTAATAATTTAGATTGCATATTTTCTCTAAGAAAGTACGAGTTCTAGTTGCAAGATGACGCCACCATCTTTGACATTTGTAAATTGTATAGAAGACGGACTAGCATACCGCACTAGTGTCATACTGACATACTGACTAGGTGTCCGTTATGGTAGCATCACTGTAAAAATAAAAAAAACTCTTATTATTATTGTTCTTATTATCTGTAAATATTTTTTAAGAATGATTCTTACAAATTAATATGTTTATCTTTTTGACAGTTCACGTCCATGAAGTTTCGTAATACTTCTGCTTATTTTTCAAACAAATAATATTGTATTTCATGGACCTACCCATGTTTTTTTCTGTTACCATGGTTACTTAGTGATGGACACTCATAACGATTACCACCATTATGAAACAAATTACAAATAATCGGTAGAAATAAATACTATGAATAAACCTGAACTCTTCATAATACGTTTATAAAATGTAATATGATACTTTAGATTAACTATAACCCGCGAATGTGTCACGTTAAATTATATATTTTAAATAATACCTAAGGTAACTATAAGTTGATGTTAGGATCCAAATGCGTAAAAAAAAGTAATTTGAAAAATCGCGAAATCGCTTACAATCGAATGGCATTACATTCGAGATACTGCTGAACGTCACTAACGTCAACCTGTCAAATGTTGTTAAATATAGTGGAAAGGGTATAGTCTCAACAGTCTATCAACATCGGATATGCAAATTATAGCAATATAATATTTTAAAACTACACAAATTAAACAAAACTTATTTAAGTAACTAAATGTTATTTTTTTCAAAACATTCTTATTCAAAATATTTGTAGATTCTTTAAAAAACAATCAAATTATTACAAATTATGTAATATTATTGTTATTTTTGGAGTCGGTGTCAGCCAACGAGATACGATAATACATAAGCTAATGGAATGGCGGCCATGAATTACAGATTATATTATTAAATGACTTCGACATTATGACATAAAGTTGTTGATTGTTTATGGATTGGTTTAAAAATTAAACAATATTAAATAACTATTTTTATCATATTTAAATAAATATATTTTAAAATACCTGTGTCACGTTTAAATATACCTATTTAGTAACTGATTAAAGCTTTCCATAACTTATGGGCGTTTAGAGGGCTAACCGGCACCGTCAATTGAAAAAAATCGTAATTCGAGAATAGGATCAATAATGCAAAATCTTGTCTACAAAGTCGTTAGAAAAGGCAATAGAGTTTTGTCTAACACATTCTGATCACTTTAAATGGTTTTTAATTTGATAAATATTTTATTTAAAACAAACATGGCCGTTTCATTTTCGCATGCGAATTTTAAGTACCTAATTGTCTTTGATTCGTAGTACTTATTTCTCATCTTAGTCTTTAGTCAGTGTATAACACGACATCATATTTTTTTAAATTTATAGTCAGGAATAAATAATAGAATATAACTATCGTGGCTGACACCGACTCCAAAAATAACAATAATATTACATTATTTGTAATAATTTGATTATATTTTAAAGAATCTACAAATAAATAACATTTGTAGACTCTTCAAGAAATATCCTTAACAATACTTGTTACAATAATTAAAAGAACCTATTCTTTAGATTATAATTAAGTAAAAATAATGTCTGATTTAATGTTGCAAAACCAAAATACAACTTATTATTTTTTACTTTTTAGTGCAATTTTTGTCTTTGAAGTCGGTTTTTTTTGTAAAAATTTATTTTATTTGGCTAGTAACTAACTCGATAATATAGCTCTTGTGTACGCTACCATAACAGACACCGCTACCCCGCTCCCTCGTCCCTTTCATACCGCAGACGGGGACTGAGATAAACGGTCGGCCTATAGATAAATATATGAGTATAAAAAAGGTCATTTTTTTTATCATAGCCGTTGTCTAATTGCTTGTATCATCAATAGTAATATTATAATTAAAACTAAATAAAGCAAGTATTTTTTTTAATTACTTTTTTTTTAAATAGGTACTTACCTACAATAATTAAAGGTGAACAAAGATTTGGAAACCATATGCTAGAGTTCAAAATATTTTTAAATGATTGCATAAAGCAAAGAGTCTTTGAACCTCTTTTCAATACTATTTTTCTTTCAAGTAGAAACTGTAAGAAACAGGTATTGGCATAAAATAAAAATGTGTCTATTGTTTATCATAGTGAATAAGAAAAAAACCACACCTGTTTTGTTTTTGTACTGACATAGAAAACAAAATCTCTATGCATTTTGAATATTTCTTATAGTTATAATTTTCATTTGTTTTAAATATATTTGTTGAGACAAAATAATACTTTTCTCATTAATAATCACTTTACTTGTGTTATAATTAAAATAGTATTTTTTTAATATTTCATCAAGATAAATTATTACAAAAGAGAATAATAAGCTCAATGGACAATAAAATTAAATAAATATTAATTAATTTTTCAATACTAAGTCATGTTCAATAAAAGAAAGCTATTGTTTAATTTTTTTGACACCTAGACACATTTCCATATGACTAAGAATTTTATTTGCGCGAAAAATACGCGAGCGTCAAATTCATGTCGAATCGAAATAAGTAAAACAATTCATTGAGGCATACAGCTTGAATTGAAGTAGCTTCAAATGACCCCGAAAGGAGTCGCCTACTGTAATTGTGAATGAACGACAACTCATTGATTATATTATAGCTACATAGGATACAGGGTTGACCTAAGGGCGGCGGTCCCAACCTAAACGTAGTAATGTGTAGCTTTTATAACATTACTTAGATATTCTCATCATTGTTAACCTCCTTAATATGAACATAGAAAATAAGAAAACACCATAAATCGCATCACACATTACATGAGCTATGGAAAATGGCCGGGGTAGAGAGCCCTACCTAGTCAGAACAGGGCGAAGCACAAATCACAAAAACTTGAGTTACAGATGCAACACTTACTTTTCAGATGCCTCGGTCATGATTCGACACGTCGAATATCCTAATTTCTACTCGCCACTTCACAGATTTCACCATTTTTATGACATAAATACATCAGATTCACTTACGAACCGTTCTTATTTCGGCCCTTTGTTGGGCCTCAGTGCGCTTGCGTCAATAAAACAGTCCGGGCGGGTTATTCAATGAACGCAGTGTGTTTGCGCGACAGGTGGCGTCTCAGTTGCACACTACTTCGAAACCGAGCCTTGCGATTGGCCCGTTGAGCTATCTATCGCTTTCACACCAATGACGTAGCTTCAGATGTTGTATCCACCAATTACAATGCCCGCGGTCAAGGAAAAATAGATGGCGCGGTTTTTAAATTTTATATTTACCGGTTGCTAGATTTTCTCTAAGATCTAGCTACACTCCTGAATTACAGAAACAGCACATTCCACTGGGTTAAAATCACAAATATATCAATAGATAACACAGTTTTAAGCAAATTTTCACCAAAAATCGTAATATATCCGGCTCTGTACAGCGGACACCGAAACTGGGTCACGTCGGCCTCGAGGGTTCGACTGTTACTGAATGAAGCAAGGCTCGCAATGGGCCCATCCCCGTTCATGCACCGACCCATTGAAAAATAAATAGGTCAAATCATTGCAACGTGCCCTACATGCAGACTACTTGCACCATTCATAGGAGGCGCTTGCATACGGACCCCCAGGTTCTATTTATAGCTGCTCTATATTTGGGCAGGTCATTCGCAGCAGGCGTAAATGCAGCCTCTGCAAAGTAGGTTACCTGATTTTCTTTGTTAATAGCCGGTGCAGTGACGTAGTTCGCGTTTGTCATGACGTCAGCAGTGATTTTTGATTGGCTAGATATTTTTTTTATTTAATTTTTTTTTAAGAAACTAGGTCAAATATTTTACTTCCGGGTTCTTTGAATTTTAATGTAGATTAGATTATTGAATGTATGTGTCAATGAATTATTTTTGTGAATGAAATTTATTGGAAGCGAGGACATTGGAATTAAATAAAGGGGGTGGTTTTATAATTTATGTAGTTGTTGTGTGTGTGTTATATTATTTGATTATTTACGTGTGTAGATATGATTAAATTCTCTGTTAGGAAGTATGTAAGCTACGGGTGGTTAAATTCGAGGCGTAGTCTTTGTCCTTGATAAGTAAAGTAACCACCTTGAGTTCAATGCCATGAAGGCTATACTGTTTCAATGGAGTTACATTTTCGTTCTCATTTTATGAAGGTTAGTGTGTTTTAACGAAAATAAACGTGAACGTATTTGGCAATTAATTAATATAAGTACTTAGTTATGACGTTATAATTACAATTTTAAGGGAAGATTATGTTAGATTGTGTATGGTGATCTTTGTTGTGTGTCAGTTAAAGTAGGTGTTAGACTTTTAGCTACGCAAAGGTCTCCGGTTCGATTCTCGGTCAATTGAATGTTTTTGTTCTTATATATAATGTTTGTTTTGTTATGGTCTATGAACAAAGAGTATAAAGTATGTTTAGGATTGTTCTTTTAGATATAGTATAGGTATGTATAGCTCTGCTAATTTGGGACTAATTTGTGTACTTAAATATATTTATGACGAATATTATTTAGATTTTTATAACATTTTTTTTTTAATATCCATATCAATATCAATGTAAGTACCTATTTACATAGATATGTATTTAAATATTAAAAAATGAAACACTTTTAACAGCATTTGATAACATTACTTATGTATATAAAAATTGCCCCTGTAGCAATGTGATCGTAAATGCGACTGCCGTAAACGTGGTGGCGAATTCGAAAATCAATTAAAACAATTTGCTTGTACGATCTACAAATAATTATCTTAAGACCAGACGCACTTTGTGTCCGTTATTGTCATGTCTTAAGCTTTTGCGACACAGGGCTTGACTAACGATTTAAAAAAAATAGATACCTATAGAAAACTATTTTTTTAAACTTTTTTTAAAATCTAATTTCCTTTGTCTGTGTAGATTATGTGTTACATAATATATTTTACAGTACTGCCTTATTAGCGCAGCGGTCGTGCGTCTTATTAGCGGAGCTGCCCGAGAACAACGGTTTTGATTCCCACGCAAGACAAATTGTGTGCGATCTACAAAAAAATAACTTGAATATTGTCTTTGTATAGTATGTACCTAAGGACGCACGACTACAGTTCATAAATGAAGAGATGAATGATAGTTGTGTAATGACATACATTCCGACACCTTTACTTTACTATGGCCGTTCCAGCTTAAATACTTTAACACACTACGATTGAAGGACCCTATAGGTATAACTGGAGAACATGAACAATCTGTTTGCCATGATCGTGACAAGCGGCGTTCTATCTATGTTTATGTATTCGACACCAGAAGTATCAATTAACGTAAGGGACATTTTGGCCAAAATGAGTTATATATATCGTTGGATTCGGAATTTCACGCTCTATCGTTTGGTATACTTGAAATTTCTCTATCGTTAAAAAAATGTCCCTTACAGTACACATTTTCGAAGGTCTAGACTGATTTTTATACTAAAAAAATAATTTAACGGACATAAATATTTTTACGTGTTAGAAAAATAATGTAAATACTTCTGAAATGCAATTCAGTCCCTTACATTAAACAAAAGTTTTGTACAATTCTCACAATATGACCTTTACGTTAAAACACAATATATATCTTTACTATAATTTGTCGCTTACCTTAATATACATTCATTATTTTTACCTTAATATACCTTTAATTATGTCTAAAATTTCGAAAAAAATTACATTACACAGTATTTTTCGGTATTATCAAACATTTTACTTAATCACAAGTATGAATTTAAAAAATGAAAACATTTAATGAACAAAATTTCTTAAAAAATCAACAAAATGAGAAACAGCCATAAAACTGTAACATTTAGTTAATTGTCCTAGACATGTTCCATAAGATTTATGTTTGGACTTCAAGGAGGCCATAATAATTTTCGAATTCCACCCTCATTTAGGTATTCGGTTGTGATTTTTAGGGATGTGTGGCCGGGCACTGTCATGGATTAACAGAAATTATTTCCTCAATAAATGGTGCAATTGGCATCACATGAGGTTTTTAAGCCTCTGAAACATATCTTTCTGCGTTTACACCACCACTTTAAAAAAATAACCAAGTTCTAGTACGAGCCCCGTAAATGATGCTACCCAAAACATTATTGCTTGGCACTCCACAGTTTCAAGGGGCACATGGGGCAAACCTTTTATTTTTGTGCCTGTAAGAACTCTGACGAGGTCGTCACGATAACTTAATAATATCCAATATTCGTCTAAAACACCACATTATTTAAATGCTCTCGACGGATCGACATCCGTATTGGCAAGGCGGCAACCATGTTCGGGAAGCTAGGTACAAGGGTATGGTGCAATAAACACCTTACTACTAAGACCAAGATGGTTGTCTTTTAGGCTTCCATCTTAAGCATACTCTTGTACGGAGCTGAAACCTGGACATCGTATGCAAAACAAGAACGTCGTCTTAACTTCTTTTACATGCGTTGCTTACGAAAGATCTTGGGTTTAGCATGGCAGGACAAGATGACAAACGAGAAGGTTCTAGAAATCGCACAGCTGCCTAGTCTGACAGCACTTCTCAAATAGAGACGTTTGCGTTGGCTAGGGCATGTGAATAGGATGGAACCCTCTCCATTACGACGACGTGTTCTCTTTAGTACAGTAGCGAATGCAAAAAGAGATGTTGGGAGGCCGCTGCTTCGTTTTAAAGACTGCACCAAGCGAGACATGGCAACATTTAAAATCGACCACCGTGACTGGGAGAAGCTCGCGGAAAAACGTCCTGAGTGGCGCAAACGTGACGGAGAGGGTCGCAAATTTTGTAGTGAAGCCTGGTTTGGAGTGCTTGCTAACAAGAGGCAGAAACGACATGAACATGATTCGACACTAATATCCAGTTACTTCTTTTGTCAAGCCTGTGGTAGGATATGTCGCTCTTGTATCGGTCTGTACAGTCATAAAAAGCGATATATCACAGAAACCACCTCATAAATCGTCTGCAATAGACAAAAACGCCTTATATATGTGTCCATTGCCTGTACTCACGAGAGAAATAAGAAACTGTGGTCCCCTAGCAGTTTTAAAAGCTTAACCTTCTTCTAACCGTACGTATACCCCCACACACATTTTTAACTTCTTGGAGTTGGTTACGTGCTTCTATTGCTGTAATGAACCAGTCCCTAAGAAGATTTCTGACGATAAAACGGTTAAGCTAGGTCAAATTACACAGCTTACGACTGTGACCTGGTCTCCGTTCATAAGATCCTGTCTCCCGGAACCGCCTAACTGCATTGATCACAGTCGTATGTACTATACTAAATCATGTTCGACCAGTCCGTATTTTCTCCAAAATTTCCAAAATTAATCTAAAGATATTGTAAGTTTATGTATATTTTTACTCATGGACTTAATAATTAAGACATTAGGCCCAAAATTAATGATAATTGTTCTTAATAGTTTATCATACATCAATATTTCATCCAGTTTATAATTGTTTATGTCCTTTACAGTAGATTTGTGTTATAGTTTCCTATTAAACTTGGTGCTTACTTTAATATGGGATAGTTTACATTGAAAGCTTGAGTGCCGTAAAAGACAACTAGCAGGAACTAAGCAACTTTTTTTAATGTAAGGGACATGCTATTTTCTAAACGCGTAAGTTTACGTAAATATTTTATGTATAGTTATAAAGAAGAGAAAATTATAAGAAACGTTGCCTCAGACACTTTTGAGATCAGGGCAACTAATAAAAAGTTACAGAAGAATTTGTAAAATCGAATGGTTTTTTGGCTCTCCTGAAAAGTCGTGTTTTGTCCCTTACGTTAATTGATACTTCTGGTGTCTATGTATGTTTGGAGAACATATTATGCCGAAAGATTGATTTGACAATTTTGGATTTTTAAAAGTCCCATACAATTAATGCACGATTTCCACCTAGTGCAGCGCGTTGGAGAGCATTTCACATTGACCAAAAGAAATTGAGCCTTATACACAATGCATTAAAATTTCAATTTTGTATGGCAACCCAATACAGCCGATGTTTTAATTTCAATTTTGCATGGCAACCCAACACAGCCGATCGAGTAACTGCCGCGGCATACCGCCGGACTCGTGGTCACACCAGGATGTCACACCAGTGTGACTGTCAGGATTTTTTTTCTTGTTAGTCACACCGCTACTAATACAACACCTTGTATTAGGTATGAATTAGTGCGGATGATTAACACCTCTTATTCATCGATATTTCATTATGACATTTTATGCAAAAATAGTTAAGTGTAGGTTCTTCTGTTTATTCCTTTTTTCTACCACTGGCAATCTATGAAGTTTATGATAAACACACCAAATCAGGTTTGGTGTGTTCTTCATAAACAAACTAACACGTTCCCCTATTTCGCGGACGTAACTTTTAATTTTTCTTTTTTCTCTTCTTTAGGTCGTGAAGAGGCGCCATGCTCCACGGCAAAATGATATATTTGCTAAAGATAATTTTGTTTTAGGGTGTCAATTAAAATTATTAAACCATGAAATATCAGTAGGCCATTTCCTTGAAATGCTGAAATAATTTTGTACTTACTTTAATTTAAAATACCTAGTTAGTTTAATACGTTAATTTAAATATTATTTTGTTAGTAACTAGATATATGATAACGAATTTTAATTTACATATCGATAAAACAGCACTAGTTGACAATGACAAGTAACGATACAAGGTGTTGTATTAGTAGTGGTGTGACTAACAAGAAAATAATTCCTGATAGTCACACTGGTGTGACAACCTGGTGTGGACCACGAGTCCGGCCCCCGCGCGTTCTATACATAGTAAATTCATGCAAAAATTAAATTTAAACTATGTGTATAAGGCTCAATTTCCTTTGGTCAACTCAAAATGCTCTTCGACGCGACGCGCTCCGCTCCGCAAATCGCACACAAAAGTAAATTTGCCACAGCTATCAAAAATATTGGTAAATATTTTTTTCTAGTAGATAATGGTCATTGTTAATTCGAGTCAAGTCTTTATTACAATTGGAAAGAATTAATATTCATGTTTAAAATAATGAAATATATAAAACAATATGCCATTATCAAATGGTAAACATAAAGAAATAAATCCTTCTTTTGTTTCTCTTATTTAGGAACGTGACCTATATTACATAATTCTAAGCCTTATGGTATATTCAATTATTTATTATTTTATTCATTCGTGAATTCTTTTTAGATAATCGTAAAAAACCAGAGCAAGAATACAATGTCACCATGGGGTGGTGACATATTGTATCTCATCCCATGGGTGTCGTAAAACCGACTAAGGGACTATCCGTCAATATTATCTTTACGAAATAAAAAGAAGGAAAACTTGAAATTAAACTCTATACCAACCCGTCTGGCCAGCGTGGTATTAGTAGGCCAAGTATCCCTCCGTCACGGGAGGAGGCCCGTCCCTGCAGTGGGCTGTTATGATGAACAAACCATACTTTGATAACGAAATAAATAAATATTCCTCACACATTCACACAACGCCATCTAGTCCCAAACTAAGCAGAGCTTGTACTATGGGTACTAGACAACGGATAAACATACTTAAATACTTTTTTTTTTTTTTTGTAAATACATACATATTATACATAGAAAATAACTGTTAAATAATATAACTGTTTTTGAATACCTTTGTTGCGTAGTGGTAATGGTCCATAGCTGCCGTGCAGAGGCCACTGGTTCGATTCCTGATCTCATCGCTCTTACGAATAAATATTTATGTTATTCAGGAATATTCCCATTGGTCTGTGTGTTTTCTATGTAAGTAGGTATAATGTGAATGTATTTATAAAAAAAGTAAGTACTTACGTACATAATGTTTATGATGTCTAGTAGGTACCCATAATACAAGTTTTGCGTACTTACATAGTACATGAAAAAACAGATTCTTAAGGTACTTACCTAATCCAACCAAAGATTTTAAAGAGGCCCAAAAGTTATTCCTTGTAGCACTCTGGTGTTAAACGATTTTACTAAGTACCTACATTAAAAAGAAATGTACAAACAAAAAAATGTATTTAAAAAAGTATAAAAATTAGACTCTACTTCCAAAGAAAACAAAAGCCTTGGGTTTCAAAAATTATTCATCGTCATCTCAGACAAAAGAGGTCCATTGTTAGACATAGGCTTCCTTTTAACGTATTCACCTTTCTGTGTCCTTAGCCCCCCTCATCCATCGGGTGCCCATAACCTTTACCTGCATGTCAATTCTCGTACCATAAAATAATCCCTGCAGTGGGACATTAATGGGCTGTTATGATGATGATTAACGGAATTATCTTGCGTGAGATTCAAATATTAAAGCCGTTGGTAAACACGACAGCTTTTTTATTTCATTCACAACAGCCCATTAATGTCCCACTGCAGGGACGGGCCTCCTCCCCCTCCATATTCACGGATAGTACCTTAGTCGGTTTTTACGACACCCATGGGATGAGGTGGGGTGGTGACATATTGTATTCTTACTCCGTCACCACACGGAGATGGACACATATTATTTCATTATTTAAAAGTACCTAATTATATAATTTTGATTTTAGCAGTTACATAGCCCGGGCAAACTGCTGACGTCACCTGTGACGTAAACTTACAGTACCTACCTACGTAACTAGTGCAAGGGGCGGTGCACTGAAGCTAGATATAAATACCTATAGGTAGACATGAAACGAAACTAGGACATAACGCTTCATTGAGAATAGTTGTATGGTGTATTATAGATTATACTTAGTTTTGACGACCTCTGTGGCGCAGTCGGTATATTACATGGCTGCTACGCAGAAGTCTCGGGTTCGATTCCAGCTCAATGCAAATGTTTCTGTGCATGAAAATGATTGTTTGCATTGGTCTGAGTGTTTTCTCTGTATGTATTTACAAAAAAAAAAGAAATATTTAAGTCTGTTTGTCCGTTGTCTAGTACCCATAGTACAAGCTTTGCTTAGTTTGGGACTAGGTGGCGATTTGTGAGGATTATTTATTTAGTCTATAGTGGTTTAGATGTATAACGTTCTTCAAATGCCCCCGTGACGCGGCGGTCACAGGTACGATTCTCACGCAGGACTCTTTTTTGTGCAAAGCCGTAGGACAATTCGGTATGTAGGTAAAGATTTTTTTATATTTTTATATAAAAGGTTTATTAATTATAAACAACTAATTTGAGTATTTTTGGTTTCCTACCTACTTATAGTTTATTTTTAATTAATATTTTAAGTTTTACCTGTGATGACGTCATGTGTACGGCTGACGTCATTAAGAGGTCAAATGAAAGACAAAGTACCTAATTCATGTATGTATTTGTAAAAATGAACACAATCTTGCGGTTTTGCGCTAAAAATATGATTGTATTCCTTACCGATCTAAAATCTCTAAATTGTTTTGGAATCGACATAGGTAAACTTTTAAAATAAAAAAACCTGAACTTACTTGATCATAAGAAACTGTCAAAACAAAGTACAGTTTGTCTATAAAGTCAAGAAATTGAAGTTTGAGGAATATAGACGAAACATGTTCAAAGACACTGAAGTTTCTAAATGTATATAAGTGCCTAGCTGGTTCATCGTGGGGCGTACATCCTAAACACCTTCGTCTTTTATACATAAGTATTATACGTAGCCGTATTGATTATGCTAGTTTCCTATGACACCTGTTCTAAAACAAATTCGTATAAACTAGATAAGGTTCAAAATTCCGCGATGAGAGTTATTGGATCTTTTATCAAAAGTACTCCAATTCACGTGATGGAGAGCGAACTGTCCTTATGTCCATTATCTCTTAGAAGACGTTATCTAGCTTGCAAATACTTTTTTAAAATAAAATCCTTCCAAAATGACCTTACAACTAAAATCCTAGAAGAACTTGCTAATACTACTCAATTACCTTACTGGAATAATAAAAGAAAACCTATTTTACTCTCTATTTATATACAGTACGATTCCTTCCCGGTTCACTCCAGTATGATACTGGAAATGTTTTTGATGGCCGTTTGGGTTAAATATATTGATTTGTCTAAGGTTATAAAAACTACGATAATAGGTATTGACAAACCCAAACATTTATACAAGTCGGGCGAGTTAAAAGATATTTGTAACAGATTTATCAATTTAAAATACTCAAATTATGTAAAAATTTATTCGGATGGTTCTAAAGAAGAACATAATTTCGGTGCTGCTTTCTACGATTCTGAAACAGGAATCGCTTCAAAATTCAAAATTAACTCATCAGTTTCAGTTATGTTTGTCGAATTGTTTGCTATTTTAGAATCACTTAGTTATATAGAATCTATTGAATACGATAAATTTGTCATATTATCGGACTCGAAAAGTGCCATCCAACATGTAGCTCGGTGTACCTCGAATCCTCGAGGAATATCGATAGCTTACAATATATTAAAATTAATTTTAAAATTGCAAACCGAAAATAAGCAAATAATTATACAGTGGATCCCTTCACATATTGGTATTACCGGGAATGAGGTAGCCGACTCCCTAGCTAAAAGTGCAGTTATAGATGGAATACCATGTTCTGTCACACCCTCATATTTAGATAACTTTCGTCTAGCAAAGAACCACTACTTTTTAGAATGGAAGGAGTACTTTGATAAAAGATCCAAAGAAAAAGGTATCTGGTATAAAACCATCCAGCCCTTTCCACTAAACACCCCATGGTTTGATAGTGAGATGCTTAATAGAGAAGAAACTGTTATGGCCATGCGCTTGCGTTCCGGACACATACCTAGCAATAAATTTACATTTTTAATGGGTAAAGCGGATTCTCCTAATTGCTCACTTTGTGGAAAAGTAGAAGATATACATCACATAGTTATGGAATGTGTTCGCACTTCCCACATTAGACAAAATTTAGGCTTAATTGATTCCCACAACACTGGAACTTGTAACACCTTGTTGGCTTATCCCTTATCTAAGAACTGCAAGAACTTGTGTAAAATGATAAAACCACTGTTAGTATCCAGGTAGACAGTTAAATTGTTGGCCAAATTAAGGCGACATAATCATTGTCATGATTAAGCCTTCTAATAAAGAAAAAAAAAAAAAAAAAAAAAAAAAGTTTGAGGAACTAAATTGTTCATGTGTCTGGCAACACTGAAATTCAAAATAGACTTGTACATGAGCTGTCATCGAGAAGAAGTTGCGGAACGGTTTTCATTTTGTGATTTTTAATAAGTTCATTAATCTACAATAAACTAATACTGACTTACGAATAACAATATAAAGAATGAGTAGAGTAAATCAAAGTGGCACGTGGGAAGTGATTTTTAAAGTTCTTTACCGATGTTTGACGGAGCACGAAGCTGCTCAAATTTTATGCGATTCGGATGATATATATGGGCGAACTGCAACTTTTATGGGTATGTAATAGTGTTACTGCGTTTTGTAATCTGTCTCAAGTAATATATTCACTCCATTTGCGATTTAGAGACCAAAAACAGGCATTGCGTACATAGCATATTTTTAGGTAAGATTGTCATTGAAAGTAAGAAATATTGTAGTACGACCTATTCTGTTGATACATTATCAGTTGCATTATTATAATTCAGTCAAGATTTATCCCAATTTTGAATTTGAATTAATTGCTATAAGTCTATATTACGGTTGATAACTAAACTAAGTATGTCACTTTCGCATCAACTGGTCTGTCGACAATAAATAATTAATTGCAATATTTTATAATTTCTTTATTATTTAGTTCTTAGTAATTCCATGTTAAATGATATCTTGTTAGTTAATATTTAACACTGAATAAATTTTAGTTAGGTATTGCAGTTATTCTTTCCATTCTTTGCCTGTATTTTGTGTCTAGGTATGTCTAAATTTATTGTAAAAGTATAATCAAATGTTCAATCAACATAACTTTTGTAAAATTTCAGGCTCCAACCAACCCTCAGATAGTTGCAGGTGATAGCTAGAACTGTGATGGATTTTAATTGTAGTCTTGAAGTTCTACGCAAAATTTTAAATGCAATAGGCCTACAAGAAATGCCATAGTAATATAAAAATCGAGATTTGCCTGAAGAACTAAGGAAAGACATTATTTATCATTCTTCATACAAGGTAACCTGTATAATAAAGCATATTCTTTTGTATAGTAATTTTTCTCATTATTAACTGTATAAAATAGTTAAAATAATAGTTTCTAGCCTATTTTCCCTTTCTACTCCTCTTTGCCCCCTATACGCCCCTCCAAATAAACCAATAATCAAATCTTTTTTAATAATAATATTAGTATAGTTAGTAAATCAGTAGTTTCCGTGTAGTGACGAAGGAAGAATACAATATATCACCACCCCATCTCATCCCATGGGTGTCGTAAAAACCGACTAAGGGACTGTCCGTGAATATTATCTTTATGAAATAAAAAGAAAGAAAACTGAAATAAAACCCTATGTAAATACGTCTGGCCAGCGTGGTACCAGTAGGCCAAGTATTATGATGATGATGATGAATTTATATATTAAATAACAGAATATTTTATAAAATCATAACTAACAAGTAACTATTTATGTTCCCGCAGGTCACAAAATGTTGGCAATTTCTAAAGGGCCTTCAGCAGCATCACAGCTGAAACTTGGAAAAACAGTTGCCATCGCGTCGAGAAGCTCCAATCAGAATACTACAAGAGAGGACATCACCTGCGGGCAAATACTGACGATAATAGCAGCAGCAAAGAAAGCTTTAGTGATGACGATGAAGGTGGCAACGAAAGTTATCTCAACATCGAATATTTAAAAAATCCTATGATGAAAGCGATGAATAAATCTCCTTGTTAACTGTGTACATGCGTTTTTATTACTCTGATTCAATCCGTTTATTTATTCTAATACCCATACCATTCTAATAGATGAATTTTGACCCATGTAGTTTAGGGTTGGTGTATGAAATCGATTAAGAGATTTATCGATTTAGATAACAAGCGATTAATCGATAATCGATTATTTTTTATAGTTTAGTTTTTTTAAGTTTGGTATACATGTGGCAGCAGCCATATAGTAGCAGCACTAAAACTAAAACCATAGAACATAATTGTTTTGCAGAAGTCAAAAATTACGTTATGGCTTATAATTCTTACACTAAATTATGTTACATTCTATGGCTCAAAACAACTGTCAAAATTTAAAATGGCTTGACTATAGTGCATATAAAACAGAAATAAAACATCGTCATCAAAATTGTTTAAAGGGCTAACACTACTTCTATAAAGGTCATGTTATAACAATTATTCAAATTTCTCAATCACTTAAGGTTCCAACCAGTGAAATGAATTATCTCATTATGAGTTGTGTGAATTTCTTACTTGAGTATTAGATATAATGTGTTTCAAAATTACTTATTTTATTTCAATAAATTACTAGTATGAAAACTATTTTCTCAGAATATATAGGGTTGCTACGTGTAGCACAGTGGCGGCCTCATTTATTTTCAGGACTTTATAGACAGAGTGTAATGTGAAGGACATGTTCCCGCGTTTTTAAAAATATCGCTTTTTTTTTCAAAAAGTGTCGTGTTTGGATCAGTTTAAAATTCCAAAAGGATCTTATTTTAATGTTTGTTAAATGGTAGCCGAAATTAATTAATAGAAAGCTTATGATTTGAGTTTTAGTTGGTGGTGCTGATAATCTGGTGCAGTGCCAACATTAGGACGCGTGCCCCTACTTAGTTTATATGTAAAATATACTTAGACTGTTTAGGTAATGTGGTGAGTGAGAGCGACTACAGTGCACGAGGTCACGGGTTCGATTCCCACGTAGGACAATTCGCGACACAGGGCATCGCATGTTGGTGTAGTCTTTAAAAAAATATTACCGTAAATAAATCGTGGTCTCTAATCTTAGTACGCATTATTGTAATTATTTATAATAAGTAATGCATTATTCTGAGTTTTTTTCTGTGTATAATAAGTTATAACCCGTTCTACGTCTAAGTAGGTAATATAACATAAGTTTTGCATAGTTAGGACTAGATGGCGTTTTGTAAAAGTTTGAAGAACGTTTACTATCATCATCATAATATTAACTTTAAAACTTTCGTGTTTCATTTTATGTAATTTATTTATTTATTTATTTTAAGGTACATCAACAATATACATATTAAAATCTGTTCACAATGAATCTTAGAAATAATAAACTTATATGAATATCAATTACAGACATACACAACATTATTATAATTATAACACAGAATTATTATTAATAATTATTATTAACACGGACATTAACAGGATATTATTATTATTTGGTAAATATTAAGTAATAATTACTTAATATTTACCTACACAACTACTTATTAATACACGATATTATTAATATTTACCAAATAATAATAATATCGTGTTAATAATAATTATATCGTCATAACAGCCCATTAAGCGACATAGTCAAATAGTGACAAAGCTCCTTAAATAAAGAAAAAAAAAAAAAAAAAAAAAAAACAGCCCATTAATGTCCCACTGCAGGGACGAGCCTCCTCCCATTACAGAGGGATAGTTGGCCTACTAATACCACGCCAGACGAATTGGTATAGGGTATAATTTCAAGTTTTCCTTCTTTTTATTTCGTAAAGCTACCCATGGGATGAGATGGGGTGGTGACATATTGTATTCTTACTCCGTCATCACACGGAGTGTTGAGTTAAGATGATGATGATGAAAGGTTTAAATAAAACCATAGTTCTTGATATAAATATTTTTTATATAATTTTCTTTGACATGATTTTCACTTATAAATAACATAAATAAATTATTACACTTACATGATATGCTAAACAGTACCTGAGTATGCATTTTTGGTTAAAAGTTTTGCAAAAAAAAATGTTTAATATTTTGTGTACAATAATTATAATATTAGCTAGGTTCTACAAATAGTTTATTTATGACAAGCTAGCTGCTACCTGCGACTTCATTTGCGGGTAAATAATGAGTAAAGGATATCAAAAAATGTCAATTCTCGTACCTCAAAATCGTTAAAAATTCGGTTAAGTTAACTTTTATTAGTCAAATTGTCACACTGTAAATAAAACTTTAACACGACCACAAAAGATTACAATTTCAATAGCAAAAACAAGACAATTTGACAACTAAAAGTTAACTTAACCGTTTTTTTAACGCTTTTAAGGAACGAGAATTGACATGCAGATTTCATACCTAGTTTTCAGTTAAAAATCAACGATGTTCACATACAAACTTTAAATTCCTTATACTTATCCCTTTTTTAGATCACTTGGCACTTACTTTTTTCATTAAGTAAGTGTTTTTATAACAATTTTTACAACGAGAAATTATCATTTTTCTAAACATTTAACAAAATATGATTAATATCAATGTTTATTTGCTGACCTTACCAATTTCTTTCCAATTGACACTTAGTCATAACAGCCTATTAATGTCCCACTGCAGGGACGGGCCTCCTCCCGTGACGGAGGGATACTTGATTTTTGAATTGACACTTATATGACATCACATATAATATATAATATGGCGTAGTGTCACACACATTCTTATTTGAAACGCATTAAAAAAGTTGTTACGGGATTATACTATAAAGGAATCAAATCTTAGACTTAAGCACAGCTGAATTAACACGTTCCCAGTGCAGTGCACCATATGTGGTACACGTGCATTGTTTTACTATTGTGTCTGCTGGTGGCACTGTGAAAGGGTGAATATTAATAATCGTCGAATTCCGGTGGGGGACTCTTGGTAGCTTGAGCGATGGCCGCTTTAGACAAGTCGTCGCCTTGGTTCATTACGCTGTTTAATAATTTCTGAAAAAATAATAATAATAAATAAACGATAACATGTTTTATAAACATACAAAAGGCAAGTCGACCTCTGTGGCGTAGTGGTTATATAAGATGACTGCTACGCAGAGGTCTCGGGTTTGATTCCCGCTCCATGCTAATCTTTGTGTGCATGAACAATGATTGTTCGCATTGGTCTGTGTGTTTTCTATTTATAATATGTATGAACTTACAAAAAAAAGTATTTAAGTATGATTATCCCTTGTCTAGTACACATAGTACAAGCTTTGCTTAGTGTGGGACTAGACAGCGTTGTGTGAATGTGTGAGGAATATTAGACAAACTTAGGTATAGATGGAGGGGAGGTGTGCTGTGTCTTCGGTTTGGATGTTCTTTGTGCCCGATTAATTGATGCTTGTTAAGTCCTCGCGACAGACGCATAGTACATAATATTTCAAAGACATAGACCAAAAAATTAATATAAATTTGGTTAACGTTTCTTCCAATTATATATATGTCGCAGGGAAATGAGGACACCAGGGATTTCACGAAATCACTAGGGATATCACGAAAGCATTAGGGATATCACGAAATCATTAGGGATATCACGAAATCATTAGGGATATCACGAAAACCCGGTAAATGTCGAAAATGCCTTGCACTTTATTGATATAGACTATTACATCCAGTTTTCCTTTCATAAGTTCTCGTATAATAAATTAATAAGTAGATAATACTTACAATATGTTCTAATCCATCAGTATTAGTCCTGCTCTGTGAGTAAACGAGACTTAGTTTAGTAGTTTGTACTGCGACAGGACTTTTGGCAGCTATCTGTTCTGCTAAGTTCATCACATGGGATAAAGCACTAGAACAATGAAAAACATTATGATTATTTTCTCACTTAACAATTAGCGTCGCGACGCCTCACCAATAGCGTCGCAACAACTGACAACTAGCGTCGCGACGCTTTAAAAGTAAAATCATCGTCATCATTATCATTCCCTTGCCCTTATCCCAATCTTATTTAGGGTCGACGCAGCATGTCTTCTCCTACTCATGCTGCTAGAGGTTTTGGCTATATTTAACGGCCGTCCACCTGCCTGACGCCAACCCTCCTTGGGAGGCTGTTGTTGGTGGTTTGCGCCCCACCAGGAGGTTGACGCGATGTGCTAGGTAGTATGCACCGGGTCAAGGTATCCCTTTGTCATCTCTTACGACACTCACGGGAGGATATGGGGCAGTCCTATTCTAACCGGGAACCGCATGGCACACTTCAAAAGTAAAAAAAAGAACTTATTTTACATTGTTTTAGAGACACAACTTATCAAAAGACATTTAAACTTTGTGAGAGCTTAGCGATTGTCTACTTTAAATTTGAATAAACTCCCGGCAGGAGTTTATATTTCCGACCGTTTTTGAGTTCGCGACTTGGTATCTAGTGTATTTATAGTTCAACGGAGAGTTAATAATAATTATTATCATACCAAAAAACCCAAAGGACGTCACCAGATGGACATAGACCTCCACCAAACATTTTCAGTCTCTGCAGTCATGTGCCTCCTTCATCCATCCATCCATTAATTAGTTTCTTACCTATCTTTATCTTCAAATACGTTGCTAACAAATCCTAGTTCCTTGGCCTCTTTCGCATCGAACTTCCTTCCAGTAAAGCAGAGCTCGCGAGCTATTGACGTGTTGCCTATTACCTGAAATTATATATAATATTATAGTATATAATATTACATAAAATATTATCTGTGTGGTGACGGAATAAGAATACAATATGTCACGACCCCATCTCATCCCATGGGTGTCGTAGAAACCGACTAAGGGAATATCTGTGAATATTACTTTTACATAGAAAGAAGGACAACTTGAAATTAAACCCTATACCAATCCGTCTGGCCAGCGTGGTATTAGTAGGCCAAGTATACCTCCGTCACGGGAGGAGCCCCGTCCCTGCAGTGGGACATTAATGGGCAGTTATGATAATAGAAATATAATT